>CM055095.1:47526509-48179363 GCA_029204225.1 Diphasiastrum complanatum
GGTAGCAGTGAAAGACTGGTGGTACTGTCCCTAATTGGCATGGAGCAGGTGCTTGTAACTCTTCTTCTTCAAAGAGGCTTTCTTCTTCATAGCCCTGCGTCGAACTATTTTGGTGATTTGACAGCTTGCCCGACCCAAATTGTGGCTGGTGCAGCTTCATGTTCAAAGGGCGCAGGGCTCTGGGGCATTACAAAAACTTCTGAGGCCCCAAGGGGGTCGGAATCATTGAACATGTCCGTGAAATATTGGGTGTTTGGTGAAATAGCTTCTGTGTGTGTGTGTGGGTGTTTGGTGAAACAGCCCCAATGGTCACAGACTGTCTGTGAGAGGAATCAGAGGTGAGAGAAGCATCGGAGGTGAGGGGAATAGGTAGTTCAGTGCACGTAGCAGCAGGGGGTAGAAGCGCACCTGAAGATGTTTGCCTAGTACGACATCGTGACGCGGAAGGCAAGTCAGGAATGACGATCTCGCTGCGTGGACGACGTCGACTATGTGAACTGGATGCCTGATCAGATGACTCGGCCGATGTTTCTTCATAGATAGAAAGCACGGAATCCATACGAAAACCATGGATTTTATTTTCAAGGTGGGAGGCTGCTAGGAGTGACAACAACGGGCAAGCAGCAAATTGTTGCTTAGTATTGCTCTTGATGGCTCATTTCAGCTCTCCAAAAACGGTCTTGAACCAATTATATGGTTCCAAAGGAGCTTTGGCTATCTTGGCATGAGACTCAACTATCCTATGCAAAATCTGGGAAGTAATTCTATCTTTCCTGAGGTTGTCAACCATCAGAAAATTATTGAGGAGTTGAGCAGCAGCGTGAATGGCAGGATCAGTAATGGCTTCTAGAAGGTAGCCATCATTAGTCCAGTGCAGATCTTTCGTAACGTCAATATAAGGCTTAATGGCCTGTTTGGCTTGCTTCTGGTTTGCTGAGGCTTGGGTACCAGATGCTATCCCTATGGTAGCAAGGGCGGGCTCAGTCATGCGCACCTTGTGTGTGGCTCCTTGGAAAATAATGTAAAACTTGAATTTCTCCTCCTTCCAAGTACTGAAGGCAAGAGTGATAAAATCCATGTTTATTCTCCATGAGAAGGCTCTCTCATGAATACCCATTGCAATAAGCAGAGGCTCTGCAAGGGTCATTCACTGAGTGACCATGCTTGTGCTAGGAAGGATCATGATATCCGTTGCAGATGGGACATCATGATGGATAGTATAATGCGACGACTGAGACATATCTGTGGAAGACATAATGAACAGAAACTGAAAGTAATAGGCGCGAGTGTAATCAGAAAACAAGACAGAAAGTTTTGAAGGCTTTGGTTGCTTAAAAAATTGGCAAGAGCTTCGCTAGCACAAGTAAGGAATGAATCGAATTCAGCCAACTTTTAAGTGAATTTGGAGGGTCCATTACACAGAATACTAGTTTGGTTGATCAATTCTGAACATAAATTTGTAGGCTTGCTCAATACTGTGAAAATAAGTTATAAAAATATCGGCGAAAATTTCTGAGGTGCTGAAGCCATCCGGCGAACGTTTTCAAGGGCTGGCGAAGGATGAACCTTCACCCAAAAGGATCCTTCGCCCAAATACTATCATAAATGCAACTTTCAAGCTCTGAACCTATAGCCAACCTAATTTTGACATTTTAAGACCATCTAGCATGTCAGCAAAAGTTTCTGAGGAGAGTAAGGTGCTCGGCGAAGGTTCCCAAAATGGCATATTGCTGATCATTCGCCTAACTCAAAAACATGTACTTTGTCTGGAAAAGAACCTTCGCCCAAGTCAATATAGATATATCTAAAGTGGATGTACCATCTGAAAGCTCAGCGAAGATTTTCAATACTGTATAGGCAACATATGACCGACACAGTGATTTTTAAGTCATTTCCCATCAATTTTTTTTTTTTTGAAAATACTTTCTTTCTTCTTTTTCCACTTTGATGACTTTTTTGACTTTTGCTCATCAGTCTTTTCTCATTTTTCTTTTTACTGTCTTTTCTAAACAAAATTAACAATTAAGTATTGAAAAAAAAAAATTTGAAAAACAAATAAAAATAAAAATCATTTGGATCATGCTTGTTGAACTGGCGGAGCAGGCTGCCAAAACTTGCATAATCGGCTGCCATTCACGGGAGTATCAAACCGTTTTTCGTCCAAGTGTTCTTCAGGTTCACGATGTGCTTTTGGTAACATGATAACCGCATAATATAGTGTATAACATTTAAAATATTCGGGCATATCATGCTGGACTACATCTGTTTGTTCTTTGTCAAAAGGACTTGTCTTGGATCTTCGCTTAGCCTTCTTAGCAGGAATTGATCATGGAGGTGATGACTTCTGAGAAGATAAACTCTTCTTTGAAGGTGTAGACTTCCTAGACGATGATGTCTTGCTAGAACTCTGACTTGTAAAATCATCCTTGACTTTTCCTTTGCCTTTATCCAATAAGGGTGGCACATTATTTGAATCAATCTTTTGAGGAAGATTTTTCCATTTCAGGACCATATTATAATGTTGTTTGGCTTGTTTCTTCGTCATTGACCCTGTGATCTTGTCTTCTTTCAATAGAACTGCTTTTGGCGGTTTTATTTTGGTTCATCAGAAATATTACGCACTCCAAATCTTGTCGGATCCATATGATTTAGAATTTGCTCATCAGTAAGTTCTGCATTGTCATCATAAGTCAAAGCATGACTCACGGGAATGAGTTCCTGGTATAGGTTCCATTGATATCCAAGCTACATTTAGCACATTCAAAGGAAAAGTGATCAGTGTATCCAAGGAAAAGTGATCGATCCAATAATGAAATCTCGTTCAGATCTAACTGATTATCTTGTTGACACATATATCCTGTTGTACAGTCAATCGTTGCAAGAGCTTATTCCAGTTAATAGTATCGGTCTGAGAATCGTAATGAACTCCCAAATTTTTCTCTGGTCACAAGTATGATCCATTGCTGATGAACCATCATCCTCTTTTTGAACCACTAGTTTGATAGTCCAAGTTGCAGGATCAACCTTGATTGCACGTTCACAATTTTCAAAAGTGATCTTTCCGGTACCCCAGTTATGAATTACTTGCACAACTCATAACCATGGGCGTCCCAATAGAACTTGGTAGACATTTGGTGTTTCAGGTAAGTCCATTACTACGAAAGTAATGATGAACTATACTCCCGCAATTCTGACAGGTATATCTTCAACCATTCCTTGTGGATGAACTGCTGTTTGATCAGCTAGCTTAATGGCAAAAGTCGCAGTTTTTATCTTTGTAAGGCCCCATTTTGCACATAGCTTTGTAGAAATAAGGTTAACTCCCGAACTGCCATCTATCACGGCTGTTTCATTAGGAAATTGTCTATGCTGTATTGGCAGGGTGATATTTTTTTGTTCACTTTCCCAAGCTGCTCCTGATGGATTTTTGGTTCAACTTGAGTTAACTTTTGCGCTAATACTTCTTTTGCTTTTGGCACCAACTTCAAGAACTCTCCTAATGAAATTTTGATCTTACTAGACAAAATATTCATGAGCAGTTCTATTTGCGGTGCTTCCGGTTCAGTCATCTTGAAGGGTTCTTCATGATGATGCAACTGAGCATTCATATTTGTATGTGAATTTTTCGGTGACTGCAATGGTAAAGGACGAACTTTGAATGTTGCTCTAGCAGCTTCAAGCTCCTCTTCTTTTTGTAGATGTTTAATCCACTGTCTCATATCCTGATATCTTCTTTTTTCTGCATGAAGATTTGGATAGACTCCAGATGCTGTTGGTATATCTGTTAATGGTATAGAATCAGCAAGTACTGGATCTGCTATTGATTTTTTCTGCTTCTGTGCTCTAGTGACCACCATCAAGGGTACACTGCTATCGGTTCTTTCTGCTTCTGTGCTCCGGTGACCACCATCAAGGGTACACTTAGTTTATTCTGAGCTACTGGTCTTTGCTTGATTGTTATCAAATTTACAGGAGCTGTAGCTGGTGGTGGCTTCGGTCTTGTTGGACACTCCTTATAGCAATGTCCATAACCACAGTCACGATAGAATGGTACAAATTTTTTTTCATTTGGACATTCTGCAACTCTGTGATTTTCTCCACATGCGAAGCATCCAAGTGGTGCACTAATCCAATTTCTAGATGCTTGTTGTTGCGCGGCAGCATAAATAACATATTGGTCTGAAGATCTACCTTCTTGATCATTACCATAGTTCCATTGCTCGGCACTTCTGTAAGGTTCTGGTTTCATCAAATTGGCTTGTTGAGCGGGTTGCTTTGGTGGGGCAGGTAAGACTAGTCGTTCCGGGTATCCAAGAACAGATTGTCGAGGTCTAGCTGCCAGATTTCCTCCATAACGTGGTTCTCGATATCCCATCTGGGCATACCATTGCTGAATTTTCCGAGGATTGAAATTGCAAAAAGTAGTCTCATGATCAGGCGAATTGCACAAATGGCATATACTGATTTTCATTCATTTTTTCAATTGAGGACACTCATTCACTGTGTGATTTCCTGTACAAATAGAACACCAGACATTTTCCTTGGTAGGAAAAGTCTTTGCAAATTTCTCAGGTTTCTTGTTCACTTGTCCATGGAAATCTTCCAATGCTTTGATCTTCTCATCAAATTGCGACTGCAACTTTTTCATCTATTTTTGCTGGTTCTTCCCGAGTTTCTCGAACTCATTGAGCATCATTTCTGCAGTAGCGTTTGTCAGAAATGGTGAACTCCTGCAACTTTGTCACAACACGAACAAGACACGAAGGTTGAGCAATTCGCGACAGTCAATGTGTCTTTGACTCGAAGCACGAACGATTCGCGAATCGCATACACACCTCCAGGACCGCAAAGTCAAAAAAGGGACGTGAAACGAAAACTACGAAAAGAAATGAAAAGAATGAAAGCAAACGGGAGATTACAAATCAGACGAAGAAAACTTTCGCGCTGCCAACTGGCAGCTCAACAGGCTTCATGCCCAGCTGAAACGAGTAGCAACAACGAAGACTAACTACCTAGTTGATTAGCATTAACTAGTCATGTGATTTGATGTTTTAGCTATCTTGTAAACTACACAGTGTGGAGGTATAATCGATCCTCTCTGGATCATAATGTAAGAAGCGAATACAGAGATATGTAAGAGACAGAGAGAGACGTAACGAATAGAGTAAGAAAGAAAAGACACCATAGTTGTGCATGAAAGTCTGCCAATGAGCAGAACACAGCGAAAGAGTAGAATGTCATTCCGCCAACGAGCGAGACACTACCGAATTCACTCTAAACTAAAACTGATAATTCAGTCACTCTATTTTCATGCATCTCGTCTTATGCTGTGTGTCATGATTGCTAGGATAGAATATGTTCTGTGATGCGTATTTGAGTGTCTGGGTTCCTATAAGGGCTTCCACAAAAAAAAATTTGAAACAGGTGACGAAGCTTTCACGATACTCGACGAAGCTTCGACAAGCTACTTCGAACATGACTACGATGTGGTCATCGACTCAGGAACAACATCTCACATAACCTGCAACAAGAAGATCTTGATCAACTTTCGCGAACTCGAAAACGACAGAGCAATAATTCTAGGCGATGGAAGCAGACACAATGTCAAAGGCATCGGCTCTCTAAAGCGACGAACACTGTCAGGCCAAGCAGAGCTGCCAGGAGCACTCTATGTGCCCTCACTCATAAAAGATCTGCTATATGTCTCCAAGATGGCACGAAACAGGATTGCCCAATAACAGAAGAGGAAGAACAGAAGATGGCAGGTATACCCTACCAGAACTTAATCGGTAGTCTGATGTACTTAACAATTTGTACCAGACCCGATCTGGCCTTCTCTGTTTATGCATTGAGCCAATTCTGTTCCAATTTTAGTTTAGCACATTGGAAAATGGCCAAACGAATCCTACAGTATCTGAAGGGTACCTAGAATGTTGGATTAACCTACAGAGCTAGAAATGAAGAGAAAGGATTCGAGCTGCATCACTACAGTGATGCGAGTTGGGCGAGCTGCAAACATGACACCAAGTCCATTACTGGAGGATGTACGATAGCGTGCAGAGCTGCAATCAGTTGGATATGCAAAAAACAAACCTTGGTAGCTCAATCCTCTTGCGAAGCTGAGTATGTTGCAGCCTCAAAAGTGGCGAATGAGGTAGTGTGGCTGCAAATGATGTTGGAGGCAATTAGGATACCACAAGAGGGGCCAAGCACGATGATGATGGACTCTCAGAGTGCCATCTATCTGTCCCAGGATCCTGTCTTCCATTCAAAGACGAAGCACATTCCTCTGAAGTACCATCATATTCGAGATTTGATCTCGAAAGGAGAGCTTCAAGTCCAGTTCATAAAATCAGAAAATATGATTGAAGATCTTCTCACAAAACCGCTCGACACGCCACTCTTTACCAAACAAAGAGAGACAATTGGATTAAACGAACAAAGCTGCAAGGTTCAAGAGGGAGAGTCAGAAATGGTGAACTCCTGCAGCTTTGTTGCAGCACGAACAAGACATGAAAGTCGAACAATTCGCGACAGTCAACGTGTCTTTGACTCGAAGCACGAACGATTCGCGAATCAATCACGAATCGCATACACACCTCCAGGACCACAAAGCCAAAAAAGGGACGCAAAATGAAAACTACGAAAAGAAATGAAAAGAACGAAAGCAAACAGGAGATTATGAATCAGACGAAGAAAAATATTTCGCGCTGCCAGCTGGCAGCTCAACGGGCTTCACGGCCAGCTGAAACGAGTAGCAACAACGGAGACTGACTAACTAGTTGATTAGCATTAACTAGTCATGTGATTCGATGTTTTAGCTATCTTGTAAACTCCACATAGTGGAGGTATAAACGATCCTCTCTGGATCATAATGTAAGAAGCAAATACAGAGATCTGTAAGAGACAGAGAGAGACGTAGCGAATAGAGTAAGAAAGAAAAGACACCATAGCTGTGCATGAAAGTTTGCCAACAAGCAGAACACAACGAAAGATTAGAATGTCATTCCGCCAACGAGCGAGACACTGACGAATTCACTCTAAACTAAAACTGATAATTTAGTCACCCTATTTTTGTGCATCTCGTCTTATGCTGTGTGTCATGATTGCTAGGATAGAATATGTTCTGTGATGCGTAGTCGAGTGTCTGGGTTCCTGTAAGGGCTTCCGCACAAAAGAAAATTAAAAGACAGAAAATTGTTCGCGATAAAGAAGACGAAGTGTAGACGAACACGAATCAGTCCCACGCACGCGCTCCCGCGACAACGTTGACATTCGTTGATGCAATAGTGGTGGATGTCGTAGTGGTCTGCCCTGTTGTATAAGGCAACATATTGATATTCGGCTCATCGTCTAAATCTTCATCCTTCTCGCGAATTGCATCATCCATAGCATTTTGCAAAAGTGCGTACTCATTATGACGTTTCAGCTCACGTCTGATCCTTTTAGGTAATCCTGACAAAAATCACATAATCATGGCATTTTTATTAATCAGCTCAAGTTCGCACTCAGAGCTGAGGTGTTTTACCCGTGCAATGTAATCTCGAACCATTTCTCGCTTTCCCATTTTAATTTTACTTAAAAGTAGGAAAGGGTCTTTCACAAACTTCCGAGGTTTGAACCATGTGATAAGGGCTCGTTTAACAGTCTTCCTCAGTTTCATCTTGATTATAGTACCAATCTTGTGCTGCGCCTGTTAAGGCCATAGGAAAAAACTTAAGTTTATCTTGGAAAAAAATTTCGCCATAGACTTCACAAGATTCAAAATAGATCTAAACAAATCTAACTGGATCTGTATGATCCATTGTATTTGGGTAGATCCAAATGGGGTGCTCTTCTAATAATGATTGGATTGACTTCTTGAGGAGCAGCTCCAGGGGCAGCCATCTTTTTAGATTAAATCAAGCAGACAATGAGCTTGGATTTAGATTTTCAATCAAAACTATCTTAAGATCTGCTAGATCTCTTCCACTTAACAAGAATCAGATTTCTATAATGTGGAAAAGATTCCTAAAATCAACCAATTGATACTTCTCAAAAATGAAAAATTCTCAAAATCAAAATCAGACTGTTTCAGATTTGACCCAAAATTTGACAAAGACTTGATTTGAAAAATCAGAACCTAAAATAGAACTGGCGAAGGTTTCCTAGGCAAAGATTCATTCATCAAAGGTTCAGCAGTGCTATTTTTGAAAAAAAAAACTCTCTAATCAAATTTTTTTGACAAATTCTTTGGAAATAACCTTCGCCGAACTCTCAGACTCAGAATCTAACACAGAGGAGATCGTAAGAAGGTCACTTGCGGTGGTCGACGGGATTCCACAAATGCTTTTAGATAGTAACTACGAGTTTTAACGACTCCCTTGCGGTTTGCGGTGTGCGGTTTGAGTCGTGCTTCTCCGTAAACATTGATTTAACTGTCATGTGCCAAATCCAAAAGTAATAGCAATAACAATGAAGTAAAGATAATAGCAAGAAAAGTACAAAGCATTCATGATAGCATATCAATAGAGAGCTAGAAACATGGAGATCTCAATTGAATCTTAGTAATGAAAGAAAGAGTACAAGATATGAACCTGAGCATTGATTCATGTGGATAGGGCACATGAGACCTAGCAATGGAGATCCCTATGGCTCACATTCACAAGGAAGCTAGAAGCTCTCACTTGCAAATGAGCCAAAAGCTTCTGAAATTGATGTCTCTTATCTATTTATAGACAATGCTCTCACTTAACTAAACTTAACTATCTTGAGGGATAGTTAACCCTTGTTAAGTACTGTTTAGGGTACATTGGGACCTTGTTGGCCTATTATCCTTATTAATTACTTTGGAGGGCCTAAAGAGAGAACCGCCTTGTTCTTAAGGCTAATAGCTCCTTTTGGGCCTACAAAGCTTACAATGGATATTATATTGCCTTGAAAAACACTGATGTACTAAAAATACATGACATTCCCCCTACTTAAACATTTTTGTCCTAAAAAATGAAGACACTTGTCTGATCAGCTTGATCGCCTTGGTTAAGTAGTTATGACTAAGGATGTGTCATCCAAAAAAATAATTTATTGTCTCGTTACAGATCCAAAGATGTCGAATTGAATCCATTTTGCTAGCTTCATCTGTAATCCTTGTTCCCATGGAGGAAAAATTGATGGTCGAAGAAGAGGATGATGAAGCACCACATTGCTTGTTGGTAATCAATCTATATGGAATGGACAGAGTGTGTCACCGCAATATTCTCTTTTGTCTGCTTCCTCGACATCATACTAATTCGGATGCTTATCCAATTCCCTTGGATTCTTGGTTTTGTCTTGCATTCGACTCTTCTGTCGTAATTGCCAATCCATGTTGTTTGACTAATTTGACGAAGAAAATTATAATTTTGTTATAGACAATGGTAGTCATGAATTGTTGTTCATATATAAATGTTCCATATGAAGTACTTGTCGGCATGAATATTGACACTCTGTCGTATGATGAAGCATATCTCTGGGCATATTGTTGACCAAAATATATTTCTTCAAATTTGGTCAATACCTCATTCATAGGTGGTTGTAAATAATCAGATCTCAAAAATGGACTCTCGTTTCGAAATATACAATTTGCAGTTGCCCATATGAATCGTTGAAGCATCAATCCCAATCACCAGAGATTTGATGTCTTGATTGTTCCAAATAACCATTGATGAACAATCATTGTTGACATGACAGGATAGTGATTGGGAGATTGACCAAGTAAGAGACCTTATGAGAATATGTTGGAATTCTAATCTTCTCCTACTCATCCCTTCGCCCTCCTTCTACTCTCAAGAATTCTATCTCTCTAAATCAGTCTACAAAATACACGCAAAGTCGAATCAGGCAAAACCGCAAAGCCATCGCCAGATTATGGTCTGACCGAAGGGAGCTGTTAAATCAATGTTTACGGAGAAGCACGAGTCAAACCGCAAACCACAAGAAACCGCAAACCGCAAGGGAGTCGTTAAAACCCGTAGATTACTATCTACGAGCACTTGCGAAATCCCGTCGACCACCGCAAGTGACCTTCTTACGATCTCCTACGATGAAAGCTATGACCAGGGTCAACTCTCCTCAACCGTTTTTAAACGTAAGCAATCTACTTACAGTTATCGACGAAGTCGACCAGCGACGACGATTTACGAATTTCGATGAAGTCAACTAACAACGGTTCACCCATCTCATCGTTTAGCTCAGTGAGTTATCACTTACGGTTATCAACAAAGGAAGCAAATGATCACCTACAAAGCAAATGATCAACAACTAATCGAATGACTAGCGGTTGTCCAAATGATTGCAGACAGACTTCGGCCATCATGGCCTACATCCTTGCACTACAACGCATACGGAGGATACGTTACTCTGTACTTCTCCTCCTTCACGACGCTCCAATAACGGATCTACGGATCTTGTTTAAATGGTTGTTAATCATCTTGTAAACTAGAATTACAATAAATCAAGAGACTTTGACAGCTATAAATATGTATCTGAATGAAGAGAAGGAGTGATAGGTGTTGTTGAATTGAACAATCCAGATACACAGAGTGATCAAAAATGACCAAAAGGTCTTAAGTAACTAGCTCTTTAGAGAAAGTGATCTATACACAGAAAGAGAGAGATCTAGAACTGTAGCTATTGTTTTGAGTCTATAATTAGGAGCATGCGCTTATCAGCGCTATTGTATTGTGTTCCGATTCTCTTTTATATATACGAATTCGCTACTATTCAATCCTTACGTTCTTGATTGAATGCAATTGTCTCTCTCAATCTCTTGCACACAAATACGGTTATCAGAGACAGAGGATCACATGGCTATCCAAGACGCCTAATGATTCGCAATCCTATTATTACGGTAGTCTCAGACTCCTACTCTGATAACCCAAAAGGATAACAAGCTTTTGATTCTGTTCCCTAGTCAATCCACGTTCCTGAAATCACAGTTATTACTGTGTTCATAGTCTTCATTGTTTTTCTTATTGTTGGTAGAGACATCCATCGTAATCATCTCTCGTGTTCTACTTCCGTCACAGCTCTGCTGCAGTTGCAATCAATCGTAGACCAAGCATTTCACATCATACACCAACAGAAGTGGTATTAGAGCATTGGTTCAGTGGATTACTAGAGTCCAAGATCTTTTTCCAAAAGCTATTCTAAATTGTTTGTGTATAATTTCGATCACTATGGAAGGCACCTCAGAGATCCGCTTGATTAATAAATTCAGCGGAGATGACTTCCACATGTGGAAGTTCAAAATGAGGATGATCCTGATTGAAAAAGAGTTATGGGGATACGACGACGGTTCTATAGCCAGACCGGCAGAACCTGAACAGCTCCCAGTTTGGGAAGCCAAGGATGGCAAGGCTCTTGCCATTGTATCTCTAAACCTTAAAGACACTCAAATTGCTCATGTATCCAACTACACTACTTCCAAAGAAGCATGGGATACACTCACTAGCATCTACGAGACCTCAGATGTCTCGACTCGTCTCTTCTTGAGAAAGAAGATACTAACACTCAGAATGAGTAAAAGCTCCTCAGTTAGCGACCATCTGAACAAGTTCAAACAATTGATGAACCAACTGGCTGCAATAGGTTCCCCTATATCAAAAGAAGACTCTACCATGTCTCTTCTTGCCAGTCTTCCATCCTCCTATGATAATTTAGTGTTGCTTCTGAGCAATACCTCTGTGCTGTCTTTCCAAAATTTGACAGCAAGCCTGTTGCAGGAAGAAGTCAGGAGAAAAAGCTTGTCCACATCTATGAGTACCAAATCCATGGCACTCTATTCAAACAAGCATCAATCCAAGAAGAAGAAAAGCTTCAAGGATAAGAAGACAAAGGCAGAACAGCCAACAACATCACAACCACAACAACAACAACAGTATAGTCACTCATCATCCAAGACCAAACTATTTTGCAAATATTTCAAAAGAACCAACCACGACATCAAGGACTGTCGCATCCTCAAGCACAATGAAGCAAAGAAGAAGATGCAACAACACCAAAAAGACAACTCTGACACAGTCAAAGGATCTCAAGATGAAGAGAAGGCACTGATGGTACAAGATCAATCCAGTAGAGATGCCCATCATTGGTATCTCGATTCAGGTGCTTCTCAGCACATGACGCCCTGCAAGGACCTCTTCTCTACACTCACAGCTACAGAATCAAAGTACATTTTCTTTGGTGACTCCAGTTCACACCAATTTGAAGGCCAAGGGTCTATTGAACTGCAGTTCTCTGATGGCATCACTAGGCAGCTTAATGGAGTACTTTATGTACCCAAATTAACAAAGAACCTTTTATCTATTAGCAAGATCATAGATCAGGGCTATAGAACTTTGTTCACTGCGAACCGATGTACTATTTTAGATGAGAACTCAAAGGAAATTCTCTCTGCTTATAGAGAAGAAAATTTGTACATACTGAGTCACGATGTTGCACTTTCTGTGAGTTGTTCAGATGCAAATTTATGGCATCAAAGATTAGGTCATTTAAACATGCGTTCAATCTTGTATATGCATCACAATAAAATGGTCAAGGACATGGATGTAATTGTTGTCACCACAACTAATCAGACTATTTGTGAAAATTGTCTACTAGGGAAACAACCTAAAATGAGATTTCCCAGAGGACAAGCCAAAAGGGCGAAGTCCATCTTGTCACTGATACACAGTGACTTGTGTGGTCCTATGAGCGTACCTTCATTAGGTCAAGCTCTGTATTTTATCACATTCATTGATGATCAATCCCGATTTGCCAATGTAATGTTCATTAAGAATAAGTCAAAAGCATTTCGTTGCTTCAAAGACTTCAAGCCATAAGCTGATAATCAAACTAGTCAGAGGATCAAGGCCCTACGGTCTGATTCAGGGGGAGAGTTCTTGTCAAATGAAATGAAGGACTACCTATCTTCATGTGGCGTGCACCACCAATTTACTACGAGCTACACTCCACAACAGAACGGAGTAGCAGAGCGGAAGAACTGCACACTGTTGGAAGCTGCATATCCATGATAGCAAGTTTGCATTTGCCTCAAACCTTTTGGGCAGAAGCTATCTCTGCGGCTTGCTTTTTGCAAAACTACTCTAGCACTAAAGCAGTTGATTTCAAGACACTGTTTGAAGCCTACTACGGTTACAAACCAAGTTTGAAACACCTGCATGTTTTCGGATGTCTCTGCTATGCACAAGTGCCATCTGATCTGAGGAAAAAAACTGGACCCAGTAACCTATAAAAGCATCTTCATCGGCTATTCAACTTCACACAAAGCATATCGTGTTTACAATGTGGTTACGGGCCAGATCTCAGTTAGTCGCGATGTTGTCTTCCTTGAAGACAAGTATTACGATTTCAAACAGAAGCAACTAATACAAGAGACTGCCATAGCGATAGGCTATGACCTACGACTGTTCAAGCAACGAAGTTCGTCCCAACGGCTCCACTTACCGTCGATGGGCCTAGACCCAAGATCGTTCAATCGCAAAATACTACGGTCCTAGTCATTCACCAAGGAGAATCGTCTGATCAAGCACCTACAGTTCGAAGATATGTGAGACAACAACATCAACTTGACCGATTCATCCCTAAACAGTATTAAGTTCTCAAAACTAGGCTTGTAGTTGACTATCAAGTTGATAAGGCCTCAAGCATGCATATTGCCCTTGGAGAAGAAAAAATAAATAAATTCCTCCAGCCAAGACCGGGAAACAATATCAAAAACCAAGGTTCTAGCATTGACAACCAAGCACCAAGAAACCGAAATTCCTCTTACTAGGTGCTGGTAACTTAATTCACCGAGTCGATTTTGCAACCCATTTTGGAATCAACTTTCAAGTTACCAAACGTCAAGCTCATAGAAAACCTCAATCAACCGGCATGCAAAAGCATCAATACGGACATTCATGCAATTCAACCAACTGCCGTCCTACCCCATGCAACAGAATCAACTAAGCACCGAAAAAAAAAAACCATGCAAAAGGCAAAAGCCTAGTCCCACATGCAAAAACCCTGATAGGTTATGCAAAGAGGAGGCCAGGTGCTATAGCCGCCACCAACAAGGAAAGAGCCTGCCCGAAGTGAGAGAAAGAGAGAGCTTCACCAAGCGAGAGGGAGAGAGGGATCTGCAGTGTGGAACGCTCCTCCTCGGCCCTCTGCTGCCCCTAATGCATTGGAAATATGCTCACCTCACCGTCACGATTAGCATCAGCGATCAACACCGCCAATTAATGCTAAAAACAGGTCAGATGGCACCTTTAAAAGCTCAAAAATAGGCGCAACAGCCCACCAACTGTTTCACAACAGCTATCCATCCTCCATCAATGCAATAAGAGGTGGAAAAGCGCTCCCTATCAATAATACTACAGCTCGCTTCTATCCCATCCATTCAATGGTTTCCAAGCTCAAAGAACTGCAAACAGCCCACTCTGTCTCAGCAGCCAAGAAGACTTCAAAGTGACCCCAAATCACTCACATATCATTACGTGAGGATTCCAGAAAGGCTAGAAGCATTCACAGAAGGTCTGAACAGAATCCGCAGGATTCCCATTCCGGACTAGCGCTTCTCTTACTCCCAGATGGATGCTCCCAGTCGTAGACAACACCAAGCAGAGATTCAATAGGGTTCACATCGGGTCTGAACCTCAACCCAGGCTATCCCCACATCTACAAAGATCCAGTTTGCAGGTTCTGAACTCTAGCAGCGGCCATCACTGGGAAACTCATTTTGTTTCCAGACAAACAAAACAACCATTGACAGGCATCTATGCAAGGAAGGTTTCACAGGGTTTATCTGCATGCAACACTTTCTCTATTCCAAATCTGCTTTCTAGAGAATCTACAATTTACAAATCCATTCTATGGTTTCAGTTCTCAGTTTGCATGCAACACAAGAGGACTAGTCTAGAAAAACCTTAAATCCTCACATGCAAACCATAATTCGAGATTTCCAACAATAGTCAATCTAGTTAATCAGGATAAATAGATTCCTCATCAATCTATCAATAAACATCTTGCTGCCAAATTTGAATCAAACTGTCCAAAACATGATGGACTTATGCAAATCATTCATCTAAAAAAACAGATTGGAACAAGAAAGTGGATCTACACATGCAGATCATTCTACTTCAAACGGAAATTTCCTCAAGGCTTTAGAAAATAAGAATGAATTCCTCACTAATCCACAGCAGCTCTGAAAAATCAAACAAGGAGAAGAGCACTCTACCACCAAATTTGAAAAGCATGCTTTACACAAGAATTAGAGAATCCAAATTCGATTTCCCTTGAAAAACAGTACTCCAACCGGGATGTGAATCCAAGTGCATTCCAATTCCGATTTGATGTAGAACTTCTCTCCATTCCATCCAAAAACCGCATCTTAGCAGGGCTCTGAT
Organism: Diphasiastrum complanatum; assembly: GCA_029204225.1. NCBI lineage: Eukaryota > Viridiplantae > Streptophyta > Lycopodiopsida > Lycopodiales > Lycopodiaceae > Diphasiastrum > Diphasiastrum complanatum. The sequence goes on from CM055095.1 coordinate 47,541,917, forward strand.
ACCAATGTAAAGACCACTAGGGACAATCCCCTAAGATGAAGATAGGAAAACACAAGAGAGTCTGTGGAGCAAAACCACCCAACCAAACCTAGATCCCTCCTGGAGAATCCTCCTGGATCTAGCCCCCAAGCCATGCCAATGTGACAGCAAGAGGAGAAGAGCTCATCAGGTAACCTAGACCAAGTCGTCGACGGAATAATCACTATCTCAATATATAGAGAGTAGGATCCTATGCATGAGCACATGCAATTCCCATGCAGGTCAACTATAAATAGGTCACAGCTCTTCATGCATACCTCCTACCTATATCAGTCACACGTACATGCACTACTCCATATGTCTCAATTAGAGTGTCTGGGTCTTCTCAAGGTCATTAGTCACCAACAGGCCTTGACTTGGAATTAAATCTAGGCGTGACCAATAATCTCGAACACTGGAGGGCCGTTCTACCATATTAGGACTATTCTAGGTCCTTTACCGAATATGGTCGTAACATGGAGAGATACTGCGCGTGGCGGAGATGTGTGGAGTGGGTTAGTGGTAACGGTGGTTGATGGAATTCCGGTTAGTAATTGTAATGCAAAATCATCTACATTGACTGTAGAGTCAAGTAGGGTGGATATTTGTATAGGTGAGGGCTTTTGTGGAAGTGTGAAATCAAAGCTCGTGTTGAGAGTGAGTGATGGTGTGGAGATAGTAGTAAATGGTGGAGGTGGTGGTGGAAGTGTGAGAGTAAGTGAGGGAGTTGGGGTTGTGGAGGGTGCCGGTGTGGATGGAACCACGACCATAGGATCTGAACCAGAAGTGTCTGCCTCAACTGAGCTGCCTGTTGCTGCCGCTACTGCTTGTCTGCATTGTGGGGCCTGGTGGAGTAAGGCCTCTTGCTGTGCTAGGACCTCCTTCGGGACTTGAGAGGGTTTAAGACTCCCTCCCGATTCAGCATACTCAGCCTCGATGTCACTGGATAAAATGTCGACTCCTCCCACAAATCGTCCTCAATGTCCATGATTTTGTAATGATGGTTGCAAAATTCGAGGTAGTGTTTTGAGGGCCGATGAATTCCTGTAAGTGACTTTTTGTGTCTCAAAATAGAAAAATTGACTGACAGTACAAAATGTGTCTAATTAGAATTCGCAGAGGTAACAAGAAAATCGTAGAAATGTTTCTAAGCTTCAACGAATTGTCTACGAATTCCATAAGGCAATGTTTGATGCAAAGAAACTAACTTTTTATATTTCTAGAAAGTGTGTCTCTGAGATAGAATTCGTAGCGGATATAAATGAATCGTGCATTGTAAAAAATGGGTCAGACGAATTCTATCTGAGATGGTGTGAGAAAATTCTTTTGAAAATAATGACTTTTGTGGTTTGCTCAGAGAAAGACTGTTTGTAAGCCTGATCTGATAGTATCTTGATGGTGTGAACAAGAAAGCACAACAAAAAATCTGTCGAAATGGCTGGCAGGCAGTGAAGAAAAGTAAAGAAGAACAGTAGGAAAGAAAATAACTAATACATATCAAGATAAAAACAGGGTTCATTGTACTTTCTCAGTCTGCTCCCCAATTAACGTATAAGGTTTGGTTTTGAGGACCAACGCACGTTGTTCAGGTTTAGACAGGAAGTCCATCTGCCCTGAAGTTAAATATTCTGTGATTTCCTTAGCCCATATGGGTGTAGAGTCAACTTGGAAAAGGATGGCATCTGGTAAATCATCATTGACGCCTTGATCAAGGGTGGGAAGGTTAGGGATCCGGGACAGATGATCTGCTAGAAAATGTTGAACTCCCTTACGAACCACGATCCTAAACTCAAATTCTCGTAGTAATAGAATCCATCTAGTAATACGGCCTGTGGTGCAAGTCTTGTTGATGAGATATAACAGTGCTTGATGATCAGTGAAAAATGCAAAATTTTTTTCAAGAAGATAATGGCGAAACTTCTGAACCGCATATACCATTGCCAAGGCTTCACGGTCGGTAGTGATATAATTGACTTCAGTAGGTATCAATTGTCTACTGAGAAAATGGATTGGGTAATCTTTTTTGAATTCTCCTGGTTGGGTGAGCACTGCTCCAATGGCATACTTGGACGCATCGGTATGCACATGGAATTCTTTAGAATAATCAGGAGCTCGGAGGATAGGTGCATTGGTAAGGGCTTCTTTGAGTTGATTAAATACAACGTGCTGTTCATCTGTCCATTTGGGAACTACAACTACTTTGTAGATTAGGCGGGCTTTGTTAGCAAAATCGGAAATAAAGCACCGATAGTAGTTGGCATGGCCAAGGAAAGAGTAAACTTTGCGTATCGTACGCGGTTCCGGTATATTTTGAATGATAAGAATCTTTTCGGGGTCAGTGTGGCAATGCCATTTCAGGAAATAATATGTCCTAACACAATACCATGTGTTACCCAGATATGGCATTTTTCAGGATTAAGGGAGATGCCGAAGCGTTAACATTGGATAAATTTTTTTTTGAGCACAGACAGATGGCGTGTTTCTTTTGAATGTGCACCTAAATCGTCCAAGTAAACCTCTAGGGTATCGCCCATCTGCTGAGAAAAGACAACTTGCATAACACGTTGAAAGGTGCTAGAGGCATTGCAGAGACCAAAAGGCATGACTTTCCAGTAGAAGGTTCCCCATTTTGTGGCAAAAGCGGTTTTATGTTGATCTTCTTCAGCAATTTTCATATTGTATCCGCTAAAGCCATCTAAGGAGGAGTAAGCCTCATCTCCTGCTAGATTTTCTAAGATGGATTCTCCAAAAGGTAATGGAAAATGATCACGTTCGGTGATGGCGTTAAGTTTCTTAAAGTTGACACAGATGCAAAGTTTTCCATTTTTCTTGGGAACGATGACAATTGGGGAGACCCACTCAGTATGTTCAATTTCATAGATAAATCCCGCATCTAAGAGGCATTGTAATTCTTCTTTGATCTTGGCCTTACAGATTGGATTGCATCAAAATGGACGACTAGCAGTTGGCCTCGCACTCGGTTTAAGCGGGATACGATGCACAGCTACCTGGGGTGAGACGCCTTTCATGTCTTTATATGTCCACGTAAAGACATGTCTATATTTTCGCAGGAGCTTTTCAAGCCATCTGCGTTGTTCGCGATTGAGATGAGCTCCAACATGGACAATATATTCGTTGGTTTCATTTGGCTCACTCAGAGAAAGGGTGATGGTTTGCGCAGGGCCTTCGTAGGGCGAATTACCTTTTGGCTCATGTTGAGCTTGGGAACATTTAGGGGTTAGTATGTCTCACTATCAGTTATAGGTCACTTTTCAATCCTCGTAGAAAAGATGTCAATAGGAGTTATGGGGGAAGAGCTACCTTGACTCCTACATGACGAGATAATTCGGTTGATCGTCGTAAATACTATCTTACGCGCTCTCCCTCCCCTTGTTGGATGGAGATTAACGTGAATAATAGGCCATCAGTTGTTCGATGAGGGACAAACTCTGCTAAGAATATCCTATGAAAGGTATCGATATCTGCAATGGATTCTTTGGGAAGGTTATAATACCACTTCCTAGTTGTTCCGGTCAAGGTGATCGCGAAATACATCATTAGGTGGCATGGGTTCGAGATCATGTTTATATAACAAGCTGTCCAAAAGGCGTTTATATGATCTTCAGCCCCTTCATGTGGTGCCCCATGGTATTCAGGGGTTTTACCTCTAAATTTAGGCAACGGCTCTAAATTGTCGGGTATAACTATAGGTTCTGTTACTCTTGCTGTTATGATTGTTGAGAGGGTAATCTCGCTTATAGTTGTTGGTTCTTTGTTGTTGGCTATACTATGTTCCAGAAGTTGGTCTGATTCAGATGTCACTTCTTCTTCCAATACAACTTCCTCTATCAGGTTTGGTATTCTAGATCTCAAGGGATATTTTGTAGAGGGTGATCCTATCTGCCCACGAGGTTGCTGTCTGGGACATATGTTTACTCGTCGCTTTGTTCTGCTTGGTGAAGTTGTGGGATCAACGCTCTTCATGCGATGCTAACCACATCCTAGCCATAGCATTTAGCTTGACTTCATCATGTTTCATTGACTCCCTCAGTGTGAGTTCACCACATGTCTTTCTAAATTTCTCCCGGCAGACGCACCAATGTTTGGGCAAATTTTGATTAGGGATTGGTCCAACCAAAATGCCTTAGTGAAGAAAGGACCCACACTATTTTTACCCATGTGATCAGAATCTGACCATTTTCAATCCTGGGGCCCCACTGATCACCCCGTACTCCTGGGTCAATAAGAGTTTTCCAAGCTCTCAGAGATATGACCAGCGGGAGATTGTCTTCATCTCAGTGCTCATACTAATCCAAGGGCTGCTATTGTACTATTGATATGTAGTGAATAGACGGCCTGTGCTACCCAACCATGATGTTATCGTATGTAAACAGTGGTTAGGATGAGAAATCCATGAGTGGTTATCTCTATGGCAATATCTCCAATACGAACCTCTCGAACTATGGTGTCAAATGCTATGACATCTATATTGACAGGTTCTAAAACACGTAAAACCAAGCAAAATCTGCATGGACCAAAATGTACTCCATTCATAACATAGGTCTCTGAGTGTGCCTATAGTTGTCGGACGCTTGTTAGCTTCAAGTGTAGAGGCTGGCTTGTCTGAAGTGGGGTTGACTCTTCTACAGTGTGTGTGATGTGTCTAAGAATGGCAGTTAGATCATCTTCAGTAGGAGCTGGTGGGGGAGGCCGACAGGGTATCACTAACTCAGTATAACGGATGGTTGTTAGGCCTACACATACCTAGTTTAAATTTGTTACTAGTTCATGCATGCTTAAAGCACTTTCATCTGCTCTATGTCTGACTCGAAACAATCGATCGTCTGGAATGAGCAAACGCTGCACATAAGGGCTATAAAAGTAGTAATAAGCTGCCCCTTGTTGTACTACCTGGCAACAGTCTCCTGGTGGGGGAAGGTCACTTAGTGTCGTACTTGTCATGGGAAGTCTATCAAGGTTAATGCTTGGCTCAATGGGTTGCAATTGTAAGGTTCGTGTGGTCACTAATATCCATTTCTGATTTATTTTGATGTATAGTGTGGTCCTTATCAAAATTTCTCTTATCAATTTCAAGTGCTAAGTCTCCAGTTCGAAGGCCATGTACCGTAGTATCGAGTCCTATGATGGTTACGTAGAGTCCGGTGAAATGATATTGCCGTGATCGGCGCTCATCTGTCATGCCCTTGATATTTAGGCTCTTTATTTCACCGTATACTGTGGTACTATTCTAGTGTCAAAGAATCCCTCTTAGCGTGGGTGAATACTCGGAGGTTCTCAACAACTCTAGAATGCGTGGGTCTTGTTCTAATCTCGTCTCATATTTACCATAGATTTCATAAGACTTAGCTATTGAACTTTTAGAACATTCCACTCTCTTCAATTCATTCCTCTTTACAACCTCTAAACACCATACTACTCACATGCTTGAATATTTTGGTGAAGTGTGATTATGATCATAATTTGTCATTGTTGGTCCCATTTCCCAAAATGACTCTAGAAAGTGTATATTCCCTTTCTTTGATGACAAGAGACACTACTAAAGTTGATGACCTGGTCACATATTTTTTTTTGTTTATAAGTCATTTTCTTGAAACAACTAATGATAGCATCTGTTGTCGTAGAGTATCCCCCTGGATTTTTGCTCCAAATTTATGGTTCTCTTGGAATTCAATCATAACTCATTAGGGTGGTGTCTAAAGTATCATTGGCCTAAGACATGTCTAGAAGATCATCATGTATGGTTTTTAAAGTGATATCACATACCCTAGATGGGTTTCCAAGTTCCTTTAGCTTGTAGGTACAATGCCAAAACAAAGAATCCGTTCTTATGAGAATTTTCCATGTGTTATGTTGTGGTTTCTTTGTTGGAGGATTTGTGGATCTCAAGACAACCCTAACCCTAGTTAATAAGTGAGAGGGATTTGGCACCCTGCGTGTGTAAGTCCAACCCGATGATCACATAGTTATTTGATTAGTTACAAGTTAATAAAAGGACTTTAGGCCTTTTTTGCGGGACTTTTAATGTCGCAGGGCCTAAATGTCAAGTTAGTTGGGTTTCCCTCCAATTTGGATGGTTCTCACTCTTTTTTAAATTTGAATAATTAGGGAGGCAGAAATGGACTAATAGGATTCAAAGGCCAGGGTCCTCCTCTCTACTATAAAAAGGGACCAACTCGAGTTCCTACACATGTACATATCTTCATTTCAATAAAACGGATTGGTTCTCTTGTGAAATGGATTTATGAATGTCCTTGCGCTCTATTACTTTTCCTCCATCTCTCATGCTTATTTGTCTTTGCTAATTGTTGGATCTAATTGTTATTGGGATTGTATGTTTTTATACTTTTTATGAGTGAGAAAGGGAGAGAGAGAAAGAGTAAGCTATCTTCATTGTGGATCTAGTGTTAATGCTTAGGGTTAGTGGATGGTAGAGTTAGATGTGAATCTTCTATTCATTCTAAAATCTGAACTATGCTACTGCTCTCATGGGAACGAATCTACGCGTGACAACTAACTTCATCTCCTTGATTGACTAGACCTTGGGTTGAGGATAGGCAAGGAAAGAAACCCACTACAATTTTGGCACCGTTGCTGGGGAGCTACGACAATTTTTCAGTTTTCAGCATGTTTGTTGGATGGTTAGCTTCAATTAGGCATTTTGTCGTGGCATGAATAGTGTTAAATCTGCATTTAGGGTTGGTTTGGGAGTGATTTTACCTGATTTGAGTGGATTTGCTTGTTTGAAATCTAATCTGATTATGGAACATGAAAAGCTATTCAAATCACCAATCTTAAGATTCATTTGGATCTGAATATTAGAAAAAACAACAAAAATCGGTCAAATTTGTCAGATTTTGGTCAAAAGAGGCAAAATTTGACATCAGAGCTGATAACTTTTTGCCCTCTTTCAAGAAACATTCGCCGAGTTGCAGGCACCGTCGGTTTGTTCACAAAACCTTCAGTTTGAAGGGAGAACAATCCTTTCCAGCAGATTTCTAGAAATATCAGAAAAATCATCAAAAAACACCAAAAAATCACCAAAACCCTAAAAATACAGAAAAAGAACCTTCGTCCGATTCACTATGCATAGGTGTGATTTAGATCTATCTACTGCCAGGTCGACGAAGAATAATATCAGAAATAGAAGGTTTATCAGAGGATCAGTTGTCATATTGTCATATTTTTGTCAAAAAAGTCTCTTTTTTGCAAAAATACCAGTATTACTCTTGATTCTTTGTCAGAACCTTTGCCGAGTTTCCAGATCATTCTATTTATAGTAGTTTACGATTTCTGAGTTTGACGAACATTCATCTTATTCAGATCATAGAAAATCTTTATTTTTACCCTCACCAAACTACAGAAACTGTGTTTCTTTGTGCTAGAAACTTTAAGGTATGACTAGAGTCAACTCTCCTCAACCGTTTTTAAACGTAAGCAACCTACTTACGGTTATCAATGAAGTCAACCAGCGATGACTGTAGTGGGTTTCTTTCCTTGCCTAACCTGAATCCAAGATCTAGTCAATCTAGCATCAAAGAGACGGAGTTAGTTGTCACGCGTAGGTTCGTTCCCATAAGAGCGATAGTATAGTTCAGATTTCAACATGAATGGAGGATCTAACACTAACATCCATTAACACTAAGCATTAACACTACATCCATTAACCCTCCTTCCATTAACCCTAAATCCACAACAATGATAGAAACTTACTCTTCTCTCTCTCCTTTTCTCTCTCACAAAAAGCATAAGAAATAGCAATCCCAATAATGATCAAATTCAACAATTAGCAAATACAAAGGAAGCATGAAAAATGGAGGAAAAGAGAGGAAGAGCAAGGACATTCATCAATCCATTTCTAAAGAGAACCAATCTGCTTTATTGAAATGAGAAAATGAACATCAGGAACAACTCGAGTTGGTCCCTTTTTATAGTAGAGAGGAGGACCCTGGCCTCTGAATCCTATTGGTCCAGTCTTGCCTCTCTTTTTTTCAAATTGAAAAAAGTGTGGAAACCATCAAAATTGGAGGGAAACCCAACTTTATTCACTAACTTGACATTTAGGCCCTGCGACATTAATAGTCCCGTAAAAAGGCCTAACGTCCTTCATTAACTTTCTAATTTATCAAATAACTATGTGATCATTGGGTTGGACTTACACACGCAGGGTGCCAAATCCCTCTCACTTATTAACTAGGGTTAGGGTAGCCTTGGGATCCGCAAACCCTCCAACAATGATGATTTACGAGTTCCTACGAAGTCAACTAACAACGGTTGACCCATCTCATCATTTAGCTCCGAAAGTTATCACTTACGGTTATTAGCAAAGGAAGCAAATGATCACCTACAAAGCAAACGATCAACAACTGATCGAATGACCAACGGTTGTTCAAACGATTGCGAATAGACTTCGGCCATTACTACATCCTTGCACTACGACGCATACGGAGGATACTTTACTCTGTACTTCTCCTCCTTCACGACGCTCCAATAACGGATCTACGGATCTTGTTTAAACGACTGTTAATCATCTTGTAAACTGTAATTACAATAAATCAAGAGACTCTGACAGCTATAAATATGTATCTGAACGAAGAGAAGGAGTGATACGTGTCGTTGAGTTGAACAATCCAGATACACAGAGTGATCAACAACGACCAAAAGGTCTTAAGTAACTAGCTCCTTAGAGTTAGTGATTTATACACAGAAAGAGAGATCTAGAACTATAGCTATTGTTTTGAGTCTATAATTAGGAGCACGTGCTTATCAGCGCTATTGTAATGTGTTCCGATTCTCTTTTATATATACAGATTCACTACTGTTTAATCCTTACATTCTTGATTGAATGCAATTGTCTCTCTCACTCTCTTGCACACAAATACGGTTATCAAAGACAGAAGATCGCATGGCTGTCCAAGACGCCTAATGCTTCGCAATCCTATTGTTACGGTAGTCTCAGACTCCTACTCAAATAACCCAAAAAGATAATAAGCTTTTGATTCCGTTCCCTAGTCAATCCACGTTCCTGAAATCGCAGTTATTATTGTGTTCATAGTCTTCATTGTTTTTCTTACTATTGGTAGAGACATCCATCGTAATCATCTCTCATGTTCTGCTTCCGTCACAGCTCTGCTGTAGTCACAATCAATCGTAGACCAAGCATTTCACATCATACACCAACATAATAGACATAACTATGATACCTGAGTGGTACGCCAACATAGCCACCTATCTTTCGACACTTACAGTACTGGATTCCATGTCCCATCAAGAAAGGAGGAAAGTATGCTTACAAGCCTTGAGATTCTCATTAATAGGGGGTGTCCTATACAGACAAGATATAGATGGATTATATAGACGATGTGTCACACCCGGAGAGGTTGATTTTATTTTAGAAGAATGTCATGATTAAACGTGTGGAGGCCATTTTGCGGTACAACTAACAACACAGAAGGTACTTAGGACAAGATACTAGTGGCCTACTATATTTCGTGATGCTCATTTATATGCGCGTAATTGCGAGATTTGCTAAAGGATTGATCCACATGCCAATCGAACACGTTCCTTAGTGCCAATACAAGTGATGCTACCATTTGAGAAATGGGGAATAGACTTCATGGGACCCATCCACCCTGCATCATCAAACAAGAGCACTACATAGTTGTAGCCACTGACTACTTTACTAAGTGGGCAGAAGCCAGAGCGTTAGCAAAAGATAATGCCAAGGAGACAATATGGTTCTTACTGGAATAAGTGATAGGTAGATTTGGAGCACCCAAAGAGTTAGTGTCTAATAGAGGAACACATTTCCTTAACAAAAAAGCCATGACAGATTAATTGTTGATCAGACACAAGAAAAGTATCCCATATCACCCACAAGCCAATGGCCAAGCCGAGAGTACGAACAAACAGCTACTATCTATTCTGAAAAAAATTGTAACTAACAGCAAAAGAGATTGGGACCACAAGTTATATGCTGCCTTATGGGATAATAATAAAAGACTGCTGCACTGCTTTGAAGTAAACGTTTAAATCTGAAGAGCTAGGTGTAAAGTCGTGATCAATAAGAAAAGTATTGATCCTTTGAAACCATGCTCGAACAAATTGCTTCAAGTCATAAAGTTCCTTATGGAGTTTACAAACATGATTGTGCTTACCCTCGATAATATAACCTTCGGGTTGTACCATGTAAATGTCTTCTTCAATAACTCCATTGAGATATGTTGTCTATACATCCATTTGATGTATTTCCAAATATGTTGCAGCGACAAATGATAGCAAAAGTCGAATAGAAGAATGCTTGACTACTGGACTGAAGTCTCAATGTAAACAACGTTGTATACCTGAGAAAAACCTCTGGCTACTAGTCATGCCTTTCTTCTGTTGATACTTCCATCTGCGTTGTACTTGACTTTGAAAATCCATTTGCAATCAACTACGTTTCTGTTGGTAGGTAATTCGACAATCGTACACGTATGGTTCTTGATAAGAGATGAATACTCTTTATCCATAGCTTCTTTCCAGAGATCTGAGTCAGGCTGACTCAGTGCCTCTTGGACAGACGTTGGCTCCTGAAGTAGATAGGTTGCAGACTCGTTGATATACTGGTTAGGTGGTCTGCTAGTCCTTGAAGATCTTCTGGGTAATATAGAAAGTTGATTATCTCCATCATACTGTAGTTGCTGATTTGCAACATCATCATCTTCTGATCTGTCATTGATTTGTTGTTCGTCAAGAGTAGAGGAGCTTGGACCTTCAATAGGAATAGTCGACTGAGGAACTGGAAAGTTCAAAGCGTCAGAAGAATCTGATAGGTCCGCTACATGGGGACTGCCCTTTCCCTTGAGGTCTGAAAACTGATCTTCAATAAATATGACATCCCGGCTAGTGAATATCTTTGACTCGATGGGATCGAATAACTTGTAGGCTTGATCTGGAGTAGTGTAGCTGATGAAAATACACTTGATACTCTGGAAGTCGAGTTTCTTCCTGAGATCACGAGGAATCTGCGCAAAAGCAATACATCCAAAAACTCGTAAGTTTGATAAAAATAGGTTTGGTACATGTCCAAACTTCGAATGATGTTTTGTTTGAGAGGCCTTTAGTAGAACATCTGTTTTGAATATAGGTTGTTGTTGTAACAGCTTCAACCCAGAAGCACTTCGGAAATGTCCCATGTGATAACATGCACTTTGCCGATTCAACTAAGGTTCTGTTCTTTCTCTCAGCAAGACTATTTGACTGAGCCGAATAGAAAGTGATGTATTGTTGCTCAATGTCGTTGTTAATGCAGTAGTCCTTGAATTCATTGGAGATGTACTCTCTCCCATTATCTGACCTCAGTGCTTTGATTTGTTTACCAGTTTGAATCTCAGCATGCTCTTTGAATTGTCTAAATTTGATGAAGGCCTCTGATTTCTATTTAATAAAATAAACAGCTGTTCTTCTGGAGAATTCGTCAATAAAGGTAATGAAATACTTTGCATCTAGCAATGAAGGAGTTTGCATAGGTCCACATATATCTGTATGAACAACATCTAGTAGATCTTTTGTTGCATGCATATGGTTTGATCTAAAAGCAATCCTAGTCTGCTTTCCAAAGATGCAGCTATGACAGATAGGGAGATCGACCTTACCAGAAGGATAGTCGAGATCAAGAACCATGGATTGTCTGGGCATGTTCATAACAGATGCATGATTCAAGTGTCCTAAGCAATGATGCCATAGTAATGCTTTATTGACTAGAACAAAGGTTTTCAAGACTTGACTAAACTCAGAATAGCAATGTGCCAATCTATATAAGTAAGCCTACCTCTTGTCGAGTGCAAGGATCCTATTATTCTTATCAATGATTTTGCATTGATCAGATTTGAATTCTACCTTACGACCTAAGTCTGTAATTCTACTCACTGATAACAGATTTGTAGAGAGTTTAGGAACATATAAGACCTTTGATAGTAATTTGAATTGATCATGCTGGAAACACAATCTTACAGTACCTTCACCTTCAATAGTGTGAGTACTATTGTCACCAAGATAAACAAATTTCTTTGTGCTGTAAGGAGTGTAGGAGTTGAAGATCTCATGTTGATTGGTCATATGTTGAGTTGCTCCAGAATCCAGAAACCATGAATCATCCAAAAATGCGTTTTGATCTTTGACCATGAATGCGACTTCGACTTGTAGAGATGATGAAACTGTGTTTGCTTGTTGATCAGGTTGCTTGACTGCGTTCTTCGCTTGGAGAATTCAAGAATTCTTGATCTCATGGTTATTGCGCTTGCAATACTTGCAAAATATCTTCTTCTCCGATTGTGGATTTGATGATTGTTCTTGACCTTGAGTCTGTTTCTGATTCATTGTAGCTTTCTTGGAGCTTTTCTGCTTCTGTCGCTTTGAGCCTTTGTTGACATATAGAGCCTGAGAGGAGGAAGTAGATGGAGTGTCTTGACTTCTTCGATTATCTTCTTGCAGCAACATAGTGATAACTCTAGTAAGAATTAAATCTGAGTGTGTCGATATGATCATCACCTAGTTCTCATATGTAGAGGGCAAGCTTGAAAGCAATGTCGTAATTGCATCTTGATCGTCTATGACTGATCCGACAACGGCCATTTGTTGCAAAAGATTCTTAAACTAGTTAATGTGACTCTGAAGTGAATCACCAATAGACATTTTGAATGTGAAGAATTTTCTTCGTAGATGTAACTTAGTAGCTACATCTTTCACATCATATAGTGAGTTCAAGATGTCCCAAACATCTCTTGACATTTTAGCTTCAACTATGTGTCCAATCGGTGTATCTGATATATTGAGGATGATAAAGCGCGAAAGCTTTACCATCTTTCAATTTCCACTTTGAGTCGTCGTCTTCAGGTTTTACTTCTGTACCTTGTAACAACATCCCATAGTTCGCTGGCAATTAGCAAGGTGTTCATCTTAAATTTCCACAAATGATAATCAGATCCATTCAGCTTTTCTGTGATAAGACCAGCTTTACTTTGAGAATCCATCTGGAACTTAGTCTGTCGATTGTATTAATGACGCTAAGATGTGGTAATGCCAACAATAAGAAATCAATTCTATGATACTGAAAGGTTGAAAAGAACTGAAGAGTATGATATCAATTTGATATTGCAAAAGACATCAAGTATTAGAGCTTTCGCTCTGATATCATGTTGGAATCAGATAAAGAAGTAGTGAAAATGCTCTGATACCATGTCGGTATCAGATAAAGAGTAATGATTTTGCTTTCATACCATGTCAAAAAGTGGTGTGCAGAAGATAGGTCTAGCTCAAAAAGAAACGAATGAAAATAATTTGTGTGTCTAGAAAGCAAACTTTTTGTGCATGGTGGAATAAACTACCTTCATCTTTCCAATGCATGACTATGCCTATCAATTTCAAACAAGACAATAGTGATAGAAATCACGTTTGAACTTATAGTAACTTACTTTGAAATTGCCAGTACTACACTGATTACGTACACTTAAGCATTGAAAATTATCAGACAAATAATTAGTCGCAAAGAACTTCAGAAAACGCATACATTCTAAGATGAAGCTGAACGCAATAAAGGATAGTATTGATTCAAAATAAAACATAAGTAAATGAGTACAACAAGTTGCAGACAATGTAAACACACAAGAAAATCCGCAAAACTGGATTAACAATGGATGAAGATTAAAACTGATTAGACAATTGGTAAGAAGGAGAATAATCCAACAACTCAATGCCTCCAGATTTCTCATGTTATGAGAGAGACCATTGTCATTCAAAAGTTATGAACTTCTGTCATTGAGGGAAGATCTTAGTAAGAGAGAAGGTATGGTGACAGGGAAGTGAGAATCATTCTTTTCGTTTCAATATCTGATCCAACACATTTCTAGCTGCATTCCAAGTCATAGAACAATATATTTCCTACCTATAGTCCAACCCTCAAGGCTTATTTCAGAACTATGAAAACCAAAGGAGACAAAATATCATTCATTTTTCACACACAAGGCCGTTTTCTGACGACACCTCACATCTGGATCAGTGGAGATTAATCGCAACCAGAACCACAGAAGATCCATTGCTTAGTAATAAAGTAAATGATTGGGAAGATTGGACGTACTTTTTATAAATGCAATTTAGCTGATAAAGTAATGAATCTTGTTTCGGACATGGATAACAACTGATGCTCAGCTATGACACATGTCTTCCTCACGCGACTAACTTGTGTGGTTTTGTTGTGTGGGATGGTGGCAGGTAACAGCTGGGTGTCTTAAAACTTGCTTCGCTTTATGGTACTCTGTATTGTTAAACTTTATACATCTTTATTTTTACCTATTATGCTATAAATTGAAGGGTTCAAAGCGTTTGGTCTTGACTTGTCAAGAGGGACTATGTGAAATCTTGTTACTCTCTCTCTCTCTCTCTCTTTCTCAATTCTGACAATTCATTCAATTATGAACTACTCATCAATAACTTTGATGGAAGGAAACTATTTTGTTTAATAGATAGTGGTAGTATGCATAACTTCTTTAATAGTAGGTCATTACGAAGCTGCGGTTTAGCATCTTTGGATAATTGTGATAAGATGAGAGTATAGATTTCCAATGGAGTAACCATCTCTTGTAATAACATCACCCCAGTGGTGAACTTGTAAATCGAGGATTATACTCTTAAAACGAGTTTCCATATTGTGGAGCTGGGGACAAAACTCGTTGACTACATTTTTGTATGTGTTTCCTATTTGTGAGATAGTAGGACTACGAACGAGGAAAACCTTGTAAGTTGGTTGCATTTTGTTTTGATACTCTATGAAACAACGATGCAACTTGAATTTTTTTTAGATGGCAATGTGAATATATGTGGCAATGGTCTATATATCTAATTTTTGATTTAGATCTTCATCCAAGTTGTAACTAGTTTGTTTGTGTTGATTCTTTCTATCTTTAGTAGCACATTTTGCCCACTAGCTACGCATTTTACTTATGTTTTTTAGCCATTTGCGAATCCTGCTCTCTGGTGCAACAAGGATATGAAGGCTATCTCAGCTTCTTGTGCACGCTAATCTCTTTCAACAACTATCGAGCCATCGACTGAAGGACCTTGCACTTGTGAGCAATTGCATTTAAAAGCCATACAAGGTTGAAAGTACATGTTTAGCTTGGTTTGTTCTTCTAAGCAATGTCTGATTCACAAAAAAAGTAGATAAAAGGGTTCATAGTTGTAACCATCATGCAGCTACTATTTGTGCATCCCTACCTATGCATGGCTTCAACAGTGGCTAAAAGAAACTAGCGTTGATGAAAAATGTTACATCTACATCTCTGAAGCTCGTGGTAAAGTTGCATTTTCATTAAACGTCGTCAGTCACCGCTTGAGAAGTGTGATGGCCTTTGTGCTTTTGGCTTTTCTTGCATGGGTAATAACACTATCATATTGTTGCAGTTGTTCTGAAGTTTAGAACATGAAGAAATAACATTCTTTAGGTCTTGTTGCTCATGTGCATATTTGAGAGAATCCCTATGCCTTATTGCTTGCTTCTGATTCTATGCCCCCCTTCAAGCAATTGAGAGACAATGAATCCTCCAAAAAGGTTGGCTTCTTTTTTTTCTTTTCTGCATGCTATTTTGCCCCAACATTCGGCTCTTTATTTTCTTTCTCCTTAACTTCTTCCACTTCATTTCATCAAAGAATACGACATCATCTCTGAAAATCTTGGGATCTTTGTTGTTGATTTTTGTAAGGGTGTGAAAAAGCTGCAAAAAAATGCCATCCTCAACTTGATCTTCGTCATCCTCTATATTTGATTCACAGTTAATCAACCCATGTTCGTCAAGCTCCTACAAGCCATGCAGATCCTCTTGCTCCTTGTTATGAACAAATCTTTTCGCATAAGCCACATTCACATCGTTATTCGTAACTCCTCCACATGATTGTTGCATATAAACAAAAATACCATTGACTCGTTCAATCATTAGCCTTTGGGTTGTATGGAGTTGTTTTTTGATGTTTGATCATGAAATGTTTAGTAAGGAGGCGAATTGTATCATTTAAAAAATGTGTACCTCTATCGTTTACTAATTCCAATGGACAGCCGTAACGGGTTATAATGTTTCAAAAAAGAAACTCTGCAACAGTTTTCACATCATTTCTTTTCGTTGCTTCCGCCTCGACCATCTTTGTCGCATAGTCAGTCGCTACAAGGATATAACTCCTTTTAGTATAGCGAGTGACATACTTTATCGGTCCAACAAAGTCATTGTCCCATTTTTCAAATGGTGCAAGTGGTATCGGCATAAGTGGCCAGTACATCGAAGGAGTTGGTTTCTCGACTCTTTGACAAGGATCACATGTTTTTACAAATACTGCAACATCTTTGAACATCGTTGTCCACTAATACTCGGCATTTAAGAACTTCTTCATAGTATTAACTACTGCAAAGTGTCCACCTGCATCTTCAGAGTGCATGGCTTTAATGACCTTCGGTATATCGATCAACTCAAGACATCTACAAAGCTCTTCATCAGGTCCCATTTTATAAAGTAAGTTATTCCTTATCGTATACGGTGCAACTTATGTTGGAATACCGTCTTTTGTTCAAGATAAAAAAGAACTGGGTAATTTTGATTTTGAAGATAATCAATTATGTCACCATATAATGAATCTTCGGCAGATAATAGCATAATATTTTCATCAAGAAATTCATCACTGAGATTTTCAGTAACAGTTCCTATATTTAATTGAGATAAATAATCTGCATTAGTGTGGTACTTCCCTTGACATACCTCCACTTGATAATCAAATTCCTGTAACAGAAGAACCCATCTAGCTATTCGGCCTGAAAGATCTGGTTTATTAACCAAATGTTTTAGCGCATAATGGTCGACATGGAAGACAAAGGAATATCCTAGCAAATAATGTCGAAACTTCTAAACTGAAAATAACATTCCAAGTCCTTCTCGTTCCATTGCTGAATAATTTTTTTCTGAGATGCTTAGTTGACACCCTGCATAGTAGACAAGATAGTCTCATTTTTCATTGTTTTTTTGACTTAGAGTAACTCCAATTGTTCACAAAACATCCACATAAACATGAAATGTCCTTACCCAATCAGGAGGTCTCAAAATTGGGACGTCCAAGAGTTTCTGCTTCAGCAACTCAAATGATTGTTGAGAATCAACAGACCATTCATAGTAAATGTCTTTCTTTAGCAGATGTGTTAGCGGTGCAGCAATGGATGCATGATCTTGAATGAACCTTTTATAATAACCAACGGGACCCAGAAATCCTCTGATTTTTTGCAGATCTGTTGGCTCCTTCAAATTCTTTATAATTTTCACTTTATCTTTATCGACTTCAATTTCTCTCTTTGAAATTCTATGTCCGAGTAGTATTGCTTCAGACATGCCAAAATAACACTTCTCAAGATAAAGACAAAGTCAAGTCTCTCTGCATCTCTACAATGTTTTTCACAATTTAGAAAGATGAGTGGCTTCTGAACTGTAAACACATAAGTCATCCATAAAAATTTCCAAGAACACGTGTACATTTCTGAAAAATATTAGTCATCATTCTTTGGAATGTGGCTGGTGCATTACATAGTCCAAACAACATCTTCTGATAGGCATAAGTACCCCAGTCAGTTGTAAATGTTGTTTTGGACCTGTCCTCTTCTCAGATAGATGCCTGGTTATAGTTAGAAAATCCATCAAGAAAGCTATATCTTTCGTTTCCAGCAACTTGGTCAAGAATCATATCTGTAAAGGGTAAAGGATGATGATCTTTACAAGTCGCAGCATTAAGCTTCCGATAGTCTTGACAAACTCGAATCTTTCCGGTCTTCTTTTTCGGGACAACCACTATAGGAGAAACCCATTCACTATTGAGTACTGGATAAATAATTTTTGACTTCAAATATTTGTCAAGCTCGTCTTTGACCAACAATGAATACTTAGGATTAAGCCTATATTGGCGATGACGTATTGGTACCGCTCCTCCTTTTAAATCGATTCCGTGTTGACCAAATTTCTTGTTAATGCCTTTTAAATCTTCCATAGTCCAGGCAAAAACATCATGATATTCAATGAGCAAGTTCACATATTGTTGTTTTTCTTTGTCAGATAATAGTTTAAAAATTAACAAGGATTTGTCGGGTATGACCTCGATAGAGAGAATATCGTTTGGATTAATCATACCAACGGTCATATTGGTTGAAAAATATCCTTGTATTTCACGTTGTGAAGGTTGTGCTTTGTCTGTGTTGTCGGATACTTCCGTCTCTTCTATCTTGTAACAGTCCTTCAATGTCTTCTTCTTCCGTAAATATATGAAGTGCATAAGATGACTATTCAGATGTAAAGCTTGTATATGATTGAGTAGTTTCTCCTTCATATAGCTCTCGCTGCCATGTGATAATATGCTCGTGCAACTTTCCTTGTTCATCATGTTCTCCAGTACGAAACCGTAACTCCTTCTTCTTCCAATGGACATTGGCATTTGTTTGGTATAGCCTGGGTCTTCCGATAAAGACGACGAAATTGCCCATTCCGACTGGTCAGATCACAATAAAATTCATGACAAAAGGTATATCTTCGATGTATATTGTGGCTTCCTTCAACTCACCTACAGCCTTCCTCCTTGTTGAGTCGGCCAGTTTGATCTTCCGTTCAGTAGGCTGGATATTAGTAAGTCCAAGAGCATGCGATGTATCCTTTGTCATAATATTGACACTTGACCTAGAGTCAATCGGTACTTTTTCCTTTGGCTTTTGAGGCTTTGGGCAATTTGCAATAAGATGTCTTTCTCCTAAGCAGTTTGAACATAGCGGTACACAACCGATTAGTCGACGAGGCTCCGGACAATCGGGTGAATAATGGCCTTGTGCGCCACAATTATAACAGCTACCCAAGAGCTTTTTCAGCGGTAGATTGACTGGTGCATAAACATTCTTCTGGTTTGAGTTCATCGTCTGTGCAGGTACAAAACGCTTCCAAATTTTGGTTTGGGCAACAATGCCGGTGTAGATGATCCTTGAACATAATGACAATACCCCTCCGGATCTGTTTCATACACATACAAAACTTCTCCATTGGCACTCTCAACATATAAAATTTGTTTAACTTTACATTCATGGTTAGAGTGACCTGGAGCTCCACATTTGGTACACCAGATATTCGGATCAAAAGAAGGTGCCTTCTGTTGCTTATCTGATACTTCAAATATCTGTACTTTCATATCTTGCATCTGATTCGTCATATTCGAGATATTCTTCTTCCAAACTTTGTCGGTTTTGGGAGTTTGTTCCTTGGAAGGCTTGGACTTCTTTTTCGTCTTTTTTTTCTTCCTATGATTTTTGTCATTTTCGAAAGAAGTTGAACTCTCTGTGTCGGAATCAACACTGAAACTTGATGACTCCAAACTATCGGATGAGTCCTCTTCCGAGCTTGAATCATCAGACAAAGATGATGACTTCTTCTTTGTCTTTTTACTGGAACAACGCCTCCTAGCAATATTTGATGTTTCATAATTCTCTGCTATTGCAATGACTTCAGCCAAAGTATTCATTGGTCCTTGTCGGCAGTACCTGTCAATCTTACTTGGTAGACCTACAAGGTACCATTCAATCTGCATTGCAACAAGATAAACACCCACCAGTTTACTAATTAAGTTTTTTTACCTTTAGGGTGTATCTTCTCAGAGACTCATTTTCTTTCTTTTGAACAGAGTTGAGATGTGCAAGCACTCGGGTAGAGTAGCCAATTTCACGAAACTAGTTAAGAAAGACTTCCTTCAGCAAATCCCAAGTGTTAACGGCTGCACGATCCATTGGGCTGTACCAAATTCGGGCTTGTTTCTGCAACAGACCAAGAAATATGCATAATTTGTCTGCATTGTTCCTTCACTATTGGAAACAACAATGGATTCGAACTGAGAAATATAACTATCGGCATCATCTGAGGAGGTTCCTTTAAAGTAATTATACTTAATTTTTGAATTGGAATTGAATCGATTCTGAGGTAGATCCATTTCTGGTTCAAGATTGGGATTGGGTTCAGGATTTGAATTTGAATCAGAGTCTGATTCAGGGTCAAGATCTAGATCAAGATTAACGACGACCTCAAGAAGTTCAGGTTCAGGTTCTGTTTCAGGTTTATCGAGTAAGTTATTGAAATAAACTTCAACTTCTTGATAAGTGGCAAAAGGTGATGTGCCGCGCTGGAAAGCTTGTTGAAGACTTTTGAAAAGTTCTCACGAAGGCTTCTATATCTTTCCAAATGCTCTAATCTAGAACTGCTTGAACTGCTTCCTGCAGTTGGCATTCATCTTTAACTAACAAATATCTAATTCCAACTGATTAGCAATCTCCGGCAATGGCGCCAAAAATAAGCATATGTCGTGTTATACTTATCTTATTTGTAAGGATATGTAGTATAAGACATTGTCGTTCCCCAAAGAGACTGAATTATGTTGTGATTTTAGATGTTTTTAACTCATTTTATTGTTCTTGGATTAAAAGATGGTTGTCAACGAACATTCAAGTGTATCGACGACCAGTGTGAGAGATTTTAACAAGTTTAGTAATATTTTGGTAAATTGTCAATATGAGGCCAAAATTCATTTTAGACTTAGAGATAAACTTTTTGAAGTTATATTAGTTTAAAATACATTCAAAAAACACTTTCTGAAAGTGTGGAAAAGTTGGTAGTCGAGTTTGAGAGAGATTCAAATTTAAACTTTGGGTACATTGAATCTAGACCCAAAAATAGTAGGGTTTACATTTTGGAGAGAAAACCAAATGGCCAAATAGGGTTAGGACCTGTTATAAAAGGAGGAAACTCATGGAGAGACACATCTTCTCGATTCTCTCTCTCATTTCATCATTATACATGGTTCTCTTTGGGTTCTACTACTCATTGGTGCACTCTCTTGATGATATCTTGCAATTCTATGTGTAGAATGATCATTTATTGTTATTTTCGGTTCCACATGTGTGAAATACAATAGGGTATTGTAATTGTACGAACAAAAATAGTATTTTATATTTTGGTTCATGTTTGATCCGTCTCTTAGAGTTTGCATCTCATTTTGTATGTAGATGCTGATTTTTCTACATTGGCAGGATTGTTGGTTTGCTCCTTTTTGTAACCAAAGATCAGGGACATAGATTGGATCTTGAATGATCTGAAAACCTTCACATGGTATCAGAGCTATTGAGCAAGGATTTGGAGAAGTTACCAATGCTAGATTGATTTCTACTCAAAAATCAGCATTTTTGCATGTGTAGAATTGATCTTTTGTAGGTCAAATCTCAATATAGGGTTATATACTTGATCAATTCTGATTTCACACTGGGTTTACTGGAATTAGCAGATTTTTGGTGCATTAGGAAGGTCTCATTGGAGTCTACAAGGTGATATATCAAGTTTTTAGAAATTGCATGTAGAATTTGAGATATTCAATTTTTTGTGATTTTGTCAAAGCCCTAATTTTGATTGGATCTCTAGTTTGTGAGATTACTGAACTTCATTTGAGTCTATTTCAATTTTAGGAAGTGGCAAGAATCATCAGATTGAAGATAGAATAATCTTTACTCATACCAGATATCGGTTCAACGTGCCAGAATGAAATCCTTTGCTTCCCTTCCTGACTCCCGCGTGTCTATCCGCTATTGGTAGATGAGAAAAGATCCTGATATCGGTTCGAAGCGTCCGACCCAAATTTTGATTCCCTGACCTCTGTATGTACGTGCCGATCTGATATTACACACGAAGCAAACTAGACGTATCCATCCAGGAGACGTCCAATTCGAGGCCACGAAAGTCCTCCATCGCCTCGTCCACCACCACCTCCTCCTAGGCCAAGAGGCAGACCACGAGATCTGCCATGGCTGAACGATATTCGGAAGCTTCAGAAGACCAATAATCTTTTGATTCCGAAAGCTCACATACAGAGGGCCATTAGAAATGTAACAAGGAGTCTCCCAGCATACATGAGATGGACAGTAACGACAATTGAAGCTCTACACACTGCATATGAGGATTTCCAAGTAAAATTGTTTTTAGATAGTGTTGTTGCAACTGTCCATGCTAAGAGAGTGACGATCATGCCGAAGAATTTGTGTTCAGGCTTTGGAACATCTATGACAAATTTGTTGAGTACTTCAGACCAGCTCTATCCTTTGCTCCAAAACAAGATGTAGAAAAAAAGAGAGGAAGCAATCTCAATTGGCCTACCTTATTTTCCGGGTAAAGAGCGGGAGTGTTTAAAAAAAGAGGAGGTCTCTTGACACTCCTAATAGAGCCAGAGATTTTTGCAAGCCTTTTTCTCTGCATAAGATTCTAACTACTAGACAATCTCAATCTCCATCTCCATCTCCTAACTTTCAATCTCCTCCTTCTCCTCCTAAAGATTCCTGTCCTTATAAATCTCCTCCTCTAGCATCTCAGTCTCCTAAATCTCAATCTCCTTCTCCTCCTTCTAAAGATTTCTCTCCTAATAAATCTCCTCCTCTAGCATCTCAGTCTGCTAAATCTCAATCTCCTCCTACTTCCAAATACATTAGTTCTCCCCCTCCAGTTTCAAGAAAAGAGTTAGATGATTTTGTAAATTTAAAGGTCGAATGACAATTCATTCAATGGTTTATCTGTATTAATTCCTTCACCCCCTGCATTTGCTTTTGTAAATTCTCCTAAATATGTACAGTATGACCAATTGTTAAATACATATCTTCAAGCTCTAGGTCCTAAATACAGTTTTAAGATGCCGAAGATAAATCTAGGCCTTCCTCTTTCTAAATTAGATACAAGTGAATTAGATAGTAGGGATAAAATGCTAGGGGACAATGTAGGAGGGGGGGCAATTCAATACTGGATGAGATTTTTCCAGACCCACCAATGTTTATATATGTCGCATTGTTTCCGCTTCAATTCATGGCTGCATTTGATTTCCCTAATTTCAAAAGTCTACACACTGATATGCTCAAGTACGTCAGACTAGGGACACCAATCCTCGTGCTCCCATACATAACCAAGTAAGTCTATGCTTTTCAGATTTTATTAAGTTGATTTTTTGATATGAAGTTTTGATTTTACATGCATTCTCCAAAACTTATTGTTTTCTGATTGCAGTGAACATTGGAGTTTATATGTTCTATCCTTATATGTCAATGATGAGGGTGTGTGTAATCCAATTTGTATAACGATGAACTCTATTACACACACCCACAAAATAGTGAGGAGCCATATCAAAAATATACTGGAACTCTTTCCATTACCAGGTGCAACAGCATATATGAAGCTCAAAATGGTTGATGTAGAGGTAAAAAAAATTTCAATATCGGTTTGACGCATACTTATAGTTTTTGTAGAGTTTCATTTTATTTTGTGTGTGCTGATCCGATATAAAAACAATATTTTTTTGATATCGGTTTGACACGCGCTTGTTTCCTTTGTAGATTTTAATATCACCTCGTGCGCGTTGATACAATATTCCATAAAGTTAAAATTTTGTTACTAACTTTCAAATGTATATGAATATTGTAGTCCTCGCAGCAGGTTGATTCTGTTAGTTGTGGTTGGTATATGGTATGCAATGCGAAATTCTTTTTCAATTGGCCTGTACTACAAGATAAACTCTTAAATCTGCCAGAGGTAATCTATTAATTCATAATCACATTCAAATAATCATATGTAGGGTTGAAGATCTTGTGTCATAGTAGCTCTCCCGCTTGTCAACAAGGGTTAGAATGCTGGATAGGTGTCTAACTATGTAAAGATGCTACTCTTAGATAGTTCTCTACTTTTCTCTAACTCTATCACCACTAACACTACTCACCCCTAACTCTACTCCACTAAACTAACATTCATCATGATTTTGTGAAGGGAAGAGAGAGTAGAAAAGAGAGAGGGAGAGAAAGAGAGAAAGAAGGAGAGAGATTTGAGATGGAGGTTAGCTCAAATGCTCAATATCATTGCTTATGGAAAAAACATTAACTAGCATAAACTAAGAACATAGCAAATGGGAAACAACACACAAATCATCACAAAAGCATAAGCAAAGAGTGATTAGCACTTGAGGATGCTTGAGCTCCCAAAATGGTAGAGTCTCCTCCTGTCATGCCCATGACTGGTCTTGGGTGACCGGTAGATTGACAACCCGTAAGTTACTTGTGACTATAAGGGATTTGGGGCCCTTATGTGTACATGGTCATAATTAATGGTTGCAGGCCTAAAATACTTGATGGTAGATTTGTATGGCTCTATCAATGGTCAAGCATCAACAAAAGTTGACCTTGTGCGCATCCTGATAACAATAATCTGGATAGCATATGCTCATCATGCTGCTGTCAATTTTGGGTAGTACGCTTATGGTGGGTATATGCCAAATCATCCAACCATTTACATTTATGAATCAACATACTTGCATAGTACAATGTTTGTAGCAAGCCTAAAGTCAAGATGAATTATTTTTCAGTTTCAACACTCCTCCTAAAAACAATCTATGTTGACTTGAACATGGATCTTGGTATTACTCCAAGATTGGCTCTATGCTTGATGAAGGAACTCTTGCTCAACGGTTTGGTAAGCAAATCTTCAATACAAGATGATAGGTCGATGTGCTCCAAGTAGATTTCCCCTCCAATGAGCTTCTCTCTCATGAAGTGATGTGCAACCTCGATGTGTTTGCTCCTTGCATGGAATATCAGATTGTTGTCAAGGGCTTGGGCTGAAATGTTGTCACACATGATCATAGGTAGATCATCTTCCATGATTATCTTTAGCTCCACTAGCAACCTCTTGATCGAAAGCACTTCCTTTGTTGTTGTAGTGAGTGCCTTATACTCAGCTTCACAGATGAGAGTGATACAATATCTTGCTTTTTGAAAAGCCAACATATCACGTTTCCTCCAAGATATATGACATAAGCACTTGTAGATTTTCGATCTGCTCTATCACTTGCAAAATCTGAGTCAAAATAGCCAACAATAGAAATATCTTCACAATCAAAAGTTGAAGATATGTATCTAAGCACTCTCTTGGCCATTAACCAATGATGAATAGTAGGATTTTGCATAGCTTGGCTCAACTTTTGAGCACTAAAACTTATGTCAAGTCTAGTTATTGTGAGCCAAATTAAGGAGCCTATAAGACTCCTAAAAAGAGTGATGTCCACGAAGGATCTTTCATCACCTTTATTAGGGTCTTTTACAATTTGCTCCATAGGAGTTTCTATACTCTTACAATCTAACATATTGAACTTTTTTAACATTGAAAGAGCATACTTGGATTGACATACAAAGGCTTTATCTTTAAGAAAGTCAATCTCTAATCCTAATATGTAGTGAATTTTTCCAAGATCTTGCATCTTGAACTCTTATCCAAGTGCAATCTTGGTTTCCTCAACTAACTTGATACAACTTCCTGTTAGAATGATATCATCAACATAAATAAGAAGGATGACAATATCTCTATCAAAAAACTTGACATACAAGGAAGGATCATAGTTACTAAGATTAAATCCTAGTGACTCAAAAAAGGTGTTAAGTCGAGAATACCATGACCTTGGAGCTTGCTTTAGTCCATATAGACTTTTGAAGAGCAAGCAAACTTTGTCTTTGTCATGGATGAACCCAATAGGCTGATCCATATAAATCTCTTCTTCTAGATATCCATTTAAAAATGCACTAGAGACACTAGTTGAAGAACTTGCCAATTGAAAAAACAAGCAATAGAAATTATGATTCTAATTGCTACCATCTTTGCAGCTGGAGCAAAAGTCTCCTCATAATCAAGTCCATAAACTTGAGCAAAACCCTTTTCACAAAGCCTAGCCTTTTACTTGTTGATTGTGCCATCTTGATTATACTTGACTCAAAAAACCCACTTGTAACCAATGGCATGCTTGTTGGATGGAAGATCCACAAGCTCCCATGTCTTGTTGGCCATCAAAGCATCATATTCCTCCTTCATGGCAAGAAACCATTCCTTTGAATTGAGTGCATCATATACATCCTTTGGCTCCTCATGTGAAATAAAATAAGCACAATTAGTGAGTTGAGTTCCACTTGCTTGCCTCTATTTTCATATGTAAGCCTCCTAGGTTTGGATCTTTCTCTTTAAGACCTCCTTGGTGAAAAGATTCGAGGTGACTCCTCAATTCTCGGCCCCATCTCTCCATGATAGTCTTCAAGGGTGATGATTGGAGTATCTTTGAACTCGGCCTCCTCAAGAATGTATTTTTGATCCTCATGGAATATAACATCCCTACTCTCAATTGTTGTTGAGGTAGAGGGAACATACTGTAAGCCTTCTTGTTGGATGCATATCCTACCATGATCCCTTTAATAGAATCAGGATCATCTCATTTCCTTGTTTCCAAGGGTACATGAACAAAGAAAGCACATCCAAAAACTCTAAGGTGATCTACCTTAGGTTTCTTCTTAAACAAGACTTCATAAGGTGATTTTCCAACAAGTGCATTGTGAGGTAATCTATTGCACAAATAGTTTGCACAATTTATTGCTTCACCCCAATATTCAATAGGCAAAGAAGCTTCAACTTGGATTGCTTTAGCGCATTCACATAAAGATCGATTTTTCCTCTCAGCAACTCCATTTTGAGACGGAGAATAAGCACATGAAAACTCTCTCTTTATTCCTTCACCTTCACAATATTCATAAAACTTGTTGGAGATGTATTCACCTCCTCCATCACATCTTAAAGCTTTAACTTTGAAAGAAAACTGTTTCTCAACATAAGCTTTGAAGATTAGGAAGTGATCAAATACCATAGCTTTTGAAGAAAGTAGATACAACCAAGTATATCTTGTAAAGTCATCAATAAAAGTGACAAAACATGTTGTACCACCAATACTTTTAGAAGAAGAAAAATGAACATCCGAGTGTATAAGCTCCAAAGGATGAGTAGTCTTGATAAAAGACTTTTGATATGGCTTTCTATGTGATTTTGCAATACCACAAGCCCCACAAGGCTTGAAATCTTTGGAAAGTGATTTTGGAAGGCCAACACCTTCTCTTTCTTGACCATAGAAGACATAGACTTAAAGTTAGGATGCCCCAACCTTCTATGCCACAACTCCTCCTTAGATAAAAAAGCAACTTCACAAAAGTTTGCATTCTCATAAGAATTCACTTTGAAAATTCCACCATATCTAGATCCATCAGCTAGGACCTCATCATTTTTCTTGATAAAGCAAGTATTGGAATTGAACTTTATATTACAACCACTATCAAGCAACTTTCCAACACTAATCAAGTTCTTTGTAAGTTTAGGAATGAAAAGAACCTTGGAAAGTGAAAGAAATTTAGAAGAAGCAAGTTTCAATGGAATGTTGCCAATTCCTTCTATAGAGCACTCATGATCATTTGCAGTGTAAATAAATCTCTTAAGTCCTTTGTAAGGTACAATTGAGTCAAAAGACTCCTTTGAACAACACATATTTGAAGAAGCTCCACTCTCTATGTACCAAGCTCCATCTTTCTTGAAAGGTGATGGAGAAAAACTAGACACCATGAGTGATCCTTCTCCATCACTTGGAACAAAATCTTCTTCAATCTCTTTGGAGAGATTTGCTTGCTTGAGTTGGTTTTCTTCTTAAAGCAATTAGAGGCATAGTTCCCCTTCTTGCCACAGAAGAAACACTTCACTTTTTTTTTCTTGGTCTTTGAAGTAGAAGGATGAGATGAATCATCCTCTTCACCATCTTTGTCTCGATCCTTGGCTTTGCCTTTGTTGGATGCTTGAGAAAACTGGTTCTTACTTCTTCCTTTATGCTTGTCCTTGACAAAGAGGGCTTTGTCACTTCCACCATGCTCGAGTTTGTTCATCCTAGAAAGTTTATAACTTTGCCTAGCTTCTTCAAAAATGAGAATTTCTTGGAGAGTTTCTAAACTAGGCAACTCCTCCTTAATGGCAAAGGACTGAACAAGAATATCATAGTCATCTTTCAAGCCATTTAGGATGACTTGTACTAGCTCATCTTGGTTAATTGTAACACCAACACAAGAAAGCTCCCTATGAAGATCTTTTACTCTCAGAACATAGTTTGATGCACTCTCCTCACTTCTTTGAAAACTTTAGAAAATATGATTCCTAAGTGTGAGTATTCTAGAAGTATTTTTTGCTTCATAGATGGACTTAAGTGCATCCCAAGCATCTTTGGCTATAGTGCAAGGTCCTATCTCTCTCAAAATTTCATTAGATACATTCATCTTAATGAAATGTAGAGCCATTCTAGCTCTCTTCCTATACTTAGGTATTTCAGACTGTGCCTGAGGCTCCTCCTCAATACCAAGCACAATGTCCATAACATCCTAGAGTATCAAAATAGACTCCATTCTGAATTTCCAAATTGAGTAATTAGAAGTATTTAGTTTTTCATTTGCTTCTAGGAGATATCCTCCCCGAGGTGCCATTAGATGAAGACTTCTTAGTTATTGGACAACAATATGTTTGAGCTTGTTCCAATCAGACTTAATGTTGCTGCTCTCTTTCACTATAGGTAGTTTCAAGGATACGCTACCTTCCTATGTGAAAAACTTGCAATTGTATTTGAGATGGATTTCAAATTTCCACAAAACAAGATTATCTAGATCAGACACTCAAGGTGGATTGAGCCACTTAGACAAGTTTGAATCCTACTTTTGGCACGTGTGAAATGCTTCAAAAGAAAACACTATTGATACTCAGAAGGCTCACAAGGTGTTCAATTACTTCAAACTTAGTCTTGATCTTTAGTTTCTTGTGTAGGATGCTCAAAACAATGGACTCAGAACAAAGCAAGATTGAATCAAATCAAAAAGTGGTCACTCGGATTTTGGACCTCTCCCTACCCTCTTCAAGAGCTTATAACTCTTGATAGACACATCAAATTGATTTGATTTTAATTTCTATGGAAAGTACACATCATAAGCTTTCCATCAAGCTATAAGACCACTATCTTTGGATCTACTAGCAAGGAGATAAAAGGGACTGAAAATCTCTGATTTTCACACGTGTGGAATTCCAAAATTCTGTACTACCACTTTTCAGACCTGAATTTTTTTTTTTTTTAATCCGATTTGGTCCAAACACACTTCAAAGAAAGGTAAGAAAAAGTGTATAACTGTTTTTTTGCTTGAATTAGCTCTCAAATTCTTGTACAATCAGAGATGTTAGCATGCAAAGCTCAATTTGGCTCTGATACCATGACAAAATTTCACACGTGTGGGGATGATCCACAAGTATGATAGATCTTATTAAGCTTTATGATTAGCACAATAATCTGATTCTAGATTGAATAGCAAGATCTAGTACAAAACTTATGGCTTAATCACAATCTAGCATGCTAAGAATCAGAGAATGATAGCAATGAATCATAAATGAGCAAAAATACAAGAAATTAGTGTAGGAGCACTAGCCTCAACACCAGTTAGAGAGAGAAAGAGAGAGAGAGACATCAAGCAAAAATGGTGTGGATCCAAAATGGCATGAGATAGCTACAAAGCTTTGGTTCTTCATAAAAAATTATGAGAATGGCTACACATATTTATGGAGTTTGAGGTAGCTGGAGGTGAAACCACATCCATCCACCTTTCAATGACATCTAAAGTGAAAACTAGAGTCTAAGTGACATTTGTCACATCTCATGCATGAATCTCTACTTACTTTTACCAAGTGTCCTAGTTCTAACTAGAATTGTACAAATCATCATGCATGTGTCCATTACACTTTGTGCATGCCTTGCATGTCACTATGGATCACTTACATTGAATGCACGTGATATGCCACGAGTTTCTACAAGCATAATATTGCTATTTCTAATTCTACAATCTATATGCAAGTTGTAATCATCCAACTAGATATGACATGTCCATATAGCTCGAGTTCTATCTAGGCCAAAAATTGGCATTTACATTTATGAATCAACATACTTGCATAGTACAATGTTTGTAGCAAGCCTAAAGTCAAGATGAATTATTTCTCAATTTCAACACCCAGGATGGGGACCGACATTATGCAAGTCTGAAAAGATCACCGAGAGACTTCCAAGTGGGGGATTGGATATTTTGAGAATCCCGAAGGATTCGAGTGTAATGCATATCAACTAGATCTTGCAAAAGATCGGATCCTCAGCTTACCAACTAGAACTCCTGAAGGATCTCAAGTGCATCCCGTGTTTCACGTAAGCAACTCAAGAAGAGTCTACGTGAAGGAGTGCATCTTCGTTCTGGAAACCAAATGGACCTGTTGGATGAATCATCGGGTGTGTCTCGATTTGGACCCGGAAGGATCTTGGAAACAAGAACTAAACGATTGAGAAATCGTATAGTTACCAAGCACCTGGCTCGATGGAAGAGTCACACAGACGATGATGATTCTTGGTAACAGGAAGGAAGCTTAAGGGGAAACATCTCCAGTTTTAAGTTCAGAGGACAGAACTTGAATAAGGGGGGAAGAATGTCATGCCCATGATTGGTCTCGGGTAGCGTGTCCATGCTAGGGACCGGTAGACCAACAACCCGTAAGTTAATTGTGACTATAAGGGATTTGGGGCCCTTATGTGTACATGGTCATAATTAATGGTTGTAGGCCTAAAACACTTGATGGTGGATTTGTATGGGTCTATCAGTGAGTCATTGGAGAACCAGATGACATGGCCCAGATAGGCTGCAGAGGTGTCCAGTGAGGTGTCATAGTGCACTACTAGTGGTGCATGGGCCTTGGAGGGTATAAGTATACCTATTGGGCTCTCACTAGTGTATGCTTAATAGCATGACCGGTGACATAATGCTACTGGTGTGATGCCTCATTTCTCTCTGTGTGATTGATCCATAGTTTGGGGGCTAGATCCGTTCGATCTAGGTTTGGTTGGGTTGGTTTGTCCACCATCAGGTTTCCTTGTTTGCTTGTGGTTGGCATGCTTAGAATAGGATCCTTGAATTGAGGTCTTTATACCTCCTCTCTATTAAGCATCCAAATAGAGTACAAATGGTGCCTTTTTATAAATGGAGAAAGCCCTTGCCCCAAAATCCTATTGGCTAATATTCACAATGATCCTATCCATTCATCTTGGACCCAACTTGATCCAAGGGTCCACAAAAAGTATATTAGAAATCACAAGATTCATGTGAGTCCAAAATTGGACCCAACTTTTTAAAAAAGTAAACTCTAAGTTCTAACTTGACTTTGGGCCTCAAGTTTTATCTTAATTACAAAGGGCCCAAGTCTATTATTTCTATTTACATTTGTCTTGTGTGCTCATTGGGCCATGGACTTATATGCACAAGAAGCCATGCCCTCACAACGCATTTATTATTGAATTTATTTATTTGCTCCCGTTGTATTGGGAATACCCCCAATATGAAACACGACCTGAAGTAGTGCCGGTCCCTCGGCACTCTTCCGGTTCAATAAAGTGGGGGCTTGGCTTGCTTCTGGTTGATCAGGTGCCAGTGATGCATCGTTGGTTGATCCAGGCTTGAAAACGCCTCGTCCAGGGATGGCCCAGGAGGGTGGCTCGGTAATACACACGAGCGATTGGCAGCTGATCTTCCATGTGATCTGAGGTTAATGCCTTATTAAGATCAAAAAATATAGGTGAGAGAAAGTTATCCCACTTGGTCTCTATACCCATGAGATACTCCAAGTCCCAGGCGTAAGTTGCTGCCGCGCGGTCTGTTGGGTCAGGACAATTCAAATATTCATTTGAAAACTTGTTGAGAGCCCTTTGGGCATCTACAGCCATTGTCTATCCGTGATCTCAGGGAATTTTTGGCCAATTGCAATTGTTTAGCGTGATTTTGTCTAGTGGGATGCCGCATTCTGCCCATTTGGTTCGTCGTGAGCATGGTAGAAAATGGGCGTTTACCCGGAGTTGCTGAGGACTCATCACATACGCCCTGATGGCCGCAGGGTCGCGCTTGAATAGCTGATGGTGCCACTCTGGTTGTGAGTAGAGGGCGGGGAGTGCTTGCAGCTCTTGTCGCTTGATCGTTTGCGCCAAAAATGAGATCTGCCAGCTGCCTCTTGAAGATTCATGGGGATATTTAGATATGAATTCATTGATCTTCTCCTCCACGGACTTTGGACATCTGAAGGCCTGGCTGACTAATATAGATCGTGAGCCTCGTGATGAGGAGGCTTGACCCTCTCCTTGACTCTGGTTGGGGCCCGTGTCTTGGCCTTGGCCTTGCGTGTCTGCTCCAGTATCTGAGGCCCCTTGGTCTTGTACATAAGGACTAGATCTTTGGATCAAAGATCTTTCTTTTGTAACCTATGATCGTGCCATGCTTTGCATCGTTCCTTTTCAGCTGCCATTGCATGTACAACTAGTAAGCGTGTTTCAAAGAGCTTATGTAGAGCTTCGTGGCATAATTGTAGAGATCTGGATTCATCAAGACGTTGCGTTGCGACAATCCTTAATGAAGGGACCAAAAACTCTACTGACATTACAACATTCTGACCATAAACCAATTGAAATGGCGTTTGATCAGTGCTCCCCTTATATGCTGTCCTGAATGTCCACATAGTAGCATGTAACTTGTGTTTCCAATCTGATCTGCTAGCTTCAACTATTTTTGTGAGTACGCTACATAGGATCTTATTGGATGACTCTGCTTGCCCATTACCACGAGGATAATAAGGCATACTGGTTCTATGAATCACGAAGAATCCCTCCAATAAGACCTTGATGGTCTCATTGATGAAATGACTCCTGCGATCGCTGACTATCTCCACCGGGCATCCAAAGCTCACAATGATATTTTCATAAAGAAACTTGGCAGTGGTCCTAGCATCGGCTACTCTTACTAACTTGGCTTCGACTCACTTGGTGAGGTAGTCCATGGCCACGATTATATATCGGGCTTGGGTACTTCTTGCTGCAGGGTGAATTGGACCAATATAATCCAATCCCCAAATGGTGCTTGGGCTAAGACCGAGTGTAGAAGGTCATAATTTAATCTCATTGGTCTCCTCACCCTTTGGCACACATCACATTTCCTCAGGTATTCCTCCGTATCCTTATGAATCGTTGGCTACCAGCATCTCGATTGCAGGATCTTGCGAACTCTAATGTTGGATGCAAAATGACCTCCACCCATGTCTTCATGTGAGAGCAAAACGATTTGAGTTGCCTCATGAGGAAGAATACATTGCCGAAGGATCCCATTTGGTCCTCTTCGGTACAATTGGCCGACAATCAGCTGATAAGGTCTAGCTTTCAAGATCAACTTCCACTGTTTCGCCTTTGGTAGTGATTTGTCTGGTTGGCCCCGCATTAGATATTCAACTATGTCAGCGGCCCATTCCGTGTGGATTATTCTCCTTCTTACCAATCGACTAATTGGTTTTAATCTTCATCCATTATTTATCCAGTTTGGCGAATAATCCCGTGTTTTTATATAGTTTGCAGAATTACATGGAGTTGAGGACGTATTTTTCGCTTGACAGAAATCTTGTGTAAAAACATAGTGTCGCATTTTTCTCTTTTTCCAAAGAGCCTCAAATGTTAAGGAAATGACTCTGGCAAAGTGTGGGGCAACCCTAAATGAGATTTAAGAGCACCTTCTTCTTTTTCGCATTTTTCGTGAAAAGCCCGACAATGTTGTTTGTGGCTGTTTTAGTTCATTTCTGTAGAGCTATAGTTTTGGTTCATTTATGCAGACAGAACGTTTACAGCCATTTTCCATCGCTTATCAACAATCAATTTTTGAGAAGGAACTAGATGAATGCTAGCGGACACCAGCCAACTGGCAATCGCATTTGATGACCTAATTTCTTAGTATAAATAGTTGTTCATATTCATACATTTTATCAATAAAAATAATTATTAGAAGAAGCATTTGCATAGTTAGCTCTCTCTCTCTCTCTCTCTCAAGCCTGTGAGCTTGAACACTCTTGAGCATTCTAGATCACTTCTTAGAGTTGTTTTAGAGATTGCTATTGCACTACTGCTTATCAGCATTGCACTTAATTCAGACTTACATTTTAGCTGCTGAGAGATAGCATAGAGTACGCGGCTTCGATCCACAACTTATTATACTCATTTACTTCTGTTACGCTTCATACTGAATCAATATTATCCTTCATTGTGTTCAGTTTTTTGTCTTAGAATGTATGCATTTCTGTATTTCTTCGCGACTAATTCGCGAACGGTACTCTTTGGAGCGTGAGGGCAAAACGGGTTTCGCGACATTTTTCGTGTCACTTCATTGGTTTTGTCTTCGTCGTTGGTTCCGTTTCCATCGTTGGTTTCATTTTGCTCGTCTACCTTTCTCTCGTATTGGACCGCAAAAAGATTCTTGTGCCAGACCGCAAAAGATTCTCGTTCGTGAATCATTCGTGTTTGCGATCCGTTCGTCTTCGTTTCATTTGACTTTTGTGTTCGCAAAACTTTTCGTGTTTTGTGTCTCCTGACTTTCCTGTTCGGAAACATCTTCGTCAGGCTGAGGGCTGAAAGCTAGCAAGACTTTGTAAATAGAAACGTTTTGTTTCTTCAGCGATATACTCTGATTCTATAGAAGTTAGAGCTATCGAAGATTGCTTGCAACTGTACTAGGAAACAAGACCATTGTTGAGGAAGAATGTAAATCCAGAAGTAGATTTACGAGTGTCTCTCCTACCCAACTTGCATCTATGTAATCATTGAGTAAATTGAATTTGTCATTGTCGACTGCTCCATAACAAATGCAAAAGTCCATAGTAGCTCAAAGATATGTCATGACTCCGATAAGAGCCTTCCAATGTGTTATACCAGGGTTAGTCATAAACTGACTTAGGGAGCTGACTGCAAAAGCTATGTCCGGCCTGGTATAGATTATTGCGTACATAAGAGATCCTATTATCGAATGATAAGGATACTCACGCATCTACTCCTTCTCTTCGATTGTTAGGGGACACTGGTCTTTTGACAATTTGAAACTTGGTTCCATTGGTGAGAGAGCCATCTTGCAATTAACTAGATTATATCTGACTAACATATTGTAGATATACCTCTGTTGAGTAATGTAGAGCAACTTCTGATTTCTATCTCTGTGAATTTGAATACCAAGGAAGAAATGAGCTTCTACCAGATCGGTCATATCAAATTCGGATGATAGCATAGTCTTGCTTCTTTTATCAAATTGATACTGTTGTCGAAGAGCAATGTGTCATCCAAGACTACTGCACTGTCTTGAAGTAAACATTCGAATCTGAAGAGCTTGGTGTGTAGCCATGATCAATAAGGAAAGTATTGATCCTTTGAAACCATGCTCAAATAGATTGCTTTAAGCCATAAAGTGCCTTATAGAGTTTACACACATGATTGTGTTTACCTTCGATAATATAACCTTCAGGTTGCACCATGTAAATGTCTTCTTCGATAACTCCATTGAGATATGTTGTCTGTACATCCATTTGATGTATTTTCAAATCTGCTACAGAAGCAAATGATAATAAAAGTCGAATCGAAGAATGCTTGACTACTGGACTGAAGGTCTCAGTGTAATCGACGTTGTATACCTGAGAAAAACCTCTGGCGACAAGTCGGGCTTTTCTTTGTCGATGCTTCCATCTGCTTTGTACTTGACTTTGAAAATCCATTTGCAATCAACTACGTGTCTGCTAGCAGGTAGTTCAACAATCATCCATGTCTGGTTTTTGATAAGAGATGAATATTCTTTATCCATAGCTTATTTCCAGAGATCAGAATTGGGCCGACTGAGTGTCTCTTCGACAATCGTCGGCTCCTTAACAAGATAGGCTACAGACTTGTCATTATACCTGATAGGTAGTCTACTAGCTCTTGATGATCTTCTGGAGAATATTCGAAGTTGATCATTTTGATCATGTTGTAGTTGCTGAACTACAACATCATTATCTTCGGATGCGCTGTTGGTATGTTGTTCATCGAAAGTAGATGAGCTTGGACCTTCTATAGGAATAGTCGACTAAAGAACTGGGAAGTTCGATATGTCAAAAGAGTCAGACAAATCGGCTACATGGGCTTTGCATTTTCCCTTGAACTCGATAAACTGATCTTTGATGAAGATGATATCTTGGCTAGTGAATATCTTTGACTCAATAGGATTGAACAACTTGTAGGCTTGATCTGAAGTAGTGTAGCTGATGAAAACACATTTGATACTCTGAAAGTCGAGCTTCTTCCTGAGATCATGAGGAATCTGCGCATAAGGAGTGCATCCGAAAACCTTTAAGTTCGATAAAGAAGGTTTGGTACCTGTCCAAACTTCGAATGATATTTTGTCTGAGAGACCTTTAGTAGGACATCTGTTTTAAATATAGGCTGTTGTTGAAGTAGCTTCAAGGACTTCGGAAGTGTCACATGTGATAACATGCACTTTGTCGATTTGTTTAAAGTTCTATTCTTTCTCTCAACAAGACCATTTGACTGAGGCGAATAGGAGGTAATGTATTATTGCTGAATGCTGTTGTTAAGGTAGTACTCCTTGAATTTAGTGGAGATGTATTCTCCCTTATTGTCGGACCTCAGTGCTTTGATTCGTATACCAGTCTAATTTTCTGCATGCTCTTTGAATTGTATGAACTTGATGAAAGCTTCTGATTTTTGTTTAATGAAGTAAACAGTTGTTCTTTGAGAGAATACTTTGCATCTAGCAATGAAAGAATTTGCATAGGTCCACATATATTTGAATGAACAACATTTAACAGACCTTTTGCTGCATGTCTATAACTCGATCTAAAAGAAATTCTAGTCTGTTTTCCAAGGATGCAGCTATGGCAGACAGGGAGATCGACTTTGCAAGAAGGATAGTCGAGATCAAGTGCTAGGGATTGTCTGGACATGTTCGACACAGATGCATAATTCAAGTGTCCTAAGCGATGATGCCATAGTAATGCTTTATTGACAAGAGCATAAGTTTTCAAGACTTGACTAGAATCCGAATAACAATGTGCCAATCTATATAAGTATCCATGCCTCTTGCCGAGTGCAAGGATCTTATTATTTCTATCGATAATTCTACATTGATCTGACCTTATGACCTAAATCTATAGTTCTACTTATTGACAACAAATTTGTAGAGAGTTTAGGAATATACAAGACTTTCGACAATAGTTTGAATTGATCATGCTGGAACCTTAATCTTACAGTACCTTCAAATTCGATAGTGTGAGTACTATTATCGCCAAAATGAACATATTTCTTTGTGTTGTAAGGCGTATAGGAATGGAAAATTTCACGATGATTGGTCATATGATTCTGAAGAGAATCATTGTTTGACATCTTGAGTGTGAAGAATTTTCTTCGAAGATGTAACTTACTCTCACATCGTATAGTGAGCTCAGGATGTCCCAAACTTCTTTCGAAGTTTTAGCTTAAGCTATGTGGCCAATTTGAGTATATGATATATTGAAAATAATAAGCGCGAAAGCGTTAACATCCTTCGATTTCTACTTTGAGTCTTCTGTGTCGTCTTCAGGCTTTACTTCTGTACCTGTAACAACATCCCACAAATGATAATTGGATCCATTCAACTTGTCTGCGATAAGACCGGCTTTACTTTGATAATCCATCTAGAACTTTAGTCTATCGACGTTAAGAGAGATACCGTACTGTGGAAATCAATTCTCTGATACCGAAACAAATTGGTTTGAACTGAAGAATAAATTGATATTGCGAGGGATACCAAGTGCAAGAGCTTGCGCTCTGGTATAATAATATTGGGCCTTGAAGAATCAATGCTCTAATACCATGTTGGAAAGAGGTGTGTGAAAGATAGGTCGAATAAGATTCGAATAAAAAGAATTTGAACGACAAGAAAAAAAACTTATCATGCGCAGCGGAATAAACTATCTTCCTCTTTACTAATGAAATTCCTCATTGAGCAAAAACAATTATTTTGGAGATTTAGAGACCATTGGTCAATGCAATTTTACCTTGTGGCAAGACTTGGTTCCCCTCGTGTGTAAAAATACTCTTGATCTCTATTCGAAAAACAAAGAAAAAGAAGGGAGTGAGGGTGCAAGCACTTTAGTAGCTTGAAATTGACTAAAGTTCCTACCTTTCCAAGTAAAGAACTAATTTTAGTTTAATTTTAACAAGAGAATCAACTTCTATGGCAACCTTTTTCTTTAATAAAATTTCAGCCTTTCTAAATATGGTATTGGTAGTTTAATCCTCATGACAACTTAGTTTTCCTAAAGTAGTGATTATCTGGGGGTTGATGTTTTGGAAGAAGGAGATTTATGCCCTTATAAACGTTGGACATAACAAAAAACTAATATCTTGACTATTGTTGGAAAAGAATATCTTGTTAGGTTAAAATATGGAATTAAAATCTAGAACTCTCTTTGTGCCCTTAAAACCTAATATCTTGAATGATGTTGGAGAAGAATGTCTTGGTGGTTTAAAATATGAAATTAAAGTTTGAAATTCTTTCTGTGCCCTTGTAAGCACTGCACATAAAGAGAATCTAACATCTTGAATGATGTTTTAAAGTTTGAAGTACAAATTTAAAATCTTTGACCATCGTATGATACTTGAGTTTTCAAATTTATGTATGGATCCCAATTACGGGTCTATATATTAGAATTATTCACAACATTCACACAAACTTTTTAAACCAATATTCACAATAATTAGGGCTTTCTCAAGCCAATAGATACATATGGTATAAGATTTAGAGCACATAACTATGTACATTTTACTTTCCCATCTTAGGTGGTTTTGATGCCACAAATAACACTCTTATCCCGCTCAATATGGTGAGTCCGTTTTGATAATGCCTTTTAATTGACACTTTGTATTAAATTTATTCGAATGGGAAGTAGTCTTTCGAGGTGCATTGCATGCCAAGCTAGCAACCTAGTCATTGCATGTCAAAAGGGCTATAATGCTTTCAAAGAAAGGCAAAACATTCAAGAAAGACTTTATCCTAAAATCAAAACTTTAAAACCAAGCCTTTGGTCAAAGCTTTAAGATCATCTCAAAAGACACTAAACTTTTGCTTAGAAACTATAAAATCTTATTACATTTTAATATCAAAAGGTAGACTTGGCCCATTGAAACAAAACTTACATGTCATATCCTCGATGGAGCACATAAAGTTGAATGCATTCATTCTTTTAGCATATCTTGACTTGGGCATTAATAGAATGTAAAGATCTCAATGATCACTAGATTACAAGGCAACTTGAAATATCATGATATCTTATGATACAATATTCAAATAATTAAAAAATGAGAAAACAATAATTACAATTAAAAACCATAAATTAAAAAAAAAAAAGCCATTTTAACGCATGCCTAAGAGCTACAACTCAAAGTCTTGCAATAGCTTAATGATCTTACGACAAAGCTAAAAATGGATCTGATCAACCAATCTTACATATTTGTAAGTCTAATTTTTAAGCAAAGTTCCTTAGAGTTGTCTAATTCTAAGCAATTTTCTACGAAAATAATTTTGGATGAGCTTTTTGCGTCGAGAGGCCCGAGCGAGTTGGGCCTGCCCCCTTGTGTCTCCCTTAGGCACCTTCAAACATTTGCTATTTTAAGATGCCCGAGGTCGGCACCCGTGCTGCCAGGCTAAGGCACCTCAAAATAGGGGAAGCCTTTAAAATAGGGCAAAGCCTTGGAAGGGTTGAGGCCCTTTCCATTGTAGTTATTAATTACTGCGATGACCATTTGACTTAGTCGAAGACGGTGTCGATCAGTCTCTCTCTCTCTGTCTGTCTCTCTCTCTCTCTCTCTCTCTCTCTCTCTCTCTCTTTTCACTCTCCTGTTGACTGAAATTTCTGTCCCTGTCTCTGTCTTTCCCTCTCTCTCTCTCTCTCTCTCTCTCTCTCTCGCGCGCGCGCGCGTTTTGATTTGGTCGTCCCTTGACAATTTTGTAAGCCTGGTTGTTTCTGTGCATCATCAGATTCCTCCGACTTCTTTCGTGAAGGGTCCCAGAATCTGACCACATTGCGAGCACGTTTGTCAAGCTTAAGATGTATGTGCATTTTCCTGGGAAAAGATACCACGGACTTGTTCAAGGCCTGAAGACAAAATATGGGTAAGTGGTTAAGAGCGGTGCTGCAATATAAGCGCAGGTAGCTGGAGCTGGAGCTGGAGCTAGCTTACTACAACCGTGTGTGTTGGTAGATGATGAGCTGAACTGCTGCTGTTGTTTGTGGTGTACTTCAATCCAACGCAGTGATCAAGGACTCCTTTTCCTGCTTTGATAAGATGATCCATTGATCTTTCAAGTCTACTTGCAATACAGATTGAGGTTTTTCGAGCAGTAACGTTTCAGCGAGGACGTATTCGCTGTAACAGACATCCAATTGGAATCGTGCTTCAACGCTTGGTTGTTGCTGAAAAAAACCAGCCACGAAGATGGGTGCATTTGGCAACGGGAGTATGTTGGAATTGGGCACTTTGATTGGCGGAAGCCATGTAGGGCCTTCACAGTTTGATTACTTACTTACTCTTATCAGAAGTAAAGGAGAATTGCCCGCTTTCATATCGTTACCTGTGGCTATGGTTGGGATTCCTCCCCTTTTCATTGTTGTAGGCTTTGCCGTCGGATTCGTCTTCCTCTCGGTTTTTTTTCTTTTTAAGCAGCGATCTCAGTCCACTGTTTCTGTTCAAACTTCAATAGAAAAGTTGACACTAGAAGTTCCCGAAGCTACAGAGTTTGAAGATGGTAGTCGAAAGCAGGTGACAGTATTTTTTGGAACTCAGACAGGCACATCAGAAAATTTTGCGAAGGTATGTAGCAAAAAATCTTTGCCTACTAGCTGATAGTGTTATTCACTGATCTTTAAGAAACTTTCTTCACTCTTGGAATTGGGTGATGTGGAGGAATGCTAAGACTTTCACCCTAAAGCATTGAGCATGCTATTTGTTAATTCTGACTGTAAGTTGGATGATGGCAGGCCTTTGCAGAAGAAGGCAAGGCTAGATACGCTAACAAGGTTGGATTCAAGGTTGTTGATGTGGTGAGTACTGTAATAGCCATCCCTGAAAGTTGCATCTTTAACACGTAATATTTTAGAGAGATGCGATTGCAATTTCTTGCATGAAAGTTTGGAATCATCTGAATGTCTCTATTGGATTCGCAGGACTTATATGCAGCTGACAATGAGCAATACGAGCAGAAGCTGAAAAAGGAGAGCTTGGCCGTGTTTATGCTTGCAACGTAAGTCCCTTCAGTGCTCTGTACAGCTTTGATGAGTAGCAAATGTAGTCACATTAATTTTGGCATTTTAGTGGCCTTTTCGTTCAACATTAAATTTTGACTTCACAGTTGCTTCATTTCCAAGAACCACTAGGCTTGTTCTATTAAATTTTGACTTCACAGTTCCTTCATTTCCAAGGCTTGTTCTTGAACGAGTAATAGATTTATCTAGATTAAGTAAACAACAAAGTTAGGGATAGTTATCTTACTCATCTAAAGCCGTAATTGAATCCTCTATACAGATATGGTGATGGAGAGCCAACTGATAACGCTGCCAGGTTCTACAAATGGTTGGTGGAGGTAGTCCTCTTGACTTATAACTCTAGGTTTTGCTTTGCTCTCCTTATAAGCTGCAAAACAACCCTTAACATAACTGCATTCTGATTCACTGGCTTTAGAGATTTCAGAATTGCAGAATAGCTTCGGGCATTGATTTGTTTATTGATCCAGGAGGAAAATGAAAAAACCAATTGGTTTTCGGCACTCAATTATGCTGTCTTTGCACTGGGAAATAGACAATATGAGCATTTTAACAAGGTGAGCACGAGTTGCAGCATTTCTATGTCAGTAACTACTTGATGAAAACTGTCTTAGGTTCACAACGGGCGTAGAAAATCAAATTGCAGAATTCTGATGCTTTATAATCTGTTGGTTCTTCTAGGTCGGCCTGATAGTTGATGCAGCTCTTACCAGACAAGGTGAGTTTGATTGGGTTTCTGGTCAATCATATGCGTTTAATGCAAAAAATAAAAATTCTCAAATCTCTTTCAATGCACCTGGATGTGGCAAATAGCTGGTGTTTACTTGTCGTCTAACGATTTGTACCTATAGGTGCCAAGCGCTTGGTTGCTTGCGGCCTTGGTGACGATGACAAGTGCATAGAGGATGATTTTAGTGCTTGGTATGGAATCTTTCTCACAATCATCTCAATCAAAGTGCATAGTCTCCTAAATCAGAATCAATCGCACTGGTCTTGGTGTAACAGTATTTAATGACAAATCGGGGTTTTGTTGAGCTTTTGTAGGCTGGAGCAGTTGTGGCCAGAACTTGATCTTCTCTTACGTGATACCGATATGGATGCCTCTCCTGCTACTCCTTATATAGCTGCAATCCCAGAATACCGTGTTATGTTTCACGAACAGAGTTCTAGCCCATATCTTCCTGAAGCTGCAGATAACTATGGTGAAAGCCTGTATGATGCCGCCAACCCTTGCAGGTATTATAATCAGAAGAACTAAGCAAAACCAAAAGTTCTATAATCTCTTTCTGCCTGTCAACTTACACCTTGGACATGTCTGTTTTGCCATACAGTGCAAATGTGGCAGTTCGCAGGGAGCTTCACACTCCTCTTTCTGATCGCTCATGTACTCATCTGGAGTTTGACATATCAAACACAGCCCTAGCGTGAGTAGCCAGCCTACTACGAAATTTCTCTCTTTAATGAAATTTCAGTCTATAATAGGCATATCGTTTAGTCCTCAATTTAACATGGTGCGTCGTTTTTGGCAGGTACGAAACTGGTGACCACGTTGGAGTTTTTGCAGAAAACATGTCCGAGGTAGTGCAGGAGGCAGGAAGGCTTCTTGGTCTTCCTTTGAATACTGTATTCTCTCTCCATGAAGATCATGAAGATGGCAGACCTTTAGCTGGTGCTGCAGGATCTCTTCCTTCTCCTTTTCCTAGTCCATTGACTTTACAAACAGCTCTTGCTCGCTATGCTGATTTGTTGAGTCCTCCTCGCAAGGTGGGTGATTATACTAAAAAATTCTACCCTGAGTCTAATAATCAGGTTCTAATACCAAGTGCCATAATAAAATCACCATAGTAGTGCTAGTTTGCCATGTTCTCCCTTTCAAAGATGAAATGACAGGTCTTAAGCATGAATCTAGTCTTGATCTTCACCTTAGCTGAAGTGATGGAGGTTATCAGCCTGCCCACGTTGGCACCCCCAAGGAACTTATGGCACAATGTATTTTACGCTCGAAACTGTCACTTGGAAACTTTTCAATGGTTGTTTGTGGAGGGTGGCAAAATCTAAATGTTCATGATAAATTTCAACGGCGATGGGTATAAAATCATTGCGTGCCAATAAGATACAGGCCTGGCACACAGACTACCTTGTTTGCCCCATAAGCGGAAGGGGTGATTGTGACATATCACATATAAGAAGAAATTTTTGTTGCCCCATAAGCAAAATAAGTGCTTGTGACCTGAGACCAATCTTTTGAGGACATACTAGTGTGGCTGAATGCTCACCCTGATAGATACTTAGCCCACTTGGCCAATTGATATAAAGAGTGCTTACGAATAATGTTTAACTTGAATGTAAAATAGGCAACAAATTGAAGCTGACCTATTTTGAGTTTGATTTGAGTTTCACATTATCATATTTTTGGGCAGATCAACAAACCTGTTAAGATTGTGCTGTCCTAGATTTTTTGTCTAGAATCATGAAAAGAAGCATTCAAATACTAGAATTTAGCCTGTTCAAATGAAACCAAATAAGATTTTTTGTTAGAACGGGCTGTTAATCTTTGATTTTAAGGAAATCCTATATCATTCAGTCACATAGGTTGTTTTGTGATTGAGTCGTGAGCTATACTTAAACCTTGCCAATGTCAATCTGAGTCTGGATTATCTTATGTCAGATTGAGTTGGATTTCTTATTTTAAAATTTGCAAATGTCTCTTACAAACTAAGCATGAAGTTAGTAATGAAAATTACTTTGTCATTATGTGGGCTTTCTTTCACAGGCTGTGCTTGCTGTACTAGCATCATGTGCCTCCGATCCCGTAGAAGCAGAGCGTTTGAGGCATCTGTCCTCGTCAAAGGGCAAGGTAGGCTTGACACTCTGCAATGTGAGTTTTATGTCATTGAACTGCCACTCTTTGAATTTTTGTTGTTGATCTAATGGACTGGATATTTTGTCATTGACTTTGTATATGAAACTTTTGTTCCAGGACGATTATGCAGTTTATATCTCTGAAACTCAAAGAAGTTTGCTGGAAGTCATCTCAGAATTTCCATCCGTAAAGCTACCTCTTGGAATATTTTTTGCTGCAGTTGCCCCACGCCTCCAGCCTCGTTTCTATTCTATCTCTTCCTCTCCAAAGTAAGTTTTCAGCTCCGATTTTTAACTCTGTATCAAAGCTCACACCGATTAGGTTTTGCTCTCTGATTTCACGCATAGATGCTAATCTGTGTTTCTCTGCAGGCTTGCACCTTCAAGGATTCACGTCTCTTGTGCTTTGGTTCATGGACGCACTCCCACTGGTCGTATTCATCGCGGTGTTTGCTCCACATGGATGAAGGTAAACGCATAGCCAAGTATTTGAAACCTGTATTTAGCTAATATTTCCAACACATCAACTGCATGTGGAGAGTTGCAACTACGATTTCAAGAGTTTCTAAGCCTGAAAATACAACTGGATTGGCCTTGCAGAACTCCACTCCTGGAGATGGAGCAATGAACATGTGCAGTTCAGCACCTATATTTGTCCGAAAATCCAATTTCAAGCTTCCTTCCGACCCAGCAGTTCCCATTGTGATGATTGGACCTGGGACAGGCTTAGCCCCATTCAGAGCCTTTTTA
This sequence comes from Diphasiastrum complanatum, assembly GCA_029204225.1. Classification (NCBI taxonomy): domain Eukaryota; kingdom Viridiplantae; phylum Streptophyta; class Lycopodiopsida; order Lycopodiales; family Lycopodiaceae; genus Diphasiastrum; species Diphasiastrum complanatum. Next base: position 47,586,721 of record CM055095.1, read on the forward strand.
CAGGTTAGATGCACTTTCAAAATTTTATTCTACTTTTCCACCTTGAGATTCCTAGTAGATTGCAATCAACATATGTTAGTCGCCATTTTATTTTTTCAGATACCCTTGCAATTTTCGACATTGTCAATTTACAGATATCAATGTTTTCCCCGATATCAATTTGTAATACCTTTGAAAAACCGATGTTTATTTTATTTCAGGAAAGATCTTCAATTCAAGACTCAGGTACAATGGTTGGAACTGCAGTCTTGTTCTTTGGATGCCGAAGTCGAGAGCAGGTAGCCATCTGCTTTGCTTTTGCAACAATTTTGATATGTAGTAGCAGTATTTGTGCCAGTTTTATTTTTACATTGGTCAGAATGAACAAATCTAAGATTGTTTTGTTTTTTTTGACTTTTTGAAATTTACTGCAGGACTTCATTTATAAAGAGGAGCTAAGTGCCTACGTGGAAAAGGGAACTGTAACTGATCTCATAGTAGCATTCTCGCGCGAGGGGCCAGCAAAGGAATATGTCCAGGATAAAATGATAGAACAGGTATTGTAACGTCATTGCAAAATTGCACTCTGAGGCAGTAATTTATTAGTGCAATTGGACAAATCATATCTGATAATTGAACATATGCAGGCAAGTACCCTATGGAAGCTCATCTCGAGTGGTGCATACGTCTATGTTTGTGGTGATGCTAAAGGCATGGCCAAGGACGTGCATAGAGCACTACACATGATCGTTCAAGAGCAAGTAAAATTCTTTTGCATGCTTGACAGTTCATTCCGGTGCTAAATTAGTCCACTGAGAAAATTATGAACTATCATTTTGTCCTCCAAGAAATACTGATGGTGCATGTGAGGTTTACAAGATCAGTTTCGATGTGGCAGGGACTTCTAAATGAGATCGATGCAGAGGCCCTAGTAAACAAGATGCAGATGGATGGACGATATCTAAGAGATGTTTGGTGATCATCTTCACATTATTATGGCACCGAAGTAGTGGAAAATAATGTAAGAGTTCCATACCCAATAATGCAAACCATTTGGGTTGGAGTAATTTATTCCAGAAGAGTACTCAATTCGACCATGGCTTTAAGCAAGGAAAGGAAGGAATTTCCAATTCGCTGTGATATATCAAGGACATGGACAAGGATTTTTCAAGAGGCATATTTCATCCTCCAGAATTTCCGTAGTGTATATATCCTGCAAACACTGCCAAAGAGCACAAAATTCTTAGTGTGGCAGATTTTGAAGCTGCATACATTGGGCAAGACTGGAAGATGCAAAATTTCTTAATCAAATGTGGGTCATGTGCCACCTTCATAGTGACTGATCCAATTATTGTAACCTCAAAGGGGTTTCATAGATGATAACAAGTCACCTGATATGTCTACAGCACTGGCCAGAGAGACTGCACATTCAAGCAGTTGCATACCCATTATTTCACATTCTTTGTAGTCTTAAAGGTGCTATACTGTATTTAATTCAGTGAAGGTTTCTCAAGAGGAGTTTTCCTAGGTAAAACTTTGACAATTGATTTTCTTCAAAAGATCATACATTGCTATAAAGAGCTATAGGTATAGCCATTGCTTGGTGGATTTTGAGAGCTTCAGCAGCCTTCACCCACCTAGATCTATGAGGTAGCAGGTTCGGCTATGTCATGCAGTGGCATTAAGCTCTCCTCAAATTATTGTGTACTTTACATTAATTCTACATAGACATGAATCACAATTCAAGATGATTCTCAAAGCATGTTTTGAAATACAATTCCTTTTGAATCACTAAAAGCAATCCCTAGAGCTTATGTTTCAAATCACATACATTCATAGCTATGGCTAGATTAATTCTTTAATTTCCTGAAAGGTTATATGTATCCAAAAATATATGATACTGTCACCTTTGCACCTAATAAAACTGACCTAACATTATGGTCGTATAATCATGACTTGGCTGTCAGACAGAGCCATGATTAAACACCAGTTGAACCCAATGTAAAGGTCATTAAACATGCCTTTTTTTTGTTTTGGCAACGTGTTAAGCTACTAGTGGTCGGTTATATACAACATATATACAATGTAGCAACGCTAGTTGGGCAAGGCAGTGGAAGGGGCAAGCCCTTAAGATGTCACTTCACAGTGGTTGGGAATTGAGCCTGTGCCTAGCCGGCTACAGTTAACAACTCCAACATATGATGCCCTCCAACTTTGTAAAAAGCCTATTATGGGCCATAATTTGCTTGTGAAGTTTTTTATGGACTTCAACGTTCATAATATGTTGTCGTGACGTTTTTTTTATTGTGCGAAAGTAATTGGGTATGAGACACTGATGCTGGCATGTTATAGACAATCAATAAGTACAATGATATATAGATAGGGGCTTTAAGACCAATACATTAGCCTTGAAGGCCAAGGAGTAGCAACACCCATGAGGAAATAACCTTTCTATTTCATAAATAGCAACAATCTTGTAGTTTAACCATCCAAGCACAACAAGGTCCCAAAGAGCAACCTTCAGCGGTCTTGAAGAGCAACCGTCCATGTATCAATAAGGCCTTGAAGAGCAACCTTCAACTTCGTCCACACAACAACAATCTTGAGGGGCAACCATCCAAGCATCAATAAGACCCTAAAGAACAACCTTCATTTTAGTCCAAACATTAACAATCCTCAAGGGCAAATATTTGGGCACCTATAAGAAAAGGTTGGCTTCAAACTTCATCTCAAAGAAACAATGCCTTTAGAAGGGTAATAATACATCCTCATCCATGCATATGGTGGATTCAAACTTGGGCAAGTAAATTCAGAAGCAAGGATCTTGTCCACAATGCTACAAAGCATTAAATTTGTCTCGTTGCTTTAAAAAATGACAAGATGCTTTGGTTTCAAAATCTTGGTGTTAATGTTGTTGATAAACTAAATCACGCATGCCAAAAGTGGCATCCATAAGATGACCTATAAATTCTTGACGATTGACTTTTCTATTGCACTTAAAAATGTAAAGTAAAATGATATGAGAATCATTTAGTTGGAAATCTTACAAATGGATTTTTTTTTTAATAATAGCTTGTGGATCTAATTTTTTTTATTCAAAATATTGGACAATCTTGAACTTAAATAATTATTATGCAAAGTAACAAAATTACAAATAATTATTAAGCAAAGTAACAAAATTAGATCCACAAACCTTAGTGTTACGTATAGACATTAGTCACTTGCTTGACTATTCATGCTGCCTAGCTAGCTAGCTAGAGTCTAGATTGTTGTTATCTATTTAACGCTTGGAAAGTTGAGCTAGGATGGAGGGTATGATTGTAGAGGTTGGTCAACATGTGGATTTATTAGGCCGTCATTAGTTTCAAATGAGTCCATTGAATTACATGCAAGCTCTTTCTTATGCAATTTAGCTCTACCGAATCTATTCACAGAGCTTGAATTTCATTGTGAATAAGTCAAAGATGAATTGGCCAAAGACCTCTTTGGAGTAATGCTTCATTGTGTATCAATTTTCTCTTAGTTTGCTAGACTTGGGACAATAAGGTGGTGTTGACTTTTTGCAAGTATGGTTGTCTAATCATATAAGATGTTAGGGGTATGACATTGGGAATATAAACCAAGCAAGAAGAAAGCAATTATCAAACAAGAACCGTGCTACAATCATTTTGAGATTCTACTAGGTAGGTTGTGGGGGGGGGGGGGATTCGCTTGTGTGGAGAGGCACAACGAACATGGTTCATGTTGCTTTTCTTGAAAAGTTTCCTCATCACATATGGGTGAGAGCACATAGGTGCAGTTGATGTGGAGTGACCCTATAGTGACATTGGTTGTGAGTAGAGGCTTTGCCAATCTCATTGTCACTCCATTTCTTGTACTTTTTGGCTCTCTCTCTCTCTCTCTCTCTCTATCTATCTATCTATCTATATATATATATATATATATATATATATATATATATATATATATATATATATATATATATATATATATATATATATATCGTTGTTTCTCCTCCCCAACCCTAATTCCAAGGAAATCCTAAATTTTTAGGCTTTTCATTTTGAAGGTCACACTATTACCGACATTCTCTCTTGTGCGCACGCTTATACATTACTTCCTCAAGTTGTCGGTTTCCCATCTTTGACTATTCTCTTATTTGTTTGTTGCAAGGTACTCAACTGCTTTTTTAGCCATATACTCTTGTCAGAGCCTTCCAACTTGCAACAAATCATGCTTGCACATATGTTTGCCCAGTTTGTCATCACACTGCTATTTTATTCCATACATGGTAGGTTCAGGACACAAGGGTCCCTCATATATAGTGCAAATTAGATTCTTTTGGCAATGACCCCATAGAAGCTAATGCCCTCATTACCTCATGCAACACACTAGTTGGTCCACTTCAAAGAGGAGACTATGGCAACATAAGATCCACAAAAATCTAGGCTTAACAATGATCTCGTTGAATTGAAGCCTCAAAGGACCAAAGTCAAGGACAAAGAAATGGCCCCCACAATAGGAGGGCCATCAAAATCCAAGATGAAAGCTTTAGAAAAAAAGACAAGGCAACCCATGATTTGAGAGTTACAATAGGAGGGCCATTAAAATTCAAGATGAAAGCTCTAGATAAAAAGACAAAGCAACCCATGATGGCAACAAGCAGTATTTGAAATTTTGATGGGTGTTTCGCTTGTCAATGTGCATTTTGGACTTTTTTTAAGGTAAGAAATTTTTTGTGTAACAAATTTTTTGTTGTTGTCAAAAATGTTATTTTGAATGGCAACTTGAAAAGTGCACATCAAGTAATTTTAAGAGTTTCAATAGTAGAAGTCATTATAAGAATATTGTTGCAGAGGAGCAATTAGCGGCCGCTTGCCTGGTTTGACGGTGTGGATATATGCTATGCCAGATAGCCATGTGCCACTCACACTTAAATTGAATAATTCTAAATATTAATGTTTCCATTATTAAATAATTCAATTTGTGAGAATTTGAGAAATTTTGTACAAGGCAATTTTCAAAAGCAAGTTGCACATGACAAGCAACAACGTCATTAGAGACGTACATTGAATTTGCATGATGGGTAACCTTGAATATCGATTTTCACACTATTAGGGAGACTCCAACACGGAGGCTTTCAAGGTAACAAAGGCAAGGACCCCACAAGATTTGTGCGATTTCCAAGCGAAGCTCCTGTGCAAAGGTTTGCAAGAGCAAGACAATACCAACAGGGATACGTAACCCCACAACTAACCCCTAATCTGTAACAATGTCAAAGACAACAAGCTTTGTAGAGAAACATTCGATGAAACATTAGTTAAGAAAACACAGTTTAAACACCCAACCGGATCAATCACCACAGCACAACGTCAAGTGCAACAAGACCACAAAATTGCTCTCCTCAAACTGTATATTCAACTAACTCATAAGTTCAAAGATAAGTTGCTTAAAAATACTCAAAGGGCTCATAAAAGAAAGATGGCCTGATAACTCTAGAACTAAGCACACGTGGTGCCGTCAAAATAAGAAAGCACTGTATAAGTCGATCAATGCTATTTTAACTCTCTCCCTCAATGATCAACGTCTCTTTTTATTTTAGAGTTTACTCTATTCATGGAACATACCTCCATAATAGTATTACAAGTAAAGGCTTTTTACATGACCGATCTAAGCCAAGTTTGGCTCTAAAAGTCTCAAACTTTTCTTTACTTAAAGCTTTTGTAAATATATCAACAACTTGTAATAACGTAGAACAATGTACAATACTTATATCTTCAGATTGTAGCTTTTCATGCACAAAGTGATATTTTACTTCAATATGTTTTGTCCTTGCGTGAAAGATTAGGATTTTTAGCCAATTGTATTCCACTTTGACTGTCACAAAAAATAACAGTGGGATTTACCTGCTTCATGCAATCTCACATAACAACTTACGTAGCCAAACAGCTTCCTGGGTAGCAAAACTCAACGCTTTATATTCGGTTTCTGTGGAAGAAAGAGAAAAAGTATCTTGCTTCTTGCTAGACATGAAAAACAACCGCTACCAAAATTGAAGACATAACCTGTTGTTGACTTTCTATCATCTATACTTCCTGCCCAATCAGCGTCAACATAACATTGCAACTTAGGTAAAACACTTTGTCTTTTGTAGATTAGACCAAGGTTAGGTGTACCTTTCACATACCTCAAAATCCTTTTTGTAGCTTTCCAATGGTCCATAGTGGGTGATGACATGAATTAGCTAATCAAACTTACAGCATAGCAGATATCAGGATGTGTAGTCGCAAGGGGTGATGGAAGGTTTGCACTCTGTCATGTGAAATCTCTCCAATATCTCGCCCACATACTTGTTTTGACATAACCTGATATCACTGCTAGTTTGCCATACTTCGACACCCAAGCAATAGTGCATAAGATCTAAATCTGTTATCTCAAATTGCTTGCATAAGTTGGCTTTGATAGAATGAGTGAGGTTCTCATCATTGCCCATGATAATGATATCATCAACATAAAGTACAATCAAGGAAATGCTGTCATCATTTATAAGAACATAAAGGTTTGGATCTGAATTTGTTCTCACAGACCCATGAAATAGAAAGTAACTGTCAATGCGTCCATACCATGCGCGTGGCGCTTGCTTAAGGCCATAAAGTGCTTTGTGTAGTTTACATACCTTCTGTTCTTGCCCTTTTGCCATGAAGCCCTGCAGTTGGACCATGTAAACTTATTCCTCTATGTCACCATTCAAAAATGCAGACTTCACATCCATTTGATGGATCTTCCACCCCAAATGAGATGCTAAGGCAATGATAAGGCGTAGCGTAGTCCACTTACCACTGGAGCAAATGTCTCTTCATAGTCAATTCCTTTGCTTTGCTCATAACCCTTCACTACTAGGTGTGCCTTATACTTTGCTATTGTGCCATCCGCATGAAACTTTGTTCTAATCACCCATTTGTTGTCAATGGGTTTCTTTCCAAGTGGTAGATCAACCAACTCCCATGTATCATGCATGTGGATGGATTCTATCTCTTTTTCCATTGCCCTTTGCCACTCTTTGTGATCTTTTGCCTCATCAAAGGTTGATGGCTCTCGACACTTCAAAATGTCAGTCATTAGGGCATAGTTCACATGATAACGATCGAGAGACTTCCTTTTCCATGTTGATCTTCTCACTTCACTTTGTGTGCTAGATCCTGTTTGATTTAGCTTTGTGTCCTTCATGATCTTTTCATACCATTTTGGTATCTTAGATTCATGTGATACACTATGTGGAGAGTATGTATCCCAAGGAGTGTCCATGTAATGTCTCTTACTTCCAACCGGTTTCTCCTTTATTGCTCCTATTGGCAAGTACCTCCCCCTAGGCTCTTGAATAGGTAGTGTTCTTTCATACTTGCCCTCTCGACTCTCGTCTTCACGTGCATCATTTTGTGGAGCATCTTCTTTATCTTCTTCCTCCAGAATTGTGGGAAGTCTTTTGATGCTTTCACCACTTGCATGGTCTTCATCTTCATACCTATGTGTTTCATCAAAGATCACATCTTTGCTAATGTGAATCTTATTCATTACAGGATCAAAACACCTATAAGCTTTCGTTCTTTCATCATAACCGACGAAGATACACTTGATTGCCTTGGCATCAAGTTTCTTTTGCTCCTCCTTTGGCACATGTACATAGGCCTTACATCCAATGACATGAAACTTGTCGATTTTTGGCTTTATTCCAGTAAATGCTTCTTTAGGAGTCACATTTGGAACCGCAACTGTAGGGCTCCTGTTTTGCAAGAACGTTGCCGCACTGCATGCTTCTGACCAAAGTGAATCGGTCAAGCTCATTTGCTTCATCATGGAGCGTGCACTCTCCATAATAGTCCTGTTTTTCCTTTCAACTACACCATTACTATGCGACGTGTGTGACTGTGTGAATTATCTTTTTATGTCGTGTTCTTTGCAAAAGTCTTCAAATTGTATTAGCACTTTGATGCATGCATTCAGTTGGTTCTCTACCAAAGTCTTGAACTCCCTGAAGCGAGCAAAAGCGTCAGATTTCTTCTTCAAGAATTAAATCCATGTCCTCCTAGAGTAATCATTTATGAAAGTCATAAAATAATATGCTTTCCCCAACGACATGGTCTTCATTGGGCCGCACAGGTCACTGTGAATGAGTTCCAGTGGTTTCTTAGCTCTTGCAGCTCCACCTTTCTTGAATGTCTCCCTGTGATGCTTTCCCATGATGCATCCTTCACATATTGCATGATGATCATCCTGCAACGTCGGTAACCCTATTACCATCTTCAGCTTCACCATCAATCTCAAGCTCCCATAGTTCAAATGACCAAGTCTTATGTGCCACAACTCAGATTGAGCTGCTGTTGAGATAGCCAAGCCATATTCACCTGGTTTTGCAGCATCCAATTTATAAAGGCCACAGTTACTATCTCTATAACCCTTCGCCACCACTTTATGGTTGTGGTTCATATCCTTCATAAGGCATCCATCCTTGACAAATTCAACTTTAAGATGTTGATTTGCCATTACACCAACAAAAAGCAAACTCTTTTTGAGTCCAGGAACATAAAGTACATTAGGGATGTATTTAATTTTGCCATTAGGAAACTGCACAAGTACATTGCCCACACCCTGTATCTGGCATTCCTCTCCATTGGCTTGAGTGACCTTATCCCCATTATGGATTGGTGAGAATTTTTCAAACCAATCACGTTTCCCGGTCATATGCCTTGTGGGCCCTGAATCTATGAACCATCTAGCACCATCATCAACTTGGGATGCCAATGCCGATGAGAAGACACTTGTCTCATCATCTTCTCCATCATCTTCGGCAATGTTTCCTTGTTGAGTCACTTTTCTCGCCTTTATGTCCGCTTTCTTCTTATAACACTCGCGTGCCCAATGGCAATAGTAACCTTTGCCTTTCTTCTTCTTTTTCCCTTTTGATGACGACTCTCCCTCGTCATAATTATCCTTGGATTTCTTAGGAATCCTTTTCCATCCTTTCTGCTTGCCTTTAGCAAGCAAGGCTTGATCCTCCTCTGGGGTTTGCCTTGACTTCACCACTTCGCTACACTGCTCTTCTTGCAACATGATTCTGTGGAAGTCTTCAAAAGTAGGCAACCTCTCCCTCGAAGCAATGCCGCTCACAAACATATGTAGCCCTTCCGAGACATCGCTCATTGTGGTATGTACCAATTCAATATCCCTAATTGGTTCTCCAATCGCCACAAGTTGATCTCTCAGCTCCTTTATCCTGGTGAAGAAAGATCTCACTGATTCACTTTCTTCCATCCTTATTGCGTTCAATCTCGACTTCAAGAACATGGCTCGAGCTGGATTGCAAGTTTGAAATTGCATTCTAAGAGCTTCCCAAGCTCCCCTAGCCATCGTGGCATCACTTATATGAGTGATCACATGGTCTTTCACTGAAAGATTGATCAAGGACAATGCTCTCTGCGCCTTTTTATCAAAGGCCCTTATGTCACCTGGAGTGGTATTTGGCCGGACTTCAATACCTGCCACGATCTCCCACAACTCTTTCTCCATCAAAATGCTCTTCATTTTGAATTTTCAGATGTTGTAGTTAGAAGCCCCATCAAGTTTGCTTGCATCGCCCAAAATTGCCTCATTGATGTTTGCCATCTCCAAACTGCTTGAAACTTCACCTGTAGGCTATAAAGTGTATGTTGGAGCCAACCGTGATGTCAAAAATCAGTAATAATGACCTACAATTTTTAGCTTACTAGGCCACCCGCCGCTCTTTCGCCAAATTGAAAGCCAAACTGGAGTTGTTTTTCGAAATGCTTCTCGTCACCAACTCCCAGCTTCCTGCCCAATGGAATGGTAAAATCACTTCTGGTGCGCTTTGAACACTTTCTCCATGACAATCACTCTATTTTGGTGTACCATACTTGCAAGTACAGTCAGGGTGTAGCCTTTTGTTTGGCCAAAATAGGCTAAAGGAGGTGAAAATAAGGGCAATTTGGATTTTTGAACTGTTTCTTCAGTGTGAAGAAACTTCACCCTTCAAAATCTTGGGACCCAACAATTTTTTCAGTTTGAAAATTTTTAATAAAGTTGCAATGCACTTTGCACTTCAGACCCCTTCAGACTTTTTCACATCAATCCAACGGATCCTTTAAATCCAACGACCCACCCATCGTGTAATAACCATTGTCGATCTGTGTGATTCGAGATCTGACGGCTTTCCACGCTTTTGTGTGTTGATCAAGGGCCTTCGAAGCACCAAGCACTTCGGGCGCTAACTCACTAACTGATCTGGGTGCGCGAGAGGTCCTGTGACCTCTCCTCCTCTTCTCTCTCTCTGCGATGGACTCTTCTCTCTCTTCACAGGCTATGGCTGCTCCCTGTGGACCGATCTGGCTGCTTTCTTCCTCCACGGCCAGTAGCGGCCTCCCTATTGCTGAATCGCACTATTAGGACGCCCATTCTCAACAACTTACAGCTCTGAAAATGGCCTCCTACAAGAAGATATCCCAGATTTTGCACTTTGAAACCCTAGCAACTTTGAAGAGAAGGATATATTGGGCTTTACTCAGACTTTCCTTGAGCTTTCACTTGCAGCTCCTATCGGGCTGAGGTCGCCCTACTGCAGGCAATCTTCTATTCCAAACTGCTCTTCAAACGGTGTTCAATTGGATTCAAACCAATCACAAATGCCAAGCAACCCTCCAGAAGAATTTTTAGCTTCAGTCTTTGCTTGCTTTCTGATTCAACCGACAATTTCCTGTTTCTGAATTCTTTTTACAGTTTTGAGCCGTTCCACGAATCTCCACAGACTCGGTTTTGTGCTTCCTAGCCAACAAACCGTCGTGAATTTGCAGCTCTCTGTTCTTGTCCGGTGATTCAAGCCACCAAGGACTCTGTTACCAAGTTAAGAAAACACAGTTTAAACACCCGACCGGATCAATCACCACAGCACAACGTCAAGTGCAACAAGACCACATAATTGCTCTCCTCAAATTGTATATTCAACTAACTCGTAAGTACAAAGATAAGTTGCTTAAAAACACTCAAAGGTCTCATAAAAGAAAGATGGCCCGATAACTCTAGAACTAAGCACACGTGGTGCTGTCGAAATAAGAAAGCACTGTATAAGTCGATCATTGCTATTTTAACTACATTTACAATCCAATATGTTCAACTTGCTTAGAGATTTGATGAAGAGGCTTTGGAACATTGTGAACTTGAGAACTGGCATGGATTGAAAACTAGGTATATTTGCATGAGTACATTGATTATCTATTCACCACTTTGTCCTTTGATTTCAAGGGGAATCCCTTCCTTTTTAATAACAATAAAAGGTTGATTGATACCTCTAAGCAGGGATGTGTGGGAGTAGGGCTTGTTAACATTGAATCCATGGGGAAGTGTTTCTTTTTAAATTTCAAGCTAAGTTTGAAATTTAAAGCCAAGAAATTAGTCCTTCTTGTGGGACCTTACACTCATGGATGTAACTTTTTAGTAGTTACTAGATATTGTGGAAGTTCCACATAGAATATGCTTCCAATATAGAAGTTCTAGTTTCAATAGAGCTACACTTCCTCCCAAAAATATGTAAGTTAGTGCTCATTGACATCCTAGAGGACTCAAAAAATGTCTTGTTGATTGTCTCTCCTAAAACATTATAGTTCTTCCCATATGCATAACTTATATTATATGCGAAAATGTTAGAGCCTATTAACAAATCTATCTTGCTCTACTAACTTGATAAAAAACAAAGAGCAATCAATCTAGTCAGAAGTTGTCCAAGATTCTTGCTATTGATGTCATAGATTGAAACATCAAAAAATGCAATCTAAAAGTTCTCCTGGATTAAGGGAAACATGTGTCCATTAAAGAGAATTCGTTGACCTACATTGGTCAAAACTCTAGATACACATGGATAAACCAAAATGTGGAAATCACATTATCTTCTGGCAATGGGTCCTTATGCTCTGCTTGATCGGATATATCTTTTGTATCAGCAGCAATAGTGGTGTTGATAGTTGTATCAACAACAACATCAGTAACTTGGTCAGCGACATCCTGGATCTACTCGATTCTGAAACTCGCAGCATCCTAGTTGTCGTCCTCCCCATTCTCTACATCTGCCATGGTGGTATCTGCAGCAGCATCGGTGGTGTTAGGTATGGAGTCCTGTGCAGCTTGACTCATCCCTGCATCATCATCAACAATTTTTATGACAGTAAGATCCACTTGCTGTGGAGCTGCAAGTGTGGTCATCCTCCTTTCCGACAACGTCAACTCTCTTGACATCAAAACACTATAATGCAGGCACAAATGGGAGAGGTGAGCTACTTAAGTTGCATACTTGCCATGCTTCATTGACCTGTGGAAGGCTTTGAAGGCGATGGCAGCGAAGTTGATATGCTCTCTCTTGATGGCCGAGAGTAGATATCCAACATTTGTCACTGCAATTGTTGCGTCAACGTCCGTTGCAAATAGGACTTGGTTGCAATACTTGTAGAAGTTCCTCAGGGCCGCATCTTTGATTATGAAAACCTTATATCCCTTGCTTGGCATATAGAAATTGGCATGGAAGAGATTTTCTTCATCAACATCCTCCCTGGATAAAGCTGGAGGTATTGTGCCTTCACTTGGTAAATGGAGCGCAGTAGCAAAAGTTGCCTCCAAGACATCCATCCTAACTCCTCAGACCTATGATGAAACTGCAACGTCCGTGACCTCAATCAGCCCCTAAACTATAGATCGATCAACTATCAGGGTATAGCCGAGTCCGCAACAATCAGCTAACATTTGAAATTCCTCCAAATTCAGCCTGCTGCATACTTTCCAATTGACATTGGCTAGTATGACAGATTGAGTGGAAGCCATTGCTTAGGATCGTAAAAATTTCAGCTTGATTGATCACGAAATGCTAGCAATTGATCGCAACAGATGGTAGTAGCACACAGTGAGCAAGCAAACAAGCATAAAATCTAGAAGCTTGATCACGAATGCTGATGAGGTAAATGAAAAATGACGAGGAACTTGGAGTAAGTAGCAAAACAGTCAAAAAATCAACAATAAAGGTGGCACATGGTTTTATGTGTACATGTGTCAACAGAAAAGACATTCGCTGTCATGCAATTACTAAAGGTCCAACGTATAATTAGAGAAATGATTATAGTATGAATAGGCTAGCTATTTGGTACTATAGAATATTTCCCTACGATATCGAAAGCTCAGGATAGAAAATAAAAAGAAGAATCGGATCTAACTTATCTGATTTATCGGTCAACATTATGAGTGAACAATCGGGATGTAACACACATTCAATGAATGAGTGAATAACGAAATAAATAAAAAATCAGAAAATAAAAAATAAAAAATAGAAATATTTACACGTAATATTTCTTTACACGGGAACCATTTACTCTCGTCGGCTGCAAATTTTCTTGTAAATATGCTAGCTGAAGAGATCCATTATCAAAGATTTCAATAACTTTATACGGACCCATTGAATGAGTATGTATCTTTCTTGGAAACTTGATATGACGATTATCATATAGAAGAGCAAAGCCTTCCTCGCGCAAAACAACCTTCTTTATGAAACTCTTGGACGTCCCAATTTTGAGACCTCTTGATTGGGTAAGGACATTTCATGTTTATGTGGATGTTTTGTCACTTGCAATTGGAGTTACCCTAAGTCAGAAAAATGATGAGAAACGAGACTATCTTGTACTATGCAGGGTGTCAGTTAAGCATCTCAGAAAAGAATTATTCGACGATGGAACGTGAAGGACTTTGAATGACTTTTTCAATGAAGAAGTTTTGACATTATTTGTTGGGATATCATGTCGACCATTATGCGGTAAAACATCTGGTTAATAAACCAGATCTTTCGAGCCGAATAGCTAGATGGGTGCTTTTGCTGCAGGAATTTGATTATCAAGTGGAGGTACGCCAAGGGAAGTACCACACTAACGTGGACTATTTATCTCGCTTAAATACAGGATTCGTTACTAAAAATCTAAGTGATGAATTTCCTGATGAAAATATTATGTTATTATCTGCCGAAGATTCATTATATCTCGACATAATTGATTATCTTCAAAATTAAAATTATCCACTTCTTTTTTATCTTGAACAAAAGAAAGTATTCCAACATAAGGTTGTCCCGTATATGATAAGGAATAACGTACTTTACAAAATGGGACCTGATGAAGAGCTTCGCAGATGTCTTGAACTGATCGATATTCCGAAGGTTATTATAGCCATGCATTTAGAAGATGCAGGAGCACACTTTGCAGTATTAAATATTGTAAAGAAGATCTTAAATGCTAAGTACTGGTGGCGATGTACAAAGATGTTGTAGTGTTTGTAAAAACCTGTGATCCTTGTCAACGAGTTGGGAAACCAACTCCTTCAATGTACTGGCCACTTACGCCGATACTTCCACTTGCACCATTTGAAAAATGGGCATTGACTTTGTTGGACCGATAAAGCCTGTCACTCACTATACTAAAAGAAGTTATATTCTTGAAACAGCTGACTATGCGACTAAGATGGTTGAAGCAGAAGCGACGAAAAGGAATGATGCAAAAATCGTTGTAGAGTTTCTCTTTTGGGACATTATAACCTGTTACGGTTGTCCATTGGAGTTAGTAAGTGATAGAGGTACACATTTTTTAAATGATACAATATGCCTACTTATTAAACAGTTTATGATTAAACACCAGAAGACAACTCCGTACAACCCAAAGGCTAATGGTTTGATTGAGCGAGTCAATGGCATTTTGTGTAAGATCCTAAATAAGATCACCACAGCGCACACATCCTGATAATGATCAAAAATTACCTTTTGTCCTATGGGCATATAGAAATGCTGAAAAGGTGACCACAAAACAAACTCCGTTTATCAAGTATATGGCATGCACCCGATATTGCCGATAAAGTTTGAAGTACCGACATATCGTGTACAAATTGAAACTAGATCTAACGAGCAATCGAGCTTAGACAAGAGATACTTAGCAATCAGAAAACTAGCGGAGAATCGTAAACAAGCGTTGATCGATATGACAAAGATTCAGTTGACCCATTCACTGTTGAGTATTGGATAAATGATTCCTGACTTCAAGTATTTGTCAAGTTCATCTTTGACCAGCATTGAATACTTAGGATTGAGCCTATATTGGCGTTGGCATATTGGTACCACTCCTTCTTTCAAGTCCATTCGGTGTTGCCTTTTAAATCTTCCATAGTCCGGGCAAAAACATCATGATATTTGGTGAGCAGGTCCGTGTATTGTTGTTTCTCTTTGTCAGATAATAGTTTGGAAATTAACAAGGATTTGTCAAGTATGACCTCGATAGAGAGAGTATCATTTGGGTTAATCATACCCACAGTCGTATTGGTTGAAGAATATTCTTGTATTTCTCATTGTGAAGGCTGTGCATTGTCTGCACTGCCAGATAATTCAGTCTCGTAACAATCTAGATAATTTGTTTCTATGTCTTCTTCTTATGAAAAAATATAAAGTGCATAAGACGATTGCTCGGACGTAAAGCTTGTATCTGATTGAGCAGTTTCTCCTTCATATAGCTCACGTTGTCATGTGATAACATGCTCGTACAACTTTTCTTGTTTATCATGTTCTCCAGTTCAAAACCGCAACTCCTTTTTCTTCCAGTGAACACTGACATTTGCTTGATATAGCCAAGGTCTTCCGATAAGGACGAAGTAGTTACCCACTCTGACTGGTCAGATTACAATGAAGTTCATGATAAAAGGTATATCTTGGATATATATCGTGACTTCTTTTAGCTCACCTATAGGCTTCCTCCTTGTCAAGTCGACAAGTTTGATCTTTCTCTGAGTAGGCTGGATATCAATAAGTCCAAGTGCATGCGCCGTATCTTCCGTCATAATATTGACGCTTGACCCGGAGTCAATTGGTACTTTTTTCAATTGAACACCCTGAGATAGAGACGTCAATCTCTGGCGCTCGCAGGTCTCCAAGGTCAACAACAAGAAGTGATATCTCAAGTAGAGGAATCTTCTTCTTTCTCCTTGTTTGCGATAGACTCTTCAACTGTTTTCTATAATTGTTCTTGTCCAATAGAAGCTCAAATGTGATATTTGGCCTTAAGGAGCCAATATCGAGAACAATATCATACTACTTCTTTGTTTGCAAACTGAAGTCTACAATAGCATTGGATAACTTTGAACTTAGTGGAACTTCCTCCTATTCAAAAATGACCTTCTTTTGAAGCGGATTGGATTTAAGTTCTTCTTCGATTAGAGTTTTTGCTTCCTCAGCAACATCCTTCTTAAACATCTTAGCAGTGTTTTTGTCGTAATCAGAGTCATCCTTCAAGTCTTTTTGAGAAAGAGACTTGTTCTTCAACTTCTTTGTTGGATGCTTTCGCTTATTCTTCCGAGTCTTAGCTAAACTCTCTTTCATTGGTTTGGGTGATTTTGAAGTGCTCCAAGTGGAAACTTTGCAAATATCTTCCAAATCAGTTGGCCAATTGGTATCAGTGACCAACAGAGTGCCTTCGTCAGAGCATTCAATTCTCTACATGACTGCATCTTCCTGCTTCTTCTTTATCTCCGGTTTAGCACCTGGAGATTGAACATATTTGTACAGCACCTTCATCTTTTGGGGCTTTGAGAAGTCTACAGCTAGATGTCCTTCTCCCGAGCAGTTTGAACACAATGGGACATAACCAATTAGTCAGCGAGGCTCCGGGCAATCGGGTGAATAATGGCCTTGCACGCCATAGTTATAACAGCTACCTGCCAACTTCTTCGGCGGTAGATTGACTGGTGTATAGATAGTCTTCTGATTTGAATTTATCATCTGAACAAGTGCAAAGTGTTTTTGGTTTGGGCTGCAACGTTGGTGCAGATGATCCTTGCACATAAAAACAGTGCTCCTCCGGATCTGTTTCATAAATATACGGAAGATCTCCATTTGCACTCTCAACATAAGAAACTTGTTTAACTTTACATTCATGGTTAGAGTGACTTGGAGCTCCACATCTGGTACACCAGATGTTTGGATCAGAAGAAGGTGCTTTCTGCCGCTTATCCAATACTTCAGATATCTATGCTTTTAAATCTTGCATTTGCTTCAACAAATCCGAAATATTCTTTTTCCAAACCTTGTTGATCTTTGGGAGATGGTTCCTTGGAAGGCTTGGACTTCTTTTTAGTTTGTTTCTCCTTCATGTGGTCCTTATCATCTTCAAAAGAATTTGAGCTCTCCATGTCGGAATCTATACTAGAACTTGATGACTCCAAACTATCGGATGAATCCTTTTTCGAGCTCGAATCATCAGACAAAGCTGATGTCTTCTTCTTTGTCTTCTTGCTATAACGACGCTTCCAAGTAATCTTTGACATTTGATAATTTTTTGTTGCTGCGATAACTTCGTCCAAGGTATTCATGGTTCCTTGTCGGCAGTACTTGTCAATCTTACTTGGCAGCCCTGCAAGGTGCCATTCTATCTGCATTGCAATAGGATAAACACCCACCAATTTTCCAATTAAGTTTTTTACCTTTTGGGTGTACTTTCTCAATGACTCATTTTCTTTCTTTTGAACAAAGTTTAGTCGTGCAAGCACTCGGGCAAAGTAACCAATTTCATAGAACTGGGTGAGAAAGGCTTTTCTTAGCAGGTCCCAAGTATTAACGACTGCACGATCCATTTGGCTGTACCAAATTCGGGCTTGTTACCACATCAGACCAAAAAATATGCGTAATTTATCTGTATTCATTCCCTCACTATTGGAAATAACAATGGATTCAAACTGGTATATATAACTATTAGTGTCATTTGAAGAAGTTCCCTTGAAATAATCATACTTGATTTTTGAACTGGAATTGAATTGGTTTTAAAGTGGGTCCATTTCTGGTTCATGATTGGGTTTAGGATCAATATCAAGATCTGGATTTGGATCGGGATATGGATTTGGATTTGGATTAGAATCTGATTCAAGATCGAAGTCAGAATTAGGATCTGGTTTAGGATCTGGATCTGGATCTGGATTAGGATCAAGATTACCAATAGTCTCAAGAAGTTCAAATTCAGGTTCTGTTTCGGGTTTATCGAGTAAGTTATTGAAATAAACTTCAGCTTCTTGATAAGTGGTAAAAAGTGGTGTGCCGCGCTAAAAGGATTGTTGAAGACTTTTGAAAAAGTTATCACAGAGGCTTTTGTATCTTTCCAAATGCTCAGCTCTAGATCTGCTTGAACCACTTCCTACATTTGGCATTCATCTTTAACTGACAAACATCTAAATCCAACAGATTAGGAATCCCCAACAACGGCTCCAAAAATAAGCATATGTCGTGCTATACTTATCTTAATTGTAAGTTTAGGAGTATCGGCGACCCGTATCACCGGTTAGGATATGGTTTTGAGCATATAAAAGCAAAAGATATCGATGCCGACTAATCTCATATCGAACATGTTGCATTACTGATTAGTGTATCCAACTTATCGCCCAATCCGATATATCGGTCTGTGCACCTAATAAAGTTTTTCAGACAAGCAAGTTTGTTGCATCAGATAAACCAAATTAGATAAATATACAAATGTCTCAGTACAATTCAAATGTAGTCCAACAATCTATCCTCAACAACAGAAAGCGCTCATTCAAAAGAATGACTGACTATTGAGTTAAACTGCACAAGTATCCATATGCAAATTTCAGAGCATTGATTTACAGCAACATAGAGCAAGCTTTAGGATGTGCACCTCATTGCTTTGAGCTTTTTACCAATTATGAGTTCTGCACACTCCTTGAATTGTTTGAAGAGGTTGAAAGCCTCCGATTTTTACTTTATGAAATAAACAGCTGTTATTTTCAAAAATTCATCAATAAATAGAATAATTTGCACCAACATAACTCTAGTACCATGTTGGAGTTGAAAAAAAGGATAGAAGACTGACACAAGTAAAACTGCATTGAATATATACAAATGTCGGGCTTTGTAGAATTATTCTTCTTTAGTGCATGATTGTGCCTATCAAATTTGAACCATACTATTGAGACAAAAGTCATGTTGATTTTGATTTTTGAGATGATCAAAATCTATGAGACTGATTATGTAGACAAACATGAATAATGAAGTATTGATAAGCACTTAAAAAACTATAAGTGAACGAAAAAATAACATTTGATTGGAAAAACATACATTCATTCTAATGTAATATTGAATGCAATAAAATTGTAGGATTGTATTCATTAAGTAGCATGTACAAATAAGATGAATTACAAGCACAAGACTATAGCGGATGCAATCATGTACTCATAAACAATTTTGAATATTGGTCATCTTTGTAAAATGCTGCTAACAATACTCTATCAAGAATTGAGATTTTGAATCAGTTGACTTGATTGATTCTATTTTTTTCTAGATCTTTAGTTCAAGAAATGATCAGCTATTTATACTAGTTAATAATGTTAGATGGGCTTATCTAACAACAACCATTTAGCTAGGTCACAATTGGCACTTAGCCATATTGAGTAGATCATTATTGGCTCTTAGCCACATTGTGCTATCACTTATCTAGTTAGAATTCATAATTGTGATTCATAAGGATTCGTAAGTAGTTGTAATAGTGAAGCTCCATAAGCAAGCATAAAGACCCAATTGTAAAATGCAAGCTCTTAAGCAAGCGTAAAACATATGCTAGTAAGTAAATGTAAGAGCTCGTAAAAGATCGTGAAAGATTGTGATGTGAGCTCGTAGGCACACATAAGTGGCCATAGGCAATCAGAAACTTGGTTCAAGACTCTCATGTATTTCTGTAGTCTATTCAATAATGCGAGTAAATATGTAGCAACTAGATAAATGAATGGATGTAGATTAAAAATATAAATATATAGAGAGAAGGATAATAATCCAACAAGATCAACAAAAGACTACACACTTTGCATTCTATACTGATCATCAACCTTTGATATACCTAGTTAAACAGAACCTACAACATAGGGAGAATCACTAGATGGGTATTCTTGTTGCTAGAGTTTGATTTTTGTATAGTGGTATGCAACGGAAAGCAACATTATATGGTGGATGACATGTCACAAATCAAATCGATGCAGAAGGATCCTCAACATGATTATGAGTTATCAGATGCCACTTTATTTTATGTGGATGTCGTACTAGATTGGGATGCGGACATAGTAGAGTATTTGATGCATGGCCAACCTAATCGGTCCCTATCCAAAGTGCAACAATGGAAGCTTGTACTTAAAGCTCAACCTTACAAGCTAATTCTAGCCATTTGTATCAATGAGCTCTTGAGACAAGTTAGATCATGTCCCTTCTGCCTGAAGCAATGAGAGGATGGCACTTTGCAGTGGATATTACAGTACACAAGATCTTACAAATTGACTGCTGCTGGTGGCCAATGATACATAAAGATATTGATACCTCCATTCAATGATGCGATGTATAATCGAGGAACTCACTTTGTTAACGAGACCATCAAGTCTTATTAGAAGTGTTCTTCATGATTCATCACTTCAACATGCCTTACCATCCTAGAGGCAACGAACAAAAGCTAAAACTTCTAATGAAATTATGGGTGGCATTTTGACAAATAGTGGAAGCAAGCAGATTAGATCGGGAGCACAAGCTCCATATTGCCTTGCAGGCTTTCAGAACTACATACAAAGGTAGCACTGAACAAACATCATTCCAACTAGTGTATGGCCAAGATGTAGTAATGTCGATGAAATTTCTCGTCCCATCCTTTTGGATTGCTACAGTGCAATGATACAGGATCTCTTCAACTTCGTCATGAAGCACTACAGAACTTGTGTGTGAACATGCTTGTTAGTAGTTCATGTTTTGATTGTAGAAATAGCATGTAGCAAGGCTTGGCATGATCGACGTCTTCAAAAGAAAGATCTCCAACAAGGAGTTTTAGACCTCATGTATAAGACTAAGGTGATGAAAGGGGCAGTGACTTTAGTAGAGAAGTTTGATGAAACACCTTTTGACACTCTCATCAATGGTAGCCAGTTATGCAAATACTAGTCGCCACCAGCCTTCCTAAACACTTCTTGAAGAGTTCAAGATAGGCTCATTATCAAACAAAGCATCATGTCTTATGTAAGTGATGTCTATCTGTGTTGTTCTTGACACAATCCATTGCGAGCAATAAGCATGTTGAGAATTTTCCGCTTTACTAAGAATATAATCCCAATGAGCACACTAATATATTTAATAATAGTTGTAGAACTAAGAATAAAAAGACTTGGGACAAATCAAAAATGATAAAAAAATCCCAAAGTCAAGTTTGATATGATTCTAAGTTTGGAGAAACTCACATGAATCATGTGAAGACACTGTTCTTAATTTAAAACCATTGAATTTTACATGAAGAGCTTGGATTAGGATCCTTCAATTTAGAAGTCGCCAACCAAAGACAAGGCCTTCCCCAAGAATAAAATGTCACCAATGTACTCATTTGCCATGTTTAACAGGAGGAGATTATGCTGAAATAAATTTAGAATATCCTTGCATTCTACTCTCTCATTTTTTCACATATTTTTGTGCTTTATGTTTTGCTATGTCGTTGCTATCTAATTTACATTGATTATATTTGCTAAGCTCAGAGGGGAGGTTGTAAGCCATTTCCACCATCTATTCTTGCTTAAATCGCTTGTGGCTGAAGTAGGAAGTAAAGTGAAGTAGGTGTGGCTAGTTAGGAAAGCCATAGAACCAAGATAATTCTATAAGGAAAAATACTATTTCCTTGGGAGCAAACTATATGTGTGATAGGTATGCTAAGGTCACTACAACAGTGTCCTACAAAGAGCGGCTCAATGATTTTTGCCCTAATTTTGGGTCTCGGCTAGTTTTGTCGGCCTTAGTTGGCCCTTACTAGGAAAAAATCACTATTGTAGATTCACTACAACAACACATGTGATTTTCAATGCTTTTTTTGAGCACTCTTTCAAAAATAGAATAAAAAATAGGACATGGGAAAAGTCAGAGCCTTGAGTGTCAGGTCCATTCACTGACCTTGAAATAAACCTTGTAACTATCAATGGTCTTTTAAGAGGATTATAACGAGGGCCCACAAATTTCAAAATCCCCAAATTTACTATAGCTTTATGAGAGTTATAACGAGGTCTGAGACATTTCAAACACCCAAAAATTACTCTACTTTTTTAAGGTATCTTGATATAAGCCTCAAAATGTTATAGAAGACAAAATATTTGACTTTGACTCACATTGGTTCCACAACCACTAACCCTAATTTATCCCTATGGTGCACATTAAAATAGGCTATTGTTGTCACTTATGACGTTGGCCCTTTTGACAACAGTACAATGTGGCCTACCAGCCGCCTGGTTCCTCTCTCTATATTTTGTGCAAGATGTTCAGTGTGTGCTCCATATGTCCAGCTATTCTTTATTTGTCCAACTTTTCTTTCACACAAAGTAGCCCCTGCTTAGTATAATTGTTTATTTGTGCATAAATCTCAATGGCGTCTATTGCTCATAATAAACCCAAAAGCAAGATACTACCAATAGCTTCTCACAATAAAAGTTCCAAGAACAATTGGATTACAATCACATATTCATGTGGGAGCTAGGTCATGATGCATCCAAATGCCAAAGGGAATCAAAATGTTTCAAAACGAAAACAAGTGAACTTGGACTATCACTCTTTGGATTTGCTAATTGTTGGAGTTTATCTTTATTATGCTTTTTGTGAGAGAGAAAGAGAGAGAGAGAAGAGTAAGATCTATCATTGCTTGAGTAGTGTTAAATACTAGTGTTAATGGATCATAGTGTTAGATGTAGATCTTGAGCATATGCTTGATCATGAACTATGTTATCGCTCTCATGGGAATGAATCTCTGTGTGACAACATGTCAATCCTCTTCATCTCCTTTGATGCTTGATGTGCTCGGATCTAGGCTTGAAGGTGGTTAGGAAATACCCGCTACATCAATGTAAGTTGCTGTCCTTGCATTTCTCGCATCTATGAGTACATATGGTTTTAAAACCTCTAAGGCAAGGATGGATGCACATGACTCTCTTGACAATTGGCCTCCAACAGTAGCTATCAATAGTTTAGATTCAAACAAAGAGGACAAATCACTAAGGACTCTCAAGACATAGTGGGTCTTAACATATCCTTTTGTTAATTCAACTATAGAGATATGTTTTGACAGGGCTTTGCAGTTGAGCAATTCTTCATGTCCATGCACTTCAATGTTTTCAGATCTCTTGAAAGGTACCACTTTTTTTTGTATGTATGAAGATGAGAATAGCATTTATAAAGACTACAACTTGTAACAAAATCCACTAAAATAAAAAAAAATCTAGATAATCATGAACTATTTACCTTAAGAGAAATGCATGTGAGGTCTATGAAGAATTTTAGATCATTAAGATCCAAAACATCCCTTTGATCTTTGGTTAGAAAGAAAACAAATCACCAACCTTGCCAATGTAGAAAAATCAACATCTACTCTATAAATGAGATGCAAACTCTGATAGATCTTGATCAAACGTCAATCAAAATATGAAACGAAGTTGCTTTCCATAAAAAAAATAGTAAGGTACTATATTTCACATGTGTGGATCCGAATATAGCATTTAATGAGCACTCTACACACAAAATTGCAAGATATCACCAATATAGTGACCAATGGATAGATGACCCAAAGAGAACCATGTATAAGCATGAAATGAGATAAGAGATGGAGAAATAATTCACTTCCCATGAGTTACATCCTTATAACAGATACAAATCTAATGTCAAACTTTGGTTTTCTTCCATAATTAAAAAACCCTACTATTTTTGTGACTAGATTTAATGTCTCTACTACTCAAATTAAATCTACCAAAAACTCATGCACTACACTTTCCCACACTTTCCAAAAGTGTTTATTCACTAGGCCAAGGGGTAGAAGAAGAGACCCACCCTGGCTCAAGGATATTTGCAAGTTTCAGAAGACAAATAATCTTCTGATTTTGAAATCTCACATACAGAGGTCCATCAAGCAGGTGACAAGAAGTCTATCTGCAGATGTGAGATGGACGGTAACGGTAATTGAGGAGCTGCACACAACATATGAGGATTTTCAAGTGAAATTTTTTCTGATACTATTGTTGCAGTTGTCTATGCCAAGAGGGTGATCGTCATGCCCAAGGATTTTAACATTGTTTTCAGGCTTCAAGACACATATGACAAGTTTGCTAAATTCTTTAGACCTGCTCCCTCCTCTCCTCCAAAACAAGATTCAGAGAGGAGAAAACGAAAGCAATCTCAACCAATCCGGCTTGTTATTTGTATACAGAACGGGAGTGTTTCAAAGAAGAGGAGGTCTCTCAACCCTCCATCTAAAGGGAGGGATTTTTCCAAGCCGTCTCCTCTGAATACTATTCTTTCTACTAGGCATTCTCCTCCTAAGTCTCCTTCTTCTCCTTCCACTCCATCTTTAACTTCTCCTGCTAAATCTTCCTCTCCTAGACAATCTCCACCTCCTAAATCTCCTCCTCCTCTAAACCCGTAAATATTGGTTCCCCTCCTTATGTTGTTGGAAGTGATTTAGATGATTTTGTTAGTGTAAAGGTAGAATCAATTTTTAATGACAATTCTTTATGTGGTTTATCAGTGCTACTTCCGTCACCCCCTGCACTTGCCTTTGTAAATGTGAAAGTACTGTACTTTAGGACCATAAATGGATCTACAAAAGATCCACAAGAGTGATTGGATGCTTGCTTAACAATCTATCAAAAAAACTAGACACAAAAAAATTGATCTAGATTGGCAATTTGACAAACAACAAGCATTAACAATCAAAAGCATTGATAAACATTGAAATCCGAGCCCACACATGTGTACTACAGGCTGTAGTACGGCCTTCAACCTGAGAAACAAGTAGAAATTGATTTGGTTTCATTTGGATCACAAAAACTCAATGTACATAGTGAACTAGCTTGAGATTGCCAATGAGCTCCAAAAATTTTCTATCTTCTCACTATGGAGAGAGGGAATACATAGCCAATTCGACTTCCTTCTTGAAGTTAGGTGGATTTCCAGCATGTAATAAGGAAGTTAACTCACTCTCCTTGACCTAAAATAAAACCCTAGTCTATTTCCTAGAGTTATGCTTGGTAGGTAGCTAGTTGGTCAAATTTTCACCTTAAACTTAGGTGTAGGTCCTATAAAGTAGGGATGACCACCAAATAGACATGACCAACTCTCTTGACTTGACCTAACCTACATTAGGATGGGTTTCCCATGTGGCATCATGGCCTCACATGTGTGGGACCCACTTGTGTACACAATTTACACTATTCTACATGGTTTTTGATCAAGCTAGATTTGCCAATTTTTGGCAATTCTTCACACTCCTCCTCAAATTTAGCTTGATCTATTTACAACTCTCTTGATAGATCAATGAAAGCTTTTAGAAGTGTCTAAAAATTCAGCTACAAAGAAGGAACTTTTGAGACTCCAATAGAGAATGATGTCCATGAAGGATCTTTCACCACCTCTTAGAGGATCCCTTACAAGATGTTCCATAAATGTGTCTATATACATGTAGCACACTTCAAAACTAAACATCATGCCAAGCCATGGATTCCAAGGCATTTTGTGCACTTGAAGATACATCAATTAAAATATTAAGTGCATAAATAATGTTGCCAAAGACAACTTGTCTTGCTTGATCCATATGATTGAGCCTAGATGGCTCCATCTTGATACTCAAGGTTCTTCTTGGAGTCCTCGGGTCTTGAGCTTTCTCCTCCACTTGACTTGACTCCAAAACATCAATGAATTGAATAATGTGTTGATCCAAAGGTGCTTCTTCAAGTTTACAAATCTTCCACTCTTGAAAGATCACATTTCCACCATTGACAAATTCTTTGGTTGAAAACAAGTAGATTCTACAATCTCTACTTGAAGAGCAAAACACTACCATTATTCCTATCATTGAAATAGGATAATCTTTGGTCCTTACATTGGAATGATCATGCTCAAAGCATGTGGACCCAAAGATTTCCAATACAAATGATGTTTCATCTTTTATGACACTATTCAAACTATTACAAAAATAGTTATCCAATGAAATTGCTTTATCAACAACAAATGTAGATTTCAAAGCATCCCATTTCATTGTCTTGTCATACAAAGTAATAAACACCATGAATCTTAAAGGTAAGAAACAAGTCACCTCATGTCTACTAATACTTTCCAAAAAGTATTCAAAGATAGTAGACTCTCCAATGCTCACCACCCTTGCAAGATGCACACTTGAATGGACAATTTGCATGCAATTTGATGACTTGGACATTGTCATTAAGGACTCCCTTGGAACTCTCATGCTTTGAGACTGATCCTCAAGATCTTCCTTCTTTTGATGCTCCTCCTCAATGCAAGCAAGATCACACTTTGCCAAGATCTCCTCTTGAGTGATCTCCTCCTTTGCCAAGCTCATTCTTTTAAAAGCAACACTAGCTTCCAACTTAAACAATCTTCCATGTTTAAATCCCTTTGCAATGCAAACATCATTCTTTAAGATGAAGCAAACACCATGCTTAAAGTGGACATCCAAACCACTTTCTAAGAGTAGACCAACACTAAGCATATTCTTGGTGATTGATGGTACATAAAGGACATTTTCTAGATCCATGCATTTTGAGGATTCTAGACACAAAGAGATGGTGCCAACACCATCTATCCTACACTCTTCATCATTTGCAGTAAAGACAAACTTTTTAGCATCATTGAAAGAGTGTAAGGTTGAGAAAAAGTCCTTTTCACAAGACATGTGGGAGCTAGCCCCACTATCGATCCACCAATTGTCTCTTGAATTGCTATTGCTTGTTGGTGAGGATGTAGATGCCATCAAGAATACATCTACTTCATCCTCCTCCTCCTTTGCAAGGTTTCCTTATTTGTCCTCCTCCACTTGTGCTCTTAGCCTCTTGTAGCATTCAGATGCATAATGCCCCTTCCTTCCACAAAAGAAGCATTTTTGCTTTGACTTGTCCTTTGAGCTTGATGCATCATCCTCTTCTTTGGCCTCCTTTGGATGCTTCTTCTTTCCATTGGTCTTCTTTTTGCCCTTGAATGAGAAATTGGCTTTCTCATCACCATCCTGCAACGACAAGGAACTCATCCTAGATTTTGCATGGAGCATCCTACACTCTTCAGCCACTAATACACTATGAAGTTTTTCTATAGTTGGCAAAGTGTCTTGGATGGCAAAACTTTGGACCAAATTTGCAAAGTCATCTCCTAGACCATTAAGGACAATTTGTACAAGCTCTTCATCATGAATCTTCTCTCCAATGGAAGCCAACTCCCTATTTAGAGACTTGATTCTGAGTACATAATCCTGTGCACTCTCCTCGCTTCTCCTCATGCTTTGCAAAATTTGATTTCTAAGCATAAGAACTCTAGAAGTGTTGATAGACTCATAGATTGATTTTAAAGACTCCCAAGCCTCTTTAGCATTAGTACAAGCTGATACTTCTCTCAACAAATCATTGCTCACATTCATCTTCACACAATGAAGTGCAAGCCTAGATCTCTTCTTGTATCTAGCTAACTCCTGTGCACCTAGAGGTTCATCTTCATCTTCAATCAAGAACTCATAAAGGTCTTGGAGCACCAAGAGTGACTCCATTCTAACCTTCCAAATAGCATAATTTGTAGAATTCAACCTCTCACTAGCTTCTAGAAGGTATGCTCCAGCAGATCCCATCTTACTAGTGACTTCTACAAACAAGAAATAGATTTGATTGACTTGAAACTCACAAAGGTCTCACACTTGCAGTGTTTCACTCAAATTTGATTTCTAATCCAACAAATGGACTTATAATCATAGTTCTATCACTCCCTCACAAAGCTGGAATGAAGATAAGATGAAGTGAAAACTACTTTCAAACAAATCTTGCCAAGAAATGGATTTGATTGTCTCTAGTAACTCACTAAGGTCTCTCTCTTGTAGTTTTTCACTCAAATTAGATTTCTAATCCAACAAATGGACTTATAATCTCAGTTCTAGCACTCCCTCACAAAGTTGGAATGAAGATAAGATGATGTGAAATCTACTTACAATCAAATCTTGCCAATTTTGGCTATTTTTGGACAAAAAAATGGCTTAATCTCTTTCTTCCTTCTTGGTGTACTTTCAAGACCTGTTTTTAACCTTAATAGAACTTTAACTCAGCCTAGATTAATTAGATTCCATGAAACAAATTCAAATCTAATCAATGGCAAATGATCTTGGTAGATTATCCTAGGATCTCCACCAAAAATTACACGAACAGCTCACAAATTGAATTTTTTTGGATCAAATGAATACCATGCATTAAATGCAGGTTCAGAGGTGCCCACACATGTGGACAGTACGGATTTGGACCCCTACCAAGTTTGGGATCAAATCTCCTCACCAAAATCAAGATTCTAGCTTGCCCTCTCAATACTAGTTTTTAGCACCAAAACTTGCTAAAAATGGATTTGCATTAGAGCAATGGCTTATGCTCTTGTACTTGGATCTGATACCATGTGAAAGTACTGTACTTTAGGACCATAAATGGATCTACAAAAGATCCACAAGAGTGATTGGATGCTTGCTTAACAATCTATCAAAAAAACTAGACACAAAAAAATTGATCTAGATTGGCAATTTGACAAACAACAAGCATTAACAATCAAAAGCATTGATAAACATTGAAATCCGAGCCCACACGTGTGTACTACAGGCTGTAGTACGGCCTTCAACCTGAGAAACAAGTAGAAATTGATTTGGTTTCATTTGGATCACAAAAACTCAATGTACATAGTGAACTAGCTTGAGATTGCCAATGAGCTCCAAAAATTTTCTATCTTCTCACTATGGAGAGAGGGAATACATAGCAAATTCGACTTCCTTCTTGAAGTTAGGTGGATTTCCAGCATGTAATAAGGAAGTTAACTCACTCTCCTTGACCTAAAATAAAACCCTAGTCTATTTCCTAGAGTTATGCTTGGTAGGTAGCTAGTTGGTCAAATTTTCACCTTAAACTTAGGTGTAGGTCCTATAAAGTAGGGATGACCACCAAATAGACATGACCAACTCTCTTGACTTGACCTAACCTACATTAGAATGGGTTTCCCATGTGGCATCATGGCCTCACATGTGTGGGACCCACTTGTGTACACAATTTACACTATTCTACATGGTTTTTGATCAAGCTAGATTTGCCAATTTTTGGCAATTCTTCACAGTAAATAGTTCTCAATATGTACAGTATGACCAATTGTTAAACACGTATCTTAAAGGTTTAGGTCCTCGATACAGTTTTAAGATGCCGAAGACCAATGCTGGTCTCCCCCTTTCTAGTTTAGATATTGGTGAACTAGAAAGTAGGGATAAAATGCTAGGGGACAATGTAGGAGGTGGGGCAATTCAGTACTGGATGGAGTTCTTCCAAACTCCATTGTTTATAGATGTTGCATTGTTTCCCCTTCAATTCATGGCAACATTTGATTTCTCTGATTTCAAAAGTTTGCACGATGATATGCTCCAATACGTCAGACTGCGGACTCCAATTCTCGTGCTGCCATACATAACAAAGTAAGTGTCTATTTTTCAGATTTTATTTTATTTAATTTTTCATATGAATTTTGATTTTGATTTAATTCTCATAAATTTCTTGTTTTCTGATTTCAGTGATCATTGGAGCTTATATGTGTTGTCCCTGTATGTCAATAATGAGGGTGTCTGTAATCCAGTTTGTTTGAAGATGAACTTTATTACACACACACACATAAATTTGCCAGGACCCATCTACAGAGAATTCTGAAACTCTTTCCAGTTAGTAATTGATTGGTTTATTTTCCCAACGTGCGTGCTGATCTGATATTCAATCAAAAAAATTTGATATCGGTTCGACGCGCGCTTGTTTTCGTTGTAGATTTTATTCTTACATCCTGCGCGTTGATCCGATATCTCATAATGTTCAAATTTTGATTTTGCAGTCCTTCCAGCAGGTTGATTTTGTCAGCTGTGGTTGGTATACCGTATGCAATGCCAAACACTTTTTTAATTGGCTTGCATTACAAGATGCACTTCCAAATCTGGAAGAGGTAATATTTGATTAATTACTTTTAATTGTGTTTTTGTTTTTTTCATATACAAACTCCTATTAACTGATCTTTGATTAATTACATTAAACTATGTTTTTTCAGTTTAAATGTCCGAAGGTCTCCCCAATGGAGGTAATGCACTTCAGGCAGGAGACCATAGAGCTTGTGATCAAAAATTCATATCCAGTTGCAGTGGCCGAGTGTTCTCCACCCAAGCTACTTCCAACTGGAGAAATGGATTTAGAAATCATAGATAGTTGATTCTGTTGAAATATTCGTCTCACTTGATGTGGATGAAACACATGTACAGAAAATTTTAATAGAAATATACTTACAGTTTTTATGTGGTTGTTCTTACTTGTTATTTTTCCTCTTATCAATTCAGGTTATGATTCATTCATCTTCAATTTCTACTGTTTTTCGAAATGTTTGTTTTTCATTGCCTTGGTCTGCCTTGCCTTTACCATGGTCTTTTTTTGGATAAGTTCAGAATGATGATCTGATCGAACCTTTGCCACAACCAATCCAAACATGCGACATTAGTTCACTTAGATTTGTTGCAGCAAAGCTTTGACCAGATCATCATCTGAACATATCCAAATATGCCAAGACAAGGACAATATAGACCAAGGCAATGAAGACAAAAAATACAACCGATATATACGAGACTTCAACAAGGGCAAGCGTCGATTGTAGTAATCACTAGAGTTCAAGTGACTGAAGATCTCCCCCATGGAGATAGTGCATTTCTTGCAAGAGACAATGAATCTTGATATCGAAAACTCATATTATTCAGTTGCAATTATATTGTGTTTTGCACCATGGAAATGGAGATCATAGAAATGAAAGAGCCTCATAGAAAAAGTGGTTCCTATATTTTCAAAAATGATGTATACAAAAAAATGTATTACATAATACAAAATTCCATAGTTCATAATCTATGGATCTTCAATTTTGATGGATGTTCCAATGTCTTTGCATTTTATATGCTCTTCCTGCCTTACTCTTACCTGCACAAGAGAAATTGTTTTAGTTATATACTTATGAAACTGATTCACTTAGAAATAGAAAAAAAAAAATATTTTTATATGGCATAACGTACCTTTACACCATTCAATCGAAATTGATAGTACTGAGACAGATCGAATTGCAACATGTCTAGTACTGATCAAATGTGATTGAGACACCAATCTTCCTCAACCTCAACGATTGCAAGAATGTTGTCATTTCTTTTCACTGTGATCTGAAGTTGCTTTTGAGGGTTTATACCAAAATCTTGATCAAGTGGCTTCCAAACATTTTTGCATTTAATCCATCTTCTATAATACAGCAGCAAAGTGAGCATTTGTTTTTCGATGTGATATCTAAATGTCATGGATGAGTAACATACTCTGCACTCAACTTGCTGATTTTGTTTTGTATCCCAACCATCATCCAACAACTCGACGATTGTATCGGCACGCAAGTCCTTACAAATAAACATTGTTTTTCGTTCTCCGAACATTGCATTTGGAAAAAAAAATCAACAAAAATAGTAAAAGATAGATACCAACTTAATCTATTATTCTTTGATCCAGTGCTAATTTTAATATACTTTGAATATCAATATATAGCCTAGATCAAAAACTTTCTGAAATTGCTGCATCAGGAGAAATCCATTCCTCACTCGAAAAATTTGGTAGAGGATATGGCTCTAATCTACTAACTAAATCATTTTTATCAGGAAAATAGGTGTGATCATAAAAAAAAACTCTCGACTCTAAAAGTGATTTTAGAGAACGACCTTTATATTGTAAAATACTGATATCTGAATGTATGACATCGATTATTCTTGCAATCGATTGAACTGATTGCCATTCAAAGAAATTTGATGGATACAAATCTGCAAAACCAACAAAAACATCTCAAGAAAAATATAATTTAAAGAAAATGATAAATCTAAAGAAATTGAATTTGAAAACTTACAATTGCATTTCCTTCTATCATTTGGATTCAGATCATGCATGTTGAGCTCATTGTGAAGATAAGCATGCTAAACTAAAACTTTTGTGATAGATTGACCAGCAGGTGATACTTTAAAATCCATTATCCTGCCTTTTCAAGAGCTTCTATATATCTTATCCAATCTTTTTCTTTTTCAAAATGAGCCTTTTGCAGAGGGATGCATCAAGATACATTGATGTTTTTGATCTATTCCTGGTATCCATTGATCTTCTGCATTTTTTTCATTGCAAATATTGATTGCATCAATGGTTCCTCTTGATATCCGATTATGTGTAGCCGCATTAGTCAAAAATATGAGTACGCAAGCTGAGATAGGAGAGAATGTAGAGATTGCGAGGTAAACCTAAGAATGACAAGAAAATGAGAGATAGAATGAAGAAAATGAGAGGTAGAATGAAGAAAATGAGAGGTATACCTATGAATGACAAGAAGTTCCTTAACTACAAGGATTAGTTAACCACAATTTATGACTACTGACGTCAAATCAACCTCGAGTGAACAATGACGGGCAGCATAAGAGTATTCGGGCAGTAACTGTGGTCCAATCACAATTGTTTGTTCTGCCCGACGGGATATTTGAAAATCACAAAAATTTGGTCAAGAAAGTTAAATACAATTTTCGTCCGTCAACCACTGTTACAGTTTGTCACAGTTGGACACCATTCATTGGGACACATAAGCTTTGAAAGCGTGCGAAGTCAAAACAACATCTTGACAAAGGGCCCGTTTTGAGTTCTAATATCCCCTCATGCCCTCAAAAAGGCCTAAAGTCCTTTTGTTGACTTTCTAATTAATCAAATAAATATGTGATCATCGGGTTGGACTTACACACGCAGGGTGCCAATCTTTATAGAATAGAATTAGCATACTTCTCTTGACAAATTAAAGTATCTTGAGAAGATCTAATCACTTCTAATCCCAAAATGTAATATAAATGACCAAGATCATGCACCTCAAATTCCTTTTTAAGAGAACTCTTGATATCCTCCACATCTTGGTTGTCTCCACCACTCAAGATGATATCATCCACATAGATTAACATGATGGTAACATCATTTTCATACTCACTCATAACGAAGCCTTGAGAGAGTAAAACAATGTTAAGCTTAGCATACCAACTCCTTGGTGCTTGCTTAAGACCATACAAACTCTTTTGTAGTAGACACACATGATTTGGCTTTGTAGATAAAATGTAGTTGTTGGGTTGCTCCATGTACACTTCCTCCTCAAGATTACCATTCAAAAATGCATTTGTAATGTCCAATTTCCATAGATCCCATCTATAAAGAGTAGCAAGAGAGATGATGACCCGAATGCTTACCATCTTTGCCACGGGTGCAAAGGTTTCATCATAGTAAGTACCATGTTCTTGAGCATATCCTTTTGCCACTAACCTTGTCTTGTACTTGTTGATATATCCATCTTGGTTTGTCTTCACCTTGAAGATCCATTTGCATCCAATAGCTTTCTTTTCCTTAGGTAACTCCACCAATCTCCATGTTCCATTTTTCATAAGAGCTTGATACTCAAGATCCATTGCTTGGATCCACACCTCTTTGTTTCTTGTTTCATCTATACAAGTAGGTTCATCAAAAGAGGTTAGGAACAACTTGCTTACCTTTCTCATTATATGTGCGCCTTGAAGGCATTTGTCTTTCCCTTGATGTTCTCCTTGGCTTTTGACTTGATGAAGGTCCATCATCATCAACATTGGAATTCGATTATGTCCTCGGGTCTACTACCCTCTGTGACAGGATTTACATTCCTCCAAGGTAAGGACAGACACTATAAAAACTAGTGTGCGAAATAAGATTGAACCAGTTGACTACAAACATACAACTATCAGACAATTAAGCATTCGATCATGTTCAAGACAAGAAATTATTTTGCATAAGACATCTACTGCATTATCAGAGAATTTCTTAAGCGTTGTTGTGACAGACCACACAGCGTGTCGGTGCCAAAGATACTCTATCTTTTGTGAATCAAAATTTGTCGCGCTTACTAGTAGACTTCTTGAACATAAGCTAGCTACACAGTGCCCAGCTTACATTGGTATTCTACCAATATGTATGCTCCTTCTTCTTCTTAATTAATAATTAAGATCTATATGTATGTAGAGAGGAGGACAAGATTTGCTGATCAAGAGATTACAAGAACGGCTGATTAGGCATGTCCCAATGGTATCCTGTCAGTCTCTAGAGGATGACATCCTCCTGGAACTTCCACGATCTCATCTGTCCTTTCACACGTGGAGATCTGCCATGTATCTTGACACATGGAGATCCGCTGTTGCTTGGGTCTTCGTGTATTCTTGTGCCTTTGGCTTTGTTATGAGGTTGTCTTGGGTCCACGAACCTTTTACCTTCATGTTCGTGTGACCTTCAGTCAACAAATGTTTGATAGTCGTCTTCGTGTCTTCGATCCTCAAAGCTTTCTGTTCGCATCCATGCAGCTCCCCTGTTTTTCTTCTGCCTTTAGTTCTGAAGCTGTCATAGCTTTGTTGCCAGAAACAATTTGTTTCTTTAGCTCCCTATCAAAGTGTGGTAGTTTTATGACTCCCAAACTCTTCCTCTGCCTCTCGAACAATCGTTTGATTAAGGCTTTGGTGAAGATGTCTGCCACCATTTGCTTCATTCCAATGAAGCTACTCTGCAACTCGTTTTGTGTGACTAGGTCAAGTTTCTAGAAATTGCATGTAGAATTTGAGATATTCAATTTTTTTGTGATTTTGTCAAAATTCTTATTTTGATTGGATCTCTAGTTTGTGAGGTTACTAAACTTCATTTGAGTGTGTTTCGATCCTAGGAAGTGGCGATAATCATTAGATTGAGAATAGATCATAGGTTGATTAAGATCTCACTATTCTATGTGTTGATTTGCTAGTTAGAAGTGCTAAAAGAGATTTGAGAGGTTCCATATCTTTGTGATTTCTCCTTGAGTTCATTTGTTGACATTCAAGAGAGTGCTTTGTGCATTGGAACAGGTTGAAAGAAGAAGATCAGGTCATTGCAACATGGCTACAAGTGGTGAATTCATGTTGGAAGGCAATGATAGGCTTACCTTAAATAACTATTTATTGTGAAAAGTGAGGATGGAATCACTTCTTGAGATGAATGATGTTTTGGATATTGTTGTAGGTTTGGAGGATAGACCAGCAACTCAACAAGATCAAATGAGGTATGATAAGAGGGCCAAAAGGGCTCTACACATGATTAAGATGAATGTTAATAATGAACTTCTCAAGGATATTGGTAAGTGCACATCATCTTTGGAGGCTTGGGAAGCTTTGAAGAAGCTTTATGAATCCAAGTCTACATCAAAAGCGCTTACTCTTAGGAGGAAAAACTTTAAAAGTTTTCAAAGAAGGAAGAGAGTACTCATGCTTTTGTTTTGAGGGTTAAAGCATTCAATGATGAGTTAGCATGTATTGATGAAAGCATTAAGGAGGTAGAACTTGTTCAAGTTATACTTAATGGCTTGTTGGATGATCATGCTAATCTTGTTCAAAGTTTTGCTATTCAAAAGACTTTGCCAAGTATTGTGGATTTGCAAGAGATCTTGGTGAATGAGGAGTATAGGCTTCAATCAAGAGGAGGTGGATCTACATCGACATCTCATTATGAAGAGGAGGCTATGTTCACAAAGGCAAGTTCAAGGGAAAAGGCAAAGGAAAGTGGTCAAAAGGGCAAGATCAAGGTGAGACTTCCCCTTTTGGCAAAAAGAAAGGAATCAAAGGGCATTTTACAAATGAATGTTTGAAGAAGCAAATAGATGAAGGTAGCAAGCAAATCAACTTTACTACTAATGATGAGGATCTAGGTGGTGGTGATTCTCTTTTCATGTGTTCTTCAAGTCCAATATCAAGGATTCATGGTGGATTGATAGTGGAGCTAGTTCACACATGACTAGTCACAAGGAGTTCTTTACTTTGTTGGTCACCTATAATGGAGCAAGAAAGCAATTCACATGGCCAACGATGGTGAGTGTGTGATTGAAAGTATTGGTTCAATTCCTATTTGTCTCTCTACTACTAGAAAAGCAGGACTTGATGGTGTTCTTTACATTCTTTCATTTTCAAAAAGTTTGTTGGCGATTCTTGTTTCATTACAAAGGAAGAAATCTTGGTTTCATCATTATGTTGAAGGAACTAATCATTTTTTTTGTGGCTTCTAATGTCTTTGAGGTTTCTACTTCTTATGATGCAATCAAGGATTCTATGATTATGAATTGATCGCTCATGATCGAGATGACAAAAGGTTGGTTGGAGAAGACTACATGGAGCAAATTGAGAGGCAATTTCTTCAAGGCAAGAGAGATCTCATTGGTGAGCTTATTGAGGTTTTTTATCGACTCAAGAAGGCTGGATTTATTAGGTTTGATACTCATTTTCACCTACTCTACTTCATGTTGGATGGAAAGTTTGGAATCTATCTTTTGATTTATGATGGTGCCTCCAATGGCATTGTTTTCACTAACCTTTGTGGAAATTCGAGATCAAGCATTGATGAGATCTTGTTGGATCTAGATCATATGTTTGATAGGGAGTACTTTCAGAGGTTCAGGTCTGAAGCTATTAATATCTTTGATGATCAAGAGAAAGGTAAGCGATTGGAAGCGACTCACTTTGCTTTACTCACATGTTTTGGAGAATCTTCTTGTGTAGATGATGATATGCAAGTGGATATTGGTTCTCATGGTTTTCATGCGGGAGTGTGAGAGATATCAACAAGTTTAGTCATATTTTGGTCAATTGTCAATATGAGGCCAAAACTCATTTTAGACTTTGAGATAAATTTTTTGAAGTTATATTAGTTTAAAATACATTCAATAAACACTTTTTGAAAGCGTGGGAAAGTTGGTAGTCAAGTTTGAGAGAGATTCAAATTTGAACTTTGGGTACTTTGAATCTAGACCCAAAAATAGTAGGGTTTACATTTTGGAGGGAAAGCCAAGTGGCCGAATAGGGTTTGGACCTGTTATATATTGTTGTAACTTGTGGAGAAAGGGATTTTCTCTCTTCTCTCTCTCATTTCATCATTATACATGGTTCTCTTTGGATTCTACTACTCAGTGGTGCACTCTCATGATGTTATCTTCAATTCTATGTGTAGAATGCTCATATTTTGCTATTTTTGATTCCACACGTGTGAAATATAGTAGGGTACTATAATTGTATGGACAAAAACTATATTTTATGTTTTGGTTCATGTTTGATTAGTATCTCTTAGAGTTGTCAATTTACAGCAAAATGGACCAAGAATAGATCTGAATCAGATCCACAAGTGTGATTGGATGTTAGATTAGATCAACCTATCAATCTACACAAGATTAGATAGCATTTAGATCAAATCTAGATGAAAAAATCTAACAAGAACAATCACTTATGACCAAAACTTGAGCTTGATGGTTTCACACGTGTGAAAACCTATCAAAGTATGGACAGTAGGCTGAGTATGAAGTATACTAAGCTAAGAACCCAATCAATGCACAAAATAGAAGGACAAATGGAGAGATTACTCAAAAAATGCACCAAAACCAAGATTTAGCTTCCATGTCAATTATGGCCAAATGAGCCACTATATATACAGAAGATCTGATGCTTACTCAGCTGATTTGGCACGTGTGAGAGTGCCTACTCATCAAAGGATCCACCAATAATCATCAATATGGAACATGGACCAAGTTTCCTAACTTATAGCCACCTCCCTTGATTTTAGGCAATTTTCCTAATTTATAGGGACTTGCACAAATATCTACTACAAGTTGGATCTCACCTACTACTAATGTTTTGACACATGTGAGTAGTCCTTGGCACGTGTGAGATCACTCCTATCCATGTGAAATAGCTTTTCCTACCAATAAAATCAGGGACATGGATTGGATCTTGAATGATCTGAAATCCTTCACATAGTCCACATACATAGCAGCATGTACTCTCCACCACGATCTGTTCTAATCTATTTCCCCTTGTTTTCTATGCATCTTTCTACCCAGTTCACGTATACTATGAACTTGTTGAGTGCTTCCGACTTGTTGTGAATGAAGTAGACTTGGGCGAACTTACTGTAGTCGTCAATGAAGGTGATATAGTACTTCAAGCCTCCTATTGAGATCACATTGAAAGGGCCACAGATGTCTGAATGTACTTGCTCCAGAATCTTTGTTGTTCTGTAGGAGTCTCTGGTAAATGGAGTTTGGGACATCTTCCCTCTCATGCACGCATCACAGGTGGTCGAACTTGTTGCACTCGAGATGCTTACTTCTGTGATAGCTCCATGTTGGCTTGCTTGATACAATGCCATTGAGTTCATGTGGCATAGTCGCTTGTGCCACAGATTTGTTGGCGTATTCTCAAATGATATAGGTTGCCCTTGCGTCTGCCTTGTGTGATCAATGTACTGGTGCTGGCTTCAATGACACACATGTTTCATTTGAAAACGTCACACACATCCCAACATCTGCTATCTTTGCTACTGATAGCAAATCTTGTTGTAGTGTGGGTACGAAGAGAACATCTTCGAGTCATTGGTCTCTGTCGTTTGTGTTGAGCCATAAGCAACCAATACCATTCACTCAGTATTTTGATCCATCTCCAAGAACTATGAATCTTGATGGATCTGTATGGTGAAAATCAGCCATTATTCTTCTGGACGTGATGAAGTGAGAGATTGCTCCTGAATCAAGGATTACCTCTTGTGTGTCAGATGTCATGTCAGATGTCGAAGATGTCGATGCTGCACACATGTCTGTACACTAATAGGCCATCAATTTTCACTGTTCGACTTTTTTTTATCCATCTTCGAGATTTCTAGCTCTTCAACGTAGGAAGAACTATTATTGTTCTCCTATTTTCTTGAGGTTGCTTGTTCCTCGAGTTCTGGTAGCAATCCATGGCTGCAGGACCCTTCTTGTGGCAATGGATACACTCAATCTTCAGATTGAACCAGCATGAATCGACAATATGTCCTTCGCGTTTGCATCTCATGCATGTTTTCTTGTTGTCATTCTATTTTTTAGGCTTTTCTTTGTTGGCTCTAATACCACTGTTGAGAAATCTCCGTTAGTTGATCCAACTGTTGAGGATCTCTGATCAAGGTGCAATGGATATCCAAACACAAATTATTTCATTTTGCTACTATTGTTGGGATTCTCACATAAAACAAACCCAGATGGAATTCGATTCTGTCCTCGAGTCTACTACCCTCTATGATAGGATCTACAATCCTCCAAGGTGAGGACAAACACTGCTGACCTACATATAATTTACTTATGCATTCAACAAGGTAAAAACTAGTGTGCGGAATAAGATTGAACTAGCTGACTACAAATATACAACTATCAGACAATTAAGCATTCGATCATGTTCAAGACAAGAAATTCTTCTGCATAAGACATCTGCTACAT
The DNA here is from genome assembly GCA_029204225.1 of Diphasiastrum complanatum. Taxonomy (NCBI): domain Eukaryota; kingdom Viridiplantae; phylum Streptophyta; class Lycopodiopsida; order Lycopodiales; family Lycopodiaceae; genus Diphasiastrum; species Diphasiastrum complanatum. Next base: position 47,626,226 of record CM055095.1, read on the forward strand.
TATCATAAAATTCCTTAAGTGTTGTTGTGACATACCACAACAACGCGTTGGCGTGAAAGATACTCTATCTTTCGTGAATCAAAACTTGTCGTGCTTACTAGTGGACTTCTTAAACATTAGCTAGCTACACAGTGCTTAGCTTACATTGGTATACTACCAATCTATATGCTCTTTCTTCTTCTTAGTTAATAATTAAGATCTATATGTATGTAGAGAGGAGGACAAGATTTGTTGATCAAGGAATTACAAGAACGGTTGATTAGGCACGTCCCAATGGTATCCTGTCAGTCTCTGGAGGATGACTTCCTCTTGGTACTTCCATGATCTCATCTGTCCTTTCACGCGTAGAGATCCACCGTGTATCTTGACACATGGAGATCCGTTGCCACCTAGGTCTTCATGTCTTCTTGTGCCTTTGGTTTTGTTATTAGGTTGCCTTGGGTCCACAAACCTTTTACCTTCATATTCGTGTGACCTTCAGTCAACAATCATTTGGCAATCGTCTTCGTGTCTCCAAAATAGCACTCGACCACCTATTGCACAAGAAATTAGCACACAACAAAGCTTGATCCCAAAATGGCTTATCAAGATTAGCACTTAACCTCATGGCTTTGGCACTTTCACATAAAGTCCTATTCTTCCTCTCAGTCACTCCATTTTGTTGTGGGGTCCTTGGTGTTATATACTCCCTCTTGATCCCATGCTCATCACAAAAAGCCTTAAACTTGGTAGATATGTACTCTCCACCATTGTCACTTCTTAAGCACTTGATCTTTGTGAAAAACTAGTTCTCCCTTGCATTCTTCAACTTAGCAAAAAAATCATACACTTCATCTTTGATCTTTAGTAGATAGATCCAACCAAATCTACTAAAATCATCAATGAAAGTTACAGACATCTTAGCTCCACTATTGCTAAATGTAATAATTCCATGAATATCCGAATATACAATTTAAAAAGGCCTTGTAGATCTAGATGTAGATCTAGTATAAGGTGGTGGTCTATGCGACTTTGAAAAAGCACAAGACTCACAAACATGATTGATGCTACTTAAGGAACTTGGAAAACCAATCACAACTTGCTTCCTGGCCATTAACTCCAATGACTTGAAGTTGAAATGTCCCATCCTTTTATGCCAAACCTCTTGAATAGGTATTTGCTCTCTTGCAACACATTCAACTTGGTTAGCAATAACCCAATCATCTAGTTTGAACAATTTTCCTTGTCTTTTACCTTTTGCAATCAAGATATCCTTCCTTTTGATCATACAAGCATCTCCATCAAACTCAACTTTGAGGCCTTTACTTAGCAATTGAATCACACTAGTAAGTTCTTGGTAATAGATGAAATGGACAACACATTAGGGTAGCATGAACTAGTAAGCATGAAACATAAACGAATGGCATCATACTTACACGCACATGCACACACACACACACACACACACACACACACACACACACACACACACACACATACACACACACGTCTAAACCCTAAACAGACATGAAGAAAAAAGAAAAACATAGTAGAGTGCTAATCAAAATTCCCGAACAGTACAATTATATCTTATTCCAAAATGTCACCACATGCTCCCTCCCTGTGGCATTTGGGCTTTCTTGTGGAACTTATCTTCCAACAATAAACATTTGAACCACGTCTTTAACGGAAGAAAACAAGGGCTACAGACCTTCCTAGAATTGGGAGTGTTGGTTACCTATATCTCTTTCATGATCTCTCTCTCTCTCTCTCTCTCTCTCTCTCTCTCTCTCTCTCTCTCTCTCTCTCTCTCTCTCTCTCTCTCTCTCTCTCTCTCTCTCTCTCTCTCTCTCTCTCTCTCTCTCTCTCTCTCTCTTAACTCTTTACTCTTTGCATTTGATTGTTTTTTTGGATCCATTTGATGGTGGTTTTTATGTAATGTGCTAAAGTAATTTTATTAGTAAGGTCACTTCCTAGGTCTTGTTGGAGTGAGACTAACCTTTATTGATGGATTTGTTGAACTCAACTTGTATGTATCTTCTAAAATGCCAAGTATACTACTACCAAGCCACTAAGATCAAATAATGGTGTTTAGAATGTTTCAAAACATTCTTGAAACTTTTGTATAACCTGGTTAAAACTTGTGTTTTGAAACCAACTCACTTCAAATATATGTTGAGAAACCAACTCAACAAGACTATCAAGGCTCTAAAATCAAATAATGGTTGACAACTATTGGTCAGTCTATACATGAAGGACAAATGTAATTGTTGAGAGTGGGAATCAATAATTTTCTTAGGCCAACTATGGAGTTTGCCAACGAGTTCATAAAAACACTAACCCTAAACCCTCAAATCAAGAACAAACGTAATCAAGAAGGGAGCTACAAGGCCTCAATGTGGTGAAATATTCTAAAAAATGTTGCAATTTTGAAAACCAATCACAACTTGCTTCCTGGCCATTAACTCCAATGACTTGAAGTTGAAATGTCCCATCCTTTTATGCCAAACCTCTTGAATAGGTATTTGCTCTCTTGCAACACATTCAACTTGGTTAGCAATAACCCAATCATCTAGTTTGAACAATTTTCCTTGTCTTTTACCTTTTGCAATCAAGATATCCTTCCTTTTGATCATACAAGCATCTCCATCAAACTCAACTTTGAGGCCTTTACTTAGCAATTGAATCACACTAGTAAGTTCTTGGTAATAGATGAAATGGACAACACATTAGGGTAGCATGAACTAGTAAGCATGAAACATAAACGAATGGCATCATACTTACACGCACATGCACACACACACACACACACACACACACACACACACACACACACACACACACATACACACACACGTCTAAACCCTAAACAGACATGAAGAAAAAAGAAAAACATAGTAGAGTGCTAATCAAAATTCCCGAACAGTACAATTATATCTTATTCCAAAATGTCACCACATGCTCCCTCCCTGTGGCATTTGGGCTTTCTTGTGGAACTTATCTTCCAACAATAAACATTTGAACCACGTCTTTAACGGAAGAAAACAAGGGCTACAGACCTTCCTAGAATTGGGAGTGTTGGTTACCTATATCTCTTTCATGATCTCTCTCTCTCTCTCTCTCTCTCTCTCTCTCTCTCTCTCTCTCTCTCTCTCTCTCTCTCTCTCTCTCTCTCTCTCTCTCTCTCTCTCTCTCTCTCTCTCTCTTAACTCTTTACTCTTTGCATTTGATTGTTTTTTTGGATCCATTTGATGGTGGTTTTTATGTAATGTGCTAAAGTAATTTTATTAGTAAGGTCACTTCCTAGGTCTTGTTGGAGTGAGACTAACCTTTATTGATGGATTTGTTGAACTCAACTTGTATGTATCTTCTAAAATGCCAAGTATACTACTACCAAGCCACTAAGATCAAATAATGGTGTTTAGAATGTTTCAAAACATTCTTGAAACTTTTGTATAACCTGGTTAAAACTTGTGTTTTGAAACCAACTCACTTCAAATATATGTTGAGAAACCAACTCAACAAGACTATCAAGGCTCTAAAATCAAATAATGGTTGACAACTATTGGTCAGTCTATACATGAAGGACAAATGTAATTGTTGAGAGTGGGAATCAATAATTTTCTTAGGCCAACTATGGAGTTTGCCAACGAGTTCATAAAAACACTAACCCTAAACCCTCAAATCAAGAACAAACGTAATCAAGAAGGGAGCTACAAGGCCTCAATGTGGTGAAATATTCTAAAAAATGTTGCAATTTTGAGTCACAATTTGTTCATTTTCATGTATCAACCAGGGCAAGAATTTTGTAATCTTGATATATTAGCCGAGGCAGTAATAATCTGGCATTGTTTAGGCACAAGTTGCCAATGTTTAGCAGACATATGTTTCTGAAATGTAAAATGTATGAGCAGAGGTCGGAATGCACCTCAGAATAAGTGATGGTATACTGCCTTAAACAGATCCACATATTCCAAGGTCTGTTCCAACCTCCACTTTAACTCTTTTGTGATCTCTCTCTCTCTCTCTCTCTCTCTCTCTCTCTCTCTCTCTCTCTCTCTCTCTCTCTCTCTCTCTCTCTCTCTCTCTCTCTCTCTCTCTCTCTCTCTCTCTCTCTCTCTCTCTTTGCTCTTTGCATTTGATTGTGCTTCTGGATCCATTTGATGGTGGTTTTTATGTAATGTGCTAAAGTAATTTTATTATTAAGATTACTTTATAGGTTTTGCTAGAGTGAGACTAACCTTTATTGATGGATTTGTTGGACTCAACTTGTATGTATCTTCTAAAAAGCCAAGTATACTACTACCAAGCCACTAAGACCAAATAATGGTGCTAAGAATGTTTCAAAACATTATTGAAACTTTTGTATAACTCGATTCAAACTTGTTTTTTGAAACCAACTCACTATATATGTTGAGAAACCAACTCAGCAAGACAATCAAGGCTCTAAAATCAAATATTGGTGGTCGATTATTGGTCAATCTATACTTGAAGGACAAACGTAATTGTTAAGAGTGGGAATCAATTGTTTTCTTAGGCCAACTATGGAGTTTGCCAACGGGTTCATAAAACATTTTCTAAGAAGGCCCTCAAATCAAGGACAAACGTAATCAAGAAGAGAGCAACAAAGCTTCAATGTGGTGAAAGATTTAATTTTTTTTTGCATTGTCGAGTCACATTTTATTCATTTTGATGTATCAACTAGGGCAGGAATTTTGTAATCTTGATATATCAGTTGAGGTGGTAATAATCTAGCATTGTTTAGGCAGAACTTGCTAATGTTTATCAGAGATCTATTTCTGAAATGTAAAAATTTATGAGCAAAGGTCGGAATGCACCTCAGAATAAGTGAGGGTATACTTTCTTAAACAATTCCACATATTCCGAGGCATGTTCCGACCTCCACTGATCCCACCACAATTGATAGATCTACCCATTATCAACAAATTTATCAATAAAAGTAGAGATTTGTTTCTATAATGTGTAGATCTATTTTCATAAATCCTAATGTAAATTAAATTGAATGTAGTCCGACACTACAAAATGTGGATCTACAACAAAAAAATAGGAGACAATCTGCTACAAAACTGTACAAGTACCTAGATCTGCTACTAATTGTGTTAGTCAGCTGCTTGGATGGTGTTTGAGCCAAAAAATCGACATACAAACCTACAAAACAAAATCATAACAAGAACTCATACAGTTATTGCCTCATGGGGAAATCATAGAACTACTCATCACAATTGAAGATTCTGCTCAAAAAAACACCTAAGCTTTACAAATCTATCATAAAATTCACAAATCTGTCATTTGAAAGCTCAAAAAAAAAATGTAAAAAGAGGTCGGACAAGTCGTCAGAATAGACATTGATATACTGCTAAAAACAGCATGGTGTATTCCAACCTCCATTCCGACATTGCAAGTACCTCTGGAATCTGCTACAAAATTTGCGCCTCAAATGCTTTGATGGTGATTGGCCCGTAAACAAAAAATGAAACCCGCAAAACAAAAACCAGTATTGTAGTTTGCTAAGTATATTTCCACAAAAGATAATTGCAACAAACTAATTCTACACAACCCATATGGAATCATGTATATGCACCCAAAAACTAGATATCTAGTAGATGAATAGAAGATTTGGCATTGAAATAGCCATCAAAATAGGCGCTGATTTAACAAACCCCACAGATCCTCGTATTCCGATAGGCATTCTGACCCTCTATAAATTTGGATTTGCAACAAAAAACTCTAGATCTACAGTATCCTCATCTCTCACATGGATCTACAGCACCCTATGTTGGAGGTATTTCTAGTGTTAGAGAGGATCGTCCACTTTTTAAAAATCTACCAAAAGTTTTCAAATGGAAAATAAACAACAAGAGCGGGAGCACCAAGGCTTTTCCACGAAATGGAAATAAAAACTAACTACTAAGGCTTACCCAACTAGCCAAGATTACTAAACTAGATCCTACTTTAATACCCAAAAGAGAGATAGAAAGAATAGATTGTGGCTAATTAAGCAAATGGCAAATAAAGAACATGCCACAACAATTCCAATGAAAGGAGGCAAGAGGAGGCCCGAGTACCTTCTCTCAAGCTATTCACCTTCCAATGGGAACACAAAGAAATAGAATGGTTATCTCCAAAATAGAGAAGCATAATATAGCTTAATCTCAAAGTGTTGTGTACATGACAAATACCTCTCCTTTTATAGCAGGGAGGGTCTTCCATAAGTATCCACTAACTTATGGGATTAGTTTAGAACTATCCATTCTAGAACTTCTAACTTAGGACTTCAAACTTTTAAAAGTTTCTAACTTTGAAACTTAAGATTACTTAAGACAAATATTTGTAAGCTAAGTTTCTTAAGTCTAAGTTCTAATCCTAAGTTTGAGTTATTTTATTATTTTAAGCTTCTACTCATGGACTTACAAAACACATGCCATGGTGGAAATTTATTGACAATTACTCATACGTGGACTTACAAAACACATGCCATGGAGTTTTATTTCTCTTTTTATTTTTTTCCATTGTGTTCGCACAATTGCTAACATTATCCCCCTCCTTATTGGATTGGTGGTCCCACACCAATCGAAGCTTTTTCCTCCTGGATCTTTTGCGCTTCTTGGAGGCGAGATTATTGCTGTCGAGATCGATAAATCTTTGTGTCGATGCCCTCTATCATTTGCCATCGTAATTTGTTAACGAAGGGCATGGGTTTGTAGTAATGGAGCATATCCTATAGGAAGTTATGGATTTTCCATAGCTCCACCATATCAATGTGCAGTGCCGAAGTGAGGGCTACGTGATAATAAAGCTTTGCTACATTGATGTGGTCGTCTTGTGTCTGTAGTGGTTTATTGATATCAATGGCTATTGCTGGTAGCCCTCGATCCCAAAAACCCTTGAGTTCTGCCAAAAATGCCACCAAGCCCAATTGTCCACAAAATATCTGACATCACGATCAGGGTTGCCATGGTGCTTTTGGTAAAATACACGACAGTTGGTGACCATGTCTTCAGCTAAATTGTCGATATCCACTCCTGTGAGCTTGGGCCAAAGGATCTTGTTCTTGAACTTGTGACAAGAAATGGTTCTCGCCGCGCTACCAGATAATAGTACGGATTGGTGTACATGTAGGCGGGTGCTTCGAGATACCATGCCATGGAGGTCTTGTTCTGTAGGAAGAGCAGATGTCACCAGAGAAGTTGTGGATCTAGGAGCTTTACTGCTTTATGATGGGTTTTGCAATGGTCCAAATTTGACAGTATGTAGTCGTCACACTCCTTTGTTGGATATTTCTTGGCAAACTCTTGAGATGCAAGCAACTCCTTATTTGGTTTAGTGGGCATGATTCTAGCTGGATGTTGGTGCTTCAGCTGCAACGACATGTTCAGTTTGTGGATCAGGTTCAGGGGATAGAGGAGGTGAAGGGTTTTAGCTGTAGCAATTCTTTGGGATTTGGGAAAAAATTGGTGTTGGATGAAAGGAAGGTTAGTGGTGTCGATGCGATTAGAAGTGGAGGAAGCGAAAAGATGGTGTTCAGAGCCAGTACCACCAGAGCCCTATGGATTGGTTGGTGATTGAGTTCTTTGCCCTTGGGATTGGCCTTGGAATGACAAGCCTTGATTAACAGGTGGAGGTTGTTGGAATTCTGCTCTATCTCCACCATCTGATCCAACAAAGTGAGGCCCGGAGTCATGAAACTAGACGTGATCTGCATGGACAGAAGGCGTTGACTGAATAGCTACCTTTACCCTTTCTTCTAGGGTGGCGATATGCTGGTTGAGAGCCTCAACAAAAGCAATATAGGCTTGTTGTATTTTGGAGTGCTGCTCCATCGTGGATTTTAGCTTTTGTGCCAGCACTTGATATAGGCCACCACTAGAAAATGAGTTCCCTTGGGATTATAGCTGGTGCTGCAAAATCATTGAAATCCACCAATTCTAGCTGTTCTTTCATAGCGAAACGTGATGCTTATGCATTCGCTAAGGCCTCATACCGCTTTGCTATAAGATTGTCGATGACAGTTTTCATGTTGGAGATCTTTAGTTGGAGTTGGTTCTAGAGGTGGCTGAGCATTTGCTATTATTGTTGATTATACGTTGTGAAATTCTATATCTGCTACTATTGTTGCTTGTTTTCCACCTCCAACCTTGTCTTTTCTTTCTAAAGATCTGCCATGGTGCCATCACCAAATTTCCTCATGGTATACTAACCCTCTAAAGTGCTGAATAGGTTGTACTAGAGCTCATTCACCAACCAAACCACTTTTTGGGCTATGAGGGGTAGTTGCTCCCAAGGGCCAAAGTCAGGGAGTGTGCATGTATAGTTAGGATATGGCATGGGATTGAATGGAAGAAAATCTAGAATGGGAGGAGATGTTGGAGTGTGAGCAAATGTAGAGAGAGGGGGGGGGGATTGTGGGATGATAGGAGGTCATTGTGGTAGGAGGGATAGTGACTGAATGCATGGCGAATATGTGTGGAGTGGATTCGTTGTGGTGGTGGTGGATGTGGTTTGTGTTAATAATTGCAAAGACAAATCATCTACATTGACTACAAAGTCAAGTAGGGTGGAAGATTGGACAAGTGAGGGCTTTTGGGAGATTGTGGAGTCAAAGCCCATGTTAAGTGTGAGTGAGGGGGTGGATGTGGTAGTAAATGGTGGGGGTAGTGGTGGGAGGGAAGTTGTGTGGAGGAAGCAAAGAGCAATAGCAAGAGGAGTATTTATATGTGAGGAGGATAAGGAGAGTGAGGAAGATAAAGAGGGTGAGGAAGGATCAACAAACAAGGGAGAGGACAAAGGCGGCAGGTACGTCCCTTGATACCATCACCCACTCCTCTTCCCTCTTCGAAAATGTCACGGCAATGGTCGACCTTTTCAAAATTTGCAAGAATCTGTCTGAGCCTCGATATACCCCTCACATTAGCTTCAGTATTTCAAGGTCTGTTTTGAGGCCTTGACTATATTAGATTCAGTATTTTGAGCTATGTTCTGAGGTGTATTTTGAGGCCTTCACTAAATGCTAAAATCAACTCTAAATTGTTGCATTCCAAAATCACACAATTATCAAAGATTGTCGACCATTATATTTCCAAGCCTTGTCAAAGAATATATAGTGCATTGAACGGCACAATTTTGTATCTGCTAAATTGTACTCATCTGGTTAAAAGATGTCATAAGTGTCCAAACATCGACATATTTGGAATCCAACTACTATTCTTGGGCATCCAACTACCCAAAATTCTAGAATTTGTCTTTTTTCAAAAGTAGTGATTTTGCAAAATAGTAACTTTCCAAGGCATCCATTTATATATGTCCCTATTTCCAGTACTCGAAAAAATCGGCATAGTATAGTAATGGAACTGGCGAGAACTTTGATTGTAATAAAGGCCTACGTACAAAGATCCAAAAGCAAAAAATGAATTGATCAAAAACACCTTGAACTCCTCAATGACGCACTATTTTGCAATTGATTGTACAAAATTAAATTGTGATCAAGCAGATCATGCAAATCCCTGTTGTTTTCATTAGTTTAGAAGTATTGAAGAGGCTAGCCATGTAATGAAACAAATGGGCTTGGATATCATGACAAGATTACAGGTGGCCTTGCTCCAAACAATGAGGGATTTAGATCTATCTTGAATTTATACATCAAGATGCCTGGTCGAATTGCCATAGATCACCATCATATTTATGAATGACTTCTAACCATAGGAGCATAACACTAGTTTTTAGTTGTGAGATATCATGCCATACTTTGCCAATGACACATGGTGACTAAATGATAACATGTGACCTGTAGAAGGAATCTTTAAGAATTTGGATGTTTAGGCATTTTGATCAAAAACACTTTAACCTTGAATCCCTCAATGACGTACTATTTTGATTGTATAAAATTGGATTCAGAAGTAGAATGTTATGCAAATCTCAATTTTCATTAGTTTAGGAGAACTGAAGAGCGAGACTAGCCATGTAATGATGCACATAGGCATGATCAGATATCTAGGCAAAATCTGATCCATGCCTATGTGCATCATTACATGGCTATGATACCAAATATTTGGATATTTACTTCGATGTCTGATGAATCAGAGAATATATTAAGATCATAAGAAGAATCTTCTGAAGTGAAACTGGTGTCACTCACAGGAATTTTGCCTTCATATCTATCACAGTTCCAGGTAATAATATATTCTTCTGGTTTACCATGATTAGTTTTCTCGCTAGTCTGGAATCTTAGTTCTCTAGACTTCTAGTGTACACTTGCATTAGCCTAATAAAGCCAAGGCCGTTCAATTTAAACAGAGTAAGATGACAAACCAAGTGCTTTGATGACAATAAAATTCATTGTAAAAGACTTGGCTTGTATGTATACTGTCATGTACTTTAATTCACCAACAGACTTTCTTTGTGTAGAATTGGCCAATTTGATATTTCTTTGGATTGGTTGAATATTAGTCAAAATCATGAGCAGTGTCTGTGAAAAATACAGATCCTAAGTGGATCTAAACTCCAAGATCATTGGCTTGAATGCTTGCACTCCAAACTACATAAGCTAGAAATTGGCAACACATTCTATGCTACCTAGAATGCAAAGAACTTGATCAAAAAGCATTTATCACAAATGGAAACTTCCATAAACATCAAGTGCGGCCCAAAATAGCATTATACAGTCCATAATACATCAGCCTATCACTTTTGGAAAGCACCTAAGATCATACACAATAGCTTGAAGACAATACACACAACAATGCTCTCAATGGAGGAAGAAACAATGACAATGATCTATTGATCTCAATGAAGCATACAAAAGGTTTCTCCAACCTGTTCTCCACGACTTCCCTACTATTTATGGATGAGGAAGATGACTCTCTCTCCTCTCTCTAGAAGGTACTTGACCCTAGATATTCCCTATATAGGAAAAATAGCTAAAAATGGCTTATATGACCAAAATACATCAAAATGGTCTCATTTTGAAGGGTATGAAGTTTGACACTTCATCATACTGAAAAAATACAGTAAATAAAAACATTGTGGCCTGGTTCACACGTGCAAAACTCCAGAACCAAAACTATTTACAATTTTAGCCAATTTAGGCCTCAAACTAGCTAGGAAATGTTGACAATTTTCACACTCCCTCTTCAACATTGGATGCTAGTTTCAACATAGTCTTTGAGCACATTCCAAGATTAGATCTATGCATTAAATATAGGTCCTTTCCCAATGGTTTGGTGAAGATATCAGCCACACACTCCTTTGAAGAGACATGTTGAAGCTCCACCTCTTTGGCAATGACTTGATCTCTCACAAAATGGTGAGCAATCTCAATGTGCTTGCTCCTTGCATGAAAAACAGGATTGCTTGCCAAGCTTTGGGCTGAAAGGTTATCACAAAGTATGATTGGAGTCTTCTCTGGTTCCAGCAAGTGAAGATCCAATAACATCCTCTTGATCCAAAGAATCTCCTTGGTGCATGTTGTTAATGCCTTGTACTCGGCTTCGGTGGAAGATAGAGAGATAGTTGGTTGCTTCTTTGATAGCCATGAGACCACTCCATCTCCAAGATAGATTGCAAAGGCACTTGTTGACTTCCTATCCATTTGATCACCTGCAAAATCTGAATCTGAAAATCCACAAAGGTTAGGTGTAGTACCTCCATACAAGATGCCAAAATCTCTAGATCCCGAGATGTATCTAAGTACTCTCTTTCCTAGCTTCCAATGAGCCTCACTAGGATCTTGCATAAATTGACTTAGTTTACCAACCACAAAGCTTAGATCAGGTCTTGTGATGGTTAACCATATAAGAGATCCTATTAGCTTTCTATAGAGAGTAATGTCCTTGAAGGATCTTTCATTACTTCTTGTAGTTAGCTTTACATTTGATTCCATAGGAGTAGAAACAACTTTACAATCTTCCATATGAAACCTTTTTAGAATAGAGTTAACATACTTTTCTTGACATATGAATGTAGATTTAGAAGTTCTAATAATCTCTATTCCTAAGATATAATGAAGTTTACCAAGATCTTGAATTTCAAACTCTCTTTTGAGTGCCATCTTGATTTCATCTATATCTAGATTGTTACCACCACTTAAGATAATGTCATAAACATAGATCAAAAGTAAAGTGATATCATTTTCATTCAATCTAAAGTAGAGAGAATGATCATACTCACTCATAACAAAGTTTTGAGAAAGTAAGAAGGAATTGAGCTTAGCATACCAACTCCTTGGTGCTTGCTTTAGCCCATACAAACTCTTTTGGAGATAGCACACATGATTAGGCTCATCATGTGAAACATAGCCCTCGGGTTGCTCCATGTAAATATCTTCTTCAAGATCACCATTCAAGAAGGCATTAGTAACATCCATTTGCCACATATCCCAATCATAAAGAGTTGCAAGAGAGATTAGGATTCGAATAGTTACCATCTTTGCCACGGGTGCAAAGGTCTCATCATAGTCAATACCATATTCTTGAGCATACCCCTTTGCCACCAACCTTGCCTTGTACTTGTTGATTGATCCATCTTGATTTGTCTTGATCTTGAAGATCCACTTACAACCAATTGCCTTCTTGTCCTTTGGAAGCTTTACCAACCTCCATGTGTTGCTTTTGATGAGTGCTTGATGCTCATGATCCATGGCTTGGATCCATTCCTTCTTTTGAATTGCTTCACCTACACAAGTTGGTTCATCAAAAGAGGTAAGAAAAGCAAAGTTAGAGTTGTCCACCACTTGCTTTCCTTTTTCATCATAGGTTAGCCTTGATGGCTTAGCCCTTTGCCTTTGAGTCTTCCTTGAAGTTTGCTTTGGAGTGGCATCTCCATCTTCATCCAAGACATCTTGCACATCATGATGATTAGTAGGCACATCAACATCAACATCAACAACATTGGAAACATTCTCTTCATGAAAGATGACATCCCTACTTATGACAACTTTCTTTGTAGAAGGAATGTACACTTTGTAAGCCTTGCTTACTTCACTATAGCCAACAAACACACCCTTCTTTGATGAAGGATCTTCTTTAGTTCTATCATCAAGTGTGATATTGACAAAACATGTACATCCAAAGATCCTACAATGCTTGACACTCGGCCTTCTACCATAAAGAACCTCATGAGGAGTTTTACCATCCAAGGAAGCACTTGTCCATCTATTACATAGATAGTTAGCACATGCTAAAGCTTCCCCCCAAAAAGACTTAGCAAGATTATCATGTAGTCTCATTGCCTTGGCACATTCACAAAGGGTTCTATTCTTCCTCTCGGCCACTCCATTCTGTTGTGGAGTCCTAGGACTAGACATCTCCCTCTTAATCCCATGTGCTATACAAAAGTCTTTGAACCTATTTGAGGTGTATTCCCCTCCATTATCAGATCTTAAGCATTTGATCTTTGTATTGAATTGGTTTTCCATTTCATTCTTGAACTTGACAAATGCAGCAAACACTTCATCCTTACTTTTAAGAAGATAGATCCAAGTATACCTACTAAAGTCATCAATGAAAGTTGCATACATCTTTGCCCCACCATTGCTAGTTGTACTAGAAGAATGAATATCAGAATGCACAAGTTGAAAAGCTTCTTTAGATCTAGAAGTAGATCTAGAATAAGCAAGTCTATGAGATTTGGACAAGGCACAATGTTCACAAACACTATTGTTTGCAACAAGACTTTTAGGGAGACCAAGAACAAGCTCTTCCTTTGCCATTACCTCCAAAGATTTGAAGTTGGGATGGCCCAACCTCTTGTGCCAAACTTCTTGGTTTGTCAATTGCTCCCTAGCCATACATCCTTCATGATTAGAGATCACACATGCATCAAGCTTGAAAAGTTTACCATGCCTCCTACCTTGAGCAATCAAGGATCCACATTTACTTATCAAACATGCATCTCCAATGAACTCCACATCAAGTCCTTTGTCAATCATTTGACTTACACTAAGCAAATTCTTAGTGATTGAAGGAATGTACAAAACATTTTCAAGATTTGCTTTCCTATTTGTTGAAAGGGAAATAGGAATAGTGCCTATGCCTTTGATGTCACATTGACCATCATTTGCAGTGTAGATGATGTTACCTTCTCCCTCATAAGACAATAAGGATGTAAAGTATTCCTTATGTCTTGTCATGTGAGATGAGGCTCCACTATCAATCCACCAAGGATCATTATCATCTATGTTGGCTAACAAACTTGAAGTCATAACAAGTGATTCACATGTGTTATGTTCTTCCTCATCTATTGTAAGATTTCCTTGCCTCTCTCCTTGCTCTCTTTTCTTCTTATAACATTCATTTGCAAAATGACCTTTTATCCCACAATAAAAGCACTTGAACTTTGACTTATTGTTCTTAGTAGAAGAGGAAGAGGAAGAGTGATCATCATGATCAAAGTTACCACCTTTGGACCATTTCCCTTTGCCTTTACCTTTGCCCTTGAATTTGCCTTTTGTGAAGAAAGCCTCTTCACCTCCACCTTGCAAGGATGCACCATCAAGCTTTGATTGCAACCTATGTTCTTCAGCCAATAAGATTTCTTGCAAGTCAACCACACTTGGCAAGACTCTTTGAATGGCAAAACTTTGCACAAGGTTAGCATGTTCATTTAGCAAACCATTCAACATAACTTGGACTATTTCACCATCTTTTATGTTCTCATCAATGCATGCTAAATCATCACTTAGGGACTTAACTCTCAAGATAAATGCATGAGCACTTTCACCCTCTCTTTGCCTACTAGAAAATATTTGTCTCCTTAGGGTCAATACCCTAGATGTGGACTTTGATTCAAAGAGCTTCTTTAAGGCATTCCATGCCTCACTTGCACTTTGACACTTTCCAACTTCCTTGAGAAGTTCATTTGTAACATTCATTTTAATGATATGAAGAGCCCTTTTGGCCTTCTTATCAAACCTTTGTTGCTCTTGAAGTGTGAGAGGTCTCTCTTCAATTTCTGCAACTATGTCCATGAGTTCATTCAACTCAAGTAAGGACTCCATCCTCACTTTCCAAGTAGAGTAGTTTGATGAACTCAACCTTTCACTAGACTCTAGCATGATCCCACCATTGGAAGCCATGATTCTAATGTTTCTTCAACTTTTAGGTTCTGTCCTAAAGCACTTAGCACTCACTTTTCTCTCAACAAATGATAGATAAAGAGATCTATGAAGATTTAGGACCCTAAAACACTTCTATCTTGAACCTAGATGGTTTCCAAGCATAGAAAGGAAGATTGAAACACATGCAACACTTTGCACACACTAAGAATGGATTACAAAATCAAACCAACCTGAACACACTCTTGCTTAAGCTCTCAAACTTTCCAGCAAGTGACCAAATCAAGTTATGGTGTGAAGAGTTACTTGCATTCTTAGAAAATACCCAAAACTAGGATGCCAAGATTACCTAGTAATGAACAAACTTGATCAACATATGATCAACACACTAAGATATTGATTCAACCTGTAAAACCACATGTAAACCACACTTCTAAAAGTTTATAAACTCCAGCAAGTGATAAATACAAGATTTAGAGGTGAATGAATGAGCACACTTAGTGAATCACAAGACTAGCTTCACTATCTTGTCAAATCTTGGTGTTTAGATGTAGATCTAAGATCACTTCACATGAGAATGTTCCTCAACCTGTTAAGAACCTGAAAACACACTTGCATAATGGTTAACACCTTCCAGCAAATGCTCCAATCAAATTACATAAGGAGAGTTACTTACATGCTCAACAAAGTACACCAAAATTTATGCCAAAATTGATGACAATCTTTACAATATGCTCTTCACAATGGAGCTTACAATATGTTCACCCAAAAAAGGGGATCTTTCATCCAAATGGGAGCTTTGCTCAGCCTTTAGGAGAATTACAACTCACTCAAAAGAGCATTTGTCATCCACTTAAGGAGAAGTTTCATCCACTTAAGGAGAGTGTTCATCCAAGAATGGAGATTGTCAACAATAGGATTGAAAAGAACATTGTTAGTATTGAATATGCACAAGCCTCACAATCACAAATGATTAGGTGTTATGATCTGATCCAAAATAGTTTCTTTTCAGCCTCTGATCTTCAATAGACCTGAAATATGCTTTTGATCCACAAGTTCAACTCACAAAACAAAGGTTAGTAAGATTTGATCAACAAAGCAATGCAAAATCATGCTAGAACTTGATCAAACATCCAAATATCACCAAAAATGGAATACTTACTGTAAATAGAAGCCAAACAGCTCTGATACCATGTGAAAAATACAGATCCTAAGTGGATCTAAACTCCAAGATCATTGGCTTGAATGCTTGCACTCCAAACTACATAAGCTAGAAATTGGCAACACATTCTATGCTACCTAGAATGCAAAGAACTTGATCAAAAAGCATTTATCACAAATGAAAACTTCCATAAACATCAAGTGCGGCCCAAAATAGCATTATACAGTCCATAATACATCAGCCTATCACTTTTGGAAAGCACCTAAGATCATACACAATAGCTTGAAGACAATACACACAACAATGCTCTCAATGGAGGAAGAAACAATGACAATGATCTATTGATCTCAATGAAGCATACAAAAGGTTTCTCCAACCTGTTCTCCACGACTTCCCTACTATTTATGGATGAGGAAGATGACTCTCTCTCCTCTCTCTAGAAGGTACTTGACCCTAGATATTCCCTATATAGGAAAAATAGCTAAAAATGGCTTATATGACCAAAATACATCAAAATGGTCTCATTTTGAAGGGTATGAAGTTTGACACTTCATCATACTGAAAAAATACAGTAAATAAAAATATTGTGGCCTGGTTCACACGTGCAAAACTCCAGAACCAAAACTATTTACAATTTTAGCCAATTTAGGCCTCAAACTAGCTAGGAAATGTTGACAATTTTCATAGTGTCTTCAGTTATGATGTTAATACTCGAACATGAGTCAATCGGCACTTTCTCAATTAAAGATCTCGCAGTGACAAGATCTCCAAGATCAATGGACAATATGCCAACATTCGACAAGGAAATTGATTTCTTCTTCTTAGGAGCAGAAAGACTTTTCAACTGCTTACGATAATAATTATTGTCAACCAATAATTGCTCGAAAATAATATTAGGACAAAGTGAACCAATATCAATGACAATGTCATAGTCTTTCATCTTCGTTTTTGAGATAGGCTTGTCGATGATGGCCCCCAAAAGTTGTCTTCGTGATTTCTATGTCCCCTTTCTCAAAGGTGACTTCCTTCTCCACAACAGCTATTTGTAGCTCTGAATCAATAATTTCTTTTGCTTCTGCAAAAATATCCTTTGAAAATAACTTAGCCGCATCACGATCATAATCAGAATCAGCTTTAAGATCTTCTTTTGTTATTGCTTTGTTCAAAGATTTCTATTTCGAGGAATTTCTTCACTCTTTGAAGATACTTTCGTGTCAGGTTTCGAAGTGCTTTTGCTTCTCGTAGTCACTATGAATAACTTCTCGACATCATTTGGCCAAGATTGGTCAACTGCTTTTGATTGTTTGGCTTCGATGGCATTAACTTTCTACACAATAGCATCGGTCCAAGATTTTAATATTATATCAGCAGTAGCAACATGAGTAGCAACATACTTGTACTTTGTACGCGGTTTCAATGGTTGTGGATAGTTCGGATACTTGTGGCCAGATTCTGTTTGAGCACAAAGGTTTAAATCCGATCGGTTTTCATGGCTGTGGATAGTTCAGCGAAAAATGTCCTGGTTCACCACAGTTATAACAGTTTTTCGAAATAGATTTATTCAAACTGGTAGGACCAACAAATTCTGGTGGGTTGTGTCTCTTTGGTGCAAACTTGGGTTTGCCTTGTTGGAATGGTATTGTAGAACCTTTAACATAATTGGTAGTTGCATCATCTTGAAATATGAATAATACTTCCTGAGAAGGATCTTCAAAGAAGCTTTCGGTCTTTTGTGTTGTAGACTTGTCCTCACTGTTTTTACTATCTTCTTTTTGTTTGGACTTTCGTTTCTTTTTGTGATCGATATCATAAGTTTCTGTGTCTGATGAGTCACTGGAATTGGATTCAGAACTTGAAGCACTTGAACTAGATTCAGATTTAGATTCATCTTCACTATCGCTAGAGTCATGCTTAGACTTTCGAGTTCGTCTAATAGAACATCTTTTATGTGCTAACTTGGAAGTCTCATAATTCTCAACACTTGCTATGACTGTTGATAAAAAAAGTCATATCTCCTTGTCTATAGTATCGATCAATTTTTAGTGGTAGTCCTGCCAAAAACCACTCGATCTACATTGCGACAGGGTACACACTAGTTAGTTTTTCAATCAGATTCTTTACTTTTCATTTATACCTTCGAAGAAATTCTTTTTTCTTCTTCTGGACATTGTTAAGTCGTCTAAAAATTATGGATGAATAACCAATTTCTCTAAACTGGTTTGGAAATGCATCTTTCAACAGTAACCAGATGGCGACATGTCCTGGTTCAACTTGGCTATACCATATGCGTGCTTGCTTTCTCAAAAGACTAGGGAAAATTCGTAGCTTATCTGCATCAACACCTTCGTTATTCGAGTTAGCGATCAACTCGAACTACAAAACATAATTGTCAGCATCATCTGAAGATGCCCCTTTATAATAATCATATTTGATCTTCGAGATTGAGGTGAAACAAGGACCAGGGCCTCCAGGGCTATTTGGTCCTGGTTCTGGTTCAAGATCAGGATCAGGATCAGGATCAGACTCTAGAACTGGATTTACAGCTTCAGAACTTGGTTCAGTTGTGACAGAAGCTTCAGGACGAGGATTTTCAGGATTGAAATTCAGGAAAGGTGCTTATCCTCTTTGCAAAGATTCTTGGAGTCTTTTGAAAAATTCTTCTCGAAGTTTCCGATATCTTTCTAATCGAGCAGCTCTATGTGACATGCACTAGAGATGGAGATGGAGTTGTCAGTTTGTATCAATTTTATTTGGCTATTCCTGGCAACGGCGCCAAAAATTGGTATATGTCATAATATACCAATAGTATTTATGTCGTTCCCCAAGGAGATAGCACTTAAAAGTTGTAAAATTGGTACAATCCTGACTTATTTCGAATGAAATGGAGGCGGATGTTAATCTGGTTGTCAACATACATTTTATAAGTAACCAGTATTACTTGTATTTGTGGTGTGTGTTGATAAATGAATTTCAAACAACAATCTTCCTCTATCGAACTGAATGAAAAATGTTCTGCAAATGAAATGTTATTAGAGTAGCTCAAATGAGTTACGCTCTAACTGATTAAGTTGTCAGCATGGATCATGTTCGATGCAGTTGTGTACGAATAGACAAATAGTTAATCTTATTCGTGAACTCATGTGTTCTAGACAAAAGTCCTCAACAACTAAAGTCCAGTCATAATTAAAGAACTCAAATAGTTCGTGAATATATTAGAAACAATAATCTTTGTTACAACAAGAATACAGATCAATAACTCAATTCCTCAGGCAGAGACTAATAATTCACATGCATACATACTTCTCTATCAGTGATTGTGGAAAACTGCACCAAGGGATACTTCACTCGAATGTCGAACACAAACTATTCGCCCAGATGGATAAATAAGTTTTAAGACAGTTCTTTAGATCAACTTCACAAAAACACAACAAACGAATGTAATGAAATATCATACTGTCTGACCAAAGAATGATTTAAGTAATGTGTACGAGATTGCTAGTAGATCCGAAGTCACTCACACACAGTAGTGCGAAGAACAGAGACTAAAGAAAATAATCTTAGAGGCTCTCTTCACTTCTTCAATCTCAAACATACAATCATCTCATTTTATTTTTTCATGCATTGTGAGAAACTATATACCGATTACTTAAATATATATTTTGTCATAGTTTGCTAAAAAAAATGTTGCCTCCAAATAACACCATGGCAGCATCTCGACAAGAAGCCAAGAAAATGCTATCCGCGGTTGGCATGGATTACAAGAGTATTCATGCATGTCCAAATGATTGCATCTTATATCGAGATGAGTTTGAGGAGGCAAGCATGTATCCACGTTGTGGGGAACACCGCTACAAGATGTAAAGGATTTCAGATCATTATGATCCAATCCACTTGAAAGATCTTGGGTTACAAAGATAAATACTCTACCAATCTCACCAATGTAGAAAAATCAGCATCTACACACAAAATGAGATGCAAACTCTAATAGAACTTGATCAAACATGAATCAAATGATAAAGTACTATTGCTTTCCATACAAAAACAGCAAGCTACTGTATTTCACACGTGTGGATCCAAAAATAACAAATATAGATCATTCTACACATAGAATTGCATGCAATCACAAGTATAGTGCACCAATGGATAGTAGAACCCAAGAGAACCATGTATAAGCACGAAATGAGATAGAGAAGAGAGAAGATATGTCTCGCCATGAGTTACGTCCTTTTATAACAGGTCCAAACCCTATTTGGCCACTTGGCTTTTCCACCAAAATGCTAACCCTACTATTTTTGGGTCTAGATTCAAAGTACCCAACATTCAAATTTGAATCTACTCAAACTCGCCTTCTAACTTTTCCACACTTTCAAAAAGTGTTTATTCAAATGAAATTCAGACTAATAAACTTTGAAAAGTCAATCTCTAAGTCTAAAAACAAAGTTGGCCTTGATATGCCAAATATGGAAATATAACAAATATGATCAAGCTAGTTGAATCTTTCACACTCCCTCTTCAACTAGTTTTAGCATGGACTTTGATAACACTCCAAATGATGTCCTATGCTTCATGAACAAGCCCTTTCCCAATGCTTTGGTGAAGATATCAACTACACATTCCCTTGAGGACACATGTTGAAGTTCCACCTCCTTTGCAATGACTTGCTCCCTCACAAAATGATATTGCACCTCAATATGTTTGCTCCTAGCATGTAAGATAGGATTGGTTGCCAATCTTTTGGCTGATTGATTGTCACAAAATATGATTGGGCTCTCTGAAAAATACAGCAAGTGAAGATCCTTGATCATCCTCTTGATCCATACCATCTCCTTTGTGCAATGTTTAAGAGCTTTGTACTCGGCCTCACTAGATGACAATGAGATAGTGGCTTGTTTCTTTGACATCCATGATATAGCTCCATCACCTATGACAATACAATGAGCACTAATTAATTTTCTATCCATTACATCTCCAGCATAGTCTGAATCTGAAAATCCAAATAGACTAGATGATGATCCCTCATACAATATGCCAAAATCTCAAGTTCCAATGATGTACCTCAAAACTCATTTTCCTAGCTTCCAATGCTCCCCACTAGGATCTTGCATGAATTGACTTAATCTGCTAACACAATAGCTTAGATCTGGTCTAGTAATGGTTAGATAGATGAGTGAACTAACTAGCTTCCTATAGAGAGTAATGTCCTCGAAGGATCTTTCATTAATTCTTATAGTTAGCTTTACATGTATCACTAGCTTTTGCATCTACCATATGAAATCTTTCTAAAATAGAATTAGCATATTTCTCTTGACAAATGAAAGTATATTGAGAAGATCTAATGACTCATATTCCCAAAATGTAATGCAAATTACCAAGATCATGCACCTCAAACTCCTTCTTAAGAGCACTCTTGATATCCTCCACATCTTGATTGTCTCCACCACCCAAGATGATATCATCTGATGAGAATCGCAGTCGCGAAACAGTTGCAAATGCAACGAATTTGGATGGAGTTCGGATTTGATCGCTGGTCACTGCTAGCTGAATCGTTCCTACAATCAGGCACTGCTGACTTACGTTAGAAATTAATATAGCATTCAACAAAAATTCAACCAATGTGCAAAATTAAATGAACAAGAGTATTAGATGCACGAATAACAGCAGACTCATTTGCATTCAAGATCAGACATGAAACAAGTGACATGTGCGCAACGGCTACACAATCATCTATTGATTTTCTGATTCTTCAAGCAGTGCATGTAGATCCACTCAGTGTGTTGGCGTGAGAAAAATACAATTCTCTCACGAGTAATGTCTTGCTTACTAGCGGACTTGTGGAGCTCTGTGGATCTTAATTGCAGAAACTTGTCTCGCACGCAGGCGAACTTCTGTTCAGTATTTTTCGTCTTGATTGCTTACTAGCATCAAACTACTTTTCTGCATATATGTCTATCAATCAAGTATCATCCAGAGAGTATATAGTCGCTTTGTGTAACTTCTAGATTAGAGTAATTAAGCATCTATAACTAATCAGGAATTACAAGAGTGGAAGATTAGCCATAACCTAGAGTGTATCTGCTGACTTCATGCTATCAAATCAGATATCTGTACTTTTGGGTACTTGCATAATCTTGTTGGTCCTTTTTGGAGTGTGAGGGTAGAAAAGGTGTTGCGACGATTTTCGTGTCGCCCCGTGTCCTTTGACTTTTCGTGTCGTCTGACTTTCTCCTACTGGACCACAAAAGATTCTCTTTCTCAAATCTTTCGTGTTCGTGTCTTCTCATCAGGGTGTTCGCGAACCTTTTTGCTTCGTGCCTCTTGGCTTTCGTGTTTTCAAACATTTTCGTCAGGCAGAGGGCTGAAAGCTAGCAAAGCTTTGTAAATAGAAACATTTTGTTTCTTCAGTTCCCTCTCAAAGCATGATAGCTTTATGACCCCAAGACTGCTCCTCTATCTCTCAAAAAGTCCTTTGTCTAGGGCTTTGGTGCAGATGTCAGCAACCATGTCTTTAGTTCCGATGAAGGTGGTCTGCAACATCTTCTTCTCAATCAGATCCCTGATCAAGTGGTACTTGATCGCAATGTGCTTTGTTCTCAAGTGGAACACGAGATCCTTCGTCAGATGTATTGCAGAGGTATTATCCATCTGCAAGACCAGAGGCTCGTTCCTTGCTTCGCCCAATTCGTCCAGGAACTGCCTGAGCCAAATTATCTCATTGGCCATCTTTGCTGCTACAATGTACTCTGCTTCGTAGGATGACAGAGCCACAATGGTCTGTTTCTTGCTGACCCAGAGAACTGTCGCTCCTGACGTGATGGTGCATCCTCTTGAGACGCTTTTACAATCGTCCTTGAGAGATGCTTAGCTAACATCACTATAGGAAAGCATCTTGAAACCTACATCACGACAATAACACAAGCCATAATCCCTCATTAATTGAAGATATTGCAAAATTTGTCTTGCAATCTTCCAATGTGTCGAGCCTGGATTCATGTGGAATTGGCTCATTCTGAACACTGCATAAGCGATGTTAGGGCATGTGTTGTATGCAACGTACATCAGCGAACCTATCAGCTTCCTATAAGGTGTGAGTTGCATTTGTTCTCTCTCTTCCTCAGTCTTCAGATAGCCATCGTTTGTCACCACCGTCCCTACAAGCATTGGAGTATTTGCTCCTTTGCAATTCAGCATCCCAAAATCCTCTATGATTTTCTGGGTGTATCTGGACTGGTGAAGATATAGATAGTCTCTTTCAATTTTGCAAGCCTAGGTAACACCTGGCTTCTCCCAGATCCACGATCTCGAAATGTTTCAAGATGTCTATCTTCACTTCAGCAATCAGTTGCTCACTCTTGCAAAGTATCAGAGTGTCGTCCACATATACAACCACAATGATGACCTGCCCATCTGTGACTCTGACATACACATTGGAATCAGCCAATAGTGGCTTGAATCCTAATGATTTCAGGGCTTGATCTTTCTTCTTGTACCATTGTTGAGCTGACTGTTTCAGACCGTAGATACTTCTATGCATTTTGCATGCATAATCAAGAATTGAATTTGAGACGTATCCTGGGGGTTGATCTATATAGACCTCTTCGTCTAGTTCGCCATGCAAGACGGCTACCTTCTCGTCCACAATGTGGATCCTAAGGTCATAAGCTGCTGCATATGTAGATAACAGACGTAGGGACAAATGTTTGATGACAGGAGAGAAGGTTTCAGAGTAGTCAATACCATATCTCTGAGAAAATCCCTTTCCTACTAGTCTTGCCTTGTATTTCATGACATTCCCATCTGGTCCGTATTTGAGCTTGAAAACTCATTTGCATTTGACAGTCTTGCGCTTATGTGGTAATGGCTGCAACATCCATACCTTGTTCTTCCTCATGGACTCTATTTCTTCGTTCATGGATTGGATCCACTTGTCTTTCTCTAGACATTCAATCGCTTCCTCAAAAGTCTGTGGTTCACCACTGAATCCATATAACTCTTCTGATGTAGAAGTGGAGCTTCCTGGCACATATCTTGCTGGTGCTCTTCGTGGTCTTGTCGACCTCCTAGGACAACAATGCATTTGTCTTTGTTTGCTCTGCTAGGTCTGGAACCATCTTGGTTTACAGGAACTGTAGCAAAAGGCTGTCTCTCGAATCTTTCGTCTTCAGATTCGTCACTCGAACGGGAAACAACTCGAAAATCTTCGTTTTCATGTTCATCCTCTGCTCCCTCTCTCACTGATGGTAGGTCATAGTACTGCCTCTCCAGAAATTCATAGCTGACAGGATCGTCATTGGCCATTGTCCATAACCTACCAGAAATCTCTGCTCGGCTTTCTCATCAAGCTTCTTTTGAAGCTTATCAGGAATATGTGCATAAGCTACACAGCCAAAGATTCTGACGTGAGACAGGTTGGGCTTTCTACTCCACCATAACTTGTGTGGTGTCGTGTGAGGGACACCAGACTTCCCTGTCCTATTCTGGATGTATGCAGCTATAGCTACTGCTTCAGCCCACAGTACCCTTGGAGCTTTTGAGTAGGCCATCATGCATCTGGCTTATTCCATCAAGGTCCTATTCTTTCTTTCTACAACATCATTGTGTTGCGGTGTGTAGGCTGCAATCCTTCTGTGACTGATGCCACGATCATAGTCATTGAAACGATTCAAGATGTATTCGCCACCTCAATCTGTCCTGATCTGCTTCACTTTGTTGCCTATGCATCTCTCAGCCCAATTCACATATTCTGTGAATTATCAACTGCTTCAGATTTATCCTGAATAAAGTAAAGTCTAGCGAATTTGCTATAATCATCAATGAAGGTTATATAATATTTTGAACCTCCTACTGAGACGTTGAAAGGCCCACAGATGTCAGAATGCACTAGCTCCAGAATCTTTTCGACCTCCCTTTGCTCTTCCAATTGCCTTTGCTGGTCCCCTCTGCTTGGTGATCATGATATGCCTTTGATTCGACTCCCTCTTAGGCTTAAATTGTTTCTTGGATTTTTTATTGTTGTCATAGAGGGCCTGGTCAGAACCATCTTCATGATCAAGGTGTTATCTCGCCTTGACTTCCTCTCGAATCTCGACGATTGCCTTTTCGAGGGTCATGGTAGGATCTTTCGCGAGCAGGGTTCTCGTCGTCTGGAAAGATCTGGGTAAGGCTCTCAACAGGTATGTGATCTGCTTCTCAGCTGACACTGCATTCTCTGCTCTAGAGTTATGTAGTGATAGAAATAGATCCTTCATCTTCCTTACGAAAGAAGTGAGGCCTTTTCCATCCCACTATAGATTTGTCAATTGATCTTCCAGTACGTGTAGAATGCTATTTTTCTTATGTATTTGGATCCACATGTGTGACGATAGTATTGTTGTACTGCTATTGAATGAACAACAATAGTAAATTAACATATCTAATGTTTATGACAGGTTCTTATTGAGTTTACATTGTCTATGTGTAGTAGATGCATGATTTCACTACAACATTTTGGATGTTTTCCGATCCTATTACCGAGGCTTTTATGAAGAATTTTAATTTTAATTTTAATTTTTGAAAAAAGATCACAAACATTGGTATACACAATGAAGTAAGCCTCGGAAGTAGATCCTCAATAACTACCTCGGTAATCGAGGCTTTTTCATCCCATTTCTGCTTTGTTTATAGCATGGAGATACCGAGGGATATTTCGACCTCGATATATCCCTCTAAAAGGGCTATTGGTGGCATGTCTATTCCGAAGGATACCAAATCAAAAAAGAAATTTAGAGCAGAATGAAGCCAGTTTATTGGCTCCATTCTGCCCTAAAAATGGACTCCATCCAACCCCAGGACTCTTTTGCACCACTTCTTATGAAGTTGGTAAGCAAAATCATTTTTTCATAATTGTTAATAAAAGAATTTGCAAAATTTATTTGAGTTACATTTTAAGCACTTAAAAATTGATGAAGAAGACTTGACTTCAACGAATATATATTCATACATAAATGTTTCAAGTACAGAGATATGTTACAAATTGAAATATTAAAATTCTTAATTATAATTAGATCCAGTTGAGTCATCCTCATCCTGGCCATTGACGTCGCAATCGGACTCATGTGACTGTGATGCATGAGATTGAGACTGCGATACGTGCATCCAATGAAGATGAGTCAGTTATTTGAGAAATGTGTTGAGAGTGAAAGTCAGACCACATGAATGTAGTGAAGTTAAAGTATATCTTGAAGCCATATATACCATAGATCTAGAATATCTATCAAAATCAGGACACAAGGAAGACTTGAAGTTTGTATAGAAAGGATTCCATGAAAATCTAGATCGCTTCCGACAACAACGAGAGACAACTAAGAAGCTAATGGAGACTTTTGGGACCATCCCACGTTGGGAATGGTGGTGAAGGTTCTCATATGTACATCATTATAAGCCTGTCAAATGGCTCCATTCTATCTTAAAAATGGACTCCATGCAATCGAAGATTCATGTAGAGGACTTAAGTTGAACAAATTATATATATTGATACACAAATGTTCCAATTACAAACATATATCAAAATGAAACACCTAATTATTAGATCCAGCTGAATCGTCCTCATCTTGGCCATGGTCATCAGACTCATGTGACTGTGATGCATGAGACTGGGACTGCGATACCTACGTGCAATGAAGATGTGTAAATTTTGTAAGTGATGTTGTTAGAGTGTCGAACCAAATGAATATGGTGTAGTCAAAATATATGTTGAAGCCATAATACATATCTCAGAATATCCATCCCAACCAATTCTCACTCGTCTCTCCAATAATTTGAGTAAAGATTGCATGTTGTTGGAATATGCATACTTATACTCCTCTTTTGTGGGAGACCGCTTCACGGCAAATTTCCGCATGAACTGACAAAACAATGATTATAATTTAATTTAAACAGCCTCATATCAAATTCAACATATGGGTGGGGAGACTTACAAAATGGGCATGAAAAGAACCTTGGCCACCACTGCCCAGGTGCGAGGCCCTTGCAGTCTCCAGACGCTTCTTAGTTGTCTCTCTTTGTTGCTTGAAACGATCTGGATTTTTTTTCGAAATTTTTTCTTTGCAAACTTTCAATTGTCCTTGTGCACGTTGTATGGCCTAGATTTGCCAGCTCTCACCGCATCTCAGATCTCCGATTTGCGATGGCTCATTACGCCTCCCATGCATCATCCCATCCAGATTCGGTCAAACTCCAAATCAGGGGAGGGGACTAGAAATTTTCTATACAACTGGTCAATGACATAATTCTTGTCCTCCTCACTTTGTTTGTGCTAGTCCTTGAAAATCTCCCTGTTGAAGACCACATGCATGAGTTGCCTCATGCGAGTGATGACGCAACCACCATGGTCATCCTCCACTATGCGCTTCTCCGCATCTATGTCAAAGGATGGCAAGACGTCAACTTATGGAGAGGTGGCAAAGGGAGTGTCGAGAGGAGTGGGGGAGTTGACTACAACAGGAGATATTTGGGGAGGAGTTTGAAGGCAATCACGAGAAGTGTGGGGAGGGGTATGAAAAGGAAAAGGTTGGGGAGGAGTTTGAGCGAGAGTGTAGCCATCAGGAGTTTGAATGGGAGAAAAAATGGGTGGAGTGGCCTAACAAGAGAAATCATTCATCTTGATTATATGTAGAGCTTTCTTTGTCCTCCTATCATAACTCAATTGTTCTTGAGGTGCCAACAATATCCATCAACTCATTCATCTCAAGGAGAGAATCCATTCTCACCTTCCAAGTTGAATAGCTGCTTGAGGTAAGCCTATCGTTGCTCTCCAACATGAAGTCTCCATTTTTAGCCATGTTGAAATGATTTGATCTTCTCTTTCAACCTATTCCAATGCACTTAGCACTCTGTTGAAAGTTAACAATTGAATTGAAGAAGAAATCACATACATATGGAACTTCTTAAATCTGTTTCTTGCACAAAACTAGCAAAATCACAAGTAACTAACAAGTGTTTGCATGCCTCCTCCACATTCCACTATGCCCATAGTGAATGCACCATGTATCTCCATGAATGAACCTCCATCACCACCTTGCCTTTGTAGATCTCCAATCCATGAAAGCCCTTGAGTGAATTAATGCCAAAATGATGTGTTCTCTGCTCCATTTGAATGAGCAAAACCTGAACTTGAAATACTTGAAGTATCTCCATAAGATTTGCATACAACCCTTGATCCTACATTGTCAACAATTTGCCAATTTGCCAATACTAGGATGCTAGATCTTGAACTTTGCTCAAAAGTAAACATATTGACCACTTCAATATCTTTCAAGATTTGAATGAATACATGTACTTGATCATAAGAACCAGCAAAGATAACTATTCCATCTCCAAGATCCAAAGGATGCAAAACTATGGAACTAGTTTCATTGAATTTTGACAATTCCAACACATTGACATGACAATGTTCATACATGGGATTAAACAAGTAAGGTAGAGTAAAAGGACACTTCCTTGCTGCTCCAAGAACCTTACTTGAACCTTCAAAAACCTGTAAAAACATATCCAAAATGCTTTGCCCATGTGGCTCCCCTTTGATGCTTTTGACTAGCTTCCAATTGTTACTTGCCTCTTGGTGTTGATGAAGCAATTCAAGATCAACATCTTGATCTTCCAATAAAACATCAAGGACTTTGCATTTATAAACATCTTCAAATCTGAACCTCTGAAAATACTCCCTCTCAAACACATGATTAACATCCCACAAGATCTCATCATTGCTTGATTTTAACCTTTCACTATAGTTAGTGAAAACAATGTCACCATCATAAACCAAAAAGATAGATTTCTACAATTCTATCCAACATGAAGTAGAGTAGATGAAGTTGAGTATCAAACCTAATCAAACCAGCCCATTTGAGATCAAACCAAACCTCAATGAGCTCACCAATGAGATCTTGCTTGCCTTGGAGAAATTGCCACTTGAGTTGCTCCATGTAGTCTTCTTCATCCAACCTTTTGCCATCTTGATCATGCATGAACACTCCACGACAATCATAACAACGTTTGAGTTGATGAAGAGATGTAAGATCCATGTCTTGAATCTTCCCAAGAGTCACTCTTCCTTTGCCCTTTCCTTCACAAGACTCCCTCTTAATGATCACACCAAAAAAGTTAGCAATCTCCCTCTTGATAGTTGCATCATAAGAAATGGAAGGTTCTTGAACATTAGAAGCCATGAAAAGAATACATAGTTCCTTCAACATAAAAATGATTGATGTACTTTTTCTTGTCAAACCTGGACTTTTAATCAATGATATAGGTAATGATAATGAACCCTCTCTATCATTCACAAAAGCATCATTCAAAGTACATCCTACTTTGAACACTTCACATTCATCTCTCCCTTTTGACTTGAGATCTTCCTCACCAAGTCTCACGATAGAACCTTTTGATCTACTTTCTTTATGAATACATGTGACACCACTTGTTTCACAAATGACTTTTTTGGACTCATCACATAAAGATACAAAAAGAAAATTTTTCTTCAATCATGCTCAAAGCACCATCTCTTTCCAAATGAATAATAAGTCATTAGCAATAACCAGTTCCAAAGAAGAGTTTTCATCACCTCCATTGATGAAGTTAGCTCTCTTCTTACTTTTTCATTTTTGCACTTGCCATGTAGTTCCATTGAAGAGCCACCAAGACTTGGAAATCTATGAGTAGAAGAGTTCAAACATGATACTAATTTAGCACCACCAGACTCCATTTGACTAGTAGGTAGCACTAGTCCATCTTCAAGATCCAATGGATCCAAAACATTGATCATAGATTCACCAAACGTTTCCAAGTTAGCACAACAATAACTATCTCCAAGAAGCTCATTAGATCTCAACCTAGATCTAGCATAAGGAAGTTCTTTAGACTTTGCATAAGATCTACCAATCTTATTGATGCTAGGGATTGACTTTTGAAAGTTGAGAGAACCACCAACATCCATTTCATTCCTCTTGTTAGACATAACAAATGCATCAAGCTTGTAAAGTCTACCTTGTCTATTGCCCATAACAATAAAGACATCTCCCTTAGTAATGAAGCAAACATCCCCAACAAACTTTGTCTTGTACCCTTTTTTTAACATTTGAACAACACTTAGCAAATTCCTTGAAAGTGAAGGAATGTAAAGAACACCATCAAGCCTTACATTCCTATTAGTAGAAAGGCAAATAGGAACTGAGCCAATACCTTTGATCATACACTCACCACCATTTGGCATGTGAACGACTTTCTTGGTTCCAACATAAGAGATCAAAGAAGTAAAGAACTCTTTTTGACTAGTCATGTGTCAACTAGATCCACTATCTATCCACATTGAATCCTTGTCGCTTCCACTTGACATTAGACTTGAAGAACACATCATGAGAGAATCACAAGAATCTAGATCCTCATTAGAAGTACAAAAGTTGTTTTGCTTGCTACCTTCATTACTTTGCTTCTTATGACATTCATTTGCAAAATGACCTTTTATCCCACAATAAAAGCACTTGAACTTTGACTTGTCTTTCTTTCTAAAAGATGTAGAAGAGGAGGAGGAAGAGTGACCATCATGATCTGAGTTACCACCTTTGGACCATTTGCCTTTGCCTTTACCTTTGCCTTTGACTTTGCCTTTTGTGAAGAAAGCCTCTTCACCTCCACCTTGCAAGGATGCACCATCAAGCTTTGATTGCAACCTATGTTCTTCAGCCAATAAGATTTCTTGCAAGTCAACCACACTTGGCAAGGCTCTTTGAATGGCAAAACTTTGCACAAGGTTAGCATGTTCATTTAGCAAACCATTCAACATAACTTGGACTATTTCACCATCTTTTATGTTCTCATCAATGCATGCTAAATCATCACTTAGGGACTTAACTCTCAAGATAAATGCATGAGCACTTTCACCCTCTCTTTGCCTACTAGAAAATATTTGCCTCCTTAGGGTCAATACCCTAGATGTGGACTTTGATTCAAAGAGCTTCTTCAAGGCATTCCATGCCTCACTTGCACTTTGACTAGTACCAACTTCCTTGAGAAGTTCATTGGTAACATTCATTTTAATGATATGAAGAGCCCTTTTGGCCTTCTTATCAAACCTTTGTTGCTCTTGAATTATGGGTGGTCTCTCTTCAGTTCCTGCAACTATGTCCATGAGTTCATTCAACTCAAGTAAGGATTCCATCCTCACTTTCCAGGTAGAGTAGTTTGATGAACTCAACCTATCATTAGTTTCTAACATGATCCCACCATTGGAAGCCATGAATATAATGATTCTTCAACTTTTAGGCTCTGTACTAGTACACCTAGCACTCACTTTTCTCTCAACAAATGATGGATAAGGAGATCTCAGAAGATCTAGGACCCTAAAACACTTCTATCTTGAACTTGGCTGGTTTCCAAGCATAGAAAGGAAGATTGAAAACACATGCAACACTTTGCACACACTAAGAATGGATTACAAACTCAAACCAACCTGACACACTCTTGCTTAAGCTCTCAAACTTTCCAGCAAGTGACCAAATCAAGCTATGGTGTGAAGAGTTACTTGCATTCTTAGAAAATACAAAAGACTAGGCTGCCAAGAATACCTAGAATTGAACAAACTTGATCAACACACTAAGATATTGATTCAACCTGTAAAACCACATGTAAACCACACTTCTAAAAGTTTATAAACTCCAGCAAGTGATAAATACAAGCTTTAGAGGTGAATGAAAGAGCACACTTAGTGAATCACAAGACTAGCTTCACTAGCTTGTCAAGTCTTGGTATTTAGATGTAGATCTAAGATCACTTCACATGAGAATGTTCTTCAACCTGTTAAGAACCTG
The DNA here is from genome assembly GCA_029204225.1 of Diphasiastrum complanatum. Lineage (NCBI taxonomy): Eukaryota > Viridiplantae > Streptophyta > Lycopodiopsida > Lycopodiales > Lycopodiaceae > Diphasiastrum > Diphasiastrum complanatum. The sequence goes on from CM055095.1 coordinate 47,658,267, forward strand.
AAAACATATTTGCATAATGGTTAAAACCTTCCAGAAAATGCTCCAATCAAATTACATTAGGAGAGTTACTTACATGCTCAACAAAGTACACCGAAATTTATGCAAAATATTGTTGACAATCTGTCCACCCAAAAGGGGATCTTTCATCCAAGTGGGAGCTTTGCTCAGCCTTTTGGAGAAATACAAATTCACTCAAAGAGTATTTTTCATCCACTTAAGAAGAGTGTTCATCCACAAAGGAGAGTGTTCATCCACAGAAGAGAATATTGTCAACAATACATTGAACAGAACATTGTTAGTATTGAATATGCACAAGCCTCACAATCAACAAATGATTAGGTGTTATGATCCAATCCAAAATAGCTTCTTCTCAGCCTCTGATCTTCAATAGACCTGAATATGCTTTTGATCCACAAGTTCAACTCACAAAACAAAGGTTAGTAAGATTTGATCAACAATGCAATGCATAATCATGCTAGAACTTGATCAAACATCCAAATATCACCATAAATGGAAACCTTACTAAAAATAACAGCCAACTAGCTCTGATACCATGTGAAAAAAGTGGATCTTGAATGGATCCAAACTCCCAAAATACTTGGCTAAGATCTTTGCACAACAAGCTACAAAAGCTAGAAATGGCAAAGCATCCTAATGCTACCTTTGATACACATGAACTTGACAAAGCATTCAAGAGACAAAAGAAACTAATAAAAAGTACTGATGGCAGCCAAAAACAACAGCATACCAGCCTTACAATAGCACCCTACCACTTTTGGAAACCTCTTAAGATCATACACAAAAGCTTGAAGACAATACACAAAGCAATGCTCTCAATGGAGGAAGAAACTGTGACAATGATCTATTGATCTCTCTCAACAATACAATAAGTTTCTCCAACCTGTTCTCCACGAATTTCAGCCTAATATAGGTGAGAGAGATGACTCTCTCTCCTCTCTCTAGAACTTAGGTCCCAAATTTAGGGCACCAGTAGCCTAAAATAGCCAATTTTGGCCTATATGTCCAAATAACATGATTTTGGTGTCATTTCGAAGGTCCTGAAGTTTGAGACATCTTCAACATGAAATATATACTATAATAAAAGTATCTAGGCCTCTTTCACACGTGTTAGATCCAAAACTATGTACAAAAATTGCCAATTTAGGCCTCAAGCTAACTAGGAAATGTTAACAATTTTCACAATACAAACAGGAGAGAAGTGCAAGAAGAAGAAAGATTGTAGAGAGTTGAGAGTAGCACGCTCCTATTCAATTTATCTAGGTATGCTCATTTGTTGATCGAGTAATATAGTGCTATCGTGACATTCTCAGCAAAATTCAAATCAAGAATTTTCATTTGTAGTTTCACAAATCAAGTCAGAATACTGGAACTTCAATATCTAAAACGTACCACAATGAAGCCATGAACTTGTCAAGTGGGCTGTGCTTTTCAATAGCCAAAAGAGGTAGAGCATGACCAAGAAAATTGAATGAATTGTATGTACAAATGTTTTTGAGCCATTAAGTTTTACTACGATCAGTTAAAGACTAATGTCTTTCCTCCAGCTCATGCACGTACCGAGTCCTTCACCATCTCCAACAAAACCATTGAGAAGTTACAAGCTATAACTGAAAATTCTGAAAACTAGAATGGGAAATTATTCGTAAGAACCTGCAGGATTAAGCTGTTTTAAGAGACCAACATATGTCAAATATAGCACCCTGTCTTTGGCCCCGGTACGATGCCTGCGAGTGTGCTTGCAAAAGTACTTCAGTTGATCAAGTGTACATAAACCTAGAGTTTGCGTCAGCACCAGGAACAACCAGTTAATGTTTCTCTTTTTTGTGTCAATTACGGGCTTGACACAATCGTTTTGATGGCATATCGAGCAATCAAGCAACCTTGGAGCTGTCCAGCATTTAGGGGCACGATCATGAAGCGTGTCTCTGTGTGCCAGGAAATATGAATTTAACTGTAGAAACGATATTTGCACATCTACTTCGACCATGTGAGAACCATCGCACCGCTTGCATATAACGCCTCCCTGAATCCTTGTGATACCACAGTTTGTAAGCCAGTCCAACGAGTGAATAACCGCTCGTCTATCTGTTGACCACGGATATGGAGGGGTAATCCAATCCTCTTTTTGCCGAAAAGAAGTTGACGTCGACCTATCCATTGAGCTCTGCCTGGATCTTATATTTCTTCTTTCGGAATCTTCATTAGAATTCTGTGAGCCTTGTGGTCTTTCGTAGCCTCGTCTTCCGGGAGGAGAAAGTGTGAGTCTCAGATTCTCATCAGAGTCAGTATCAGACATGGCGATTTTTCGAGCTCTCTAACAAGCGGTATAGGATTGTCCTTTGTCGACCAGAAACCTACCAAGAAAAAAGTTGGAAGGAAAACATGTAAGATTATGTAAGTGCAGCGATCTGTTATAAGAATAGAGATCTTAAGTTATGAAGTGAAATACAAAATTATAACCGGTAAGATAAAAAACTGAAACCTCTATATATAGCATACAGAGATGCAAAAAGTGGACTATAGATATAACAGGAGTTCAGAACCCAGATCAACCTTATGATTAATTTAGTATATGCCACGTGAGGTACTACTCGACATATGCTTTAAAATCTTGTATGCAGTGCTATATTCTAACAAAAGCACCTACAGATAAAGAGGAGGTCCGCGCTGTGAATTATTGGTAAGTGACTTCATCTTCACAAGAACTCAGATGATGAATAAATGAATACAGATGCCAGATGGTATTAAAAGAAGACCAGAAAACTCGACTTTGAAGCATGCCCAAATATAAGACCGATATACGTAACATATCTGTCAATCTTCTTACACGAATTCATCCTCCAAAAACGTGGTCCGTCAAGAAAATCGATTCTCGTTAAATCAGCACCCAAGAGCTCCGACGCCAGCAGGTTCACGTTCATAGCAGCCTTCATTCCCAGGGACTTGCAGTAATACATGCCTAATTTTGATTCATACGAGCCATGCCATAGAAGGTCACAGGAAACCTCAACACGTCCTCAAAGTGTAATAAGTTCAAATTCAACGTATTTAACAAGAAGTCTATCACCCTTTTAAACACACCCATCGTTCCTCTAATCCATACGAAGGCGCACGTATAGCTATTAGAATCTGAGTACCGGCTCTATGCTAATACTGGAAAACAGTGTGTAAGCTTGAAGTAATATAGCAAACACTACGTGTACCGAATATCAGCCTTGTGTAGACTCTTCGTCAACCAGGAAAAGAGAAGGTTCAAAACGAAGCATTAAGCAGGAGCCATCAAGAACGTAGATTTAGTTATACTTGCTGGTAGCTATCAAAAGATTGTTAGTTGGATGATAGGTAGAATATGAATCAGTCAAAGCTAGATAGAATCACCACGAGAAACTCAACGAGATACAATCGTAACGAGAAGCTTGTTACATATAACCAGTGTTACGCATATGGATCTCATGATGTTAACGGCATTAGCCACAAGGTTAAAATGCAAACAGAAAGTTAATTCACTATCAACACTGAAAGAGGCAGACGTCAGTCCACATTTTTACACTCTATAAGCGACTAGAAAAATTTGACTCTGCCTAGAAAACTTCATAATCGTGAGGTTGAATTGTCCCCTAAAATAGTTGGAGATGAAGCTACAGCTGATGCATTGAAAGTTTCAGTAGCTTCCCGTCGAATTCCAACACTATTGGAAATTTCTGATACAAAATCTATTTCGTATGATAATCAAGAAACGCAAATGTAACTGATATAGAATCTTAAGAAAGCGCCAGCACCTGACAGTATAGACCAAAAAAGAATTACCTTTACCACTACACTTCTAGCGGTGCATCTGGACGTTAGAATCAGAATTCAAAACTTCCTACTGAATCATGCTCCTTGACCTTGGACTTCCTGATACATTCCTCGTCCATGCACTAATAGCCTCAAAAAAAAATGATGTCAAACAGTTCTCGCTCTTTCATTAAGCTGCGATAAAGTCTTGATATCCTCAATCTTGCCATGAAACGTGTCAATAGTGAAAAGTCCAGTGGGAACCTTTTTGGTGGTATCCCAAAACTGTTGATCGCGGTTTAAAACTCATCAATAAAACGACTGCAAGTTAATAACGTTACTTAGAAGTCTCTTCTTTGTGGCTTGAAGACTGAATAAGTGCCATTTTAATTTAAAGATCAACAACCTGAGAGACCTTATCTGGTGATAATCTACACCTGGAAAATATCAGAGATGCACGATATATTTCTAAGACCTAGATCAGAGGCTAGTGAACGAGTTCTGAAGTACTCTGAACTTCCTGAATGCCATTCGAATTCGGACAGATGGGAGTCGGGACACAAACAGAGAGTTTGGGGAAAAAAAATATTTTATTTCTAATGGTACTGAATTCCACAGAATCTGTAGCAAATTCAGAAGTAATTTATCTGTATTTCTTGCAAGTTTCATTCTTATCTGAGAATTGACTTCAGAGTTCGAGTTATTTTTTGATAAGTTCGAAGTTCCCACTTCACATAAGACTCGTAGAAGGTTAATAGTGGTCTACAAGGGCACAGCCCCTCCCGCCGTTTTCGAAATTTTTATTTCTCCGACAATTCTGGCGTTGTTTACGCGTGAACTTAATTCACTACCCAGCATGATGTGTGCTGAACAGTTGATGGGAAGAGGGATTTTACAGTTATGACATCTTTCAAAAAGCGAATGTGTAGAGCAGCTGAGACCTGCTTGTCATGGATTTGTGTTGATCATGAACTGAATAAGGTGCCAAAACAGTTGCTCCCTCTCAGAAACTCTTTGGAGCTCCTCAAATAAGTTTATCTTGACCTGAATAGCAACTTTAGCTCTACTTCTGTTTCTGTTGAGTAAGTGCCAGATGGACGAAATGTCAATGAGGAACATCTATATCATGAACTCTTGTTAATTAGTATATAAAATAAAAAATGCCTGGACTTAAATTGAGATCTACGTTTTTTCTTGCTGTAATTCTCTGCATAGGCTTCGTATTGTACACAACATTTCCCACGGATTCTGAATGATGGGGCTTCAAAAGCTGCATACCTGAATCTATGGACATAAATTGGATAATTGATATGTTGAACAATAAAATATTACACAACCTCAAGTTTCAACAAAGTTTTCTGTTTAAAAAATCTGGCAGTCTCTCTAGCCATTTGGGGCAGTTGTAAATATTACCGAACACATTCTTGTTCCAAGTAGTTAAAAGATGCACGCAAAGGGGACATTTGGTATAGAACAGTGGTATGTTTTCTTGCCATCGCCTCCACGTAGGATCTTGAAGCCAAAAACTGTCAAAACTCGTTAAGAAGTTCAGAACATTTTTACAAATCCACAATCTAAACTGATCTAAACACTGAATTGAAACTTGCCTAATTATAGCTATTGAAGCAAGAAATACAACTAGATAATCACTAAAATAGTAAAGAATGAAAAGTAAGACTGTGAGCACTACTACTCCTAACACACTAAGCAAGAGCTACATGAATATCATCACTAAAATAGTAAAGAACAACAACTGGCTGGATCTAACACACGGAGATGTAATGGTTTATGAGCGATGAATTCCAAGACATCATGATGGAATCTTTTTGACTAATTTATAACTTGCTGCAGACTCATTGCAACTAGTTTAGGAGTTTTTCTGGACTCGTTACAACTACTTTAGCGACTCGTTACCACCAGTTTAACGACTAATTTATGAGTCATTAAGCTGGACTCATAAATTACAGGTGGTCCGTTTGGACTTGGAGCAACAAGTAGACTAATCTTAATCGCATCTTTACACTTGCATTTATAGACAACATATAATGTTCTTCAAATATTGAGACTCTTTCTCTATTTATTCATTCTCTCTCTCTCTCTCTCTCTCTCTCTCTCTCTCTCTCTCTCTCTCTCTCTCTCTCTCTCTCTCTCTCTCTCTCTCTCTCTCTCTCTCTCTCTCTCTCTCTCTCTCTCTCTCACACACACACACACACACACACTGAAACACAAGGATCACTTCTAATTCCTTTAAAACCATGGTTGCACAACAACATGATTGATAACAGAGTCAAGCAATCAACTAGGTATCCTGCAAAGTATAACGAATAGAATTGTTTGATGGAAAGACGAGTGCAAATGATTTCCATGGAAAGGAACCTCTAGGACATTGTCAATGGAGACTAAGGGAATGGATCAAGTACTTTACAAAAATTAAATTCTAAAGTAACTTAAGTAGTTTCAAGCATGGGAGAGGCAAGCTTTTGTTACCATCTAGCTAGGCAAACTCTAAGTGCTAACACTGGCCAAGAGGGATTGAATGACACATCAAAACATAGAGAAATTATAGCATAATCACCAGAATCACATCAACGCATGCAAACATTATCATTGAAAGACTAATAGCAAAAGCCGCGTGTATTGATTCATCAAAAGCCATGGTAAATATACAAAACAGTTCTTCCATATCAAGATTTCTCAAAAAGCAGGTGATCATGCCTCTATGAAAATGAGTGTATGTCCTAACTGCAGGACATGTTCACATCAAGAAAGAACTTAAAGCTTGTATTCCTAGTTACTAGTCCTGGCTTGGATTTGATCATTGGGTGCATGATGTTGCCTGGCATGATGCACTCAATGCTCGACGTTGAGCATCAAGCACCAACAGTTTCTTTCTCGATTCTAGCCAAGTAGAATGTTCACATCCTTCACTCCCATTGCATCTCTTAAATGATTGAATCTAACTTTGGCTGATACTTTGGTCATTAGATCAACTGGCATTTCTTTTCTTGGGCAATATTGAAGATTCATCCTCCCACTTTGCACTGAAGAGGTGTTGAATCTCAATTTGTTTTCTCTTTGTGTGACATTTGTCATTCTTTTATTTGAAGATTCATCCTTGATAATCATTGTACATTCTCATACCCTCAATGGTTATCCTAATTCACCATAGAAGTTTTTGATCCAAGTGTATTATATCACTCCTTGGCATAGTCCCGCGGACTCTACCTCAGTGGGCAAACGTACCACTAACCATTGCTTGGAGCTTGCCTAGCTAGCAGTTGCATTCCCATGAAAAATATGAATCTGCAAGTTGACTTCATGTCATTGATGTCTCCTACACAATCGTAGTCTACAAATCTAGCAATTTCACTACAAGGTCCTCTATAACATAGATTGTGCCCTATTGTACCTTTGAAAAAAACTACTATCTATTGTACCATATTCAAGATGTTTGGTTGAGGTTGTCTAACACCTTTAGCTTGCAAACATTATTCGACCCTTGCTCAAATCCCATGGGTTGATACATTCTAATCATTCAATTGCCCATTTAAGGATGTGTTTTGACACGTAGTTGGTATACTTCCATATCTTTAGCTAAGTTCAATGTCATGCCCATGACTGTTGGTCTCGGGTAGCATGTCCACGCTAGGGATCAGTAGACCAACAACCCGTAAGTTAATTGTGACTATAAGGGAATTGGGACCCTTATGTGTATAACGTCATAATTGATGGTTGTAGGCCTAAACTCATGATGGTGGATTTGTATGGATCTATCAGTGACTCATAGGGTGACTGGACGATGTGGCCCATATAGGCTGCAGAGGTGTCCAGTGAGGTGTCACAGTGCACTACTAGTGGTGCATGGGGCTTGGAGGGTATAAGTATACCCATTGGACTCTCACTAGTGTATGCTTGGTTGTGGCAATGGTAGCAGTATGCTGCCGAAGTGACATCTCTCCTATTGAGCATTGACTGGTGATCCATAGCTTGGGGGCTATAGATCTGTTCGATCTAGGATTGGTTGGGTTGGTTTGTCCACCATCCGTTTCCTTGTTGTTCTATGGAATCAGTACCCTTTGTGGTTGCTTGTTTTGGCATGCTTAGAATAGGATCCTTGGTTTACGACTTCATATTCAACAAGAGAAATAGTCTCTAGCACAGAAGGATAGGACACCTTGGAAAAAGATATTACAAATGCTTGCCAAATATGACATGCTCAAAGGCCCGTTAGATGAGATCAAAGACAAGTGTTATGCCTATGTGTGTGTGTGGCTGGTAGCACAAGGAGCCATTCCTAGGAATAAAAGGAAACCAACATGCTTGAGTTGTGATCCATAGTGATCTTTGTGGTCCCATGGAAGTGCCCCAATTGGTAAATCTAGGTACTTCATCACATATATTGATGACTACACTGGAAGAATTAGGATTTGTCTATTAGATTAGAATAGCCAAATCCTAGAAAGCTTTAACATATTCAAGTAGATGGTTGAATATGAGATAGAGAAGAAGATCAGGAGATTTAGAGTTGTTGGATTTCATTTCTTCACTCATTTGGTAATGTGGAACTACTCTGTAGTTTTACTTGCAATGTCGAAGGATTTGAGACCATCTGCATAAATACACGTATTGTGCAAGCAGACCTAATTAAAAACAATTATTCGAGTTGCCAAATAACAACCTCATCAGATTAGGTTGAGGAGTCTTATCCATTACATATTTTGGGTCCAATCACTTATTATCTCGATGTGGCACGTACCAGGTGGATGATGGAGCATTATTTCGTTAGGGATATGCCATAAACAACTATAAATAAATTAGTAGATTAGTTCATTTTATTCAAGTTATTCATAAGTTGAATCGGTTCAAGTTTCAGGAGTAGTCACTCTTGTTCTTCTCCTCTCTCTTTGTTCCTCCATAGGCGTAGACTGATCATTAATAAGCTATCACGATCACAATCTGTGTCTGAGCGAAATTTATAGCAAAATTAGATATGCTATTACTATAGTGCAATCAGAGTAGACAACATATGTATTTTTCATCATTCAACAATACATACTACATTGGACAATATGACACATGACTTGTCTGGTCTTACTATTATTTATATTATTCATGTCATTTGATCTGGGTTTTGATAATTGGCAATTAGACAATATTTCTTTATCATTCATTCCACACTTATTAATGATAATAAGTTGTATTTATGGTAGTATTGAAATAGTTTTGTTATTACACTAACTATTGTTGTTCTTAATACAAGCGAACTATCATTATTGAATAGTTATTTGACTCATATGCAGCTTATTCCATTTTCCAGCATGGGATCAGAGCTAGATCAAAGCTTTGGCAACTAGTTTCAAAGCAATCATCTTTATTGCTAGATTTTCAAAATCAGATCTGTCTACTATGGATCCTTCATCTTAAAATTATATTGAAAAGTTGGATGGTGACAACTGTCACTTATGAAATTTTAAAATGAGGGTGATCCTTTAAGCGAAAGAGATTTGGGAAGTTGTTAAAGAAGGTACTGAGGTTAAGCCTATTGAAGATCCGACGACCATTACTAAATGGAAGTAGAAGGATGGGAAGGCGTTCACCCTTATCACTCTCAATATCAGAGATAATCATATCAGTCATATTCGAAGTGCTCGAGCTTTGTTAGAAGCTTGGAATATTCGAAGCACTCTCTATGCTATGTTATTAGAGATGTGACTACGAAACTTTATCTAAGGGAAAAGTTTTTCTTATTCAAAATGGCTAATACAATTTTGGTTTTGAATCACATGAACAATTTCAAAAGTCTTCTTGAGCATATGTCTGTAAGTGGCATAGAAATCAATGATGCAAATGCCATCACAACTCTATTTTTGAGCCTTCCCTGACATCTATTAAAATTGGGTAATTATCATTTATACTCAGCAAGGTCTTTTCTTAGCACAAGTTTTATCTATGCTACTACATGAAGAGATCCAGAGATATGGATTTTCATTTTCTCATTTGGCACCAGAATTGAAAGCTCTTTATTTGAAGATATATGATAAGAAAAAGAAGTCGAAGAAATGACGAAAGTTGAATAATATTTTGAATTCAGAACAAGGCACAAATTCAAATTCAGCGTCATCAAAATCAAAACTATTGAAATGAACTGAGCATTTGCTAGAGGATTGTCAAATTTTCAAATAAAAAAAGCAACAACAACAGCAATCAGAACATCAATATATTAATGCAGTAGAAAGTTTGAAAGACTTCGATAAAGAAGCTGATGAAGCGACATTTATGGCAAAGGAAGACCAATAAGATGTCGATTCTTGATATTTGGATTCAGGTGTTACTCAAGACATGACAAGCCAACGAAATTGGTTTCATGAGTACAGTCAAGCTACGACTCTAAAGTATGTCTCATTGGGCGATAGTGGTACTCATAGTATTGATGGTATCGGCATTATCAAATTGCAATTTCGAGATGATACTACTTTCATTTCAAATGTTCTTCATGTTTAGAATCTTACTAGTAATCTACTTTTTATCAGTAGAATCGCTGATTTGGGCCATAAAGTCCCATTTGATTCTAATACTTGTTTGATATTAGACAAAAGCATAAATGTAATTGCACTTGGAAAGAGGCAAAGAAATCTTTATAAGCTTAGTCATTGCAATGCTTCAATTGTTCAAGCTCTGTTTACTTCTAATTTGGAAGATATGAGATTTATAATGACATTACAGAATGGGCCATGTCAATTTTACTTCTCTTTGAAATATGTAAAGCCAAAGGTGTGTTAGATATTGTGCACAATGACATATGTGGACCCATGCAGACTCTTTCGATAGGGAGAGCGAAATACTTTTTGACTTTCATCGACAATTATTCGAGGAGGAAAATAGTCTATATTTTGAAGAAGAAACCTGAAGCCTTCAAGTATTTTCAACAATTCAAGCAGGAAAACTGAGAATCAAATTTCAAATAAAATCAAGGCGATGGTGGAGGTGAATTCATTTTGACTAAATTCCAAGATTATTGCAAAGTCTCCACAGTCGAATGGAGTGGCTAAACATAAAAATTGTACACTTGTCGAAAGTGCAAAAAGTATGATTCTACATGCAGGATTATTGAAGACCTTTTGGATAGAAGCCATCTCGACAGCTGCATATCTTCATAATTGACTTACAATGCATCTTAGAACTTTCGGTTCAATCGCTTTCACACAAATTCCAACATAACTTCATAAAAAACTAGATACTAGTAGTTCTGAGTCTATCTTTGTTGGATACTCTTTGAATCATAAAGCTTATAGGATTTACAATCCAATGACTAAGAAGATTACCTTTAGTAGAGATGTTATCTTTCTCGAAGATTCGTTTGTCAATCTCAAGGGAAAGGATATAGTTACAGATGTCGAATCAGTTCTCGATATTACATCAAGTTTAAATCTCGACTATAATCTAATCAATGATTCAAAAGACAACTCGACACAACCGTAGCAGCAACAGCCTAAAAAGCCAATTCTTCAAAGATCGAATCGAAACAATTTTCCTCCTGATCGCCCCCTATCGACAACACCATAGCCACGTATTCTTTTGTTGAGGAGCCAATTGGTTACGACGGAGACAATTTGTAGTCCAAATGCAAAGTCAGTGGAAATCAGTGATGGACAAAGAATGTCAATCTCTCAGTCAAAAACCATACATGGATTGTTATAGACCTGCCAAATGGTAAGAACATCATTTCTTGCAATGGGTCTGTCGAACCAAGTACAAAGCTGATGGTTTAGCTAATCTATGAAAGGCAATATTAGTGGCCATAGAATTCTCCCAAATCCTGAATGTTGATTATTTGAAAACTTTCAATCTCGTGGTCAAAATTTTATGAAAGGTACATTTGTAACCTGTTATTCAAACATCAAATGGCCGATTGTAAAGCAACCAAAACTCCATTGGATTCAGGTCCGAAGTATTCTAATGACCAGTGTCCCAGTCTTTTGAAGAAGTCAAGCAGATGAAACAATATCCTTATCATTCTATTATTGGTTCTTTCATATATGCCATGATATGTACTAGACCTGACATTGCTTACTCAGTTAGTACACTAAGTCAATACATGTTGAATATAGGTTTCATTCATTGAAAAACTCTACTTAGAGTTCTTTGATATCTATAGTTGGAATTATTGCATTTGTTATGGTGGAAATTTGAATGACAATGTTAATCTTCTTCAAGGTTTTACAAATGCAGATTGTGCTGGAGATGTAGGATATGTCTTTGTATTCAACAAAGGTTCTATCTCTTGGAATAGCAAAAAGCATAATTCGACTGCATTATCTTCGACAGAGGTGAGTACATTGCTGATGCACATGATGCTGCAAAAGAAGCTATCTGGTTAAGGCATCTATTGTCGGACATCATTAATCTTAGTTAGATCCAAACAACTTCTGTCTTTTGTGACAATCATAGTACATTTGCTTTATTTGTTAATCCTACTGAGATATCATTCTTGGAGCAAGCACATTGAGATAAAGTATCATTTCTCAAAGACAAAGTACTCTAAATGGAGATCATTCTAATCTTTTGCAAAATAGATTTCATGAAAGCGGATAGGAGTGACAATACATGGGAGTATAGAAGCAAAAAAATTGACAACTTATGTTCAGTGATGTTAAAAGGGAGTTCAGTGTCCTACCCCCCAACAAAATGGGGTGGCCATTTGAAAAATAGAGCATGCGACCTGCCAAAGTTCCTTTGGATAGTAGTTGCAACATCAACCTTCATAATTTATTGATCTTTGAACAAAGTTGTAGATATGAAGACACCCTATGTAGTATGACATCTAAGGAAGCTCCATGTGAATTACCTTAAGATCTTTGGGTGCATCACATATGTTCATGTGCCCAAAGAAAGATGAGGAAGCTATATCCCAAAGGGAGCAAGTGCATTTACGTGGGATATCTAGCAAGGACAAGGGGCTACAAACTATACAATCAAGCCACTAAAAATTTTGTCTCATTAAGGGACATAATTATTTATGAAGATTGTAGGGTCAACTCAAAGGATTTGGGAAACAAAGTAGTGGCAGGAGTGAGAACACTAACTATTATACTTGTGAGCCATCCAATTACAATATCAGATAGTGAAGGGGCTGCTTAGAGACAAAAAGATGTAGAAGTGAGTGAGCATGTCAGGGAGTGAAGAGTAGCACAAATGAGGTATGGACAAAGAGGGGAGGTGATACAATTCAATGAGTGTACAATCCAACTCAAACCAACAAACCAGAAGGAATAAGAAGTTCATGATGGGCAAAGAAAAATGCTTGAGAAGTATGATGACATGGCTTTTGTCAGCAAAGACTATTCACATGAACATGCAAGCTATCAACAAGCTCAACAATGCGATAATTGGATATGTGGAAATAGGAAACGGTTTATGCAAATATGGAGTCAATCCAAAATACCAAGGTATGGAAATAAGTGTAGCTAGCAACGGGAAGAAGGACCAGTTGGTGTAAGTTGTGTCTTGAAGCTAGAGTTTGGCAAGGCTGTGATTGTGGCAAAGGAATATGCTCGGGTAGAAGGATTAGTCATTGAAAATAAAAAATTCACACTAGTAGTAAGAATAAGATCCATCAAAATTTCACTAGCTTGGGGTGCAGTTAAAGACAAGCTGTGAATTCATCTTATATGCCTCTTTACAACTAATAGAGACCTCTAACTTATAGGCCAATGCCCCAAGGATTCTTCATCTCTCTAATTGTTGTTGCATCCATCCCCCTTTTGAACATCCAACTCCATCTTTGTTATGAACTGCCTATGGTGAGAATCCATTAGAGCTATTGTTTGATCTTTCTGGCATAGCATAGTGTTCATTGGCTAGCATGGCAAATGCCTCTGCCTTGTTGTCCACCTATTCCATGATGTTGGCTTGTGCTATCCCCTTCTTCTTTCTTCTTGGAACATTTATACAAAAAATTCCTTTGGGCTGTCATAGTAGAAGCACTTCCTTTATCCCTTATCCTTGCTCTTAGGTCTTTCCAATCCTCTTTTTTGCCATCCTTCCAAGATTAGCTTGATAACCCCCCTTCCCCTTAAGAACCGTCTTGGTCCTCTAAGACAAAGTCTGGAAAAATCTTGCGAAGGACACTGCCTCTTTCCCAAATGGCATTCTCAACCGGCTGATCATTCCACTTGACCAGATATTCTCGGCATAGAGTATGATGAGTCTGCGTCTCTCTACTATCAAGAATCTCCTCTGGTTCATGTGGAGATTGCTGAGGATCCAATGAGAGAACTAGAACACTGTCCCCTACCAGATTTTCTGATCTGGTTAAGGCTTTTCGTAACTGACTTACATGAAAGACTGGAAAAACCTTACTACTATGTGGGAGTTCTAGTTCATAGGTGACTCTGCCTAGTCTCCTATTGATGGTAAAGGGACCACAATACCTTGGAGACAACTTAGCACACACTTCTGATTTAAGGGTTTTAGAGTCAACTGGGACTCTCAAGTAGACTTTCTCACCAGCGGAGAACTGCACATCCCATATGTGTGGATCTGCATAGTGCCTGGCTCGATTCTGGGACTGCCTGATGCTACGCTTAGCATGTTCTATCATCTAGTTTACGTCCTCTAAAAAGTTTCTGGCTGCTTCAACCTTTTCTTGTTTAAACCCTACAGCTGTGGGTGAGCGTGGCTGAAAACCGTACATCAGCATAAATGGGCTGTATCCCGTAGCTGAATGTTTGGTACTGTTATAAGAAAACTCTAATATCGAGAGGTACTCCTCCCAATTAGTCTAATTCTTGCTGACGTATGCACAAAGCATATCCTCCAGCACCTGATTTACCCTCTCTGTTTGACCGTCCATCTGTGGATGGTCGGTGGTACTCATATTAAGTTTAGTATGGAGATGATGGAATACTGCCCTCCAAAAATTTCCATTAAACTTACTGTCCCGGTTGCTAACTATGTCGGAAGGTAGACCGTACAATTTAAATAGCCCGTCTATAAACAGCCTCGCTAACTCTAGAGCTCTAACAGTTGTTTTGGTCGGAATAAAATGAGCCATTTTGGCCAGACGGTCAACTGTGACCCATATAGTGTCATTACCCTTTTGGGTTTTAGGCAGGCCTACTATAAAATCCATGGAGATTCTCTCCCACTTACCAGCTGGTATATCTAAGGGTTGCAACAACCCTCCTGTCTTTAAACGCTCTGCTTTGTTTACTTGACATTTCTGGCGACTAGTTATATACTGTTGGACGTCCTTTTTCATACTGGGCTAGAAAAACTGCCTACGAAGAATCTCATAAGTCTTCTGTATGCCTGGGTGTCCCGCACTAGGATTGTCATGACATTCATATAGGACCTGCTGCCTATAATCCTTTGAATTGGGGACACATACTCTATCTCTATAGAGCAAGTACTCATCCTGAATGGAATACTGTTTCCATTTGAATCCTTGAGTCAACTGACCCTCAACCACTGGGGTTTGCTTGGATAATACAAGCTCGGAATCCTCAACGTCATCTGACGGCATATACTCGGACTCATCATCATCCTCAACAAAAGCTACGGTATTCTTGGATCATCTGGCACCAGCCCCGGGAACTGGTTCTGGAGTCTGTAACTGTCTACTCTGGATTGAGTTCCAGATAGTAGAGAAGAATGCATCCTGCTGGCACTTCCCTCTCAAGGACTCGAGTAACTCATTACGAATCTGAGTAAAACTCAGCTCGTTTATCATAGGCATTATGCTAAGGGCATCTGCTACTGTATTGAATTTCCCCCGTCTATATCTGATAGACATATCAAACTCTTGCATCAACTCTGCCCAACGAGCTTTCTGACCTCTAAGCTCAGGCTGATTGCAAAGGTATCTGATACTTTTATGGTCTGTCAGGACCTCAAAGTTGGCACCATACAAACAATGCCTCCAAGCCTTAACGGCATGGACTATAGAAAAGAGTTCTTTTTCATAGGCATTGTACCTAGTCTGAGTTGGCTCGAGTTTTTACTCTCGAACGCAAGTGGTCGTCCACCTTGAGTTAGTACAACACCAACTGCAAAGTCGCTAGCATCTGTTTCGACCACAAATGGCTGATTGGGGTCGACAACTTTTAAAACTGGTGTTGTAGCTAAGGCTGTTTTGAGAGCATAAAATCTCTCCTGCTGTGCGGACTCCCAAATGAACTCCTTTCCCTTCCCCTTAAGAAGATTTGTCATGGGAACTGTTATCTGAGCATATTCCTTGACAAATCATCTGTAATATCCTGCCAAACCAAGAAAGATCTGAAGTTCCAAAATATTCTGAGGTCTCAACCAATTGAGTATGGCTTTAACCTTATTTGGGTCCATCTTAATCCCATCTGGCGAGATAATGTGACCCAAATATGCTACTTCTTCAATGAAGAATTCACACTTGGATTGTTTAGCATAAAGCTTATGCTTTCTGAGTAGTCGAAATACCTTTCTGAGGTATTTTAGATGCTCCTTCCTCGTTTTGCTGTAGACGAGGATGTCATCTAAAAATACAACTACAAACTTACCCAAGTATGGTCTGAGGACACACTGTTCATCAAGGTCATAAAGGTAGCTGGAGCATTTGTGAGCCCAAATGGCATCACCTTAAACTCATAATGACCGTGACGAGTCCTAAAAGCTGTTTTCGAGACATCTTCTGACTTTATACGGACTTGATGATATCCCGCTCTGAGGTCTATTTTACTGAAAAACTTAGCCCCGTCGAGTTGGTCAAACAACTCGACTGCTCAAGGCATAGGATATTTATTCTTTATTGTGACTTTATTGAGGGCTCTGTAATCTACGCAAAGACGCATAGACCCCTCTTTCTTTTTCACCAAAAGGACTGGTGAGGCCCATGGTGAACTACTGGTCTGAATTTGGCCTTTCCCAAGATAGTCTGTTAACTGCCTAGTTATTTCTTCATCTTCTATTTGGTTGACCCGATACGGAGGTTTAGAAACAGGTGTTGTACCTGGTACTAGGTTTATTACATGATCTACCTCTCTGTTAGGTGGCAAACCATGTGGCAAATCTTCAGGAAAAACATCTTAAATTTTAGACAATAAAGTTTCTAATTTACTGATTTTTTGCTGTATAGAACTGGAAATAGAAACTTTAGGAATAAACTGAAAGTCACATAAGAATACCTGATGGTCTTCGTCTCCGATTAGCTGACAGAGCTATGAACTACAGACCATAGAACTGTTGGAAACATCATGCTCCCCATGCAACTGGATCTCTCGGCCTTTATGCTGAAAGCTGAGGATGTTCTCTTGATAGTTTCTGTGGAGGGAAGGTCCTAAACTATAGAGCCAATCTCTCCCGAGAACAATGTCTATGCGATCCAGGTGCATTATTTGAAAGTTTATTTCATCTTGGTACCCCTGAATACCAAGATTCAAATTACTTACCATAGTTTCCCATATTTTTTTATCTTCACCTTTAGCTAATGAAACTATGTACCTATGCTGACTAGGTACTTCTAGAATTTAGGCTTTTTAACTAGGGTGTAGTTGATGAAATTATGGGTTGCCCCATCATCATAGGTACATAACTCTTACTGACTGGTTACCAACTTTCCCGTGCATATGTACTAGGTCATGTGGCCCAAAGCTGAAGGGCCTCGCTAGCATTGCAGAGGTCAGCTGGCAACAATGTTCATGATCTTCATGATAAACTTTGATCTCGAAAGCTGTCGAGTCACTGGGGAAACTTACAGTCTGAACAAGATGAACTTGTTTCTTATCTTTTTTATCTTTTTTAGTGAAAGGCCCCTTGGGACACTGTCTGACTGTGTGTCCCTTGCCCATACACACAAAGCACAAACGTTTTTGTTTGGCTTTCTCAAATTCTTCTGGTTTTAAGGGCTGTATGAGTGAAGGGCGCTTCTGAAGAGCTTCACCTTTAACTTTATCTTCTTTCTTTCTTTTTAAAAATTTCTTTTTAAATTGAAAGTCTTTCTGAGGAGGCTACTGTCTTGCCCTCTTCCTACCCACTGAATCATCATAGATTTGAGCATATCTGAGAGCTTGCTCAAGGGTAGTAGGTGAGTTTCTCTAGACCTCTACTTTATATTCATCTTTGAGGCCACGGACAAATCCCCTGATCTTCTGATACTCATCCATATTTTTAATCTTTAAAATTGCTTCTCAGTACTGCGAGATATATTGGATTAGGGACTTGTCCATTACTGTTCAGCCTCTTCAAAAGTTTTCCATGACCGGGGAGTTTGCCCAGTCTCCTGGAGATTTAACCACCACTTATAGGCCATGGGCCTTAAGGAAGGACTGGCCCCAATTGCTTGCAAATGGTCAAGGGTCTGTTTAAGAGCATAAATGTTCTTCCATTTGTTGAGGAAGGTTTGTAGAATATCTGCATTTCTATCCTTCTCTTCCCCAATAAAAGTAGGAGGCTTTAAATCTTTAAAGACACTGGGGTGAGACCGCAAAGTCTCACCCGAAACTGATGGAAGTGGAGAAGGGGACTGAGAAGTGGAGGGAAGACTTCCTTTCGCGGAACTCAAAATCAAGCCTTTGAGTTCAGCGAACGAGTCATCCACACTGGACTTGAAATTGGCTAATGCCAACTTCATTTCATCCACTTCTGTTACCAAGTGGAGAAACTGCTCCTTGGTAACCAGTTCGTCAAGTTCTTCGACGAACTGTTCCCGTTCTTCCATTTCCATAGGTTCTTTCCCTTTACTGTAAGCCAAGGCTTCTGTTTCAAGTTCGTCGAAGCCTCTCTCCAGGGGTTGATCAGGTCCCTGAGGAGTGGTCATTTTCAGAACTGAAAGAGAGGTACCTTAACTTCTGATAAAAAAAAGTCAAAAAGACTAATTTACAACTGTACAACTGAAAGGAAAGATGACTTAGCTGTTTCTGAGGACTATACTTCCAAAGAAAATACGAAGAGAAACCCTCTCAACTCTTTTTCCCAAGATTTCAAACCCACTGTCCCGAAATATACCAATTTGAAGCTCCAAACCGTGCTGGGGCACACTACTCACACTGTCTTGCCCTGTTGGTCATGTAAGCTTGACACGTCCCTGACTGTGGTATCTGACCTATCTGTGTTCTCTAGGGTTCGGCACTGGTCACGAGCTCGTAACAAGTTGTCTCTAAACCATGAGGATGTTGGAAAACCTCTAAGACTTGCCTTGTAGATGGACTATAGTGTGCCCCAAACTCCTTGCTCTATGTCTTTGTCCTTCACCTAAGAGATGGCCACATCCCCAAGTGACATGCATATTAGCATGTCACCTTCTCTTCCTTCTCAAATACCATCTCTGCCTACATGGTGTTCCTAACTTGACCTTCTTGATCAAGTTTAATAGACTAAGTTCCTGCGATAAGAATCCACAACCCCTTCTCCTTAATTAATATTTTCATCTTCCAGCTCCATGAGGTGTAGTTTCCTCCCCTCCAGTAGATCCTAGATTTTGCTAATCCTTTTGATGCTATATTTCACCTTTGTTCGGCCTCCTCTTTTGATTTTAATGTTGGGGTGAATCGGCAAGAAATATTATAAAAGGATGTAGCAAAAGGGCAAAATCTACCTTCTATTATGTGTCTATCTACACACAAGCGCCCATACCCAACGAAAGTTAACTTTCAAATATTGAATGATGCATCAAAGCATAGAGAATCTATAGCATAATAATCATAATCACATCAATGCTTGCAAAGGTCATTGAAAGAATCATAGCAGAAGTTGGCATATAACTCATCAAAAGTAACTATACATATACACAATGTTTTCTCCATATCAAAATTTCCCAAAATGGTGGTGATGCCTCCATGACAAAATGACCATTGTATGTCCTAACCACCAGATATGTTTGCATCAAGAAGAAGCTAGAGTTATTATTCCTAATTACTAGGCTTGGCTTGAATTGATTGTTGGTAGACGGGTGTCATTCACCAGATGCTTCATTCCGAGCATCGAGCACCAACATGATCAAGCTTCAAAAGTTATATGAGACCTTGCAAACAAAATCCATTCAAAGCGTCAGCTGGTAGCTTTCATGATGGTTCAAGGATTTAAGATAATAGGACAAATAGCACAAATGAGGACCCAAGGACCCTTGTGGAGGAGCTTGAAGCCATTGAAGAAATCATCGGCGAGGGTCAGGTTGGAGTTCCCTTAAGAAGCCCAACACATCCTTATGATAACTTGATCCTCTTTCTGGAAAATAGAGCTGACAAAGCTATTTCTGGACTTTTCGTGGGGAAATTACTAAATGAAGAAGTGAAACGAACACCATCTGATGCCGGCGAGAGTGCCTTCCTAGGCAGCATTTGTAATTTTCACTAGGAGAGGGAAGTTGTCCAATTGTTGGCCTCCGCCTGAGTAAGTCAAGGATATGAGAGATCTAGGAGAAGGACATTGGATGGCGCAGCAAAATAGTTCTTAGATACCTAGAAGGAACAATCAGTCAATGGAATAACCTGTTCAGGAGTTGAAAGACTGGAAATTTGTGGTTTAAGTCCATGTAGATTGGGCTGGTGATATAGATTGCAGAAAATCCACCACTGGCTACGTGTTTTGCTAGGAGGACTTGGTGCAGTAAAAGACAAGCGACTGTAGCTCTCTACACATTGCAGCTATTCAGGCAGCGAAGTAAGCGATAAGGCTAAGGTAAATGTAGCAGACTTTGGAGAATCTCAGATTATAATATGCAATTATAATTTGGGATGTGTTGCATCGAGTGAAACTGCAGTCATTCACAAGAGCAAAAATCATATAGACATCCAACTCCATCTCATAGAGGAAAACGCGATGCATTGGAAAATTCAGCTCAGATACTGCCCTACAAGGCCATGCCAGCTGACATGCTTTCTAAAGGTTTTGTCAGAAGCAAATTTTTTCATATTTATGATGAAGGTATATTGGAAAAATGCTGTAGATTAGACTTGATGAGGGGGAGAGAACCTCGCAATCTTGAGTCTCCCTAGCCGCTTGGAGCAATTATAGAAACGGCCGAGTACATGCTAGTTGCAACTACTTAGAAGAACGTGCAGGTGAATGGGATTATATATATTCGTGATAAATGTAATGTGTTTTCTTGATACGCCCTCCACGTACGATCTTAAAACCAGAGAAATTGCATCAAAACACATAAGGAAATGACAGACGGGTCCTTTTTTATTCTTGCTGCTGTTCTTTCGTGTGTCTGTATTGTCGCATGCTTTCTCTCTGCCACAACTACAGCTTGGTTTCTCAGAGTTATAGAGTCTAAATCCTGGGATTACACTAGAAGACCTAACTATTGCAGGTTCTATTGAAAGCCAGAAATTTCTTTTTCTGCTAGAATCACTTGGACGTCATGGCGATCCGATGCAACCTTTGAAAAATAATATCTTCTACTAGTATGGAAGTTTCCCGTATAGCTGCTTACTGAAGAAGCTTACGATGATAGTTTTAATTGCACGTTCTCAGTAACTGTATCCTCTTCACTTCTGCATGAGCGCTGATCCCAAGGTGACAACCAGCAAGTGGAAGAACAATATAAATTTAAACTGGTGAGTTGGCCTACATAAAAGTGTTCAGGAAAATATTCATGCTCTCGATAATACTTTACTGACGGTTGCGAAGCATTCTAAGTACGATAAGCAAAGTTGATTTGCACCCCTACTATGGACGACAGTAGTGTACTCCAATGATAGAATTCCAAGGAAACCTACAACAAAAGGTCTTCTGATTTAGCCAGAGATCTGGTTGAGTAGCTCCAAAAGATACTTTATAGTTCCCAAACTATATAATTTCATTAGAATAAGATAGCTAAGTAGCAATCAGTAAAACTGTTAGGTAAGCATCAACAGTCATGACTGTTCAATATGTTTCTTCATCTTTTATCCATGATTTGTTAATGTAAACCTGTTTCTTTAACTAGTTCGAAATTTAGCGTGTATTACTGAATACCAGTGGAAGCTCATGCAACATTTCCAATGTAGGCAGTATCTAAATACCAATTTGACGAAAGTTTAGTCCACAGTGTAATTTTGGTGATGTGTTCCATAAGGTGTGCTTCTCACAAAGCATATGAACGGATTTTGCAAATATGTTATGCAAAAATATGTTGATATCTTAGCTCCATGTAGCTTAGGTGAAGTCTGTAAGAGACAAAACTGCCTTATCTTTCTATGTTACGGGCTGGCCAGAAGATTCTTCGAGATACAGTCAAGCCCAAGCCTTTATCAAGATCGGAGGAAGAGTAAGCTGCTAGTCTATTTCGTGTATGTTACGCGAAAGATCTGACTGAAAGTCAGACAGTAGAATCTAGATAGAGCAGGCTTCTAGCGCATTTCGTGACGTGCTGCACGAGGTTACTTTCAGGTGCATAACTACAGGGAATTTCTATCGCAAATATCTTCAGGAAGGTTGATATGGAAGCTCCCCTAATAATCACGGCAGTGTGCTGGGAGAGGTTACAACTTCCAGTTTTGCCAGCACGGACTGACGCGCTTCATGAAGAAACGGGTGTGAGGAACGACACTAGCCTAATGCTAGTAGGGAAAATTACGCGCAGCTGCTTACGTGATTTCTACTCCAGGATCGGGGCAATCGAGACATTCTGGCTGGGCACGGTTTAAACTCTAAATCCAACAACTAGTTTTCGTGAATAGGCATAATTTGACCTGTGTAGGCCTTAAAAACGTGCGCTCCCTTGCTTTCTGTTGAATAGATTTATTAGTCAGAATAGCTGGTCACAGATGACTGATATAATGCTGAAAAAAATGTCCAAAGTCTATCAGCTTCGCATTACAAAGAAGTAAACATGAAACCTTTAAGGAGCGAGATGTCTTTCCATGCTAAGTGTTTAGGCTCTTCATCTTTTGTTTTCGAGGGTGGATCATGGCTAAAGTCAGTCTCTTGCCTGGGAATCAAAATGATGTCTTCGGCTGGTGCAGAACATGTCACACAACCAAAGCACTACTCCGTAAGGCCAACGTTAGCGGCTTCACAAAAAGCAGGGTAGCTCTTTAATTTTTTGGCTCAGCTAAGAGCAGCATACGCTCAAACGGCAGTTTTGCCAGCAGAACAACATAATAGACGAAATAGTAGGCTTGTATCAAATGCATTCTTAGAGAAATTATTGCGCTCAGCACCGTCACGCAGGCAGGCAGACGCACAAACCTCCCGTGCGTGGCTTGACAAACTATTCTGCCAACAATTATTTGCTCTTTATGAGATTTTCTCACTTAAGGCTCACAATATCAGAGTTATAATTCCATCCCGTCTTTAACGAATCATCTCAATACTTGTAATACCCAAGAAAAGATTATTCTTCAAAGTGTGAGCTGAAGAGTTTGCTTCTTCTCCTCTAAGAAAGTAGTCGCCATCCGTGGTTGGATATGAGGAGCCGTAAGTACTATAATTGCTCGGTCTTACAAGTCGTTATGAAGCGAGCAGGTGTAAGCCTTCTTTGTTATGGTTTTCTGTGAGAATTACTACCGGGCAACAAAGCAGTTCTTCCTTTTGTAAAACTAGTGAAGAATCAAGTGATGATTAAAGATTCATAGATTTTCTCGATAGGGAGCCAAGGACAAACGCGCACTGTTGACCAAAGTTGCGTGAGCATTTGCTTGAAATAATTCATCAAGATGTTCAGTACTCTGGGACTAATTATGAATAAGGACAACTGCCAAAGGAACCAAGAAATTAACAGCTCTCGTTTACCTCAGACTGCTTCCACAGAGCTCTCTTACAAGGTGCTCGAGGCACCAATGTGCCCCCGTCTTCCAGCGGCCAGCCTCTCTTTCGTTTCGACGATCCGATCTAACGGAGTTGAGAGACCGTAACTCAGCTCTACTCAGCTCTCAGCTCTACTGTTAGCTTCTCGAAGTTGCACTACATAGTTGGAGCTCACAATCATAAACACTTCAATAAGCACGTGTTCACTGAATAGAAAGTCCAAAGAAAGTACAAACTAAACAAGATAAGCACCTGAGTCTCGACCGCAGGAGAGAGTGAGAGTGGGCACTGGCAGCAGTAGTTCAGATCCATAGTCGGCAGTCGGTCCATGGTGTTGACATTTTGAGCTTGGTGGAGTGACACTGAAGTCCGAGCAGGGATTGAGCAAAGGGAAAAGAATGTTGTTGAGCACAAGAAGGCGAAGCGGAGCTGCCTGGGTCCCGGAGGAGAGAGGACAGCAAGCAACGTGACGAAGAAACTTATGTACAAAACGCGCGTTAAACGAGAAACGATGACAGGATGATTCCACGGTTTGACGTCTGTTTATAGTATATTTTCCAAACGCCGCCGCTAAAATATGTGAGTAGCAGAATAGCTATAGGATGGAATCCTTTCTATTAAGACTTCTTCCATATTCTAGATTCGCTGGTCGAGAAATATTACTACTAAATTTTCTTCCTCCCTGCATCCTTTGGTAGTTTTGGCAAGCTAATTTTCTCCTCATCACGACAAGCTCTCAAGCTGCAATGTGAAAAACAGCACATTTACAAGTCACACTTTCTTTCACAAAGTTGAAAGCTCTAATCCGCGTCCAAAACCTACACTAAGCTGGGCCCGGGTCTGCGTAGCTATCGCAACGTGAATACACCTATTTTTGAGTTTTCACCTTGCTTCTTAGTTGGTAGTGCTTTGAGCTTTCGAGTTACAATCTATAACTCAAGAATTACTGGAGAGTAGAGTCGTTGCGTAGTCTGCAACGAGGCAGTCGCTAGTTGAGGACAGGCATCTTAAAGATTTCAGTCCTCCACTGAAACCAGACTCACGACCTTTAGATGATCTTGAAAGTTTGAACTATGACAGAAAGTAATCTGAACGTTCAGTTCCCTTTGGAGTTCGGAATATTCTACGACAGTGGATCTGCGTATAAGGCATAAGAGTGCCTGAGCATTTGCTGTGAAGTACGAGTACACTGTACCATAAGGTCTCTAGAGAACTCTTATCTTGATTTTGATTCCGGAATCCTGTGGTGGAGCACAATTCCTCACCTTTATGTACCCACACAGACTAACAACATCTCCACATCGTTGCGCTGATGAGCCCAAATATTTTATTTGCGGTAAAAAATACTCCCCGAGGGACCACACGCATCTGACTCTAGAGATCGCACAGTACACAACAGAATCATAGCATGTAGTCTTAACCTTGGAGATAAAAGATATTTCCCCTTGAAAAGCAATACGTGTACTTGTCATTAAAGGATAAATCTGTCACATAATCCAAAGATAAACGATGACAAACCTCGCAAACCTCGCAATGCAAGTTGGTAGCAATTCATTAACTGAAACAACACTGCAGTATAAACATAAAGTCCGAGAATCTCGTAAATCAGGAATCTTCACAGAAAACTAGCAGCAGCTAATTAACCATCGCCCTGGCCAGTTCTATGATTGGAAACTATGACTGTAAAACTGTGATTGTGGTAAACACTGACAAACCCACCTCCCAATTCCCGCCTGCTCGCCCATGGATAAATCATAAAAGCAATAGCTCCACCTCCATCTCAACCCAGATATACACCACAAATAAAAAGAGACAAGTTAGATATACCTCCATCTCAATCTTGTTAGTACAGACAACGAGTCAGGCTGATTACTAACACTTCATCTCTAAAATCTCCCATGCATACACCTCGGGGTGAGGACGATATCTGTGATGAATTAGGTAGAGGCTGCAAATACTTAGCACTTCAATATGTGTATAAGAACCTTCCATTTCTTATGATGCAACTATCAAGAGGGAGATTGCTAACTTTTGTGGTGTGATCCCATCATGCATTTGTCAAACTCTTCTTTCTCCTCTCATTACTCACCACCATGCATCTCTCTAGAAGTACAAGCAGGCATCCAGTCTGCTAAATAAATGAGACGTCTTACCATCATCAGCATTCATGTGAATTTAGTTTGTTATTCACAACTATACTTTGGAGATACCAACGTCTCTAAATTTGGAGAGCAGCCAAACTTGAGCTGCTATCTTAGTTGACAAACGCTTTTTCTTCAACCAACAAAATACATATAGGTTGTAAAGTGCACTTGGATGAGATATATGAGACCCTTGTGCTCCCATGAATGTGGTGGTAAGTATGGGGGCTAAGGCCATTCTGTGACATCAATTTAAGTCCATTTATTTGTATGTAGCCAAACCATCCTAAAAGCTCACTTTGGTATAGCACAAATGCAATGAGAGCTTTCACCCTAATTTAAAGCTTGATGATGGATATTCTAGCTATACCTTGACTATTTTTCTCCTCTGTAGGAGAATAAGGTTCACAATGGAACAAGGTGAGCCATAGATTTACATTTGAAAATTTGATATTGACTGACGTCAAAACCCAAAATCAAAATATTAGATCATTTATGATTTATTATTAGCATTCATGGTTTCATGATTTTCTAGATTTTGACATTCATGTTTTACATTTATTCACAATGTTACAATCTCATGTCATGACCATTCGATAGAATTGTCACCAATCTCATCAATAATCATGTAGTGTGCACAATTGTGAGTGTTGTTAAGCATAAGGAAAAGTTTTGATCTTACTGCTGCATGGTTTGTGTTAACTCATTGTTATGCATAATCTTCCATTATGTTGGCATCCAAACATTTCAAATGAGTTATGTGATATTTTTTAACACCCATTCTTCAAATTGTCATGTATAATTACATGCAATCCTCCAAACTATGTTAGCCAATCCATGGGCAACGCATTGCCTCTAAGGAAGTGTGAAAAATATTAACTAGTTATGTTGAGTTTATTTGGCAATTTGAGGCCAATATGGACTTTTTATCTTAGAGATAGACTTTTTAAAGCTAATAAGGCCTAAGAATAGTGGATTTACTATTTTTGGCAACTTAGGCAAGCTGACAAGGTCCCATATAGACCTCTTGATATTGGTTCATATACATGTATTAAATCTAGTCATGTTAGATCTCGGTTTTGGTAAAGATCTAGAACCATAAGTTGATAAGCTTGTGCAAGAACATCCAAATAGAGCAAGAGGCTGTTATAAATAGGCTGCAAGCGTGGGAGGAATCCATGTCTCTCATTCTTCTCTCATTAATTCTTATGGAAGATATCTCTTTGGGTTTTTACATCCATTTTTTGCATCTTGATGGTGATATAGTGAGATTTTGTGTGTAGAATGCCTTTTTTCTTATGTATTTGGATCCACACATGTGAGTACTATTGTTGTACTATTCTTGTACGGATAGGAATAGTAAATTAACATATCTAAGTGTTTATGAAAAGTTCTTATTGAGTTTACATCTTCAATGTGTAGTAGGTGCATGATTTCTAAATTTGTAATGATGCTAGATGTGCTCTCCAAATTAGCTAAAATGGATCTTTATGATCTATTTTTTTAGCATGGTATCAAAGCTTTGTTGCAGGCTACAATTGGAAAAGAAGCCATTTCTAGTGAGTGATTTGGAGGTGTTATCAATTCCAAAGTAATTTCTTGTCAAAATCAAGCATTTTCAAGTGTAGAATGGGGATCTTTGTGATGCAAAACTCAATTTAGGTCAAAATACTTGTAGTAGGCCAATTTCCCTCCCTACTTGTTAGATTGTGGTGAGTTTTGATGCATAAGGGTTTATATCATTCTTCAAGATTCTATATCAAAGTTATAGCTTTTGCATGTAGAATTTGTGTGATTCAATATATGCAATTTTGTGGAAATCCTAAAATTGATAGGATATCTTGATTTTGAAGTTGCTGGAATTTTTAAGTGTCTTTCAATCTTAGATAGTACAAAAGTTCATGATATTGTACGTTGATCATGTGTCATCAACAACTTGTTTGCTGCTGTTTTACAGAGAATTCAAAGGTGGATACATGGAGGAATCCTTTCATTATAATTCTATGTTCTTTTACATGTATCTTGTTCACCATTCTATGTAAAATTGATGTAAGAAATAGTGAAGCATCCTATATGGACACTATTATCTATATCAATTATGTTTTACTTCATATTGTACATATTAGAACACTTGAGAAGAGATCTATTATCATGATGGAGATCATTCTTAGGTTGGAACAAAGTAGTGTTGTAAAACTAGCAAGTTAAGTTGAAGAGAGAGTGTGAAAATTGTCAACATTTCTTAGCTAGTTTGAGGCCTAAATTGGCAATTTTTGTACATAGTTTTGGATATAACATTCACACATGTGAAAGAGGCCTAGATATTTTTATTTTAATATATATTTCATGTTGAAGAAGTCTCAAACTTCAGGACCTTCGAAATGACACCAAAATCATGTTATTTGGACATATAGGCCAAATTGGCTATTTTAGGCTACTGGTGTCCTAAATTTGGGTCCTAAGTTCTAGAGAGAGGAGAGAGAGTCATCTCTCTCACCTATATTAGGCTGAAATACCTGGAGAACAGGTTGGAGAAACTTATTGTATTGTTGAGAGAGATCAATAGATCATTGTCACAGTTTCTTCCTCCATTGAGAGCATTGCTTTGTGTATTGTCTTCAAGATTTTGTGTATGATCTTAAGAGGTTTCCAAAAGTGGTAGGGTGCTATTGTAAGGCTGGTATGCTGTTGTTTTTTACTGCCATCAGTACCTTTTATTAGTTTCTTTTGTCTCTTGAATGCTTTGTCAAGTTCATGTGTATCAAAGGTAGCATTAGGATGCTTTGCCATTTCTAGCTTTTGTAGCTTGTTGTGCAAAGATCTTAGCCAAGTATTTTGGGAGTTTGGATCCATTCAAGATCCACTTTTTTCACATGGTATCAGAGCTAGTTGGCTATTATTTTTAGTAAGGTTTCCATTTATGGTTATATTTGGATGTTTGATCAAGTTCTAACATGATTATGCATTGCATTGTTGATCAAATCTTACTAACCTTTGTTTTGTGAGTTGAACTTGTGGATCAAAAGCATATTTCAGGTCTATTGAAGATCAGAGGCTGAGAAGAAGCTATTTTGGATTGGATCATAACACCTAATCATTTGTTGATTGTGAGGCTTGTGCATATTCAATACTAACAATGTTCTGTTCAATGTATTGTTGACAATCTCCACTTCTGTGGATGAACACTCTCCTTTGTGGATGAACATTCTTCTTAAGTGGATGAAAAATACTCTTTAAGTGATTTTGTATTTCTCCAAAAGGCTGAGCAAAGCTCCCACTTGGATGAAAGATCCCCTTTTGGCTGAACAGATTGTCAACAATATTTTGCATAAATTTTAGTGTACTTTGTTGAGCATGTAAGTAACTCTCCTAATGTAATTTGATTGGAGCATTTTCTAGAAGGTTTTAACCATTATGCAAATGTGTTTTCAGGTTCTTAACAGGTTGAGGAACATTCTCATGTGAAGTGATCTTAGATCTACATCTAAACACCAAGACTTGACAAGCTAGTAAAGCTAGTCTTGTGATTCACTAAGTGTGCTCTTTCATTCACCTCTAAAGCTTGTATTTATCACTTGCTGGAGTTTATAAACTTCTAGAAGTGTGGTTTACATGTGGTTTTACAGGTTGAATCAATATCTTAGTGTGTTGATCAAGTTTGTTCAATTCTAGGTATTCTTGGCAGCCTAGTCTTTTGTATTTTCTAAGAATGCAAGTAACTCTTCACACCATAGCTTGATTTGGTCACTTGCTGGAAAGTTTGAGAGCTTAAGCAAGAGTGTGTCAGGTTGGTTTGAGTTTGTAATCCATTCTTAGTGTGTGCAAAGTGTTGCATGTGTTTTCAATCTTCCTTTCTATGCTTGGAAACCAGCCAGGTTCAAGATAGAAGTGTTTTAGGGTCCTAGATCTTCTGAGATCTCCTTATCCATCATTTGTTGAGAGAAAAGTGAGTGCTAGGTGCATTAGTACAGAGCCTAAAAGTTGAAGAATCATTATATTCATGGCTTCCAATGGTGGGATCATGTTAGAAACTAATGATAGGTTGAGTTCATCAAACTACTCTACCTGGAAAGTGAGGATGGAATCCTTACTTGAGTTGAATGAACTCATGGACATAGTTGCAGGAACTGAAGAGAGACCATCCATAGTTCAAGCGCAACAAAGGTTTGATAAGAAGGCCAAAAGGGCTCTTCATATCATTAAAATGAATGTTACCAATGAACTTCTCAAGGAAGTTGGTACTAGTCAAAGTGCAAGTGAGGCATGGAATGCCTTGAAGAAGCTCTTTGAATCAAAGTCCACATCTAGGGTATTGACCCTAAGGAGGCAAATATTTTCTAGTAGGCAAAGAGAGGGTGAAAGTGCTCATGCATTTGTCTTGAGGGTTAAGTCCTTAAGTGATGATCTAGCATGTATTGATGAAAACATAAAAGATGGTGAAATAGTCCAGGTTATGTTGAATGGTTTGCTAGATGAACATGCTAACCTTGTGCAAAGTTTTGCCATTCAAAGAGCCTTGCCAAGTGTGGTTGACTTGCAAGAAATCTTATTGGCTGAAGAACATAGGTTGCAATCAAAGCTTGATGGTGCATCCTTGCAAGGTGGAGGTGAAGAGGCTTTCTTCACAAAAAGGCAAAGTCAAAGGCAAAGGTAAAGGCAAAGGAAAATGGTCCAAAGGTGGTAACTCAGATCATGATGATCACTCTTCCTCCTCCTCTTCTACTTCTTTTAGAAAGAAAGACAAGTCAAAGTTCAAGTGCTTTTATTGTGGGATAAAAGGTCATTTTGCAAATGAATGTCATAAGAAGCAAAGTAATGAAGGTAGCAAGCAAAACAACTTTTGTACTTCTAATGAGGATCTAGATTCTTGTGATTCTCTCATGATGTGTTCTTCAAGTCTAATGTCAAGTGGAAGTGACAAGGATTCATGGTGGATAGATAGTGGATCTAGTTCACACATGACTAGTCAAAAGGAGTTCTTTACTTCTTTGATCTCTTATGTTGGAACCAAGAAAGTCGTTCACATGCCAAATGGTGGTGAGTGTATGATCAAAGGTATTGGCTCAATTCCTATTTGCCTTTCTACTAATAGGAATGTAAGGCTTGATGGTGTTCTTTACATTCCTTCACTTTCAAGGAATTTGCTAAGTGTTGTTCAAATGTTAAAAAAAGGGTACAAGACAAAGTTTGTTGGGGATGTTTGCTTCATTACTAAGGGAGATGTCTTGATTGTTATGGGCAATAGACAAGGTAGACTTTACAAGCTTGATGCATTTGTTATGTCTAACAAGAGGAATGAAATGGATGTTGGTGGTTCTCTCAACTTTCAAAAATCAATCCCTAGCATCAATAAGATTGGTAGATCTTATGCAAAGTCTAAAGAGCTTCCTTATGCTAGATCTAGGTTGAGATCTAATGAGCTTCTTGGAGATAGTTATTGTTGTGCTAACTTGGCAACGTTTGGTGAATCTATGATCAATGTTTTGGACCATTGGATCTTGAAGATGGACTAGTGCTACCTACTAGTCAAATGGAGTCTGGTGGTGCTAAATTAGTATCATGTTTGAACTCTTCTACTCATAGATTTCCAAGTCTTGGTGGCTCTTCAATGGAACTACATGGCAAGTGCAAAAATGAAAAAGTAAGAAGAGAGCTAACTTCATCAATGGAGGTGATGAAAACTCTTCTTTGGAACTGGTTATTGCTAATGACTTATTTACTCATTTGGAAAGAGATGGTGCTTTGAGCATGATTGAAGAAAAAGTTTCTTTTGTATCTTTATGTGATGAGTCCAAAAAAGTCATTTGTGAAACAAGTGGTGTCACATGTATTCATAAAGAAAGTAGATCAAAAGGCTCTATCGTGAAACTTGGTGAGGAAGATCTCAAGTCAAAAGGGAGAGATGAATGTGAAGTGTTCAAAGTAGATGATGCTTTTGTGAATGATAGTGAGGGTTCATTATCATTACCTATATCATTGACTAAAAGTCCAGGTTTGACAAGAAAAAGTACTTCAATCATTCTTATGCTAAAGGAACTATGTATTCTTGTGAAGGAAAGGGCAAAGGAAGAGTGACTCTTGGGAAGATTCAAGACATGGATCTTACATCTCTTCATCAACTCAAACGTTGCTATGATTGTGGTGGAGTGTTCATGCATGATCAATATGGCAAAAGGTTGGATGAAGAAGACTACATGGAACAACTCAAGTGGCAATTTCTCCAAGGCAAGGAAGATCTCATTGGTGAGCTCATTGAGGTTTGGTTTGATCTCAAATGGGCTGGTTTGATTAGGTTTGATACTCAGCTTCATCTACTCTACTTCATGTTGGATAGAATTGTAGAAATCTATCTTTTTGGTTTATGATGGTGACATTGTTTTCACTAACCATAGTGAAAGGTTAAAATCAAGCAATGATGAGATCTTGTGGGATGTTAATCATGTGTTTGAGAGGGAGTATTTTCAGAGGTTCAGATTTGAAGATGTTTATAAATGCAAAGTCCTTGATGTTTTATTGGAAGATCAAGATGTTGATCTTGAATTGCTTCATCAACACCAAGAGGCAAGTAACAATTGGAAGCTAGTCAAAAGCATCAAAGGGGAGCCACATGGGCAAAGCATTTTGGATCTATTTTTACAGGTTTTTGAAGGTTCAAGTAAGGTTCTTGGAGCAGCAAGGAAGTGTCCTTTTACTCTACCTTACTTGTTTAATCCCATGTATGAACATTGTCATGTCAATGTGTTGGAATTGTCAAAATTCAATGAAACAAATCTAATCCTGGTATGACAAAACTATCATGCCTAAATGCAAGCTAACATCCAATCAAGCATCACAATCATTCTAATAAACTAAAAATTATGGCATTTACTCTCTGAAAATGGCACCAAAATTGTAACAACTTTCACTCAATCTTCTTCAAGTCCTATTTCCAAGCAAGACAAGGCAAACAAGATAGAAAGTGGATTATTATTTCATGTCAAGTGGTAGTTCGATCCCATGAGAGGAGAGTTTATTCACAAGTTGTTATGCAAGCCAATGATGATGTCCAATCTAATCCTAACATCCATTAACTCTAATTCTCCATAATGAAGCTTACTTCTCTCTCTCTCTCTCTCTCTCTCTCTCTCTCTCTCTCTCTCTCTCTCTCTCTCTCTCTCTCTCTCTCTCTCTCTCTCTCTCTCTCTCTCTCTCTCTCTCATGTTCAAGAAGCATGTGCACAAGTTAGTGTAAAAAAGTTTCCGATCCCATGACCATTGCATCTTAAAAAAAAGAGAGACATGTTAAACCAAGGCATGCCAAAAATAGTAGATACTCCATTTCATATCAATGAAGTGTATTGCTCAAAAGGAGAAAGTCTAGCTTATGACAATTGCAATAATATGTCTATTGATATTAATCAGTTGCTAGCATTCATAATAGGATTTTATGGTATTACAAATGAGAGTGTCAATAACAAGCTAGTAGTTGTCTTAAATTAGATGAGTCTGAAATTATAAAAGAAAAAAAAATGGAGAGAGTTAGTATTACAGTCATGAATGGAGCACTTTCAAATTTAAAACACCCACACGAACTCAACTTCAATGTTCAATCAAATAATTTGGTGGTTGGCAGCTTTTTAGGTATAGTTGCTCTATTGCAATTTTTATATAGATAATAATTTTTATGTTGATTTTATGATACAACAGTATTTTGTCTCTCTTCTAGGTGTTGAAACAAGACCATGACATTCTCTCATGGATATTTAGTAGAACATCATATCCTGCCATCATCAAAAGTCACATGGAGGGAGTTCCACTTACTGTTTCAAGCATTGGCAATTTCAACATTGAGTGGCATTTGGCAGGAGATCTAAAGATGTTAAAGTGTATGTTCAACGTATTCAACGTCTCTCATGGAGCTAATTCAAAGCACCCTTGTCTGTATTGCATGAAGACAACAAAAGACATGACAAGGATTACAGGAGTATCAAGAGATCGGGAAGATCCAAATTGGAAACCCATACTATTGATTCCAATTCCTAATGTTTATATTTGTACATTGCATGGAGAGGTGCATATAATAGAAAAAATAATATATCTTCACATATGATTTGCATGGAATACTAAGCCAAAATCATCAAAACAAGCCATTTCTGTTAGATTTCTTATGCTCAGCCTTAAACAAATCGGTCAAGTAATGAGCATCCTAAAAAACGAAGGCCGACTACATGTTTTCGGACCTTCACATTTTTCTCGTGTAAGATTTTTTTTGCCTTACCAATTTTTAGGCACCTTATCCTTTTTCGCACCTTAGCGAGAAAAGCGACACAGTGGCCAAGTGGCCATAATGCCTTACAAACCATATTTAAGGCACCTTTTTCTTTTTTGCCTTTTTCGCTTTTTTCGCCTTTTCCTCCGCGAAAAATGCGACAAAGTGGCATAATGCCTTAGAAACCATTTTTAAGGCACCTTCGGCATTTTTGTTGTCTTTAACCTAAGGTACTTTTTGCTTCTTCGCTGCCTTTAGTCCAAGGTACTTTTCGACTTTTTGCCCTTTTTCGTCATTTTCGCTATCTTAAATCTAAGGGCGCTTTTAGGATTTACATACCTTAAGTCTAAGGGCACCTTCAGGATTTGCATACCTTCAGTCTAAGGGCACCTTCGGGTTTTTCAAGTTTTTCTCATTTTTGCTACATTGGCAGACTGACGTCGCCAACTTATCATCAACCCTAAAACAGCTGGAGAAACAAATATCCTAAAGGCGGTTACCAACTCTGTACAGATGCAAAACTGGAGTAAATGGCAGTTAAGGCATAAGATATTTTTCCTAGACACTTGTAAATCTATATATTAGCTTAATCAAGCTATGTAAGTGTTAATTGAATTTATCTTTCAATCAGAGTTTTCTGTAGCCAGCGTTATTTGAAGGCCCCGACAATCGACAATATGTTTGTCGGTTGTAGAGATGCATCTATGGTCTAAAACAGGCATCACGAGCTTGGTATAAGAAGCTTGATGGTCTTCTGAAGTCTCTAGACTTCAATCCTACACAACCGGACTGTCATGTCTACATAAAAAGAATAGGAAAAGATTTTGTGATATTGACTATTTTTGTGGATGATTCCCTGTTGATAGGAAATTCCTTGATGCTGATCAAAAACACGAAGAGTCAGATTTCTAAAAGTTATGAAATCATAGATCTAGCAGAAGTAACGAAATGCCTCGGGCTGGAGATCAGAAGAGATCGAAGAAAGGGCAAAATGCACTTGAGTCAGTCTGAATATGCCAGAAAGGTGCTCAAGTAGTATGACATGATGGACTGCAAAGAAAAGGCCACACCAATGATAGCTGGAGCCAAGCTGATGCAGGATCGCCCAAAAATAGAAGAGGAAGAATAGAGGATGGTAGGTATACCCTACCAAAACCTAATCGGTAGTCTAATGTACCTTACAATTTGTACCAGACCCGATCTAGCTTTCTCTGTTTATGCCTTGAGCCAATTCTCTTCCAATCCTGACATGGCACATTGGCAAATGGCAAAACAAATTCTACAGTATCTGAAGGGTACCCAGAATATGGGATTAACCTACAGAGCTGAAAACAAAAGAAAAGGATTCGAGCTACACTACTACAGTAATGCAAACTGGGCGAGCTACAAAGATGACAGCAAGTCCATAACTGGAGGATGTACCATAGCGTGCGGAACTACAATCAGCTGAATATGCAAAAAGCAAACCTTGGTAGCTCAATCCTCTTGCGAAGCTAAATACATCGCAGCTTCAAAGGTGGCGAACGAGGTAGTGTGGCTGTAGATGATGCTGGAAGCAATCGGAATACCACAAGAAGGGCCATGCATGATGATGATGGACTCTCAGAGTGCCATTTATCTGTCCCAGAATCATGGCTTCCATTCAAAGACAAAACACATACCTTTGAAGTACCATCACATTCGAGATTTAATCTCGAAAGGAGAGCTCTAGGTTCGGTACATAAAATCAGAAGACATGATTGCAAATCTACTCACGAAGCCGCTCGACAAGCCACTCTTTGCCAAGCAAAGAAAGGCAATTGGATTAAACGTGCAAAGCTGCAAGGTTCAAGAGGGAGTGTCAAAAATGGTGAACTCCTGCAACTTTGCTGCAACGCGAAAGTCAATGAGCCTTGACTCGAAGGTCGAACAATTTGCGAAAGTCAGCTTGCTTCCAAGACAAACAAAGGACGAACGATTTGCGAATCATTCGCGAATTGTAAACATACCTCCAAGACCGCAAAAATTGCAAAGCAACAAAAATTGCAAAGAAACAGAAGAAACGAAAGGAAACGAAAGAAACGAAGGGGAATCTTTCACACTACCAATTGGCAGCTCAACGGGCTTGGAGTCGCAAACTTCATGCCCAGCTGAAACAGGTAGCAACGACAGAGAGTAACTGATTAGTTGATTAGCATTAACTACTCTTGTAATTCTTTGTTTAGCTATCTTGCAAACTCCACACAATGGAGATAAAAACTATTGTTCTTGATCAAAAAATAAGACTATAATACTATAAGATATAAAGAGAGACAGAGATAGTACAGCAGAAAACAAAAAAGACTAGAAACGAGAGAGTTGTGCATGAAAGTCTGCCAATGAGCAGAACACAGCGAAAGAGCTGAGCGTCAGGCCGCCAACGAACGAGACACTGACGATCTCGTCCTAAAAATCAAATTGATAATTGAATGCTCTATTTTCGTGCATCTCCTTATCTTACGCTATCTTGATTGCTAAAATGGAATCTATTCTAACACTGTGTAGTCACGTGTCTAGGTTCCTGAGAAGCTTCCGCGCAAAAGAAAATACAAAAGAAACAAAATCGTTCATGACAATGAAACGAAAATGTTTCGCGTCAAAAATCAAGATTGTGATTGAGTGGCCAATTTCGAGAACTGTGAGGCAAGTAAAGTTATTTTTAGGTTTTACACTTTTCTTCAAGAGATTTATTGAGGATTATGCTAAGTTAGCAGCATCGCTTAATAATATGACAAAAGGGTTTGTTAATAAAAGGAAAAAGAGGAATCAACCTAGTCCGTCTGTTGTTTTGGGAGAACAAAGAATTGAATCAATGTTTTGAGAAACTTAAAACAATGATTGTTTCAGCTCCCGTGTTACAAATTGCAAATCCAAATTTACCTTACATCGTGAGAACGGACTTGCAGTTGGAGCAGTTCTATTACAAATCGATAGGCCACTAGCGTTTGAGAGCAAAAAATTCATTGGTCCTCAGTTGCGTTATACTACGCAGGAAAAGAATTGTTTGTTGTAATCCATGCACTTAAAACCTGGGACACTACTTGTATGGTAGTAAGTTTGTAGTGTATGCAGATCACTAGCCTCTTAAGTATTTTTGTAATCAACATAATCTTCGGGGGAGAAAAGCTCGATGGGCTGAATTGATGCAAGAATTCGATCATGAAATCCATTACATAAGAGACAGCTCTAATCAAGTTGCAGTTGCTCTTAGTCGGATCGGTGAACTGAACGAGTTGTCATTCACCCAGATTTCTATGGATCTATATTTTTCGCTGAGAGAAAAATATGAATCAGATTCTCATTTTGGTCACATTTGGAACATTGTTCAAGCTGGAAGAACTGTGGACAGTGTTGAGTCAAAAACACGTAGGACTCAACTAACTAAAAAAGATAAGAAGATTATGGAACAGCTCACTATTCAAGATGGATTACTATTTTGGAATGGAAAAGTTTGTGTACCTGGGGATGATGAGCTCAAACGTAAGATTTTGTTTGAATGTCATGACATATCCTTTGCAAGACATCCCGGTATACATAGGACTCTGGACTTGGTTAAAAGGGAATTTTATTGGCCAAAGCTCAAGCCATATGTCGAGTCATATGTTGTTAAATGCAAACCCTGTCAACTAGCAAAGGCGGAACGCCATAAGGCTGGTGGTTTGTTGCATCTTTTAGATATCTATAATAAGAAATGGGAAAGCCTATCTATGGATTTTATAGTTGGACTTTCAAAGACCCAACGACAAAATGATTCTATTTGGGTTGTAGTGGATCGGTTAACTAAGTTAGCTGCATTCATACCAGTCAAGTCAACTATAAAGGCTTCTGAATTAGCCCAGATCTTTGTTGAAAGATTATTTTGGTTGTATGGTCTGCCAAGTGACATTGTTAGTAATAGAGATCCTAAGTTCATAGGTTACTTTTGGTCAGCAGTATTTTATAAACTGGAAACTTCTTTGAGTTTAAGTTCTTCTGATCATCCCGAATCAGATGGCCAGACAGAAAGGACTAATCAAACTATGGAAGATATTTTGAGGACGTATGTTTCTCATAGGCAATCTCATTGGGAAGATTCTCTCCCACTGGTTGAGTTTGCATATAATTGTAGAAAACATTCTGCTATAGGTTACAGTCTTTTTATGCTTATGTATGGTTTTGAACCTAGATCTCCAATAAATGTTGAGATGAAGTTTGTTAAGATCCATAAGGTTGCTGATTTTTTGCATGATATGCAAGAGATGTTGCAAGTGGCTAGGGATAGTATCCGAAGTGCTCAGGATAGAGCTAAACACTATACCGATCTTAAGAGATCTCTAAGGGATTTTAAAGTTGATGACTGGGTATATCTTACGATTCCAAAAGATTCTAAGACATTACATACAAGGAAGCATTATAAGCTGTCTACCCATTATTGTGGAACTTTCAGGATTGTACGTAGAATTGGTTCTTTGGCGTATGAACTCGATCTTCAAGGAAAATCGACCGCACACCCAATATTTCATGTAAGTCGTTTGAAACTAAGCTTACATGATGGTGATATAGTTGGATCGAATGAGGATTTATCCCATTTAG
The DNA here is from genome assembly GCA_029204225.1 of Diphasiastrum complanatum. NCBI lineage: Eukaryota > Viridiplantae > Streptophyta > Lycopodiopsida > Lycopodiales > Lycopodiaceae > Diphasiastrum > Diphasiastrum complanatum. Next base: position 47,696,747 of record CM055095.1, read on the forward strand.
AAGATTTGTCTCTTAGTGTACCTTTGGAACCTGAGAAAGTGCTCAGAACTAGAGATAAACAATTGAGAAATCATTCTATCTCTAAGTGCTTAATTTGGTGGGAGGGTCGTACTGAGGATGATGATTCGTGGGAGAGAGTTGATAGCATAAAGAAGAATTTTCCAAATTTTAGTTTCTAAGGATAGAAGCAGTTTAAGGAGGGAAGAATGTAATGTCCATGACCAGTACATAGGATACAATATACTCCTAGTCTTGGATACACAGTACTCCAGTGAAACAAAACTGGACATGACCCGAAAGTAAGTGATATCCTTGTGAGGCCCCGAACACACTAAATGGAGTTTAGACAAGGTATGAGACAGTGTATGCATGTGAAAAGTTATCAATAACAATTCTATAAATAGTTGGTCCATGCTTAGGACTCTATTATAGGTGAATCTATGTATAGGAAACTTAGGGCTATGCATGGCTATGTGCCCAGGATGCTTTTGGCTCTATATATTGGGTCCGAACTCGCCCTACTCCTCATCATGGTTTTGGATTCATTGCAGGCTCTCACTCTACATTCATGCTTCTTGTTCCTTGGCTTGGGGCTAAAGCTTCTAGAGTTTGATTGGATGCTTCTACTTGGTTGGGTGATTTCTCCATAGTGTGTTATCATTGTGTTTGTGATTTGTAAGCAGGATCTAAGGAGCTTCCCTTATAACTGAAGAGGCCTATCAATTTTTTTTTCCCAAAATTGAGCTGCTAAACTAGCACTTTGTCTATTACGCTGCCAAAAGTCCTCTATATAATGCCCAAAATCGACTCATTTGGCACCAGTACTAGTGGAACTCTTAAAAAAAAAACTCTACACTTTCGACCAACCACCTGCTTACACACTTATGCCATCTTTGTACCTAAAAACATGTCTTCCATTGTATCTGAGACTTCTACAAATCACAAATCATTGGTTAAGAGGATTGTTTCTCTTGAGCATGATTAAATGGCTCTGGCTAGTACTGAACATGCGGTTGAATGGCTTCTCCTTGTTGAGCCTCTGCTCAAGGCAATGGAAATTCATGCTACTTTCTTTAGCAACAAAAACAATATGGAATTTATGGTCATGGCCTTCAATACGTGGAAAAAACCTACAGCGAAATTCTATATCCAATACCAAGGTGTCAATCTGTGAAAGTTATAAAAAGTTATATATCATAGATTTAGGGGTCCGCTAAGTTTTATGTCAAGCATCTTTGTGTAGGAGCTTGATAGGGCCAAAATTGGCAAAGATGGCAAAATTGTCAATTCCACATGTAAAGCCACAATTTGGCCAAAAGTGCTGGAATTCGACAGGTGGATCAACCTTCGATTCCTGTTGCAACAAAAATGAAGCGACAGGAAATCATCGGTGTATAAATAGAAGTCTTTCGATTTAGTGAGGTCGAAACAGCAAGGTGGAGTAAAGAAGACTTGCGTGAGATGCAGAAGAGATGGGCACACAATTGATACATGTTGGCTCAATCCAAAGATTGAGTGTATCCATTGCCACAAGAAGGGCCATGCAGCCATGGATTGTTGCTTGAACCCAAGAAACAAATCAACACAGAACAGACAGGAGAACAGTAACAGTTCATCCTATATCGAGGAGCCTGAGAGCTCAAAAATGGGCAAAGAGAGATCAAACACAAACTGTTCGACCGCCTACATTTGTGAAGACGTGTGTGCAGCGTCAACATCTGATACACATGAGGTGATCCTAGATTCATGAGCCACCTCACACTTCGTGACATCAAGACGAATTATGTCTGATTTCAAAAGTGTGGATCCTTCAAGATTCATTATTCTTGGAGATGGATCCAAACATCATTTGTGGCAAAAATAGCAGGTGCTGGGATTCATGTGACATTTTCCAACAAAGCATGCAACGTGGGTGATGCCAGTACCAGTACCCTGATCACTCAAGGCAAAAGGAAAGGTAATCTATATCATCTAAAGGTACGTTTACCTATAGATCAAGTGCACCAGACTCATGATGATTCGCCAGACACTCTGTGGCATAGGAGACTATGCCACATGAACTCAATGGTACTTTACCAAGCAAGCCATCATGGAGCGATAACAGAGGTCAGCATCTCGAATGCAACCAATTCGACCATCTGTGATGCATAAAGGGTAAGATGTCACGCACTCCATTTGTCAAAGACTCCTACAGAACGACCAAGATTCTGGAGTTAGTGCATTTTGACATATGTGGGCCTTTCCATGTGATCTTAGTACGAGGCTCAAAATATTACATAACCTTCATTGATGATTATAGTAAATTTGCCAGAGTGTACTTTATTCAGAATAAAATTGAAACACTTGATAAACTCACAGAATATGTGAATTGGACAGAGAGATGTACAAGCAAGAAGGTGAAGTAGATCAGGATAGGTCGAGGTGGCGAATACATCTCGAATTGCTTCATTGACTTCTGCAATAATTGTGGCATCATTCACAGAAGGACTGCAACCTACACACCGCAGCACAACGATGTTGCAGAGAGAAAGAATAGGACCCTGATGGAAGCTGTCAGATGCATGATGGCCTACTCGAAGGCTCGAAGGGTATTGTGGGCTAAAGCAGTAGCTATAGTTGCATACATCCAGAACAGGACAGGGAAGCCTGGTGTCCCTCACATGACACCACACGAGTTATGGTGGGGTAGAAGGCCCAACCTGTCTCACATCATAATCTTTGGCTGTGTAGCTTATGCACATATTCTTGATAAGCTTCAAAAAAATCTTGATGAGAAAGCTGAACAGGGATTTATGGTAGGTTATGACAACAATTTGTCATACTACAGAGTCTACATGCCAGACACAAACACTATGAAGACAATGAGAGATGTCAGATTTGATGAGAGCAGGATAATGGCCAATGACAAACCTGTCAACTATGAGATTGTAGAGAGACAACACTATGATTTGCCACCAGTGATAGAGGGAGCAGAAGATGAATATGAAAACGAAGAGTTTCGAGTCGCTTCCCATTCGAGTGACGAATCAGAAGACGAAAGATTCGAGAGGCAACCTATTGCTATAGTTTCTGTAAACCAAGATGGTTCCGGACCTAGCATAGCAGACAAAGACAAAGGCATTGTTGTCCTAGGAGGATCTCCTAGAAGGTCGACAAGACCACGAAGAGCGCCAGCAGGATATGTTCCAGGCAGTCCGCTTCTACATCAGAAGAGTTCTGTGGATTCAGTGGCAAACCACGGACTTTCAAGGAAGCGATTGAATGTCTAGAGAAGGACAAATGGATCCAAGCCATGAACAAAGAGATGGTGTCCATGAGGAAGAACCAGGTATGGACGTTGCAGCCATTACCACAAGACTGTCAAATGCAAATGGGTTTTCAAGCTCAAGTATGGACTGAATGGGAATTTCTCAAAATACAAGGCAAGACTGGTAGCGAAGGGAATTTCTCAGAGATATGGTATTGACTACTCTGAAACCTTCTCTCCCGTCGTCAAACATTCATCCCTATTATTGTTATTTGCATATGCAGCTACTTATGACCTCAGGATCCACATTGTGGATGAGAAGACAGCCTTCTTGCATGGTGAGTTAGACGAAGAGGTCTACATGGATCAACCCCCAGGATACGTCTCAAATTCACTTTCTGATTATGCATGCTGAATGCATAGAAGTATCTACGGTCTGAAACAGTCAGCTCAACAATGGTACAAAAAGAAGGATCAAGCCCTGAAATCATTAGGATTCAAGCCACTGATGGCTAATTCCAATGTGTGTGTTAGAGTCACAGATGGACAGATCATCATTGTGGTTGTATATGTGGATGACACTCTAATACTTTGCAAGAGTGAGAAGGCAATTGCTGAAGTGAAGGAAGACATCTCGAAACATTTCGAGATTGTGGATCTGGGAGAAGCTAGATGTTACCTTGGCTTGAAAATTGAAAGGGATTATGAGGGAGGTAAGCTATACCTTCACCAGTCTAGATAACCCAGAAAATCCTAGAGGATGTTGGGATGCTGAATTGCAAAGGAGCGAATAGTCCAATGCTTGCAGAGACGGTGCTGACAAATGGTGATTGTCCGAGGACTAAAGAAGAGAGAGAACAAATGCAGCTCACACCTTACAAGAAGCTGATAGGTTTGCTGATGTACCTTGCAGACAACACACGCCCTGACATTGCTTATGCAGTGTTCAGGATGAGCCAATTCTGCATGAATCCAATCTCGACACATTGGAAGCTTTGGTAGCTTTTTGCCCTCTGATTGACAAAAATGTTCTCAAACGCGAAAGTCAAAAGGCACGAAGCGGAAATGTTCACGAAAACCCTGACGAGAAGACACGAACGCGAAAGATTTGCGAAAGAGAATTTTTTGCGGTACAACAAGAAAAAGTCAGACACGCAAAGGTACGACATCGACTATTTTGATACGTACTCACCAATGGTCAAAATGGCCAATATTCGACTACTTCTTGCATACGCTACACAATACAATATAAAAATACACCAGATCTAGGGGAAGAAATCTTCATGAAGCAGTCTGAAGGATTCGAAGACCCTGACAATCGACAATATGTTTGTCGGTTACAATGATGTATTTATGGTCTGGAGTAGGCATCATGAGCTTGGTACAAGAAGCTCGACAATCTTCTGAAGTCTCTAGACTTCGTTCCTACTGAACTAGACTGCAATGTATATATAAAAAGAGTACGAAGGAGTTTTGTGATTTTGACTATTTTTGTGGATGATTCCCTGATGATAGGAAACTCCTTGATACTAATCAAGGAAATGAAGATTCAGATATCTACAAATTAGGAAATCACGGATCTGAGAGAAGCAACTAAATGCCTTGGGATGGAAATCAAAAGGGATCAAATCAGAGGAGTATTGCATCTAAGTCAATTTGAATATGCCAAAAAGGTGCTGAAGTAGTACTGAATGCTGGACTACAAAGAAAAGGCCACACCAATGATAGCTGGAGCCAGACTGACAAAGCAGGATTGTCCGAACACACATGAGGAGAAACAGAGGATGGAAGGTATTCCATATCAAAACCTAATCGGTGTTGAAATTTAATCTAACACCTACTCATCCCAACAGCCCTTCTTCCTTCTTTTACTCTCTCAAATGAAACCTGCAGAAAATGAACTATTTTTCAACAGTCAGCATATTTGAGCTAATAGTTGCTACAGTGTGCATATTTACTCAGGTTTTTCAACAGGCAAAAAACCTGACACCCGACACTGTCGCCAGATTTTAACTAAGTGTTTAGCGACACTTATGTAAGTCATTTTTGGGCCATTTAGGCACTTCCAGAAAAGCGACACTTTTTGCAAAAAATGCGACACTGCATTTTTCCTCGCATTTTTGACAGGCGACACTTGTGAAGAAAAATCCCGACACTATAGTTTTACACTAGATTCTACATAGGCAACACTCTACACAAAATTTCAAGTACAGATTGTCTACGTCTTCACACTCCAATAACGACTGTGCCTATCAGTCAGTTAATCAGCTGTTAAGTGATCTTGTAAATGTAAAGTAAAATAATGCAAGATCTTTCAGTTGGTATATATACATGTAAATGAGCGATTGAAGCATGAGATGTAATAGATAGATACAGTAGTACATGACAGAGATCAAACAACTAGAACAGGTCTTCGGTAGCTAACTCCCCAGAGTTAGTGATGAGAGAGAGATATATATATATATTCAGAACTTTAGTAATTGTCTTGAATTTGTAAGTAGGATCACGTGCCTATCAGCGCAATTGTATTGTGGTCTAATCATTGTTACCACAACTTTAATATACAGATTCGCTACTATTCTACATCTTTGCGTTCTTGTTGAATGAAACTACCCCTCACTCTTCTTACATAAAGAGCATTATCAGAGAAATGTATAGATGTCTCCGATGCCTAAAATAATTTTACATTCTCTTCATATCATATTATCAAAATGAGAGATTGCATGGTTGTCTAAGACGCCTAATCGTTTCTGCAATCTCTCTTTCACAGCAGTCTAAGACTCCTACTATGATAATCCGATTCAACACTAAAGAATAGCTTGCATCTCCGTTCTCTAAGTTCGACGATCATGTTAAGCACAATCATCATTGTGCTTTCATTAATCGTCTTTCATTCCTGTTGGCATCGCCGTCCGTAACATAACAAAATATGTACCAGACCCGACTTGGCTTTCTCTGTCTACGCATTGAGCCAATTCTCTTCGAATCCTGGCATGGCGCATTGGCAAATGGCAAAATGAATTCTGCAATATTTGAAGGGCACCCGAAACATGAAAAGTAGACAAAGAAGAAAAATTGTTCAAGCTGCAACACTACAATGATGCAAGCTGGGCAAGATGTAAAGATGACAACAAATCAGTAATAGGAGGACGTTCGATAGCGTGTGAAACAGCAGTCAGTTGGCTATGTAAGAAGCAAACGCTCATAGCTCAATCTTCATGCGAAGCCGAATACGTGGCAGCATCGAAGGTGGCAAATGAGGTGGTGTGGTTGCAGATGATGTTGGATGCAATTGGCATACGGCGAAGAGAACCATGCACCATGATGATGGATTCTCAAAGTGCCATATATCTATCCAAGGATCTAGTCTTCCATTTGAAGACCAAACACATTCCTCTGAAGTACCACCACATTTGAGACTTGATCTCGAAAGGAGAGTTGAGTGTTCAACACATAAAGTCAAATGTCATGATTGTAGATTTGTTGATGAAGTCGCTCGACAGACCACTGTTCAAAAAACAAAGAAGCGCAATGGGGCTGAACAAACACAACAAAGGTTGTAACATTCAAGAAGGAGTGTTGGGAATGGTGAACTCATGCAACCATTCCTCGACATTCCCCAAAGGCGAAACGAAGGCCAAAATGAAGGTGTTCATTCCTGCAATGAAGCATTTGACGAATCAAAGACAAAATTTTCGACGTTCATCCCAACAGCCAAATGATGAAGACCTGAGGAAAACAATTTGAGCTAGCAGTTGGCAGCTCGACGAGCATGGAGTCTTGCACTACCACACTCAGCCGCCAACAAGGGCCATGTCATCAGAGGATAACTAACTAACAGTTTAGGTTTAAACCTATCTTGTAAACTGTTACTTAGTGACCTTACAATTTTCCCAGATATAATAATAAAATAGTATAAACAAATGATAAGAGGTAGGAGAGAGACGTAACAAAATATAGATAGTCGTGTTCAAGCATTATGAGCTATGGATGAAAGTCTGCCAATGAGCAGAATATAACGTATTCGTGAAGAGGAGTGACAGGCCGCCAACGAGTGAGACACTGATCAACTCACTCATAATGAAAATACAAAATACAATTGTTCTCTTCTCTCAATTTCTCATCATTCGTGTTGTTTATTTTGATAGACTGATTTTATGTCTGTGGTTGGTAGTCGTTTGCTTAGATTCCTGTGTCAATTCCGCAAGTTAGCCAATTAGGCAACAAAGGCAAGGTGCAGACTAGATCAAGGGTTGCATCTACCAAAACGAAAACAATCGCGAAGAAAATCTACACTTCATAGCATTCCAGATATCGAATATCTATATAATTAGATGTTTTCGTTTTCGAACTAGAAGACAACTCAAATCCCGAAGTGTAGCTGGAAACTGATTGAGTCTCACCTTTGTATTTGTCTTTTAACCAACTCATATGTACTTGTTTGTGAGTTCCTTTTATAGAAAATCAGAATTCTCACTTTTTCCAATGAGTAATTACATCTGCTTCATATAACATGGTTGACCCAACAGTATCGGATAAGTAGGAATTGCTACTTGTTTAATTACCACAAAATTCAGCAGAAAAAATCCCCTTCGATTTTTATTTCAACTGGTACATTAGAGATAATGCCTCCTTTAACTGTAATTCGATCTCTGGGGCTCCTCGGTCATCCATTTCACCTTATTAATGTTGATTGCTGGTAGTCTTGGTTTCTTCCTTGCTTTTGATGGAAGACATTGTCTTCTAAAAGCTGTTTAAACATTATGCTCAATCTCAAATCAATAGCTATGACATGCTCTAGACTATCAGTAGGTTCTTGTCTGCAGTATCAATCTATTCTTTGGGTAATCCCCTTAAGAACCATTCAATTTTCATGGCCACTGGATAAACTCCAATCAATTGGCCAATTAATTTCTTGACTCGTCAGGTATACTTCCTTAGAGATTTTTTTTTGTTGTTGTATTGAATTCAATTGGGCTATAATTCGTGTTGAATAACCAATTTCTCTAAATTGCATTAGGAATTGGATTTTAAAATCTCCCAAAGTTGTTATCAAATCAGGTTTAATCTGGCTGAACCATGTTCCAGCTTATTTTTTAAGAAGTCTGGGAAATATCCTCAATTTGTCAACTTCTAAACTTTCTCTATTACTTGCAGCAATAGATTCTAATTGAGATACATAACTATCTGCATCTTCTGAGGCCTTCCCTTTAAAATAATTGTAACAAATTTTAGAAGAAGAAGATCTTGGAATACCCATATCTTGTTTATCTGTGTCGTCCCGATCAGAGGGTGGAGCTAGGTGTCTCTTCTTTTTCAGAGTCACTTTCTAATATCGGAGGGTCCTTATAATTGAGTCTTCTTCTTTGATCAACATTGGTATTCCAATTTAACTCTCTTTCCTGTTCTCTGCGCCTTCGTCTTTCTTCTCACTTCTTCCTCTACCTTTTTTTGTCTTTCTCTCCAATATTACTGGTTTTGTCAATGTCTAATAGATAATTGATACTGATTCTCTCCCATGCATGACCATTGTTGGATCGAGTGATTAATAAATCTACTGCACACACAGCCTGACTAACTTAAAGATTTCTCATAATGTAATCTGCAATTATGACTCGACAGTTAAGCATACCCTACAAATTGACTCGAAGAATCTACATCCCCTCTCATTTTGTCTTTCACAACATAACCGATTTCACAATGATAATAAGATAATCAATCATCTGAATGCTTCAACAAGGTTTGGACTCGAACAATAGCAATATTCTACCAATCTGTCTTTACACAACTTACATAACCACGTAGACTCTGGAAAAATAGTCAGCAACAAATACATTCAATCAATTATAAGAAACAGAACTTACATAACCACGTAGATTCTGGAAAAATAGTGAGCAACAAATACATTCAATCAATTATAGAGTAAATATCCACGATTCACTCATAAATATAAACACCAAGGTATCCGCTCAACAAAACTTTTCTTATTAAAAATTGTAAATACAATGGCTCTTTATAGTCTTGAGACTGGTCCATAACCGCTATAACTGCTATGCTCGTGTTCGAATAATTTTTCAACTGGTTTGGTTTGTATATTTTCAGAGCGTATCCGAACAAGATTGGTTCGGATTTTTTCAGAGCCAGTCAGAACTCGACCTAGACCAAATTTACACTTAGAATTTCTAAAGACTAAAATTCTATAAAACTTAAGGAAAATAAGATACATAAAACTAAATATATACAAGAATAAAAAGATAAAAGATCATCATGTGACTAAATTGAGTCATCACACCTCAACTCATCCCGGTCTTACTTCCTAGCATAGAAGAAGGTAAAGACCTCTCTCATCTTGAAGGGAGAAAGCTTATGGCCTTGGGTAGACGGCACCGAAGAGATGCCTACAACCACCGGCAAAGAGCTACGAGAATGGAGAGAAAGGAACGACAAGGCAATAGTCGTCGTATCCTCGTCCATCGAAGATAGCATAATGCTTGACCTTGCGACACTCTCTAATGCAAGAGAGATGTGGGAGCATTACTTGCCAGGTTCCAGACAAACTTCTCGAAGACCAACTAACGACCTATGATGGGATGGCAAAGGCATCACATCCTTTATTAGAAGGATGAAGGATCTGTTTCTTTTGTTACACAACGTTGAAGCAAAAATTGCAATCTCAATAGAGAAGCAGCTCACCTACTTGCTATGAGCTTTACCAAGATCCTTCTAGACTACGTGAACGCTGCTAGCCAAAGATCCACAAATGACTCGAAAAAATGGTAATCGAGATTCGAGAAGAAGTCGAAGCTCGTGAGCACCTTGACCACAAGGACACCTCTGATCAGGCTCTCTATATCTATAAATCAAAGTCAAAAAAATTGTTCAAGCCTAAGAGAGAGTCAGTCAAAAAGTAGGATCGAGATCAACAGATGGAGGGAGGCACCAAAGGCAAATGGAAGAGCAAAGACAAGACAAGACAGCAAGACGGCAAAAAGAAAACATGCGTGAGATATAAGTGAGAAGGCCACATAGTCGATACGTGTTGGCTGAACTCGAAGATCGAGTGCATCCATTGCCACAAGAAAGGTCATGCAGCTATGGACTGCTACCAGAATTCAAAGAACAAGCAGTCTCAATGCAAGTGGAAAAACCACAACAGTTCGTCATATGTGGAAGAACCCGAAAGCTCCAAGATGGGTGAAGAAAGGACGAACAATGGTAATGCGACAACCTACCTATGTGCAGAAATGTGCGCAACCTCAACATCTGACACACAAGAGGTCATTCTTGATTCAGGAGCAACCTCTCACTTCGTTACATTCAAAAAAACATGGCTGACTTCCAAAGTACAGATCCATCCAAATACATAGTTCTTGGAGATGGATCAGGACATTAGGTGAATGGCAATGGTTCGCTATGGCTCAACACGGACGACAAGGACTGAAGATTGGACGATCCTCGAGTGGTCATACCCACATTGCTAAAGGACTTTCTCTCAGTCGCAAGAATAACAGACGCAAGAATACAACGAACCTAATTGTTTCGTGTTGAGATACATGTCAATTGCACTAGAGCAACAGAGGTTCGAAGAGTGCGAACATGAACAAGAATCCTTTTAAGTGTCGTTTCGTGTACGCATTCTCACTCAACAGATTTCTCAAAGCTTACATTCATGGCCTATTTTTGTGGATATTGGAGGGGAAGTGTATGATCCGGAATCTAAATTGTAGAAGAAAATGCGTAGAGGCATGGGAGAGGGTTGGCCAACACGGCAAGCAAGTACAAAGCCCAATGTGATCATAAATTATAAGAGAGAATATGATGATTATAAGATTTTACCATGCAATTTGTTATTTAACATGATGACATCCCCCCCACCCCACCCCACATCCTTTTATTAGAATTTTTAAAAATTGCCAATTAAAGCCCCATATTATAGCATTTCTTGCAGACATGCTGAAGCCAATCGCCACTGGCATGGCAGCGTTCAACGGCTACCTCTAGATTCCTCAAAGCTTGTATTCATGGCCTATTTCTGTGGCTATTGGAGGGAAGTGTATGATCCAGAATCCAAATTGTGGAGGAAATGCGTAGAATGGGAGAGGGTTGGCCAACACGGCAAGCATGTACAAATCTCAGTGTGATCGTATATGGTCATCTCTATTTATTGGATCCTACCAACACTGTGGATGGAAGCAATGTCAAGGTCTATGAATTTGACCAAGAAACTTGAAAATTTGTCTTCAGTAAAGTTTTCGTGTTGTCAGATCTCACTAAATTTGAGTCTCCTTGCTTGCTATTTTGCTTAAGGGGAGGCTTTCATATTGTGACAAAAGATATTAATGATAATGTTACAGTTTTGAGGGCACACTTGGCAAGACCTGCTTCCCTAGATGATTCCACATCTTCAGAAGCAGACGATGAGCATTCAGCACCAGTAATTTTGGATCTTTAGAGTTAACAGCCTACCAGGTTCTAGACATCTGAGCAACACACCATAAACAGTTTAGGTTTTCCATAGATTTGAAATAGTAATCCTATTGGCTAAACTCCACCATCCATCATGAGCATTAAGGACAAAGAAATAAACAAACGAATTTCACTATTCTCTCGGACGATGAGCAAAAGTAAATAATGAGAGAGATAATGAGAATTGAGATCATTCAAGTTGTTGAGATAATAGTACTGCAAACGCCATCTCTTTGTAAGCTAAGCTTCTTGGCGACTGTATGCTATCTGTAGTGACTCTGCAGCATCTTGAATCTGACCATTGCAAAAGAATTGACTACAATTTGATTGCTCAGCTGGCGAGTGCAATGGAAGATTTTCTTACACATGGGAATGATGTTCTACGACAGAATCTTGAGAAACTATGATAGTTTGTACCGCTTCAACTACTTTCCATATCCTTAGTGGAAGTTCTTAGATCACCCATTTTTAGATTGCATTTTTTATAAATGTGCTTTAGTTTTAGACGTGTGCATTAAGACCATGTGGAAATCTGCAAAGTTGAAGCTCATTTTGAATTTGTCCTTGTAGACATGCACATGTATGTAGCTTTTAGGTTTGTGTAGATTATGAGAATGCTAATGGTTGTTGACCAACAATCCTTGATGGTGCACTTAGTGGTTGGAGTGGCTTACAATACGGCTATTCTTTCCAAAATCTACTATTTCAATTAGAAGCGCAATTGAACCTGACTCCAGTTGTGTGTACTATAAAGAGCTACTATGAGTCTTAGAATCTCCTACAAAAAACTCAAGAAGAGATCAAATGAAAGCTTTCAAAACAATCTCTCTACCTTCTAGTATAATAAAGAGCTAGTATGAGTCTTAGACTCTCCTACAAAGAACTCAAGAATAGATCAAATGAAAGCTAATTTCGAAACAATCTCTCTACCTTGTATTTAAAAAATTTGAAATGACCTTGGTGGAACCTTTTAGGAAGTGAGCAATCTAGGATTGCCTTTTGTATCTTGACTCAGATCCAAGTCCTGAATTAAAGGCAGGTGCAATAATGCAGAAAACCCTCAATTGTACCCTACTAATGAAAACGTTGTCATCAACGTAGGCCATAAAAGAAACTATAGCATGTAAAATTTAAGCTCATATACTACTTTGCAAGACTTTGAGTCCTCATAAGACAGAGCCACTCGCTCTTGCTATTCTCCTCAGTCAGCTCCTCGTGGAAGCCATTAAATGTTCTTTTCATATGCTTGAGCTCGAATCCCAAGCCGTGCATGCAGAGACAAAGTACCCAAGACTTACTATTCACAAAATCTACTATTTCAATCAAAAGCGCAATTGAACCTGACTCAGGCTGCGTGTATAATAAAGAGATGGAGAGAGAGACTTACTATTCAAAAAATCTACTATTTCAATCAGAAGCACAATTGAACCTGATTTAGACGACATGTATGAGAGAGAGAGAGAGAGAGAGAGCTGCAGCTACCTCACGCGTCGGGCAGAAGAGAGAGAGAGAGGACGGCGGGGAACCACACTGGAGTGTGAGTATATGCCCAATATGTTTGAGATAGAGAGAGATAGGGAGTGGGGATAACTTAAGGGAGGATAGCTTAATAAGAGCACCATAGCGATTTGGGGCTATCACCTTAAGTTATGTGATAGCTTAATAAGAGGATAGCTTAATAAGAGATTGTGTAATGGTGCTCCTCCCCCACCCTACTTTTCTATTAAGCTATCCGCTTGTTGATTTGGTTGCTTCCTGGTATTCTTTTCTTTTAGTACTCTACAATCTTGGATCTCATGATTAGTGCCTTTGCAATACTTATAGAATATCTTCTTCTTCGACTATGGATTTGATAATTGCTCTTGACGTTTCATCGGTTTTTGATTTGATGTGGACTGCTTAGAGCTTTTATGCTTGTTGTTTTGAGCTTTTGTTGACATATAGAGCATGAGATGATGAAGTCAACAAAGTGTCTTGACTTCTGCAATTGTCTTCTTGTAGCAACATATTGATAACTAGTAAGAGTTAAATATGAGTGTGTCGATATGATCATCACCCAGTTCTCGTATGTAGAGGGCAAGCTTGAAAGCAATGTCATAATTGTGTCTTGATCATCAATGATCGAATTGTTAAAAATGTCACTTCCAACTTGATGTACTTGGTTAATCTTGAGATATTTGATCATACATGTGTGGATCCTGTTCCCACGTGTGAAAGGATGTACATAACTTACTTATATAAAGTTAGATTGATTTTTGGACCTACACAAGTGTGAAATTGACCTCTGAGTAGAATCTAGAAAAAAGTCATTTTGGTCAAACTTTTTGTAAATAGATTGCACTTCCATGTGAATGAGTAAATGCTCCCACATGTCAAGATGATATTCACTCATGTGGATAAGATTATAGATGATAAGATAGAGAGATCCTATTAGATCCTATTTTATAGGGACTATCCCTATTTTTGTGGAGATTGTTTTTTGGCTCCTAGCTATTGTGATAAGTCAACTCTGGAAAATGAGCATATATGGCTCCCATTTGGATATGAATGAATAGGCACTCTTCACACGTGTGAAGGCTTGCTGGAAAATACTCAGCTGGTGGATTTACTTGATCTATAAAGGGATCAACCAAATCAATGAGATGTTGATGAGACATTGGCAATTTCTAGCTTTGCTTGGAATCCTCACATTTGTCTTGAGTTTTTATGATTGGACTGCATTTATATGTAAAAGTACTTCACTCTCAGTTTATAGTCCGTACTGGTACTGTCCTCACACGTGACCACTCTTAATCATTTTCAATCATTTGATCCATCGCTCTTGCTAAAATCATAGTGTAATGTATCCAGGTCAAGATTTAACACAAAGAACTTGATAGATCTTTGGATTTAGCAATCAATTGTTAGAATTAAGCAATTTTCACATGGTTTTTGATGTATTTTGACATCTATGTGGATTCACACGTGTGAGGACCTGTCCACACATGTGAAATGACACTTGCAATATTCAGATCCATTTTGATTAGCTTCCATTTGAGTCTAATATGACATCTCCTAAATTATAGGAGTTAGGTCCTAGATTGTAGGAATCTAGAAGGTCAACACAAACCACCAATGGATCATGTGGCAAACTTGATAGATCTTATCCAAAGTGGATATGGATGAGTACAATGATCTGTCCCACACGTGCTGGATGCAGCTTAGAGAGAGATTATGGTGATTTGGTACTTGATCCATGATGGATCCATTGTTGAGCTAATGATGAGAAATCTTGGTTTGTGAAGCAATCTTTGTTTTTTGACTCTCTTAAGCACTTTCTTTGTGGATGAATGCTTAGTAAATGATAAGTAAACTATTTCTCTGTTATCAAGTCGTACAGTAGCTGTACTTCACACGTGTGAAGCTGTGGATCATCTTTTTTTATTGTTCTTGCTTGGAATCACAAAGATTGTCAAGTAGAAGCTAGATTTGGAAGCTAGTCTTGATATAGATCAAGATCCCAAGCTACCAATCACTCTTTGTGATCATTTGTAGATCAATTTCAGTCCTTAAACTCTGAAATTTGACATGGTATCAGAGCCAAGTCAAAGAACTTAGTTGATGATCCAAAAATCTTCATTTTGGTGAAAGCATTGGTGCTAGATTCACTTTGAAGGAGGGCGACCTTTTCTAATAGTTTACTTGTGATGTTGAGGTTCCAATTAGTGTGTAAAGTTCAGATGTACTTCTCACACGTGTGAGAGGCTGCTGGAGTTGTACTTTCACCAAAGCTTTGTGTTTTTTCAATATTTGAGCTTCAAACAAATTGTGTAGAGTGAAACTAGTGATGTGCTTATGAAAAACCTTCCATTATAGATTTGATGAGTGAATAATGTTAGAATCTTATTAAACCTACAAATACTTGAGAGAGAGTTTGAGGCTTATGTTTTTAGTTCAAGAGTGAAACTAAAACCAATTCTAAACACCATAGGAAGGCATTGGCACTTCCAAAAATCAGATCCAAGGTTCTAAGTGAATAGATTGTGTAGAATACACTTTCCCAATTCTTTTTGAGTTCAAGATCATTACAGATCTTGCTTCTTGAGTCTAGTGAGATTCAAGAGAGTAGCATTTTAGCTAAATTCTGAGAAAGGAAGAAGGGAGAGCCTTTGAACAGTACATTTGTTGTACTTGTTACTAGATAGAATGGGTTCAATTGGAGCCTATCTTCTTGAGCCTCTAGTGAAAGGCTAAATTCTAATAATTATTCAACTTGGAAAGTAAGATGGAGTCACTGCTTGTGCTCCAAGATATGTTTGATCTTGTCATAGATGAAGAACCTCAAGGAGGGCAAGATCAAGTGAGTACAAAAATAGAGCTAGACTAGCATTACATTGCTTGAAAATGAATGTTAGTAATGAACTTGTAAAGGAAGTGGCATCTTGTACCTCGGCCAAGGAGGCATGGAACTACCTCAAAGGGATTTATGAATCCAAAAACACCTCTAGAGTGCTTATGATTAGAAACAAAGTTCTTCAAGGCATTAGAGGGAGTGATGAGAGTGCTCAGGAGTATGTCTTGAGAATAAAATCTCTCAACAAAGAACTTTCCATCATTAGTGAGGGTATTCATGATGATGAACTTTTTCAATTCATTTTGAATGGTCTTGGAGATGAGTTCTCCAATCTTGTACAAAGATTTGCTATTCAAGATGCACTACCTTCCATTGACAAGCTCCATAGTGTGCTTGTGCCCGAGGAGAGTAGGATCCTTCATGTCAAGCAAAGGATTGGATCCTTAAAGTTGCATGATGGTGATGTTGTAAAGCTGACTCAGGTGCAGCCAGTGTGCCCTGTAAGACTCTAAGAGGTGATGCTGCCTAAGGTCCCAGAACAAGTTAGAACGTCAAGGACTGAGCCTCCGACCTGTGGTGAGCCAGTCAAGTAGTTACAATTCATGAGCTAGCTCTAGAGCTCGAGCCATGGCCTAGTCTGGAAGCAAGTTGATTCTGCCGTCGGGACGGCTCCCGGTACCCATGTCCGGGAGCCAGATTGATTCTGCCAGGCTTGCTAGGCTTGATTAGCAAAATAAAAACTAAGTCCTAAAAAGCGTGCTTTACCAGAGAGCACTATATTTCAGGACAGAGGGGGTGCGTCGAATCACAACAGAACTATAGGGGGAGTCCGGCAGACAGAAACTTGGACAGCTCAACCAGCGCCAGGAATCCAGTTGCCAGGTCTCAGCTCTCTCTACCAGCACGAGCCAGGCACAATGCCCAGCATGTGTTGGTGGCCCTGAGACCGGTCAGTCTATGCATGAATGTAACCTCTTCCAGATCTAATAAAGTTGATCCTTGGGGATGATTATCGTTTCGGTTTTGCCTCCGGGACTGGTCCAAGTGAAAGGACCCTTACTACAACCTTTTTGCGTCACCGGCGCCTAAGGGTCCACGTCACCAACGTGTGGCTTGCCGCTATGCCAATTGGTCGGTTTGGCAACCACTATGCCTTGGGTTTCATGTGTGGCTTGTCTTTGCCTTTGGTTACGTTTTGGGGACGGATTCTGAGTTGGCTTTCGGGTTGGTTTGGATTCCAGTTTTCTTAAGTTTGAATGGTTAAGCTCGTTACGTTTCTGAGTTGGCTTTTACGTAAGTGCATGGTGGATGAATGTTAGACTTAAGCACATGTTGAAAAAACCGCTCAAGTCCCAGCGTCCTTTGAGACACCGGCGCAACATGTGGTATCAGAGCCGACTAGCCGGTCAGCTACGCAAGTCTCACAGGGATGGCCACGTTTTGGAATTTGTAAGGACAACCGTTGTGCAAGGTGCTGCCCATAGTGTAAGCGTGGGTGCGTCCACAGTCGGGGTGGTTGACAGAACGGGGGACTTGATGAGGCAACGTGTTGCCCTTGAGGTGTAAGCACGGTCAATTCCCGCGGTTCGGGCCTGGCGCCGTCTACAGTAGGACAGATGAGGCAATGTGCTGCCATTAGGTTAGTGAAACCATGATCTGTGCCTTGTAGGGTGTGGGGTGACATATTTGAACTATACGGGTTAACCATTGATACAGAGATGCTGCTCAAATTCGGGTGTAAAGCACGGGTGGTTAGCTGCCGGTGCGGGATAGCTATAAGGGCTATCGACCAAAAAGTGGTGGGGCGTGACTGAGGCAATGTACTGCTTAATGGTGAAAGCACGGATGGTTGGATGGATGTTTCTCCGTGGGCTAATTCTGTAATAGATTTGAGTGGGCGTGGCTAGGCAAAGGTCCTACGTCTGGTCTCAAGGGGAATGTGGCTTGAGATGGATCCTATGTGTTTGCTTTGGTTGGTATGTTCGTTTGTGGTGTGCTTGTTTGGACCTGAATAACCCCTGATTGTTTAACTTCTTCCAGGTGATCTGATCTAGTTGGGAGTTGAAGGAGGAGTTTACGTTTGTGGGTGGACAACATACAAGTATGGAATGGAAAGGAGCTTCCATGGGGCAACCCCCATTGGTTCAAGATTATTATTCCTATCCGGAAAGATTGCAGGGAGGAAGTCAGATTTCATGATCAACTCCGGAGCTTCACATAACGATATTTCAAGGAGCATAGTGGAACAGTTCAGCTTGCCGACCATAAATGTAACATCAATGCTCAAGGTAGAAATAGCAAAGGGAGCACTGGATGCAGACAAAGCAACATTGAACATCTCGGTGCAAATTGGGAGATGGAAGGCTAAACTTAGTTTTTTGATTTTAGAGATGGATGCCTTCGATATAATTTTGGGCCTTCCCTGGCTAAATGAACATTGTATTGCAGTTTTGGGTAGGAGCTCAAGCTTGGTTCTCTTGGATGTTAACGGACAGATCTGTATGACAAAAGCTCTACCTGGAGGGAACGCTAAGGGTACCAATATTGAACAAAATCTGGTTGCTGCATCTGTGATTAAAAGCATGGCAAAAGGGAAAAGGTCAAAGTGCTTTCTTTGTATCTGTAGAGAGGTTCCAGAAGGGAAAAACGCACAACAGAAAAACTTGCCAAAGGAGGTGACAGATTTGCTAGAGGAATTTAGCGATGTGTTTCCGGAAGAACTCCCAGCTAAGTTACCTCCTCGAAGACTAGTGGACCATAAGATTGAGTTGGTACCAGGAACAGAACCAACTTCATGAGCACCCTATAGGATGTCCCAAGAAGAGTTGGTGGAACTGAAACGACAACTTGGTGAATTGATAGACAAATGATTCATTAGACCCAGTGCTTCGCCTTTTGGAGCCCCAATGTTATTCATGGAAAAGGCGGACAAGACACTGCAGATGTGTGTGGATTATCGCATGCTCAACAAAGGTACCATCAAGAACAAGTATCCCATGCCTAGAATTGATGACCTGTTCGACCAGCTCAAACATGCCAGATATTTTAGCTGAATAGATCTCAGATCTGGATATCACCAAATTCGAAGAGCTAAAGGCGATGAGCACAAAACGGCTTTTCGAACACGGTATAGGAGCCACGAATTCAGGGTGATGCCGTTCGGTCTAACAAACGCACCAGCCACTTTTTGCATGTTGATGAACAACATTTTTCAAGATTGCTTAGATGAATTTGTCATTGTGTACATCGGCGACATCTTGGTGTTTAGTCGTAGCCTCAAAGATCACATTAAACATTTAAGGACGGTCCTCCAATGACTGAGGAAGAACAGCTTGTTCGCGAAAAGAGAAAAATGTGAATTTGTAGTAGAGGAAGTTGATTTCCTTGGACATGTTATAGGCTACGGACGAATTCGGATGGATCCTAAAAAGATCAAGACTGTCTTGGATTGGCTGGCTCCTAAAACTGTTCATGGCATCAAATCCTTTGTGGGCTTATGTAACTTTAGAAAGAGATTCATTGTGGCATTTAGCAAAATTGTGGCACCACTGTTGGAGCAGACCAAGACTCATCTGAAGATGACATGGACACTGGAATGTGAAGCAGCGTTCCAAGAACTAAAACGACGGCTCACTCAAGAACCCATCCGTGCCTTACCGGACTTTAGCAAACCTTTCAAAATACATATAGACGCGTCGAACTTTGCTATTGGGGCCGTGTTGATGCAAGACGAAAAACTTGTTGCATATTTTTCAAAGAAATTGAGTGACATAGAGCGACGATGGCCAACTCATAAAAAAGAAATGGTCGCAGTAGTTCAAGCAGTGGAGCATTGGAGAAATTATGTGGCAGGAAAACCCTTTAAGGTGTTCACTGATAATTTATCACTCAAGTACTTCTCATCCCAAGGTATGCTCATGCCAAAGCAAATGCGATGGCAAAACTTTCTCTCAAAATTCAATATAGACATTGTACACACGGCGGGAAAGAACAATGTGGTGGCGGACGCACTAAGTAGACAGGAACACTTGATGGCAACGGTGACAACTCAAGTGACTGGCCTACTCCAAGAAATCAGAGAGAATTATGGTGCAGATGTGTTGGCGAAGGACTTAATGATCAAATTCCAGCTGGGAAAGCCTCATAAACATTTCACTTGGAAAGATCAAATGGTTGTTTATAAACAATGCAGAGTATATGTCCCAGACAACATCAACTTGAGGAAGAAAGTCTTGCGAGAACATCATGACGTACTAGCCGCCGGACATCCAGGGGTGAATTGCATGTATGAACTTCTCAAAAGAGGCTTCTATTGGCCAGGTATGTGGGCAGGTATGTGCAAACATGTCCGACATGTCACCAAGTGAAGGTGGAACCACTAGCTCCAGCAGGACTACTCCAACCATTACTGGTAGCAGCATACCCATGGGATTCGGTGAGCATGGATTTTATTGTTCAACTACCATGGTGCCAAGGCTTCGACTCAATTTATGTGGTGGTTGACCGCTTTTCAAAGCAAGTTCATCTGGTACCAACTAAAAGTTCAGTGACAGTTGAAGAAGTGGCAAGGTTATTTTTCAAATGTGTCTTCAAATACCACGGCCTACCTAGAACGATTATTTCTGACCGAGACACCAAGTTCATCGAAAAGTTTTGGACTTGTCTATTTCACCTCGTGGGAACTGGACTGAATTTCAGCACTGCATATCGCCCTCAGACAAATGGGCAAATGGAACGAGTCAATCGACAGATTGAACAATATCTACGAAATTATGTCGCTTGGGACCAATCCGATTGGGTCAACTACTTGGATATTCTCGAGTTTGCACATAACAACCAAGTGAACAAATCTATTGGAAGGGCACCCTTCGAGATAAGCAATGGTCAGCTACCGATTGTTCCAAGCTCTTTTCTTATAGGCATGCAAGAAACTTCAGTACCCACTGTGAAGGAATTTATCAATGAGTGGCACACAAAGCTGACAGAGGTGAAGTCATTTTTAGAGCAGTCCCAAAGAAGTATGGCAGCTAACATAAACCCACATCGACGAGAACTGGAATTTGAGGAAGGTGATCAAGTGTGGCTGAACACAAAGAACATTGCATTATCAAAAGGTTTCTCTCATAAGTTTGTTCGACCTTATGCGGGGCCATATTATGTCACCAAGAAGATCAACCCAGTGGCTTATTGGCGTTGCCATCCAGCTTGGATATACACAATGTGTTTCATATCTCATTACTCAAATGGTACAAACCAGATGAGTGATTTGATCGGCAACACGAACTCCGTCACCCACCAACGACACTTGATGATACAAAGAGGCAGCTTGTACCAGAACAAATATTGACACATAGAAAGCGAACTAGCGTTCAACGTGAATATCTAGTGAAGTGGCTACAGGCTCCACTCATTGAGGCTTCTTGGGAGTATGAAGACAAACTTAAGAAGGGAGCCCCTGAAGTACTGGCAGATTATCTGCAGAAGAATCAACACAATAGCCGTTTTCCCATATCGGCACACAAAGCACTACCTGGCGGCATGCCTCCTGTATGAACACTCATGGCCATTCTGAAGTTCAAGGAACTTCCAGGTATCTTTCTTAAGTTTGTCAATAAATCACTTGCAGCTTTACACAGGTTTTACGTAAGTGAACTTTATCTACACTTTTCATGTGCTACTGCCAATGCATTTTTTAATTCAAAGTTGTCAAGGCTGGTGAATTAAGCCCGTGCCATGCGTCCTAGATCTAGTTTGGCCCTGATGAGGACATCAGGTTTTTCAAACGATGGGAGGATGTTGTAAAGCTGACTCAGGTGCACCCAACGTGCCTTGTAAGACTCTAAGGGGTGATGCTCCCTAAGGTCCCAGAGCAAGTTAGAACGTCAAGGACTGAGCCTCCAACCTGTGGTGAGCTAGTCAAGTAGTCACAAGTCATGAGCTAGCTCTGGAGCTCGAGTCATGGCCTAGTCAGGAAGCAAGTTGATTCTGCCGCCGGTTTCCATGTCCGGGAGCCAGACTGATTCTGCCACACTTAATCAACAAAATAAAAACTAAGTCCTAAAAAGCGTGCTTTACCAGAAAGCACTATATTTCAGGACAGAGGGGGTGCGCCAAATCACAGAAGAACTATAGGGGGAGTCCAGTAGACAGAAACTTGGGCAGCTCAACTAGCGCCAGGAATCTAGTCGCTAGGTCTCAGTTCTCTCTACCAGCACGAGCCAGGCACAATGCCCAACACGTGTTGGTGGCCCCGAGACCGGTCAGTCTATGTATGAATGTAACCTCTTTCAGATCTAATAAAGTTGATCCTTGGGAATGATTATCGTTTCGGTTTCGCCTCCGGGACTGGTCCAAGTGGAAGGACCCTTACTACAACCTTTTTGCATCGCCGACACCTAAGGATCCACGTCACCGACGTGTGGCTTGCCGCTATGCCAATTGGTCAGTTTGGCGACCACTATGCCTTGGGTTTCATGTGTGGCTTGTCTTTGCTTTTGGTTACCTTTTGGGGACGGATTCTGAGTTGGCTTTCGGGTTGGTTGAGATTCCAGTTTTCTTAAGTCTGAATGGTTAAGCTCGTTACGTTTCTGAGTTGGCTTTTACGTAAGTGCATGATGGATGAATGTTAGACTTAAGCGCATGTTGGGGAAACTGCTCAAGTCCCAGCGCCCTTTGAGGCGCCGGCGCAACAGGTGATGAGAAGGCCAATTTCTCAAGCAAGGGAAAGGCAAAGTCAAAGAAGAAGATCCAACACAACAAGACCAAGAATGATGATCAACCATCAAGCTCCAAAGGTGGAAAGAAGAACAAAGCTAAACTCAAGTGCTTCTTTTGTGGAAAGAAGGAGCACTTTGCATTCGAGTGTTTCAAGAAGAAGAATGCGCAAGGAGAGAGCAAACAAGGCAACCTCACTCTTGAGGAAGATGAGGATGAAGTGGATTCATCCTTGATGGCTTCTACATCAACATCAAAGAGCTACTCCAATGACACATGGTGGATTCCCACATGACATTCCAAAAGGATTTTTTTCTCAACTCTTGTACCTTTTGTAGGTTGTAAAAAGTCTATTCTAACAGCAAGTGATCAAGAATGTAGAATAGATGGAGTGGGAACTATTCCCTTAAGTCTTGGATCCTCTAAAAGAGTAGATCTTGATAATGTACTCTATGTTCCTACACTCACTAAGAATTTGTTAAGTGTAGGACAATTGATGGATGATCTGATCAGGTGTTCTACAACTTAACTAAAAACCTAGAAATTATGGTCCAAATGTAATGTACCAAAATTAACCAATTAGAATGGGTCCAAACACGACTTCATCCACTTAGCTACTTGTTAAAAATAGTAATAACACTATTTAGAGACTTATTGACATTTATGAAACTAACTCTAAGTTGAGATTTCACTTTGGCCTCCAAAATTGCCAATTAAAATGTCGAAACTAGTTAACAATTTTCACACAACACAAGTGTGAAAAAATATTTAAATATTCTCTAAGAACTAAACTATGAAATTTGTTAAAAAGACTATAGCCCTTGCACAACACTCTAAGAACACAAATGGACGGGTTGCTCATTGGTAGAGCACCCCACCGAAATGGGGAAGGTCCTAAGTTTAATCCCTAGCTTGACCACACACCAAGGGTAAAAACTTTTCACAAAATCTTTGTAAAGTTCTCAACTTAAATTGTGAGATGTGAGAGGATTGTGGCGTTTATGGAAATGACCAATGAGACCCATTCACCACCTCTCAACAACGCTAACGAGACTACTCACAAGCAAAGACAGTTTAAGTCCTAATTATTCATTTGGCCTCCAGCAATGGGATGAAACGTACATGGCTCCTCTTTGCATCACAAAAAGGCTCTCGCAATCAAAATTCAATGGCATTTTCTTGCCGTCATCACCTACCATTATGCAAAGCATGACCTACTCTACTCTACTGATGAATCATCTATGTGAGAGAGAGAGGGAGAGGGAGAGGGAGAGGGAGAGAGCGAGATCGACACGTCTTGGCGATGGGTGCACAGGGCTGCGGTAGATCTGGATAGGCCACATGCAAAGCGTAAACTCTGTTTTACGTCTTGAAGAGATCGAGTTCCTGTGCATGGACAAAAGCATGTGATCAAGTTTGCTTGGTTGGGAAGCTGAGAGAACGTGCGCAACTTACGTTTCTGATTTTCGGTGTTTTGTGTTTGTCTGGATTTGAGGCCATCTGACTTATAAATCTCGGCGGATGGTCGTGGTAATGCAACAATATCTGCTTGTCTAAGGTGGCTTGAGCCAGATCCGCAGATTTCTCCAGTTTTAGTTCAAGTAGACTTTCGGCGTGGTAGATTGACGTGAACTCTGCATTGTCTTCAAGCTACCAACTCTTGGCAAGTGTTGCGATCTGTCTCTTTGGATACTTTCAGAAAGAGTTCATAAATAAAATCCGTCAGGCTCCGTCTCTTTTATTATTTCGCTTTTATTGATTAGTAGCTATGACTGTAAACGTATAAGCCGTGCGTAGTGATCAGCGCCTTTGTTGCTCAGACAATAAGTGATTTCTTTTTGAGGTATTTGCAGATCATAAAAGCCTGTTGGCGGCGGTTGTGCAGAGTCATGGCCAGCAACGCATTGCCATTGACGTGGTTTGTTACATATTTGTTACTTGCTGTTTGCGAAACGAAGATGGATTCTATGAAGTTGAACCAATTTCCGAAGACAGAAACTATGCTGTCAATGTTTGCTGGTCGAAATCTCAAGTCATCTTACACTGGAGCCAACACCGAAGTAAATGTTCTGTCGTATGGAGCGGTAGGGGATGGTGTTGCTGATGATACGCAGGTACGTCGAAAAATTTGCTCTGTGCGCTTACGTTGTAATTGTAGAACAAAAAATGAATTGGGATATTAAAGGACAGTTTAGATTGTGTGGACGGTGCTGAAGACAATTTATGGAGCTGCAGGCATTCACAAGTGCATGGAAGGCTGCCTGCGCGCAGTCGGATTCCATAATTGTTGTACCAGCCGGTTTACAGTTCCTGATAAAACCAACAACCTTCTTGGGACCATGCGCCTCAGGATTGACCTTTCAGGTATAAAATCTACTTTTTATTTGTCTCATATGCCCAAGGGTATTTTATAGACATTAATACAATTCAATTCATATCTCTCTCTCTCTCTCTCTCTCTCTCTCTCTCTCTCTCTCTCTCTCTCTCTCTCTCTCTCTCTCTCTCTCTCTCTCTCTCTCATATGATACATTTTGTATGGCTCAGCTGTAATAGCTTTAATTCTGCAATCGCGGTTTAGCAATATCATCATAAAATGGGTGATTCGATGCAGATTTTAGGCACAGTCATAGCACCAGGAGACCCTTCGTCCTGGTCAGGCATGAACACAAAGACATGGCTAGTTTTTGATTCACTGGACGGTTTCAGCATGAATGGAGGAGGCACAATCGATGGTAGAGGCAAAAAATGGTGGACTCTCTCGTGCAGACGAGACCCAACTAATGTAAGATAAGCTGAAACCATAGTCTTTCGCCAGCTTTTCATCGGTCTTAGCAACATTGATCACACTTAGAAGGTTTTGAAATTCGTTTGGACCTTCTTTGGTGCAGGCATGTTCATCGGCTCCCACAGTAAGCTATTTAATCGCAACCACTTCTCTCTCGAAGATTACGGTTTCGGCATTGGAGGGATTCGCGTAAAGTATTTATTGTTGAGCTTCTCTTCGTCTGTGTGTCTTGGGCAGGCCGTACTTATTCGACGCGGTACGAGCACAACGATTGAGAATCTAACATTCCAAAACAGTCAACAGATGCACCTTGAGTTTTTAGAATGCAACGGAGTTATGGCTTCTGGAATCACAATCAATACGCCTTGTGACAGCCCGAACACAGATGGCATCCATTTGAGCTTCTCTCAAGCTGTGGTGATTCAAAACTCTCTCATTGGGACAGGTAAATTCTGTCCAAAACCATAATCAAACTTGCTGATCTCTAGGGGGGGAGAGAGACAGCATGATGCGATGGCATAATTCTATCAGCCTAAGTCAACTTAGTTTAACTGTGCTGATTTCCTTTCCAATTTCTGCAGGTGACGATTGTATATCCATACAGTCAGGATCTGCGAACGTACGAATCAAGAATGTTCAATGTGGGCCAGGCCACGGAATTAGGTGTGATTTCATTGCTAGCAGCAGACAGCTATATTCCCATTTATTATTAGACATAGTATCTGATGCTATCACGTTAGGACGTTCAATTTTCTACCTGTCTTCGCGCTTGATTGACACTTTCATATCAAATTTGCAGCATTGGAAGTCTTGGCGAAGACGGCTCCGTCGCTAATGTAAAGGATATTATCTTAAACGGTGCAACTTTAAGGGGCACAACTAACGGCCTTAGAATTAAATCATGGCAGGTATTCTCTTTGCTGACTATCATTAACAGTCGGCGCGGAAATTTTTTCATGCTACCCAAATGTGTCTAGAATTATCTGCAATCTTTCGTACTGGTTGGAAAACATGATGCCAGCGAAAAAGGAATTCAAGTTTGTTGATCGGAAAGATCAATCTTACAACAAATTTTGTCTTTCATCCAATCGGGCTGCCGTTAATAACTTTCGCTCTAAAATCGTCTGGGTTGCACGACTTGCAGGGCGGGCAAGGATCAGTCTCCGGCGTACAATACGAAAACGTGAAGATGGTTAACGTTGCCAATCCAATTATTATTGATCAGTTCTACGGCTGTTCGAAACAGCAATATTGCAACAACCAGGTAATGCTCACAAGTTGATTCTTTTCATGCAGCTTTCAGGTACACCTGAAAACAGTCTTAAAAAAGCAGCACCAAAATACTCTTCCAATTATTGAAATCATCTCTGAGATTGTGAAATTTGAGTCCTCGTACAACAGACATTGGCTGTCCAAGTAAACGGGATCTCGTACCGGAACATTCATGGAACGTCTTCAACACCCGTAGCAGTGCACTTTGCATGCAGTGACACCTTCCCGTGCAAGAACCTCGTTCTTCAAAATATTGATATTACATACGTCAGCACCAAGGGAGCTGCTGCATCTTTTTGTGAAAACGCTCATGGATCTTCGATTGGCCCAATTGCACCTCAAAGCTGTCTTCAATGAGGAACCCATGTTTTGTACCTCCAGCACGTCACAGCAACGGCCACCCATTTCAGCTCATCTAGTACAGCACACGTTTGACTGATATACAGCCATAGCCATACTCTACACACAATTCTACTAAATATCATGTACAGGCCAGCATGCATCAGACATGATTTTGATGCTATGATTTGATATCCATCAGCCTGTCATGCAGTGTGCCCTGCTCTTGCTCGCACTGTAGATAAGAGCTGAGTTCATAGGAAACATACATATCAATTTACAAGACGCAACATATTAAATCTATACATGACTTGAACAATGTTTAGTTCATATGTTTGAAAAAACGAAATTATTGTTTCAATAACGATATACGAACAACCGAGGTGAAAGAGTGTGAAAGAGGAAGAACATCTACCAAGAAACCTTCTAGAATATAGATACATTTCTTATCTATAATATTGGATACTCGTGTCTTATAATCTGGTTACATTCAAAGTAAGCAACGTTGCATATTTGGAAGCTGGTTCTAATGTCAGGTCTCACCATAATGGTCAAACCTTGTGCACTTGGAGTCTTCAAACCTCTAATTGTAGATTAATCTAGTTGGATGAGTGAACTAGGTCACCTTCTACTTGGTGCCTAGACTCCTAGAGAGACAAATAATAGTCTCATGGATCCTCTATTGTACACCCTAATTAGACAATTCAAGTAGATTAACCAGTCACCTTCTATTTGGGGCGAATGAAGATCACCACGACCAACTAATTTTTTTTCTAAAACTAGTGAGTAGCATGGTTGCAACTTTCTATAAATAGAAAGTTTGAGATTTAAACGAGATCACATTTTCTAAAATATGTGATACCTACATTATCATAATTTTCTAAAAATAGCAAGTGAATCTTACAAAATTGTAAGGTGCTTTTATGATTCTAAAAATAGCAATAGTACCTTACACATTTATTGCTCATAAATTCATGTGATAATAATTTTAGGTCTAATAATCTGCCATAAATTTAAGGCTTCCTCAAAATACATTATGAAAAAATCTAGAGGTTGTTAGTAAGTATTAGGCTTAGTGTGGTAATGGAGTGAAATTTGTGTTTATTGTTTTACCAAGGGTTCTTGAATTATGAAAAGTTGTTTCACAATTTAAAATAAAAGTATAATGGATGGTAATTTGTGTGAGATTTACAAGCATGCAAAAGTGTATATGTCCATATCTTGTCTATTTAGTTGTGTAAGTAGTGGTGTTAGAGAAAATATGAGTCCGAAAAGGGCTCCATCAGTAAGAAATGCCATGTAGGAGAGAAAAATAATAAAAAGTAATTAAAACACCATTTTTTAATTTCTTTATGCATCTGTCTGCATGACTTTCAATGCAAATGGATCTACCTTATTCTAGTCATATCAAACGTCACTGGTGCTTTAAATGTGATTTTTGAAACGTAGAAATATTCCCTTCCAATAATTGAGAACATTCAAAGATTCAAAATTGTAGTGGCATTTCATAAATCTGGCTACCACCACATCCAAAGACAAACATTTGCTTGCCATCATCTCCATCTTCAAGATGCCACAATGTTTAAGAGTATAAAGAAAGCATTTGCACAGGTAAGTATAAAAAAGCATTTGCACGGGTAAGTATAAATTTTTTTTCCAATTTCATGATCATTTCATCTTAAAAGAAAAAGAGACCTGTTGAACCAAGGCATACAAAAAATAGTGGAAATTCCAACTCATATCAATGAAGTATATTGCTCGAAGGGAGAATCTCTACCGTACGCATATCAATGATTCCAACAATCTGTTTCTTGACATTAATCAGTTGCTAGCATTTATAACAGAATTTTACGGTATCACAAATGAGAATGTAAATAACAAGTTGATAGTTTTTCTTAAGTTAGATGAATCTGAAATTATAAAAGAACAAAAAATGGAGAGAGTTAGTCTTACAATCATGAATGGAGCATTTTCAATTCATAATATTTGGAAGACCTCAACTTTAGCGTTTAATCAGAGAATGATATTTGGTGGTTAGCAACTTTTCAAGTATAGTTACTCTTTTACAAATTATATATGGATAATTTTCTCTATGTTAATATTATTATAAAACAATGTTTGTTTCTGTTAAGGTGTTCAAAGAAGACCATGACATTCTCTCATTGATATTTACTAGAACATCTTGTCCTACTATCATTATAAATCACATAAAGAGAGTCCACTCAATGTTCTTGGAATTGGGTGGCAATTTCAACATAGAGTGACATTTGGCAGAAGATCTAAAGGCGTTAAGATATATATTCAATATTTCTCATGGAGCTAATTCAAAGCACTCTGGTTTGTACCACATGGAGATAGCAAAAGACATGACAAAGCGTACAGAAATAACAAGAGACTGAAAAGATTCAAATAGGAAATCCTTTCTGCCGATTCTTATTCATAATATTCATATTTATACATTGCATGTGGATCAAAAGGATGATAATGGATATTAACTTGTTGGATTTTGAAAAGTGTCCAATCATCTTTTGTGATAATCTTTCAGCTCAAAGCTTGGCAAGTAATCCTATCTTTCATGCAAGGATCAAACATATCAAAGTGGCATATCATTTTGTGAGAGAACAAGTCATGGCCGCGAGGTGGAGATTTAATATGTCTCATCAAAGGAGTGTGTGGATGATATCTTCACCAAAGCACTAGGAAAGGACTTGTTTATGAAGCATAGAACTCAACTTGGAGTACTATATAAATCTATGCTAAAACTAGTTGAAGAGAGAGAGTGAAAAATTGTCAACTAGTTTGAGATTTATCATGTTGAGTTTAATTGGCAACTTCAGCCAATATGCATTTTAAAGTTAGAGATAAAATTTACAATGTTAATAAGGCCTAAAAATAGTTGATTTACTATTTTTGACAACTTAGGCATGTTGATAAGGTCGCATATAGACTTACTCTAATTGGCTTATTCATGTTCATTGAATCTAGTCACTTTAGATCTAGGATTTGGAATAGATCTAGAATCTTCCATAAGTTGATAAGCTTGGCCAAGAGTATCCAAATAGGGTAAAGGGATGTTATAAATAGTGTACAAGCATGGGAGCATTTCATCTCTCTCCTTCTTCTCCCATTCATTCTTATGGAACATATTTCTTTGGCTTTTACATCCATTTTTGCATCTTTGTGGTGATATATTGAAATCTTGTGTAGAATACTATTTCTTCTTATGTCATGGATCCATACATGTGAAACATGTTGTAGTACAGCCATTGTATGGAAAGCAAAAGTGATAACTTCACAAGTATTTATTCAAGTTTTATGGTGCATGATTATTTTCCATTATGCAAAGCTTTGCGGAGTTATGAGGCTATTGGAATGAATACACCATATGGAGTCTTGTTCAACTATAAGCCTAAGGTGGTTTATCTTAGTGTACTTGAAAGTTATTGCTTTGCATATGTTTTCTTGGAAGCAAGGAAGGAAGGAGATCCAAGTTTATGGATCATGGTTGGATGCTTATCCACCAAGGAGGGCTATAAAGCCTTTATATTCTCTATCGCAAAAGTGTTTGAGAATGGAGATTTTATTATTCATGAAGATCTATTTTCAAACTTGGAAAGGGCCGAGATCATAGTATCTCAAGGTGCATCACAAGTCATTTTCTATTGAGAAAAGTCAACTTATGATGGGGTTGAGGTTTGAGGAAGAGTATCCTCAACATGTGTATTCAAGAGGATCTTCATTATACAAGGCCGAGTCCTTGTGGTTCTATTTTCATGGATAAGAAAGGAAAAATTCAGGTGGTATTCACTCCAAAATACTCACTTATGTTTCACTTTCTTTGTTTGATGTACTATCTTGCTTAATTGAGATTTTTTCATCTCAAAGTTTAAGTAAGGCTATTCTAGTTGTGAATAATGTCTTTTGTTTGGAAATATTGCTTGTCATTGATACTCAATTATGTTTTCAAATCATCTTGAAAGCAAGATATTGTATCATCAAAAGTTTGCTCTTGGATATTGTAAGAGCAAGAAAAAGAACACGCTCAAACATATTGTAAAACATGATCTTTCATGTGATGAGGCATATTGTAAACTTCTTTTGATGTTGAGTTCCAAAGAGGAAACTTATACCCTTGAGATAAGCCTCAATAATATCAAGATAGAATTTGATTTCAAGACTAGATGCTTTATGGATAAAGTTCATAGTGTATGGACTAGTAAAGCTA
Source organism: Diphasiastrum complanatum (assembly GCA_029204225.1). NCBI lineage: Eukaryota > Viridiplantae > Streptophyta > Lycopodiopsida > Lycopodiales > Lycopodiaceae > Diphasiastrum > Diphasiastrum complanatum. The sequence goes on from CM055095.1 coordinate 47,728,128, forward strand.
GTATGCTTATCTTGTTAATCAATACTTTTTGCTCAAGTTATGATCTTGATCTCTATGATCTTGGTGATCATTGTGAGGCATGGAAGCCTCTGTTTTCTACTTTTTTGATGCAGCTATCTTCATGCAAATGGACTTTTCAAATCCGAGATCAACATCAATCATGGAGAAGGCATATTGGATTAGTGGCAATTTGGTGGAATCAACAAGAGATTTCTATCAAAGAGATCTTATCATGATTATGGTAAGGATGCTGCTATGATGGATTCTTTGGGTGATCTTCAATACAAATTCAAAACAAATAATCCACACAAAAAGTTCCTTCATCAACATTGGACCAACCTTGGAGTATTTCAAGATCAAATGTTTGAATCAAGTTGATAGCTTTTTAGGAGGAATGTGAAAATAAAAAAGGCCATCCAACTTGAATTTTGGGGTTGATGAGGATTTTTGTCTTGCATGTAGTGTTACGTATTGTAAATGTCAAAATTAGCCTTGTAGAAATTTGAGCTACATCTCATGCAATAATGTCTAGTTGTCACATGTGACATGCATGTAGATTCAGATAATGAAATGCCCAAATTTGAGCCAGTAGGAACTCGAGTTACCATAAATGCATAAAATCCTAATTGTCCAAAGTAAGATGCAAGGCATGCAAGAGTTGGTATGGACACGTGCAAGTGAATTTGTACATTAGTAGTGTATAAATTGCCACATGTAGAAAGTAGGTGGATGTAGGTGGATATACATGCATGCAAAGTCAGATGTGTCACTATTCTGGTAGATTACACCTTTAGATGTGGAGAAAAGTAGTTGCATGCTAGTAGTACCATGAGCTACAATCATTTCATATATATGTAAGTGAGAATCCTCACTATTCTTGATAATGAATCAAGCATTGTAGCCAATTCATGTCAATTTGGATTTTAAAATTCCAGCATCATTATGGAATAGAAAACAAGTAGAAATTGCAATACAATGATATCACATAGACACAACTTGATTGTAATAATTCATATTCATATCAATGAAAATCCCAAAGATGGGTTGAGTACAAGTCATATTGTATCTATAGTTGATGATAATATGTACATTTTATGTACATTTGATTTGTAATCAAAGTAAAATTTCTATTCAGTACTTTTTCTATATTTCTTTCTATAGGAAGAGAAGCATCAGGTAAAATTGCTTGCTCCCGCACTATTTTAGAATTAGGAGTCTGATAAAGCACAATCTCTTGTCTTGATGGTTATGCTTCCTCTTTCTTGGGAAGGACTTGTATACCCTGTTGATCGTAAATAATATTGTCTGTCTCTTGAGCAACCTGAAAGGCTATCAGAACAGGGGCGGATTTTTTGGTATCACCTTTGGAGCTGTCAATTTCATGAACAATTTTTTTGTCGTTTGTAACAAAAACCTTAATTAGCACTTGTCGCAATCTGTATGGTTCGATAGTAAACTGTCATTGACAACAAGATGGATTCTAAAAATGACACTAAAAATTAAAAATGAAAATACAAAAAATCAAATGAACATATGTGTCAATTCTAAATTAGAAAAATATATATATTACCTTATTAAGGTCAACGTCCGCTTGAAGATTATACCACTCAAAAAATACCTTTGTATTGTACAAAACGAATCAAGCACAACTAAATGAATCCCTTTGTTGTACAAACCGCATATATTGAAAGAAAAGTATTAACATTCTATAAAATATTCTCTTCAAAAAATGATACAAAATTTATGTTCGTAAAATTATATGAATTAGAAATAATGTTTATCTTGACAGATTTTATTTGTATATCGCCAATTCAATTGGCGATTGTTGGTATGCGCCGGATGGCTTAAGGAAGTAAAGCATCAAAATCTCTGTGTTGTTGGCTGAATTTATTTTCAGACATAAAAAATTTGATATTCCTTCTTTATTGACTTTTGCAAAAGAATGTTGAGGCTCCAATGTCGGTTGCAATTTGTAAAAGAAATTAGTGACCTCATATAAGAAGATTTGAATATCAAATTAAAAGATGAATATTTCTCAAGTAAATCGATTTTAAACTTATTTTCATAAGAAATCAAATAAAATTTGGCCACATGATTGCATTCGATGAAATATACAGCCGCTTTAAAATTGGCCTCCTTTGCCTTTACTGCCGACATAAAAAAAGGACTCGCTACAAAATGTCTCGTAGGAAATCGAGACTGATGTTCTCTCTGTCCACATTGCAATGATACTTTTGATACTGTCACATGTTGATTATAATTAAAACAATAATCAATCATTGTACAAATTAAAATTGTTCACTTAAAAAAAAATAGAGTTATAGACAAACCTTCCAATCAAATCCTCTTCCAAATTCCCATTTTGTGTCATATATGAATTGTCCCTTTGTTGAAAATTTATCTTTTCTTAAATATTTCACCATGTTGTCAAGCTTTTTTCAAACTTTTGTTTTGAGTAGGCGAGAGAAACCTCGTTTCTCAAAATCTTGAGTTGTAGTTATTATCTCTTTCCAAACAGAGTATTGAATTATAGATTCTTTTCCAGAGTAGTTTAATAAGAATCTTCGTGCTTTAGAACCACCAATGCTCGGTTTTCATGGAATATTTCCTAATTTACCTTAAAGCTTATCGTCTTTTTTTATTTTCAGATGGCCTTTATGTAAGCCCACTTTAGAAAAAACATCCTCTAATCTAGAAATTGTCGTAAAACAGCAGAGGCGTGAGCGGCAGTGGAAGCTCGATGATTTGATTGTGGCGTGTAGGAACAGAAACGCAACAGTTAGCAGCAGAAATATTCAAGTAGAAGAATTCATACAGATTGGGCAAATGAACAATGCAGTAGTGAGACAAAAATTGCACTCTAATTAATATCACAGTGAGTACAATAGCTTGAAGTAATAACTTCAGCTTGCTGAGCGTGATAACGCTAGCTACAAAAAACTCTGATTGAAAGAGAAATTCAATTAACACTTACATAGCCTGATTTAGCTAATATATAGATTTACAAGTGTCCAGAAAATATATCTTATGCCTTAACTGCCATTTACTCCAGGTTTGCATCTGTATAGAGTTGGTAACCGCCCTTAGGATATTTGTTTCTCCAGTTGTTTTACGGTTGATGATAAGTTGGCGACGTCGGTCTGCCAATGTAGCAAAAACACAAAAAACGCGAAAACCACGAAGGTGCCCTTAGACTGAAGGTATGCAAATCCTAAAGGTGCCCTTAGACTTAAGGTATGTAAATCCTGAAGGCGCCCTTGGATTTAAGACAGCGAAGAAGACGAAAAAGGTGAAAAAGCCGAAAAGCGCCTTGGACTAAAGGCAGCGAAGAAGCAAAAAGTGCCTTAGGTTAAAGACAACAAAAATGCCGAAGGTGCCTTAAAAATGGTTTCTAAGGCATTCTGCCACTTTGTCACATTTTTCGTGAAGGGGTGAAAAAGGCGAAAAAGGCGAAGGTACCTTAAGAATGGTCTCTAAGGCATTCTGGCTACTTGGCCACTGTGCCGCTTTTCTCGCTAAGGTGAAAAAGGCTAAGGTGCCTAAAAATTGGTCAAGGCAAAAGCTGAGCATAAGAAATCTAACACTCCCCCTTAATGTGGATCTTGAAAAACTTTGATCTTCAGATTTAACATATCGTTAAATCTGAGATGTTGCTCCTTTGATAGAGCCTTTGTGAAGTAATATGCTGCCATGTAGTTTGTTCTGCCGAAAACCAGTTCTACTTCCTTGCTGTGCACTTTCTCTCTAAGGTAATGGTACCTGATTTCTATATGTTTGCTTCAAGAGTGAAATCTCGGATTGAGAGATAGCGCTATTGTGCTTTGATTGTCACAATAGATTGTTGTAGGAAGTGGTTGTGCTAGGTTCAGGTCTACAAGCATGTTGGAAATTAAGCCCACGGTTGCCTTCTTGGAATCATAACTTAGACAGCCAATTTATTTGAAGGACGTCTACAACGGACTTCCGGCTGATCCCCAGCAAAGGGTAACCAATTCCATTATAATTTTAAGTTCAAATGTTAGGTTTAATAACTTGAAGTCATTGAAGACTTGGCCATCTTCAAGGACTTCCACAAAACTTGCATTTAGAACAAGTCTGCAGATTTACATCATTTTTTAACAGTCTGCAGAAAAATACACTAAGTGTCGCAGTTCGCATTTTTCACACATTTCCAAAAACTGCAACACTTACCTTCAACTTTTTCCGTTCAATTATTTTGAAAAAGTCAACTTGTTCACATTTCAACAGTTTAACTATTTTCAATACCTTCGTCCCTTTTTGCATTTTTTTAAAAACTGCGAAGAAAGAGAAAATTTCAGAAGGTCCTCTATTTTTAGGAGTTAAACTATTAAAGACACCTTCGCCAACTTTTTTTTTAAGGGCACCTTCGGCTTTCCCGAAAAGAGCGAAAGAGTTGAACTGTTTAAGAGATCTTCGTCTTTTTAAGGGCACCTTCAACTTTCTAAGGGCACCTTAAACTTTGTTTAAAGGCACCTTCGGCTTTTTCGCAAAACCCTGAAAGGAGAGAAAAATGCTGAAGGTTATCTGTTTTGAATGAGAAACATTCCCAGCCACTTCCTGTAATTTGCGAAGTGAGAGAAAACCATTTCACGTAAAATGCGAAGTGAGAGATTTTGCGACGTCCTCGTCCGTGTCAATGATACTGATTTGTTGACCATACATATACTATGTATAGTTGTCACAAAAGCCATATACTTCCAAGTACAACGGCTTTCTGATTACATGACAAACATTCAATGTAATTAATACACAGATGAAATCTATAAATAGATCATCCAAGCATAGATTAGTGGTTGCTTCGTCCATGAGACGTATTATTTGAGCCTCCCAGTTACGCCGTCATTTTTTTGTTGTAATTGTTATTTGTATTGTGCTTCAGTATAATATAGCAGCAACAGTTTTTCTATCTGTGTATAATGTACATGAATGCTTGTTGTGATTAATGCACTCTATCGTTGTTTGATTGCGCTTGTTTACTCACTCTGATCAGAACACGGACATCTACGACTCCTCAGTTTCTGATCAGATTTTGACTGTCTTTGACGCCTGAGGAACTTGTGATATCATACTGCTCTTCCATTTATTTCAGAACCGTACTTCACATTGAATCTGATTTTCAGTAATACCACACACAAACCATTTCTAATCTCTTCAATGGACTGTACTTTTGTTTTTGAGAGTATGAATTAATTTTTAAAATCTTGTTGGGCAGTGTACAATACTCGAGGAAGATACTACTCTGACTACGTGCACTAGAGTCGGAAATCTTTATGTACTCTCTAATTTAGTTGCATCAGCTAGTATCTCTAATGAAAATGTAAACGACAGTGTTGTTTTGTGGCAGAGTCGATTTGGACACGTGAATACAAAATTACTTTCTTATATGCGTTGTAATAATTTAGTTGATGGACTGAATTTCTCTTCTTCATTAGATAGGAAATCTTTCTTTTGTGAATCATGCATCTACGAGAAGCACTCTAGAAGCAAGTTTCCAAAATCACATTCCATCAAAACAAAGCATGTATTGGATCTTGTACATAGCGATCTTTGTGGTCCAATGCCAACTCCGTCCTTAGGAGATGCAATCTATTTTATCACTTTCATAGATGATTATTCTAGATGGTATACAATCATGTTCATTAAGCACAAATCTGAAGCCTTTGAATGCTTCAAGAGATTAAAGTCCATGGCTGAGGCACAAACGTCTACAAAAGTGAAGGCACTCCGAACTGATGGTGGCAGCAAATACATCTCTAACGAGATGTCCGACTATCTGGCTGAACATGGTATTAGAAGACAGTTCAACAAAACGGGATTGCAGAAAGAAAGAATTGAACTCTTCTCAACTTAGTCAGATCCATGTTACATCAAGCACACCTACCTGCAAAGTTTTGGGCAGAAGCTTCTGCCACAGCTTGTTACATGCAGAACAGATCCAACACGAAACTCGTCAACAACAAAACTCCTTATGAAGTTTGGCATGGGCACGAGCCTAGTGTCAACTATTTAAAAATTTTTGGTTGTCTATGTTTTGTTCACATTCCTAAACAGCTTAGGAAGAATTTGGATCATAGGACAAATAAATGTATTTTTATTGGCTATCCTAATGAACATAAAGTTTATAAAGTTTATGATCCATCCACCAATGTAGTATTTGCTTCTAGGGATGTAATATTTCAAGAACATACATACTATGATTTCAAACAACCATCGATAAACAATGCTATGTCATTTCATCCTATTTTACGTAGCATGAATTCTTCCAATGTTAATGTTCCTTCTACGAAACCTACAACTACAGCTATAGAAGCCGAGCAGCCAACAGTTCTTGTAATCAGACCAGACCAAGCTAGCTCGAACAGATCTGGAGTAATTCAAGAAGAAACATCATCGCATCCTGATCAACCAAACATCCGCAGATCCTCACGGACTCGGACAGTTCCTGAGAGGTATACACCTCAATCATTCTGGACTTCATCAGAAGAACCTGTAGGGTCTTCGATCTGGTGTGGTTGTAGCCCTCCCGCTTGTCAACAAGGGTTAGTTCACTGGATAGGCACCTAACTATGCATAAATGCTACTTTTAGTTAGTTTCCTACTTTTCATCTATCTCTACTACCACTAACTCTACTCTTTTAAACTACCTTCATCATGATTGTAGGTGAAAGGAAAGGGGAGATTAGAACAGATTGAGAGAAGAGAAAAGAGAAAGAGAGAGATAGAGGGTGAGTGGAGGTTAGCTGAAATGCTCCTTATGCTTGCTAATGGAGAAACATTAATTAAGACAACCAATCAACATGAAAATAGAAAGCAATGGAAACACAATCAAAAGCATTAGCAAGTAGTGAATAGCAAATGAGGATGCTTCTCTCCAAAAAGTGGTAGAGTTTTCTCCTTCTCATTAAGCATGAAAATAGAGTACAAGTGGTGTCTTTTTATAAATGGGGAAGGCCCTTGCCCCAAAATCCTATTGGCTAATATTTACATTGATCCTATCCATTCATCTTGGACCCAACTTGATCCAAGGGTCCACAAAAATTACATTGGAAATCACAAGATTCATGTGAATCCAAAATTGGACCCAACTCTAAAAAAGTAAACATAAGTTTAAAATTGACTTTGGGCCTCAGTTTTTATTTTAATTACAAAGGGCCCAAGTCTATTATTTTATTTACAACTCAACTTGCGTGCTCATTGGCCCATGGGCTTATACGCGCAAGATGTCATGCCCTCACAACACATTTTATTGGTCGATTTTATTTATTTACAATTCGTCGGGAATACCCCCAACAGGACCCACGGCCTGAAGTAGTGCCGGTCCCTCGGCACTCTATCGGTTCAGTAAAGGGTCTTCTTGGCCCGCCTCTGGTGGATCAGGTAGCCCGTGACGTCTTCCATGAAATTGATGCGGCCCTTGGGCGTGTGAAGGGACTTGTGGACTCCTGCCAGCTAGTCTTGGTCGATGCATGCTTGGAATCTGCACGTCCAAGGATCGCCGAGGAATGCAGCTCGGTAATAGACTCGAATGACTGGCAGCTGATCTTCGACTTTGTCGGAGGCGAGCGACTTGGTTTTAATCCTCATTAAATGCTCTAAGTCTCGGACGTAAGTGGCTGCCGTGCAGACTGTTGAATCAGGGCAGTTGAAATATTTATTGGCAAATATGGTGAGAGCCCTTCGGGCATCTACATCTGTATCCCAATCATGCTCTGAATGGATCCATGGCCAATTGAAATTTTGAATGGTGATCTTGTCCAGAGGGGTGCTACATTCCGCCCATTTGGATCGTCATCTGCATGGCAGGAAGCCGCGTTCACCCGTAGTTGTTGCGGACTTGTCACATAGGCCCTGATGGACGCAGGGTCTCTTTCAAAGAGCTGTTGACGCCACTATGGTTGTGGTTGAAGGGCGAGTAGTGCTCACAGCTCATTGCCTTTTATTGTCTGCACCGAAAATGATATCTGTCAACCGCCTCTTGATGACTCGTGGGGATACTTAGCTAGAAATTTGTTTATTTTCTCCTCATTTGTGTCTTGGCCTTGGTCTCGAGTGTCAGCACCCATATCAGCTGGTCCTTGGTCTTGGCCTTTGGACCCTTGATCTTTACTTAACCCCCCTACTGCTTGTTGGCCTTGGTCATGGCTCGTGCTTGCCTGTGCAACATCAAAAACAGGTGGCGGTGGAATTACCACTGGGGTGGGTTGGGTCTTCTTCTCCATGTACTGCTGGCAAGCCTTGAGGGCTTGTTTGGCCTGGGCGAGCTCGTGAGTTGCGCTTGCTCGGTACTTGTCAAACTATGTCTGGTAGCTGTTTAACATTTGGCTATATACCTGAATTTGATGCCTAAAGAGATTCATCTCTGCTTGAGAGAGCGGCCTTGAGTCTAGTGCAGGTTGAGCTAGCCAGGCGAGTTTTTCACTTTATAAGGCTTTCACTTCTGCCCCCAAGCGCATATTCTCTGCTTCATAAATTTGTAGTTGCGCCTAGAGGGGAGCCAGCCGTTGGGACGCTTTGGATTGAAGCTCCCGCACCTTCGTGGAGGCCTCTATCAATGCTTTGGAGAGGCTTTGGATATATTGATTGAGGCCATCCTCCTTCTGCTGCAGCTTGGCGAAATCCCGGTGCCCTTCTTGTTCATGTTGTTGAGCTATGAAAAGCTCTTGCTGCAGCTTCATGGATTCCACTCACAGTTGGGTGTTGCTTGTTGCCAGGTGGAGTACCTGGCTACTACCGCCTCCTAGATGTATGTCCCCAAGGTTTGGTACGTCGTCGTTAAATATGTTGGAACAGCCGGTACGCTGGTACTGAGAGGGGCTTGTGTTGTAGAGGCCCCAACGACTTGTGGAGCACCATCATCGTTGTCTTCAGTCAGGTTCTCGGGGGACTATTGTCGTCTGGGGCAATGGGATCTGTCCGATCTGGTGATGGTATGAAAATTGTTTGAACAAATGAATCATCATGCAATGGTTGGTTGCCCTCGGCAACCTTTGGTGGCGAAACAAGTGGTGTGAGAGAAACAGTAGTGGAAATGGGAGTGGGGACTGTTTGTCCACACGAGATGATGGGTGGAACAGAGGGGAACTGAAGTGTGGTGTGGAGCACGGAAGGCAAGGATGGAGCATAAATGGTCTAACGTGGGGGTGAAAAGTTGATGACTTGCATCCACGCTAGAGTGTCCGGAGACAACTGAGAATCAGAGGGATTAAATTGGAGAGGAACAACGGTGGAGACAGGAGCAATGGAGGATGCGATAGTGATGGAAGGGGTAGTGGATAATGGAACAGAAGTGGAAGTGGTATCAACAGAGTAAACGAGAATTGAAACAGAATTAGTCGTGGATGGAACAGAAAGAGGAGTAGTGACAACAGAGACAGGAGGAGGAGGTTGTACAGAAGAAAAAGTGGCGGTGGTTGATGGAGTGGTTATTGATGTGGCGGTGGTACGTCATCTGGTGGTAGGTGGAGATGAGGAGGAAGGGGTAGTGCCACACATTCTTTTGTTGGCCGTTGTGTCAGTAACTGCAGATTGGGAGGATGCGGCAGATGGCGGATAAAGGTTAGTGTGTGGCATGATGGAGGATAGAAGGCTGGAGCGGCGGAAACCTCACACTTTCACCTCGAGAAGTGACAGGGGACCTACTGCTAACGAGTGTCGGATGGTAAGAACTGTAGTTTAGAGCGCAGATCTGGGTTTAGAGTGTGCAGATGAAAGCTTGTATGAAGTTTGGTTGTAATCATAGAACTTGAAAATTTCAATGAAAATTTGAGCAGAGCTTCGCCAGCAAAGGTGACAAATGACTTGAATTCAACCCTTATATAGTGGAATTTAGAGTGCGTATTAGGTGAAATCCTCTTTCCCTTGCTCAGTTCCACCCAAATTTTGACAAGGACCTTCTTCACAAATTCATTAAGAAGTTTGCAAGAGTTCACAAGGTGATTTGACTATCCTGCGAAGGTTCTGCGAGGGTTTAGACTGTCTGCGAGGGTTCAACTCTCACAGGAGGTGATCCCTTGCACAACATGTTCTTGTGGTTGGATTTTCAAGATCAGACTATGTAGGCAGGCTAATTTCATTGCTCAAATTCCATTTATGCCCCTTGCGAAGGTTGGTATGATGATCTTGATGCTCTACGAAGGTTCTAAAGATTCAGCTTGTGGGAACCCTCGCATACACTAAAAAATGATGATTTTTTCCATCAGTAACTCTCACAGAGATTTTCATGGATGCTTCTGGGTCAGATCTAGTGACTGTCCAAGCTTCAAGGCTATCTCCTAAGGGATCTCCAAAAATCATGAAAAAAGTGCTCTTTTAGAGTGTTTTTTGACGAGATCTTGAGATTCTCTTATTTTTAACTTTTGCAAACTGGTAATTCACTTCATCCATGTTAGATATGACTATTGGTAGTTCTTTGGAAGTTCTGATGAAAATTTGGTAGCAGATCCATCAGTTTTGGGTGAAATTTGTCCTTAATTTGCCATAGTTACTGAGATCAAGATTTCTGAGCTGCAAATTTGAGGGACTTATTGGCGTAATCTGATGATCTGCTTCCTTCTTGATCTTATCTAGATCTAGATCCCTCTTGAATCTTGATGGATTTTTTTGATCTTGCCAGATTTGGCTGAATCTTGATGGATCTAGCTTGATTTGGCTTGATCTTCCTAGATCTAGTTGTGATGGCCTAGCAGAATAGCTTTTCATCACATGCCAACACCAACCTAGATCTATCTCACTACGGTGGCCAGTACTTGTGCGACCGGCTACCGTTGATGGGTGTATCAAACTTTGTTCCATCTAGCTTCTCTAGATTCACGGCTCCATGATTAAGAATCTCTTTGATCCGGTAAGGACCTTCGCCTGTGAATTTTAATTATCCCTTGATCGCCTTGGTTTTATAAATCAGGACCAGATCTCCAAAACGAAGATCCTTATTTTGTAACCTGCGATCGTGCCATGCTTTGCGTCTTTCCTTTTCAGCTGCCCATGCATGCACAGCTAATAAGCGTGTTTCACATAGTTCATGCAGAGCTTCGTGGTGCAGTTGTAGAGATTTGGATTCATTAAGATGTTGCGTTGTGGCAATCGTTAATGAAGGGACTAAAAATTCTACTGGCATTACAGCATCCTGACCATATACCAATTGGAAAGGTGTTTGATCAGTGCTTTCCTTATATGTTGTCCTGAATGCCCACAGAGCAGCATGCAACTTGTGTTCCCAATCTGATCTACTAGCTTCAACTATTTTTGTGAGCACACTACACAGGATCTTGTTGGATGATTCTGCTTGCTCATTACCGCAAGGATAATAAGGGGTACTGGTTCTATGGATCACGAAGAATTCCTCCAACAGGACCTTGATGGTCTCATTGATGAAATGACTTCCGCGATCGTTGACTATCTCCACCGGGCATCCAAAGCGCACAATGATATTTTCATAAAGGAACTTGGCAGTTGTCCTAGCATCAGCAACTCTTACTGCCTTGGCATCGACCCACTTGGTGAGATAGTCCATGGCTACGATTATGTATCGATCCTGGGTACTCCCTTGTTGCAGGGTGGATTGGACCGATGTAATCCAATCCCCACTTTTCGAATGGTGCTTGGGCTAAGACCGGATGTAGTAGGTCATAATTCAATCTCGTTGGTCTCCTTGCCTTTTCACACACATCGCACTTCCTCAGGTATTCCTCCGTATCCTTATGAATCGTTGGCCACCAACATCCTGATTGCAGAATCTTGCGAACTGTAATGTCGGATGCAAAATGGCCTCCACCCATGCCTTCATGTGAAAGCAAAATGATTGGGTGGCCTCATGAGGAAGAATACACCGCCAAAGAATCCCATCTGGTTCTCTTCGATACAATTGGCCGACAATCAACTGATAAGGTCTAGCTTTCAAGATCAATTTCCACTGATCCGCCTTTGGTAGTGATTTGTCTGGTTGGCCCCGCATTAGATATTCAACAATGTCGGCAGCCCATTCTAGTACTATGTCCACATAGAATAAGGCAGCATCAACCAACTCATCGTCGGGTTGGGTTGCAACCTTCTTTCCCTTGATTCGCGACACATGATCTGCCATGTAGTGTTGTTTTCCCTTGCATACTACGGTCCATATAAAAAGCAAAATGTGTGGCCATCAAGTAATGCCAAAACTTCTTAGCCACATAGATCATCGCCAATGCTTCCTGCTCTGTGGCTGAATAATTCATTTCTGTATCACTGAGCTGTCGGCTTGCAAATCGGATTGGAAAATCCTTTTTGTGTTCTCCTGGCTGGATTAAGACTGCTCCAACTGCATACTTCGATGCGTCCATATGCACATGAAACTCAATGGACCAATTGGGTGGACATAAGATTGGTGTTGAAACCAATGCATCTTTAAGGTTTTGGAAAGCCTTTAGAGCTTCTTCGTTTCAATGTGGATCCATTGTGAGTTTGTAAATTGGTCGGGCTAACTCCGCAAAATCTAGAATGAAGATCCTATAATAGTTAGCATGACCCATGAAGATGTAGACTTCACGGATCGTCCCCGGTGGTGGTAGATCAACAATGATCCTGATCTTAGATAGGTCTCTGGCGATCCTGTGTCTCGATACTATATGGCCGAGAATCAAGCCATGTGTAACCCAAAATTGAAATTTTTCTGGATTCAAGGATATATGAAAATTGTGACATTTTTGTAGCATCTTCTCCAAATTGGATAAGTGTTCTGAGTCTGGTCCATGCATGCACAGATCGTCCAAGAAAATTTCCAGAAATTTTTGCAAATACTCTATGAATGCCATCTGCATGACACGTTGGAGAGTGCTTGGGACATTGCAAAGTCCAAATGGCATCACCTTACAGGCATAGGTTCCCCATTCCGTGGTGAATGCTGTCTTATGCTGGTCTTGGAGTGCTATCTTCACCTGGTTGTAACCGCTGAAGCTGTCTAAAAAACTGTAGGCTTCAGCGCCAGCTACTCTATCGAGGATACTTTCCGTAAAGGGTAAAGAAAAATGATCCTTTTTGGTGACTGCATTTAGTGCCTTCAGATTCACACAGATTTGCATTTTGTCGTTCTTCTTGGGTACTATAACTATCAGTGATACCCATTCTGTGTGCTTGATTTCATAAATAAAATCTGCATCCAACAACTTCTGCAACTCCTGTTTGATCAGCTTCGTATAGTTTGGGTTGCAACAGTAGCAACGACTCACCTTGGGGACTGCTCCATCCACCAAGGGTATGGTGTGTTGGACTACTATTGGTGGAATGTCCTTCAGATCATTGTAACTCCAGGCAAAACAGTCTTTATACTCCACCAACAACTTGAATTTTGTGGGCGTTAATTGTTGGGCCCACATGCACTATTTTTTCTTCTTCACCTGGCTCGACAAGGTTCATTGACTGTGTTCACACAGGTCCCTCGAAGACTTGTTCCACTGGTGCCTGATTTTGATCAGGTTCTCGCTGGTCTTGCGGCATCATAATTACCACGTCATCCAAGGTATCATTCTTGAAGGTTTCAGGCATCTCGTGAACTAGTGCTCGTCGAGATTCCTCCTTCAGCATATTGATCTTGGCCCAACTGGTCATTTTTTGGTTCTCCGTCATCTGAATAGAAGATGACGTTGTATCTGAGTCCATCTTGATCGACTTCAAGAAATTCAACACCTTCTTTTTGCCCCTTTTTGTTATATTGGTGGATTCGTCCTTGTTGTCTTTCATCGGAACTAGCGTGACATTCGTCTCGTGGTTGTCAATATCAACATCCACTGTTGCTATAGCCTCTTCGGGTGAATGACTCCATCGGATCACCTGGTTGTAGCGTTGTTTCAATTGATTCTTCTTATTGGCAGGTGTCGTTGGTGGATCGATCCTTGAGACTTTCGCCATAGCAGACTTTTGCAGCAATTGAGCTGGTACTTTCTTGATTCCGTAATGATCTAGGTCCACGTGCTGTAGGACCTGCTCATCAGTCAGCTCAGTCTCCTTTTTATAAGTTAGAGCATGTTGCCAAGGAACTAAATCATCGTCCACTGGGTTCTCAATAGGTTCCGCTGACAGCCATGCTACGTTTATCATATTCACTCCAAATGTGATTTGTGTGTCCATAGTGTAACACTTGGGTGAAGATGTGTCGGGTTCAGGATCTGATTCATATTGACATGCTCGGCAGTCAATAGTTGCTAATGCATCCGTCCATCTCACGACATCCATCTTTGAATCATAGTGACCACCCTTGGCTGGGCTTGGGCGATCAATCGTGTGATCTGTCGTGGATGATCCGTCATCAGCTTTGGGTGCAATAGGTTTCACCGCCCATGTGGTTGGATCAACCCTCACAGCCTACTCTCTGTTCTCAAATGTGAGTTTCTCGTACCCCAGTTGTGTACTACTTGTGTAGTCCTCAACCATGGTCTTCTCAGTAAAACACGATATGCAGTTGAAGATTCAAGTATATCCATGACTACAAAAGTGATCACAAACTGCATGCCTGCTATTTTTACAAGGATATCGGCAACCACACCCTTTGGTTTTACACAGGATTGATCTGCTAGCTTGATGGCGAATCTTGCTGGCTTCAACCCTTGTAGACCCCAATTTTCATATAAAGTAGTGGAGATCAAATTGACTCCTGATCCTCCATCTACTACTGTTGCCTCGTCCTCGTATCTCTTGTGTTTGATTGGTAGGGTGATGTTGTGTTCCTCACTTTCCCACATTGCCCCGATGTGGAGGACGTTACTTGTTCTTCATAGCTTGTACAATATATGGGCTCAGACACTACTGGCTCCTCGTCCGTTTTGGCCCATTCAGCCAAAAGGCTTTTAGAAAGTGGCGCAATTCGTAGTAATTCCCCGAGAGGTAAACTAACACGGCTTGCCAATAAGATTGTGAGCCTTTCGGTACATGGTTCCTCGGGATCCACCATGTGAAAAGGTGGTTCATGACGATGCAAACGATCATTCTGATCAGTGCGTAATGATGAGCCCATTTGCGGTTCCCGTTCGCCGTCAGCTGGAGGTTCCATAGGATTGCCTTTTCTTGCTCTTTTTCCTTTGCTTGTGCTCTCTGTACCCAGTGTCGTATTTTTTGGTACTGTCTTCTTTCTTCTCTCACATTCGGATATGGCACTGAGGTTGAGAGTTGGTCATCAGTGACCAATGGTGCTGGTGAGGGAGCCACTTCCTTCCTCTTATGTGCTCGTGTAACGGCTAACACAGGAGCATAGAAATGTTGCCCTTCTAGTGGCATCACCACTGGAATTGTTGCTTGCTGTATCGCAATGAACTTCAGTGGTGCACTGGTTCCAGGTCTCAATGGACAATTTTTTAGGCAGTGTCCATAACCGCATTCTCAGCAGAAGAATGTATATTGTCCCTTGTAAGGACATTCCGCAATCCTGTGTCCTTCACTGCATTCATAGCAGCCATAATTTCTTCCGCCTTGATGCTGAGTTTGAGCTGCATAGGTCACAAAATATTCATTTATGGCAGGATCTATAAATGGCTCCTCCGGTCCATACCATTGATGCTGCTCAGGTTGAGGTGGTACTTGCATCTCTGGTTCCGCTGCTGTCAGGTTTACATGGGCCATTGGTGGTGCAGGTAAGGCCATACGCTGTTATTGATTCAGTGCACTGTACTTCGGTTCCATGTTTGGTGCCCCTTGATGATATGGATAATAAGTCTGATAAGGACTTCTCTTCTGTTGAACAATCCGGGGGCTAAATGAGCAAAATGTCATATCGTACAATGTTGCATTACACAGATGGCAAAATCTATGTGTCAGTCATAGATTTTGCTTTAGGACTGGACACTCGTTCACTGTATGGTTTTGTGTGCATACTGAACACCATACATTCTCCCGTCGTGGATACTGTAGCTGGTTTGGTTCCGGTTGATGTGGCGTGGCTGCTACAACTCCTTGTAAGACTTTCAATTTTTGATCATAAGTCCTCCATCTGTTGTTTGTGTAATTTTGTCATTTGATCCAACAGCAGTTCTGTGGATAGAGCGGATGCAGTTGATGACAATGATGTTATCGAGGGAGTAGGAGTATAGGTGGATGGATATTCGTCGTCAGATCTCTCATCCTCTTCCCTGATGGCATCTTCCATAGCTTCTTGCAGAGTAGTGTACTGCTCCCATCGTTTCAGTTCTCTTCTGATGCTTCGTGGTAGTCCGGCTAGGAACCACATGATCACCGCATGATCGGGAGTTAGGGTTGCACTGCACTCGGATCATAGATGTTTGACCCGTTCAATATAGTCCCTGACCCTTTCTCATTTTCCCATCTTGACTTTGCTCAGCAGGAGAAACAAGGCTTCTAGGAATTTCCTTGGTTTAAAGTGCGTGATGAGAGCCACTTTAACCGCTTCCCAGGTAGATTGTTCTTCCTCTGACGGGTTCAAAAACCAATCCTGGTCCACTGCTAATAAGGACATGGGAAACAGCATTAGCTTTTCTGCAAGTGTCCGTTAGCCGTAGATTTCACAAGCTTGCTCCTAGATCTGGAGGAAGCGGATGGGATCTGATGATCCATCGTATTTTGGTATTTCCATCTGTGGTGCTCTCTTGACTGCTTGCAAGGGAGCGACAGGTACGGGTTGGCCCATTGGTTTCATTGGCGTTGGTTCCAGTTCTGTCTCTTGTTGTGCAACTGCTAATCTGGGAAGGTGTGGTGCTTGATTTGCTATCCTCCTTGAAAGTAGTTGGATCTTGCTTGTACAGTGGGATGCAGTATGGATCTTAACGATCTGATCAATCTGATCAGTCAAAAGTGAAATTTAGGCCTTGTATGGTGGTTTTTCCTTGATAACATTTTACTCCTTGCACTGATTGACTTGGGATTTTGACAGTAGCTAGATCTGGTGCAGATCTTTCCACTGATCTAGTCTGCGAGGGTTCTCTTGTGCGAGGGTTCTTTAGCTAATTTTGTAGATAAAAAACTTAATATCTCTCAGATATTTGAGAAGTAACTCTCGCAAGAATCATAGTAGCTGAATCTGGGTCAGATCTCACTATGGAATTTTCTACAAGAGTTAACTCTCACACTAAGTGAAAATTTCATTGTATGCGAGGGTATAGAACCACTATTTTGGCTTGATCTTCACCAAATCTCAGATCTGGACACTGGTCGACTTCCCCACTCACAAGAGAGTTATGGACAACAAGTGGATCTTCAAGAAGAAGATCAACTCTGATGGTTCCATTGCCAAATGGAATGCACGCCTGGTGGCTAAAGGATTCACTCAAGTCCAAGGAGTGGATTATCAAGAAATTTTTAGTCCTGTCGTCAAGATGCAGTCAATCAGGATTCTGATTGCGTTAGTAGCCGCGGAAGACCTCGAAATGCATCAAATGGATGTCAAGACAGCATTTCTCAATGGCAATGTCAAAGAGGAGCTGTGCACCTTCCAACCAGAAGGGTTCGAAGTCAAAGGCCAAGAGCACAAAGTGTGCAAGCTGCACAAAACAATCTACGGTCTGAAACGGGCCGCAAGAGCATGGTTCAATAGAATCAACTCTTATCTTATTCAATGCTTTGGTGGGACAGGTAAAGCTAAACGTTTCGGGTATCCAAGAGCAGATTGTCACGGTCTTATTGTTGGATTATCTCCATACTATGGTTCTCATCTGGGCATACCGTTATTGAATTATCCGAAGGTCGAAGTTGCAAAAAGCAGTCTCATGATCAGGTGAATTACATAGATGGCAAACACTGAGTTCCATTCATTTTTTCAATTGAGGACACTCGTTTACTGTGTGATTTCCTATACAAATAGAACACCAGACATTTTTCCTACTAGGAAAAGTCTTTGCAAACTTTTCAGGTTCCTTGTTTGCTTCCCCGTGGAAATTTTCCAATGCTTTGATCTTCTCATCCAATTGCAGCTGCAACTTTTTCATCTGTTTCTGCTGGTTCTTCCCAAGTTTCTTGAACTCGTTGAGCATCATTTTTGCAGTAGCATTAAACAAGCACGATCAAACAACGATAGAGTGCATTCAATCACAATAGGCATTCATCTATGTTATACATAGATAGAAAAATTGATGCTGCTATATTACACTGAAGCACAATACAAATAGCAATTACAACCAAAAATTGACAGCATAACTGGGAGGCTCAAATAATACGTCTCATGGATGAAGCAACCTATAATCTATGTTTGGATGATTAATTTATAGATTTCATCCGTGTTTTAATAACATTGAATGTTTGTCACCTAATCATAAAGTCGTTGTACTTGGAAGTCTTTTGTGACAATTGTACATAATATATATATACGGTCACCAAATTAGTATCATAAATGCGAACGAGGACGTCGCAAAATCTCTCACTTCGCACTTTATGTGAAGTGATTTTATCTCACTTCGCAAATTACGGGAAGTGGCTGAGAACATTCCTCATTCAAAACAGATAACCTTCGGCATTTTTCTCTCCTTTCGAGGTTTTGCAAAAAAGATGAAAGTGTCTTTAAACAAAAAAAAGGTGAAATCTCTTTAACAGTTCAACTCTTTTGCTCTTTTCGGGAAAGCCGAAGGTGCCCTTAAAACAAGTTAAAAGTGCCCTTAAAAAGTTGGTGAAGGTGTCTTTAACAATTTAACCCTTAAAAATAGAGGACCTTCTGGAATTTTCTGTCTCTTCGCATTTTTTAGGAAAATGCGAAAAGGGGCGAAGGTGTTGAAAATAGTTAAATTGTTGAACTACGAACAAGTTGACTTCTTAAAAATAATTGAACAGAAGAAGTTGAAGCTAAGTGTTGCAGTTATCGAGAAAGTGTGAAAAATGCGAACTACGACACACTGTGTATTTTTCTGTAGACTTGTTCTAGAAGCAAGTTTTGTGGAAGTCCTTGAAGATGGCCAAGTCTTCAATGACTTCAAGTTATTAAACTTAACATCTGAACTTAAAATTATAATGGGATTGGTTACCCTTTGTTGGAGATCAGTTGAAAGTCCATTGTGAATGTCCTTCAAATAAATTGGCTGTCTAAATTATGATTCCAAGAAGGCAACTATGGGCTTAATTTCCAACAGTCCCCCTTAAGGTCACAGTTGGTGCCTTGGTATCTTCGTCAGGTTCAAAATGTTGAAGAACTTCTGGTGCTTGATCTTGAGAAGCGCTTTGGTGAAGATATCAATGACCATTTCTATTGTGGAGCAGTATTGAAGGATCACTTGCCCTGAGAAAACTTTCTCATGAATGAAATGATACTGGATTTCTATGTGCTTGGATTTGCCATGAAATTTGGGATTCAGTGACAGTGAAATATAGCTCAAGTTGTCACACAAAATGGTGGTAGCATTGAATTGAGTGTGATGTAAGTCGTGAAGTAATAACCTGATCCATATAGCTTCTTTTGAAGCTTGCCATGTTGCGATCTACTTTGCCTCTGTCAAAGAAAGTGCAACTGATTTCTGCTTCCTTGAATTCCATGAAATTGGTCCCCCTGCCAGATAGAAACGAAACCCGGAGGTAGATTTTCTGGTAGAGAATGTTCCTCCCCAATCTAAGTCGAAATAGCCTCGCAGGACGAGTGGGTTGATAGCATTTCTATCATAACATAAGATGTGATCTAAACTTCCCTGAATATATATCATCACCCAATGAGAGATCCTAGAATTAGACATGAATTGACTTAACGTGCTAATAGTGTATGTTAAATCTGGTCTAGTACACAACATTGCATACATTGAAGATTCTATTAGTGAATGATAAGAGTGCTTCGCTATGTCGAGTACTTCATTATCAGAATCAGCACAAGTAAGTTTAGTCAATACTATACTTGGATCCATTGGAGTATCAATGGGTTTGCAATCAGACATATGAGATTTTTCTAAAATGCCTTTTAGATATGTCTGCTGGCTAAGATAGATCTTCTTCTTAAGCCTATTTCTAGTAATGTGAATTCCTAGCAAATAATGTACAGCTCCTAAATCAATCATGTCAAATTCCTTTGACAGATCACTCTTAGTAGTGTGTAGTAGAGAAGTGTCGTTAGACAAAATAAATGCATCATCTATGTAAAGAGCTACATGAACTGAATTGGTGCCTATATGCTTTGAGTAAACATTACAGTCAGCTGAATTGTGCTCCTCCTGCCAATTTGATGGAACCAAAACATTACGGAAGTGCTGAGCAATGGAACTATGGTAATGATCAAGAAGGTGGATCTTCAGAACAGTGTGCCATTTATGCTGCCGCTCAACAACAAGCTTCTAGAAATTGGACCAGAGCACCACTTGGATGCTTTGCATGTGGAGAAAATCACAGAGTTGTAGAATGTCCAAATAAAGAGAAATTTGTACCATTTGGTCGTGACTATGGTTATGGGCATTGCTATAAAGACTGTCCAGCGAGACCAAAGCCACCACCAGCTACAGCACCTGTAAATTTGATAACAATCAAGCAAAGACCAGTAGCTCAGAATAAACCAAGTGCACCCTTGATGGTGGTCACCAGAGCACAGAAGCAAAAGAACCAGTAGTGGATCCAGTACCTGCTAGTTCTATACCATTGAACGATACACCAACAACATCGGGAGTCTATCCAAATCTTAATGCAGAAAAATGAAGATATCAAAATATGAGACAGTGGATTAAACATCTGCAAGAAGAAGAGGAGCTTGAAGTTGCTAAATCAACAACTGAAGTTCGGTCTTCACCATTGCAGCCTTCAAGAAATTTACGTATGGATATGAATGATCAGTTACATCATCCTGAAGAATCCTTCAAGATGACTGAACCAGAAGCACCGCAAACAGAACTACTCATGAACATTTTGTCTAGTAAGATCAATATTTCATTGGGAGAGTTCCTGAAGTTGGTGCCAAAAGCAAAAGAAGTCTTAGCGCAAAAGTTAGCTCAAAAAGAACCAGAAGTCTATCAGGAGCCGTTTTTTTGTGCTGGATTTGAAGAATCTAACGAAGTACTCCATGTTGGAGCCGCTTGGGAAAGTGAACAAAAGAATATCACTCTATCGATACAGCATAGACAATTTCCTTAAGAAGCAGCCGTGATAGATGGCGGTTCAGGAGTTAACCTGATCTCTACAAAACTATGTGCAAAATGGGGCCTTACAAAGATCAAACCTGCTACTTTTGCTATTAAGCTAGCTGATCAAATGACAGTTCGTCCACGAGGAATGGTGGAAGATATACCTGTCAGGATTGCAGGAGTACAGTTCGTCATTACTTTCGTAGTGATGGACTTACCAGAAGCGCCTAATGCTTATCGAGTTCTATTGGGACGTCCATGGTTACGAGTTGCGCAAGTAGTTCATAACTGGGGTACCAGAAAAATCACTTTTGAAAATCGTGAACGTGCAATTAAAATTGATCCTACAACTTGGACTAAAGAGTCAAATATCTACAAGCTATGAAATCACAGATTTAGGAGAAGCGACAAAATGTCTGGGGCTGCAAATCAAAGGAGACCGACAAAGAAAGCTCATAAACCTGAATCAATCAGAGTATGCAGAAAAAATATTGAAGTAGTACCAAATGTTCGACTGCAAAGAAAAGGCCACACCAATGATTGCTGGAGCCAGATTGTCGAAGCAAGATTGTCCAAGGACATAAGAAGAGAGACAGAAGATGGAAGGTATACCATACCAAAACCTGATCGATAGTCTGATGTACCTTACAATACGTACCAGACCCAACTTGGCCTTCTCTGTCTATGCGTTAAGTCAATTCTCTTCTAACCCTGGCATGGCACATTGGGTAATGGCAAAACGCATATTGCAATATCTAAAGGGCACCCAAAATATGGAATTGACCTACAAAGCCGAAGAAGAATTCAAGGTGCTGACCAAGTCGCTAGACAAACCACTGTTTATGAAACACGGTAAATCAATTGGGATTGGTTGAACGAAAGGAAGGTTGCATCGTTCGAAAACAAGCCAAATTTGGCCACAAAAAAGCCTAGAATCCAAATACATGGGAAGATCCAACATGCAACCTGAATTTCAACTACTTCAAAGTGAATTAACTTGCTGGAAATTTCAGATCCATAACTAGTTTTGAGCTACACATGCTAAAACTCTAAAAAGACAACCAAAATTGATTTCCTAGCACAATTCTCCATAGACCACAATGAATTTGAGAGAGATATGGATCATGCAAATCGAAATTGGGAAGATCCACCAACTTGCAACCTTGCTCCTCTCCTCGGATGAGAATACTAGCAGATTACCACCAAGCTCCAATGAAAAGCACCACCTCTCCAAACTTGTAAGCCTTGCTCTGATACCACTATAAGGGAAGCTCCTTAGATCCTGCTTACAAATCACAAACACAATGATTACACACTATGGAGAAACCACCCAACCAAGTAGAAGCATCCAATCAAACTCTAGAAGCTCTACCCCCAAGCCAAGGAACAAGAAACATGAATGTAGACTGAGAGCTTGGCAATGAATCCAAAACCATGATGAGGAGTAGGGCAAGTTTGGACCCAATATATAGAGCCAAAAGCATCCTGGGCACATAGCCATGCTTAGCCCTAAGTTCCCTATACATAGATTCACCTAGAATAGAGTCCTAAGCATGGACCAACTATTCATAGAATTGCTATTGATAACTCTTCACATGCATACACTGTCTCATACCTTGTCTAAACTCCATTTAGTGTGCTCTAGGCCTCGCAAGAATATACGGCTACTTTCGGGTCACGTCCAGTATGATGTGGCATAACTAACAGCTTGTTTCACTGGAGTACCGTGTATCCAAGACTACGAGTATATTGTATCTTATGTACTGGTCATGGACATAACATCAGTACTGTGAAATCAGTTACCATAACTGTCAGCGAAGGTTCTTGACCAATAGCGAAAGCTGGTGAAAGTTCTGAAGATCTGACCAGGGTTTAACTTTCACCTAAGGTGATTCTTCGCCTAGTTACTGCATTTAATGACTTTTCTGGGGTTTTCAACCCTCGATTGGTGTTCTGATTTCATCTATTAGGTCAACGAAGGTTCATAATGACTCCTTGATGCCCGGTGAAAGTTCTCGAAATGATATAGATCAGTTGAAGTCATAGTCTCATTTTTTATACTTTTGATGCAAACTAACCTTTGCCCCGACACTGTAGCTAAAAAACAATGTGGAATTACGAAAAATGTTGGTTTGACTATTTAACACAAAATTTAGCTCTGCTAGTGATTTTTTACTCCTTTTTTACTTGAAATATTTTCCTTAATTTTCAAAAATATTTTTCTTTCTCTTTTCAATGAAAATATATATATTTTTCGTTTTGATGACTTTTTTGACTTTTGCTCATCATCATTCATTTTTTCTAATTTTTTGTTTTGTTTTCTAACTGACTTTTGCAAAAAAAAAAAAAAATAAGTAATGCAAAACAACAAAATAAATAAATAAAAATGCGGATTGAAATTCAAAGTTGGAAAATCAGACTGCCAAAACTTGCATAATCGGCTTCCATTCACTCGTGCACCAAATTGAGTTTCATCAAGATGTTCTAAAACCATTGCTCCGTAGGATAAATTTTCTTTAACTCGATATGAATCTTCAATTTGAAATTTCAGTTTTCTCTTGATCAGCTTGGTTTTAAACATCAATGCCAGATCTCTTTCTTTCAGATCTTTCTTGTGCAATCTGTTTCCGACAACCTTTCTCAATTGCCAGTGCGTGAACTGCCATCAGTCTGGTGCAAAGCTTATGCAACATAATAAGTATGGGGTCAAAATTGGCGTAGGGTCGAAATCGTTGTCGAGTCAAAATTGGTGCCGGATCAAAATGTAGGTGCTAAATAGGTGCTAGGTCAAAATAGATGCCAAATTGATTCGATCATTTTGGCCCAGGCCAAGATCATAATCAACTTTTGATTCTTAGGGGTCAAAAATAGACTTTGATTTTTTGTGCCAATTTTACTATTTTCTGAGTATGTTACAGTTTCAGGATGCTCACTACAAAGTGGGTTTCCACTTGAGCTTTGAAATCCAACAGCTCCACATGTCTTAATTGGAGTGTCTCGGCCTTCACAAGGTTATTAATTATATTTTTGGACTGATTCGAAATGTAAAAACATAACTAACAAACTCACACACTAGAATGCCAAATATCCACTTCAAGGATTATTATGACATCATCGAAACCGGACATGTACATAGTAATATTTCTCCGTGGAACTACTTGTGTTCTTATAATTGGAACTTGAAAAAATTCTTCTTTCATTACCTTTTGTGCATCATTTCCATCAGATCAAGCACTCAAAGGTAGAACAATTTCTCAATTCTTTATCTTTGGTTTTGAGTATTCTTTTTGGTTCCAAAGGTACACTAAGTAATAAATCTTTCAAATGATAAGATCTTGATAAAATCCAACTGTACCACCTTCATGGAAGCTTTAATTTCAACTAGCTTACATGAAATGCTGGATGAGCAGAGTATACTTGTCTTGAAGTTGTAGCTACAAATCCGATTTTTTTTATAATCCAAAATGGTCCACAATATCCAATAGAGAATTTATAATGCTTTTCGGTACACATAGTCCTATAATCTTTTGAAATTCTAAGATATACCCAATCAACAACTTTAAAATCTTTGGGAGATCTCTTAAGATCAACATAGTGCTTGAGACTGTGAGAAATTATCAACTAGTCTAATTAAGATTGGTCATAGTTTGATAAAATACCAAATACACATTTGAGGCCAATTTCATATCAGACCTAGAGTTTGACTTTCCAACGTGATATTTTTTCTAAAGGATTTGAATAAACACTTTTGGAAAGTGTGGGAATTCATATTACACGAGTTTTAGTAGATTCAAATTTGAGTAGTAGAGACATTGAATCTAGTCTCAATAATAGTAGGGTTTTCTATTATGAAGAGAAACCAAGTTTGAATTTAGGTTTGGACCTACTATAAAAGGATGTAACTCGTGGGAAGAGATACAATTCTCTCTCTCTTATCTCATTCATGCTTATACATGGTTCTCTTGGGTTCTACTATCCATTGGTGCACTATACTTGTGATATCTTGCAATTTTGTGTGTAGAATGTTCATTTATTGCTATTTTCAGATCCATTTATGTAAAATACAGTAGCTTATTGTTATTGTACAGACAAAAACTTTATTTTATGTTTTGGTTCATGTTTGATTAAGATCTATTAGAGTTTGCATCTCATTCATAGTGTAGATGTTGATTTTTCTACATTGGCAAGATTGGTGAATTGCTTGTTTTTCTAACCAAAGATCATTTTGTAGGTTTGGATCTTAATAGATCTGAAGAAATTCAAAGAGACTACATGTGAGACACGTATGTTCTGAACATATCCTCCACAGTCTGATAAGTTTCTTCAGTTTGTTCATCTGCTTCAAGATGATTCGTAGAACTAAAACTAAACAACTAGTGCCAAGGACACAAGAAAGAAACAACACTTCCAAATCTCCAAGCTCTAATACCACTATAAGAACTCCCAAGATATAACACACAACAATCAAGAATATATGGAAACCTTGTGACCTGTGGAATACCTCAAAGAACTAACATGGGATGATCCTCCCATCCAATGGATGCAATCTAACCAAGATCTGTCTCCCCTATGCAATAGAGAAGCTACCACCTAAGGAGAAGTGCCTAAGAGAGCACCAAGAGCTACACCAAAAGCGTGAATGAGTCTCTCATCTTCTACGTATTCATGCAACTAATCTACCCATGCAAAGCTATATGAGATGCCTTAGTCCAATCTAGTGGTTCCATAGGAACCATTAAGCTGATTCTAAGCAGTACTAATCAATGAAACCATCGTATAAACCACATGGATTGGCTCTACCATTGTCGAGGCTTTTCTAACTCATGACAAACTCTAGTAAGGTCCATAACCAGGGACATAACAATAGGGGGAGTCTAACAAATAAAAACTTGGTAGCTCAACTAGCTCCAAGGATCTATTGCCAAGTCTTAGCTCCTCTTACCAAGCTATTATGCCTATCTAGTGTTTGTGACCTTGAGACCAATCATAAATTAGTTAAAATCAAACTCGTCTTACTTCATGATTTATCAATAAACCACTCTTTGGCACCGTGGTGCAAACTTCCTAGTTGGGTTTCAGTTCCATGTCTAAGTCCAATTTAAATGAGTCATGTATTGTGCCAACCTAGTCTTGGGTGCATGCCCTACAAAGGAAACTATGTGATCGAGAACATTCGACATTTTACCTATTTCTTGTTACCTTATGTAAGTTGCTTACCTTTTAATGGATAAATGACTACTTTGGTTATCTTCTGTGTTGACATTAAATAAGCATGTGTTGGTTGGATAATACAGTAAGGGAGAATGACCAAAAGCAAGTGACTATGTTCAAGCTAGTCAAAGGCGTTTTTGAATAACTGAAAGGAAGCGCTTGAAAGTATAACGGTACTTTCGTTTTGGTCCTTATTCATTTTAAAAGACTAACGCATTCATAAAAATTAAAGGTCTCTCATGGACCTTATTTTGGTCTTTGAAAATGCCATTTTACTTGCATATTACTTGTGTTTGCATATCCATTTTTCCATGATCATGAAAAGACATTGAAGATTGTGAATGTTTATCGAGAAAATTGATCATGAATACCTTGAATATTGATCATGGTTAAAATTGTGAATATTAAGAATAATGAATGTGAATACTAATATTGATCATGACTACCATCACCAAATCATGGCTACACTTATCGTAATCATAAATATTGAGTACTTTTATGTATGTTTTTTTAATCATTAAAAATTAATAAAATCATGAAATTGTGTTTGTGCAACGCTACGAGATTTTTTTTTATGTTGAGAATATGTAAATGGTGAAATCTTTTATGAAATCATCATTGCGAAGGGGATTGAATTTGTCTAAAAACATAAACATAATCATGATTGTATTGAAATATGCTTAAATGATGTTGCTACCAAGTTTTTCCACTTAACAACATTACTATTTGTTCTTTCCAGTTTCATTGATGTTAGCTAATGAAGTTTAACTCGTACAATTATGACCAACAAGTTGATGCAATGTAGCAAACACATTTTTGTTAAATCTTCTTTCTAATGAGAAGATGTTTTTCAAGTCTCATCATACTGCAAAAACCGTGAGCAAATATTTGAGAGTAGTTAAAAATGTTATTCTTTCAAGAGGCTACAATTTTGTGAAGTTCATAATTTTTACAAATATTCACACACCTAAATATGTATTCAAAAAACACAAAGTAAAGTCATTATGATAGTTATATTATAGAGTATTTCAATCTAGCATTTTGAAATTGTATTCCTAAAATCATTTTATAAGTTTTCTAAAAATTGGCATGTAACTATCCATAGATACAACTTGAATCAAAGCTAAATCATCCAGATAACGACAAAGAAATGTATCGCTATGTCACTTACATAGAATCAATGAACCGTTAACGGTTCGGTACAGTTGAGAACCGTACGGTTCACAATCTTTTTTTGGGCAGAATCGTATGAACCATGAAATAATTAATTAATTAATTGATTTTTTTTCCCCACCCCCAAAACGAGCTATGAGGGGTTTTGGGGGGAAAATTAATTGATTGATTGATTGATTTTTAGATGAACCGTACCACGGTTCAAGGAACCGTGGTACGGGTCCCAGAACCCATGGTTCTGGGAACCGTGGCTTCAATACATGATGTGTGCACAGCACCCGACAAATCGACCAATCCATGGTAAGAAAAACATACTTGCTAAAATTGTCTTTGGCCACTCAAAAAGTTTTGAGAACACTCACTTATCACTATCCAGATCAGTTCATGTCCATTGTTCAGTTCATTTCATATGGCTTTTAAAAAATATCTAATAACCTTGCATTCAATCTTGAATTTAAGAGATTCATAATTTCATGCATTTTCAATAAAAATACCATAAAGCCCTGTGTTGTATAACACAATAAATTTCTTGTTTCATGCAAGATTTGGTTGATATACAGTATGATTTTCTCAATAGATTCTAATGGCTTCCCTTAACTACCTATACACACCGATACTTAATGTATTGAAGAAAAAATTTCATCCTCAACCATCAAGTAAAGCTTTGCTCTAAAGTATGAATCACAAACTTTTGAAAGAAGTTTGTAACATGCTTACAAGACCATCAGCAGTAATATGACAAGCTTCTCCAATCTGCAAACACAACGTTTACCATAAGGTCATACACAAACCTTAACAAAAATCTTACAACAGATCTTTGGCATATCAGAGCAAAATGATTTGGTGTTGTGATTTTAGTGCAGGCTAAATATCTTGACAGTATGTGCAGCCCAGGCAATAATAAGCTAGCAGCAATGTGATGATAGGATCCGAGTAAAAATCTTACCTGGGCAGTGAATGCCAAGTCCATATGTGTGTCCAATGAAGAAAGCATGCTTGCGTTAATCACAGATATATGGAGCTTTTCCAGCTCAGTAAGCCAAAATCCAAGAATGCCTTTCTTTTTCTCACATTGTATCCTTATAAGTATATTCCCATTTATGATACAGGTCTCAATTTTCGGCATATTCTTCTGTTTTATTTTTTCTCTACACCCATGAGCTTTTTTCTCTGCAGCGGGATCTATTTTCTGACGTTCTTGGGAATTCTGCTTGACCAAATTGTTTGAGGAAACAGACTGATGACATTTCATTATAGCTTGACCCTCAAGTCTTTTAAGATTTTCTTGCAGCTGTCTGACGTAGGAGATGCCGTCACCCAGAATAGAGGCCTTGTCCATCTGTAAAAAATGAACAGTTTCACTTGAGATATCAAAAGTAATAGAAATGGAAACATAAAAGATTCATAGAAGCGAGTAATCCAATGGTCAATGTCTGGCTATAGCACGAAGGGATTCACCAATATATACAGAAGAACGTGCTCTTTTCTTATTCAAAACAACGAGCAACAAAAACCAAGAGGGTTTAGATTTACCTTTTTGAGACCAGGAATGAGGGCAGAAAGAGCGATAAAACGTTGATTGAGCTTTTCACGACGCTTACGCTCCGCAATAATATGATCCATTGAGTCTTTTTTTGACTTCTCCACGGTAGCAGGAATCAGGTCATGAGAAGCTTTCCGCTTGCCCTTCCTTGAATAATTTCTCGAAAAAATATTCCTTCCAATGCATGAGCTTTTGCTTGTTTCCATCACATGCGCGCCAGATGTAAAGGTTTCACTTGCCAAGCCCGGTGGATGCCTCATCTCCCATTGTAAACTCGAACTTTTTGGAGCTAAATGTTCATATGATTCCTCCTGAGCTTTAGGCAGAATGCTTAGCACATCAACTTCCTCTAGACAAAATTGGCGTTGACTCATATGCTGTTTTGATGTCGAAAAGCGTTGCTGGCCGGGGTGCTCTCCTGAAGCATAAGAACTTTGCAATGGAGATGACCAGGAACATCCAGTTTGATCAGAAATTGCTTCCCATGAACTGAAGTCAAGCACCTTAGGTGGGATTCCGTAAGCCGGAAAATTATCGGGCTTCATCAACGGCATTGAGGAGTTCAGAGGAAAGCCTTGGGCTAAATTCTCAGGCTCCATTTGCGTCAAAAGGTAGGGGTAATTTGAATCGGCACTGTCTTCACAACCTGGGAATGTGTCAAGCTGCTGTGTTGCCGAGTTAGCGAGGGCGTTAGAAATCTATACAAAATTAGAAAACCCTGCAGAGAGGTGACTGACAATCTAGACAGACAACAACTCTTCATATCAGATAAAGATAAAGAAGATGACCAACAAAATATTACAGCCAACCATTGCTTCATCTACCCACTCTTGGTACTTACAAAATCTGACAGCCAGTCAAAGTTTCCCATATCAGCTGCAGGTGAAATTGTTTCCATGCTGTGAACGGACAACGTGCTCAAAGTCCGTTGTTACGATTTACTTCTCTGAACAAAGAGAGACCCGTGTTAGAATTTGAAACCTTCCTGAAGTCAATAAGCTTGTGAGCTCAATTCCTAGTTAGTAATGCAACTATAAAAAAAATAGCTACACGATTACAGCGCAAGGAATTCAGATCCAAATGCCATGAAGTCACACCACTACTGCTAATTGTCAGAATAATCTGAAGCAGAAAAAATGCAGAAATTTGGAAGCTATGAGTCAGTTAAGAAAACAGCAAAATCATATTATTGCATGGATTATGCAACATTTCATCTCTGATCTGAAAGAGCAAAAAGCTTTCTGTTCCAAAACCTTCAACGTTGGCTGAAAATGAAGAAACTCAATATCAAAGCAGCAAACAAAGGAAATACAGCAAGTATGCAGATAAAAAAGAAGAAATTTTCTGCACAGAACTTCCGACAGGGTAAAACAACAATTCCAGCATCTCTATCTACTACAATAAAAAAATGCCCTCATGTGAGCAGACAGATAGCAGTGAATTGGAAACCCATTTGACAGAAGCCATACCTGTTTCTCCAAGGTAGCCCAAAAGCAAAAGAAAACAGAAAGATGTATGGAAGACTGGACCATGGGCCTACGATTAAATAGTTGCAAGCCCTACCTCCACCATTGCCCTTTCAGAGAAAACCAGGAAATTCAACAAACCGTCAATTGAAAGGCTGGGAAGGTAAAATGAAAAGTTGAATTGAATACAAAGTCAAAATTCTTAGAAATTTCTCCCCAAGAATGTCCTTAAAAGTTGCAATCTTGTAGGGTTAAAAAAAAAAAACATAAACTTTGCCCTTGACTATGAAAGGTGGGCATTTAAATATTCATTCCATGGTTTGAGAAGAGGACCCTCAGCATCTTAATGTGACTACGCGTCTAAAACTGTTGCAAAAGAGCAAGGATGTTGATTCTTCCTGAATGAAATCTTTTCACCCAATCTTGATCTCCTTTCACCATCACTCCTACATCAATGGGCATGGGCCCATTGTACAGAAGCACCTAGCATTTGGGAGTGCTACATGGGCCCATAGTATCACAAGCACCTAGCATTTGGGAGTGCAACATGGGCAATTTGCTTATTCAATCTAGAATTAGGAATGTCATGTTCTCGATTTTCTATGTTGGCCACCTCTCAAACATAACTTTAGTACTCCTTTTTTTTTGGCATACATTATTAAGCAACTAATGGTTGTTATATACACCTAGCCAAGCTGTTTAGGAGCTCAGCTCCTTCGATCTCACTACACAATGGTCGGGATTCAAGCCCGCACCTTTCCGGTGTCACTCAACAACTCTACCCGTCAACTCACTGCGATGGAACATACTCATTTTTTTGAAATCTGAACTTTTCTCCAAAACTTTCTTGTGGACATTTAATGAGACATTGACACATGGTAGATGGAATTTAAATTGTGCAAACAATTTTCCTATAATTTGCATGTGTTATGTGGTGCCAAATGATGTCTACACTCACATTCGTCTTTAGCAAAAAGCAAAAAAACTCTTTCTTATTAATATGTTGTGAGAAGGCTTGTTTCTCTTAGTCTTTCTACCCTTGTACAAGAGCCCATAATGTGCATATGTTGTGTGGCAGCCCATCATTGGCTATCCACATGCATATCCATTTGGTTCAGATCAAAAATGCAAAAAAAAAGAAAGAAGAAGCTAGCACCTACCATTACATCATATTTCTTGGGGTTTTTGCCCTAGTACGAGGGAGGGGGCATTGAGCATCGAGCTCCCTTCTAATGTCAAAGAGAATAAACAATTGGATTTTAGAAGGAATGATCCATTATTTAAAGATCGACTTTCAACATCAAAAGTGTTAACAGTTCTTTATACCCTAAACCCTAAACCCTAAACCCGCAAACCAAAAGATTCATGTGCTAAATATCTTATGGTAAGGTCTGAAACGTTAAAGCTGGGAGGCTGAAAGGATGTAGTGACTAGTGAGCATTCCACATGGTCTAAGATTGGAATCGATATCCTTTTCCAAAATTCAGCTCGTAGTGGCCCTAGTCTTGAGATACAAAATTTTAACGGCAAATCTAAAAATTCAAAAACTTCAAAAATATGCAAGAATTTAAAGATGATTTCCATTTTTGGGCAAATATATAAGGTGCCAGGTTTATATCAACCTCGTTATCAAGGAACTGACACAGTTGGTACATGATTGTGTGATACTAGACTCAATAGTGAACTAGGTTTTGGCCAATCACTACTTAGATTAGGGTTACTCAAAGTTTACATATGTATATGTAATTTATTCATTGTGCTCCAAATACTTTGATGGGCAATACCAAAATAATGGATTTTTTAAATGAAGTGCATATTGAGTTTGTAGATGCATAGTTTAGCTTCAACACTTTATACATACGTACATGCATATATGTATATGTGTATATATATATATATATATATATATATATATATATATATATATATATATATATATATATATATATATATATATATATATATATATATATTAAAAAAGTTAGCAAACATCAAGTCTCAAGCTCCTTGAAAAGAGAGATGGATAACTAAGGGGGTGTGGTAACCCCTCAAGATTCAAAGATCTTGGGTGCCATGCGTTGTACATGCATGATAGTCATCCACGAGGTGTCACTTACTAAATTTAGCTCTATATATATATATATATATATATATATATATATATATATATATATATATATATATATATATATATATATATATATATATATATATATATTCGGAATTATAACCAGATGATATCATCCTTATAACCATTACGATTGAGGCTAGTCATCAACTCATAGAACATGTTTATATTGAATTCAATTCATATAAAAAATATACAAAAAGTCATTGAATGTTGGTATTAAATATTCCAATACTCTCTTAAGTCCAAATTTCATATCAAATGGACGACATCTATGTTTCTCATCCATGGACCATCATCATCATCACTATCACTTTCATTGTCACTATTCCTTAGTTGGCTCATTTTGAACCTTGTTTTAGCATGAGATAATGCTATGATGTCACGTTATTTCATGACGTTATCCATATGCACATTTTGTCAAAAAAAAATTGAGAAAAAATGTTTTAAGAAAAAAATTTCATAAAAATGTTTCGAGAATCCGTCATTGATTGTTTACATATACGTAATGGATTTTTGGTGACTACTTTGTCCATTTTTTAACAGATTAAAAATCAGAAAAGTCACCTGTTTTTTTTTTTTAAATCAGTGCAAATTCTGCCTGCGTCTGCCACATGGCAGCATCGGATTGGTCTCAAATTTTTTAAGTGCTAATTCTGCTTGCACCTGCCACATGGCAGCTAAGGATTGGTCCAAAAATCCACTACGCAATGGAAGGGGCCGGACAGAGGCCATTCTGTCCGATTCCGATTTCCAAAAGAATTTAGGCTCGGCCGCTCCGGGCCTCGCCTAAAAACATTCTGAAAATCCGTACCGGGCATAATGGCCTTTGCCCGGCTCCTTCCATAATACGGATTGTTTACATGCACATTCTTTAAAAAAGAATTCATAAAAATGGGCATAATGCACATTTAAAACATATTTAAAACAACACCAAACTTGACCAAACTTGACATGTGGCATCATGCAAGGAAAGGAGTTTGGGCGTTTCACGGCATACAGACATTCATCTTCAAAGGACGTTTGTCCTTCAAAGAATTCCATGCAGCCTACTAGGCTGCCTGGCTACCAGCCTACCTGGCTTCTGAAGGCGATGTCTCGAAGGCGTCGCACTGCCTCGCAGGCTGTACTCGGATCACGGATGAGATTTGGAAGCTGCGCCGTAGCCGCCTGCACTATAAGCGGTTCAGCGATCAAATATTATTAATGTGAATGGCAGGCTACAATTTCAGCCATCACTCTTGCTGCGGCCGCCCATCTCTTATCTGGATACTGATACACCAGAACATTCTGTGACGCTATGGCAAAAAAAATTTCACTTTCCCCGCTCGCCCTCTCTCAGGCTTGGGTGGTTATACGATTAGTCTTTTTGTGGGAATCTCACATCCACCGTCCACCCGTATTCGGCGAATTTTTTCCCCATCAATTTTGGATCGTTTATGTTGGCTCTTTCGCCTTTGCTAGAGCCTAGAGGCAAAGGAGTTTGAAATTGAACATTAGAAGGAGTCAAAGTTGGTCTCACCTTTTGTAACTTCCCCTTAGCTTCGCTGTGTATATATCTTTTTCATCAATGTAACCTACTACTCTTTCCTATGAATAAATGCACCAGGGCTTTGTGTGTTTGAGATTACAAGAACCTTGGTTATTTAAGAGCTCAACTACCCACCATGTAAGCACCATCATGTATTAGATAACGGGCCAGGATGACCCGATAACGGGCCAGGATGACCCGTTATGAAAAATCGCAAGGCCACGGGCTCGCCCGAGTTGTGTGTTTGAGACTACAAGAACCTTGGTTATTTAAGAGCTCAACTACCCACCATGTAAGCACCATCATGTATTAGATAACGGGCCAGGATGACCCGTTATGAAAAATCGCAGGGCCACGGGCTCGCCCTCTCGGGCGAGCCCGTGGCCCTGCGATTTTTCATAACGGGTCATCCTGGCCCATTACCTGACGTTATTTAGC
The DNA here is from genome assembly GCA_029204225.1 of Diphasiastrum complanatum. Classification (NCBI taxonomy): domain Eukaryota; kingdom Viridiplantae; phylum Streptophyta; class Lycopodiopsida; order Lycopodiales; family Lycopodiaceae; genus Diphasiastrum; species Diphasiastrum complanatum. Next base: position 47,762,626 of record CM055095.1, read on the forward strand.
AGGGGAGGCCTTCTCGCTAACCGTATATACGTTTTTCATTACCTTCTCGCAAATCACTCTTGCGTTGTTTCTGTTACCGTAATGCAAATTGTGTATAATTTATATGCAAATTGTGTATTATGAAAACACTTTGGGAGAGACTCGTTGCGTCTCAAGCTCAAAGTTCATGATACTACAACAGCAATGGAGCAAGAGCAACAAATATTAGTGGAGACGATCGTAAGTATGTTACCTTGAGAGAAGAATGCAACATTGTGCAGCTTTTTGTTTGGTTTATTATGCACAACTTATATATTGGATACGACTGTGGCCTGCAAGTCTGATTTGGAGCATAGAGTTGGCATGCAACTAGATCAGGCCACTCTCGATGATCTTCTCGTTCCTTCTTTATCCTATAATGGAGATGCGCTCCTCAACATAGAGATCATACATCGAATTGTGAAGAATTTCCTTCAACGGAAGGAACATGAAGAACCCGAGAATCACACATCATGTACGATTCAAATGGTGAAGGCTCTCCTTCTCAAAGTGCACTAATAAAAGTGGCAAAACTTGTTGATACTTACCTTGCTAAAATAGCAACAGATTCCAACCTCAAGCTCATCAAATTTATCTCGCTTGCTGAATTAATTACAGATCATGCACGCATGGTGGACGATGCTATGTACAAGTCAATAGATATATATCTCATGGTAACCATGACCATCGTCAGCATGCCAATTGTTTCAGAAGCCTTATAATAAATATCAGAGGTAACATCGATTAGCAGGTTTTCTAAACCGTCATGAGAAAGTTGTTTCCGCTTTTTTGACAACCTTGTGCAAATAATTGCGTTTTGCAAAGCCATCCGTCTCTTACAGAATTAGAGCGGAAGAAAATATGCAAGTTGATGGATGTTCAAAAGCTCTCACAAGAAGCATACTGACATGCAGCACAAAATGAGCGACTTCTGGTACAAATTGTGGTTCAAGTGCTGTACTTTGAGCAAATGAGATTAAGAACAGCAATGGCTGCTTCATTTGTAGATGAATCGATTGGTCCATTCTCGCATCGAATATAGAGTGGGTTCAGTAGCAAGGCCTACAGTGCTGCAATTTCACCTCGAGACAATTACAATATCTTGATGCTACAGCCGTGAGTATAGCAAAAAGAATTAATGGTTATTTGAATCTTTGTAATATATAAAAATACAATACTAATGTACTGTATAAATCTAAAATATACGATTTGTGGGGGGCACATTCTGAATAATGAAGCAACTTGTTTTTACAACATAAACGGCCACCCCTACTAACAACATAAGCACCATGTGCTCGATACTGCATGGATGAAAAATACCAAATGACATTCGATGAATAAAAAAGATTTTTGGGAACTTCTTTATTTTTTATTATTGATGTACTTGCATTAACTTGGCCATTCCATGCTCTATCATCAGCATGCAAATTTGCATGCAGCAATACCAAATGACATTTGATGTATGAAAAAGACTGGGGACTCCTATTTTTTATTATTGATGTACTTGCATTAATTTGGCTATTCCATGCTCTATCGTCAACATGCAAATTTGCATGCCTTGTAATTAAGATTGTTTTTGACAAGCTATTCTATGACTTTGCGCACATGAACCACGTGAGTTGGCATGGAAAAAAAGTGTTTGCATGTTGCATTTTGTTTCATTTGGCATGCAGGAGTAGGGCTTGTGTAGTGCAGGCATCACAAAGAGAGCCGGGAACCACGACTTAGCTTCCCAGCCTTCAACTTTTGCCGTCCAAACCCACTTGACATACAAGCAGCCAACTCGCCAACAACGATCAGACTTAACCAACTGGAAGTTCAGAAACCAACATTGAGATCCAACATGGCGCCATGCCAGATTGGGGGACCCGATGTGGGTGACTTCCCTCCAAGCAAGTCGCCCAACATACATCAAACTTAACCAACTCGAAGCTTCGTTACAAACGAGTAACATCCATTCCAAGCAAGTGGTCTGACTTACATCATACTTAACCAACTGAAAGCTTTGTCACGAGCGCTGGAAGCCAACATGGCGCCACGCCAGATTGGACAGTCATAAACAGGTAACTTCTACCCAAGCAAGCCATCCAACTCAGCTGACAGGTTAGAGCCCGTTCCCCAAGAGCTTAACCCATTCATGTTCATGCAAGGAACACTCAGAACCACAAGCCGCGACAGATACGGAGACAACGAGTTCCTGAACCGAATGGTCCCGACAGCATACCGCTGGCGCCACGGACCGAATGGTCCCGACGGCATACCGCTGGTGTCCCGGGATACGACCTTCAGCTATGTGCCAAATTAAAAAGTTTGAAGCGGCCTTACAACTGGCGCTTTTACCGAACACTGAAAGCCAAAAGGTAATTAGAGTCAGTTTGAGAAAAATCCCACTTTATTGATAAATCTGAGAAGGTTACATTTCAAGTGTGTGACCGACCCTAGTCTCCGGGGCGCTGGCATGCCAAGGCGAGTGAGTGCCAAGACAACATTCCAGCAAGGGAGGCTGAGACTTGGTTGGAGCTCGCCCTGAGTCCAACCCGCACTCCCCTATAGTATTGGTGGGATTCGCCACCTCCCCTCATACCAAGTACTCTACCCAGGTTGGTAAAGCACGTTTTCTCTCTCTAGGATTTTCTCTCTCTAGAAAGTCATTTTATCTCTCTAGAATTTATTGATCCCCAGGCTTCTTTTTAATCATGCCTAGATCGTGTGAGGTGATTGCACATCGATCTGAGCTCTCTGGACTTCGCTAGAACCGATCAAAGATTTTCAGCCATAGGAACTTGGCGCCGGCTGGATTCTGGTCACAGTGGCGCCGGGAGCAGCAGGGGCGCTGCTGGCGCCGGGGACAATGCTGGCGCCGGAAGTAAAGCTTGTAAAGATAGCTTTACAACAGCTTGCATGCTTGAGATCGCTCTGAATAGATTGAGATGCCAAAAATACCTCACCTTCATTATTGTTCCACATGGATTATCTTTTTCCATTGAATTGTGTTCATGCTTGCTTCATCAAACATGCTGCAGCGTCCAGAGTCTAACCTCTGTGAAATTATTTTTTTGGTTTTGCTTTTGTCAGGCATGAGCATGAGGAGCTGGCATAGTTGACTTGCTCTCACATTCATTTTCTAGTGGTGAATGACTGTGTTTGAAGCTCTATTTTAGAGGCTACAATATAGGTATGAACTTTGTCTTTCTATTATTTCTTATGTGCATCTAAGTAGCTATGAGTGTTTTGATACTGCAAAAGTGCACTATCTATTGTAGAAGTATGCTACTGTTGTAAAGCTGACTCGGGTGCACCCAGTATGCCCTGTAAGACTATAAGGGGTGACACTCCCTAAGGTCTCAGAGCAAGTTAGAAAGTCAAGGACTGAGCCTCCAACCTGTGGTGAGCCAGTCAAGTAGTCACAATTCATGAGCTAGCTCTGGAGCTCGAGTCATGGCCTAGTCAGTAACCAAGTTGATTCTACCGTCGAGACGGCTCCTGAGACCCATGTTCGAGAGCCAAATTGATTCTGCCAGGCTTGCCAGGCTTAATCAACAAAATAAAAACTAAGTCCAGAAAAGCGTGTTTTACCAAAAAGCACTATATTCCAGGATGGAGGGAGCGCACCGAATCACACCAGAACTATAGGGGGAGTCCGGCAGACAGAAACTTGGGCAGCTCAACCAGCGCCAGAAATCTAGTTGCCAGGTCTCAGCTCCCTCTACCAGCGCGAGCCAAACACAATGCCCAGCACGTGTTGGTGGCCCCGAGACCAGTCAGTCTATGTATGAATGTAACCTCTTCCAAATTTAATAAAGTTTATCCTTGGGAATTGTTACCATTTCGGTTTTGCCTCCGGGACTAGTCCAAGTGGAAGTACCCTTACTACAGCCTTTTTGCGTAGCCGATGCCTAAGGGTCCACATCACCGACGTGTGGCTCGCCGCTATGCATTTGGTCAGTTTGGCGAGCGTTATGCCTCGGGTTTTATGTGGCTTGTCTTTGCCTTTGGTTACCTTTTGGGGACGGATTCTAAGTTGGCTTTCGGGTTGGTTGGGATTCTAGTTTTCTTAAGTCTGAATGGTTAAGCTTGTTACGTTTCTAAGTTGGCTTTTACGTAAGTGTATGATGGATGAATGTTAGACTTAAGCGCGTGTTGGGGAAACCGCTCAAGTCTCAGCTCCCTTTGAGGCATCGGCGCAACGTGTGGTATCAAAGCCGACTGGCCGGTCAGCTATGCAAGTCTCACAAAGATGGACACTTTTTGGGATTTGTCAGGGCAGCCGTTGTGCAAGGTGCTGCCCACAGTGTAAGCACGGGTGGGGTGGTCGACAGAATGAGGGACTTGATGAGTCAAGGTGTTGCCCTTGAGGTATAAGCACGGTTAGTTCTCGCGGTTTGTGCCGGGTGCCATCTGTACGTAGGACAGATGAGGCAAAGTGTTGCCTAGGTAGGTGAAAGCACGGTCTATGCCTTGTGGGGTGCGAGGTGACATATTTGAACTGTATGAGTTAACTATTGATACAGAGATGCTACTCAAATTCGGGTGTAAAGCACGGGTGGTTAGCTGCCGGTGTACACCTCTTATTAGAATGGATGACCACCTTGATGAGTTACAAGCATTGATAGACGGAGAGGAGCAGGTTCGAGAATACGGCTCCCGCATGCATCGAGATGGCGCCAGATCCAAGTCGAGAAAGAAAGAGTGTATGCACTCCACAGTGGTGCCTCCCTGTAGCGCAGGCATCCCAAAGGGAGCCGGGAACCACGACTTAGCTTCCCAGCCTTCAACTATTGCCATCCAAACCCACTTGACACACAAGCAGCCAACTCGCCAACAACGATCAGACTTAACCAACTTGAAGTTCCGAAAACCAACATTGAGATCCAACCTGGAGCCATGCCAGATCGGGGGTCCCGACGTGGGTGACTTCCCTCCAAGCAAGCCGCCCGACATACATCAAACTTAACCAACTCGAAGCTTCGTTACAAACGAGTAACATCCATTCCAAGCAAGCGGTCTGACTTACATCAGACTTAACCAACTGAAAGCTTCGTCACGAGCGCTGGAAGCCAACCTGGCGCCACGCCAGACTGGACAGCCATAAACAGGTAACATCCACCCAAGCAAGCCATCCAACTCAGCCGACAGGTTAGAGCCCGTTCCCCAAGCAAGGAACACTCAGAACCACAAGCCGCGACAGATATGGAAACAACCAGTTCCTGGACCAAATGGTCTCGACAGCATACCGCTGGCGCCACGGACCGAATGGTCCCGACGGCATACCGCTGGCGTCCCGGGATACGACCCTCAGCTATGTGCCAAGTTAAAAATTTTGAAAGCGGCCTTACAACTGGCGCTTTTACCGAACACTGAAACCCAGAAGGTAATCAGAGTCAGTTTGAGAAAAATCCCACTTTATTGATAAATCTGAGAAGGTTACATTTCAAATGTGTGACCGACCCTAGTCTCCGGGGCGCTAGCATGCCAAGGCGAGAGCCATGACAACATTCCAGCAAGGGAGGCTGAGACTTGGTTGGAGCTCGCCCTGAGTCGCAACCCGCACTCCCCTATAGTATTGGTGTGATTCAGCACCCCCCCTCATACCAAGCACTCTACCCAAGCTGGTAAAGCACGTTTTTCTCTCTCTAGGATTTTCTCTTTCTAGAAAGTCATTTTCTCTCTCTAGATTTTATTGATCCCCAGGCTTCCTTTAATCATGCCTAGATCGTGTGAGGTGATTGCACATCGATCTGAGCTCTCTGGACTTCGCTAGAACCGATCAAAGATTTTCAGCCATAGGAACTTGGCGCCGGCTGGATTCTGGTCACAGTGGCGCCGGGAGCGGCGCCGGCGCCATTGGCGCCGGGAGCAGCAGGGGCGCTGCTGGCGCCGGGGACATAGCTGGCGCCAACGGCGCCGGAAGTAAAGCTTGTAAAGGTAGCTTTACAACACTCCCCAAGAAGAGATGGGTGCCCCTTCTGAACCTACACCAAGAGACAAACACATACCAGAGGCGCAACAAGATCTCTTTGAAGTGAAAATGCGTCAATACTTATCAAGTGCAATGATGGCTATGCTTAGTGAGGTGAAGAAGGACAGAGAAATAGAAAGGAAAGAATGGCAAGCATCCTTGTGAGCCATGAACCATAGTCAATTATGGTGAAAATCTAGCAACTTCACACATGTGGGGAGCCACATCAACAATGTGAATGATCTTTACCATGCTTTATGGTAGCACATAGATCACCTGCTGAGTAATACTACAATCTACATACAGGTCAGGGCTAGAGCACAATCTAGAATGCTACAGATCAAGGCTTCATTAATTCCTCACAAATAGGGAAAGTACACAAGCATAATAATGTATGAAGAAGACACCAATATCGAACTAGAGAGAGAATACAATTACAAGCAAAATAGCATGAGATCCAATTTTGACATTATGACCTTACAAAAGCTTGATTCATCATTTGAAATGAATGAGAACCATATGTCCATATGTGATTTTGCCATAGAATAAGCCACTCTTGGCTTGATCTCCTTGACTATTGAAGACATAGATCTGAAATTGGAAACATGCAACCTCCTATGCCATACTTCCACCTTGGAAACACAAGTCATCAATGCAAAATCACAAGTACTTGCATTCTCATGCACATTTAACTTGAAAATGCCTCCATATCTAGATCTACTTGCTAGGATCTCGTCACCTTTCTTTATAAAACAATTATTGACATTGAATTCCACTTCAAAACCATCATCAAATAACTTTCCAACACTAATCACATTCTTTGTGAGATTAAGAACATAAAGTACATTGGAAAGTGATAAACTCATAGAAGAGATTCAAGGAACAAATTCCAACTTCTTCAATTGTACATGCATCACCAACAGTTGTGTATATTGAATCTTTAAGTTCTTGAAAAGGTTCTAGTGAAACAAAAGAACTTTTAGTTGAATTCATGTGTGATGATGCACCACTATCAATATACCAACATACATCATTAAAGGGTAAAAAGGAGAAGCTAGACATTATGAGAGATGCCTCTCCACAACTTGCATGTGAATCTTCTATGGTAAAATTGGCTTGATCTTCTTGAGTCTTCTTCTTGAAGATAGAAGAATGAGTTGAATCATCTTCTACTCCTCCTTGGTCTTTGTCCTTTGATTTGTCCTCGGTGAAGGCTTGAGAAAATGTGTTCTTGCTCCTCCCTCTTGACTTGTCCTTGGCAAAGTGAGCTTTGCCATAACCACCATACTTCCTTGAAAGTGTGTTGATCTTCAGCAGCTTGTTCTTTTGCCTGCATTCTTCAGCAATAAGAACATGATGCAAAGTCTCCATAGATGGTAGCTCCTCCATGATAGCATAAGTTTGCACAAAATTTGAATACTCTTTTCTAAGTTCATTAAGGACTACTTGAACAAGTTGACTGTTCTCTAGAGTATCTCCTATGCATGCTATCTCTCTGTGAAGATCTTTAACTCTCATTACAAAACTTGAAACACTCATCAACTCTTTGAAAACTAGAAAAGATCTTATTTCTAAGAGTAAGAAGTCTTGATGTGATCTTTGCTTCATAAATGTTGTTAAGGATTTTCCAAGCCTGCTTGGCTGAGTTGCATGAACTTATTTCTCTCAACATCTCATCAGAGATGTTTATCTTTATGATATGAAGAGCAATCCTTGCTCTCTTCTTGAACCTCTGAGCCTCATCACAAGCTTCAGGTTCACTTCAATTCCTAATACTATGTCCATTACATAAAGAACCAACAAAGATTCTATCCTATCCTTCCAAACTGAATAGTTAGAGGTAGATAGTTGTTAGCAACAAAGTAAAATCAAAGTAAAATAAAATACCGTGGCATGTGTATTGTAAGTCCTCTGTGAGTACTTATCAATAAACTCCTACCATGGCATGTGTGTTATAAGCCCATGGGTAGAAACTTAATTGAATTCTAAATTTCTAAGTTACAAAACTTAACTTAGAGAACTTAAACTTAGAAAATAAAAGATTCTAAGTTATCTTGAGTTCTAAGTCTAGAGCCTTAGGCTTTCTAAGTTAGAAGTTGAGAAGTTTAGAAGTCTTAGAATTGCAAGTTTTAGAAATTAATTCCATAAGTTAGTAGAAGCTTATGGAAGGCCCTTCTTGCTATAAGAAGAGAGGCATTTCCCTTGTAAAATAACACTTTTGAGATTATGCTAAATTGCTATCTCTTTTGAGATTATCTTGCTCTTTCATTTGTGTTCCCATTCGAAGGTGCATAGCTTGAGGGAAGGTGCTCGGGCCTCCTCTTGCCTCCTTTCATTGGATTATTGTGGCATGCTTGATTTGCTGATTATTAGTTAGCCGCAATTTATATTTCATTTCCCTTTGGGAGTTAGTATTAGTTTTATGGTTTGCTAGTTGGGAAGCCTTAGGCCTAGTTGTTGTTGATCCTTGCTAGTTGGGTACCGCCTTAACAAGTTTATTTACTTTCCAAGTAATGGCTAGTTGGGTAGTGCCTTAGCCACACCTTAATTAGTTTCTATTTCGAGCACCAGTTGGAAGCCTTGGTGCTCTCTTTTCATTTGACCCTAGCAAAAGTTTAGATAGATCCTATAATAAACTGGAAATTCCTTGATCAAATCTAGACAGTAAAATTGTCAGTTCTAGCTAGCGAGACTTCAGCTCAATGAAGAGTGCTGAGTATCTCAGTCGGTGGTCGGTACTGTGTACATGGGAAATCCAAATGAAATTTCAATGTACCGACAACCTCTGTCTGGAATGAGAACCGAGATTCAGAGTTTCACAAGTTGTTAAGCTTTGTAGAACTTAGAAGGTGGACGACCTTACCTCTATACTACACGCACAAAAAGTCTCTCTAGACCTAGCCACAGTAGAAAGTAGAAATACTTCCAACATTGGCGCCGCCGCTTTCTAAGTTTTTTTTTTTCTACATAGCTTACTTGTTTTATTTTTTACTAACGTGCTTGTGTGTATGTTTGCCTGCTATTATCCTTCACACTGCAGCACAAGACTTCTCTCCAGGTCCTACACGAGCTGTTGAGCAACCTATCAAGTTGGGGGGAAGCAACAAAAGTGTCAACTTGGCATTTTCTTTCAAAGAAGTGACCGAAGTGACATTTTTTTCGACCAATCAGATATATCAGAATTCGTCAGATTGTCTGCAGCCATAACAGGACATCATCTTTCATCCTACCACCTCTACGATGTCTGACCCTACTCAGATTTTCTGAAAACCCACTGTTTTACTGTCAAAATCCTTTGTTTTCCACCCAAATTTTTGGGTCGAAATTCGCCGGATTCAGTGAGGCTAGATCTATGAAAGATTAGTCCTCTAGCAGCTCCACGAATTCTATCTTAGAGATTTAGCTTGTTTCTGCCAGAAAATCACTTTTTTCATTATTATCCTTATCTATCAACAAAACTTCCGTATCAGAATTCGCTAACCATACCGCGAAATTGCCCACAGTCTGAACGATTTCTATACATCCTCTGTGAATTCTGTCCTTTACAAAGAAGCCAAAAAAATTAAAAAATCAATATTTTGTTTGTGAAAACTCCTTATCAAAATTCGTCGACCATACCACAAAATCGAATATGCATGATTTCTAACGAATTCAAAAAAAAAATTAAAAAAATTCTTAGTATTGAAATTCGTCGACCATACCACGAAATTGCCAATCGTATGAATGATTTCTATACATCCTCTACGAATTCTGTCCTTTACAAAAAATTCCAAAAAATTAAAAAATCAATATTTTGTCTATGAAAACTCCTTATTAGAATTCGCCGACCATACCACAAAATCGTCCACAATGTACACGATTTCTAGCGAATTCTTAAAAAAAAATATTTAAAAAAATCTCAGTATCAAGATTCGTCGACCATACCACGAAATCGCCCACAGTCAACGATTTCTATACATCCTCTACGAATTTTGTCCTTTACAAAAAATCCAAAAAAATTAAAAAAATCCATATTTTGTCAGTGAAAGTTTTCTATCTGAATTCGCGAGTACTGTATTCTGATTCAACAGTCTGTTTGTAGTTCTACTCTTGTCTGTGAATTCTATTACTCCAAAAAAGTACAGATTCTTGTCCAAATTCACTATCTTGCAAGTAAACCACCTTTTGACCTTCTGTGGCCAAGTACAATACTTTACTAATCATTTGTACTGTTATTCTTTTCTCATTCTGCATCATGTCAACAGATTGTGCTGAATCTTCTAATCCTGCACCTCCACGCCTAGAACGCAGAATCTCACGGAGTGCTGCACCAAAGTACGATGGAGAATCTGACCCAGTTAGATTTCTTCAAGACTTTGATAATGCATGTCACTTCTATGGAGACATCTCTGACATTGAAAAGCTCAAACTATTTCCTATGGTGCTCTATGGAATAGCCAAAGAGTGGTATCTCAACCTAGAAGTTCTTGATCTTATTCCTTGGAATACCCTCACAGACGCTCTTATCAAGCGTTTCAAACCTTCTAAACTGACTCAAATCCCATTCATCCAAATTACACATATCAAGATGCATCACAAAGAGTCTGTAAGAAGCTACATTGAACATTTTAAACGTCTCAAGATAGAATGTGTTGATGAGAATATCACCGAATGAATGGCCATCAAATTATTCCTAGTTAGACTCCCTAAAAGTATCCGCCGAGATCTGAAACCAGTTGATCTTTATGATCAACTTAAGGATGTCATGATTGATGCCATTCGCAGAGAAGACAAGGGGTCCGATGAAGACTTTGATTATCGCGACAAGTAATCCAAACTTCCCAAACCTCTTCACAACCAGAAGATTGAGAATACAGCCCAATCTTCAGAACTTCTACATCAAATGGAAACTTGGCAGAAAGCACATGGACAAACTAACTACTGATTTGTAAAACGCTATGAGAAATATTGCTAAAAATCTTTTCCAACAAGAGAAAATGTCTAGTGTCCTATCTGTTCGCAGACTCACACTACTAATAAGTGCCCCCAACTGAAAACCCATTTCCCATTAGCACCCAGACCTATGTCTCATCATTATCGCCCTTTCACTCCACAACAATCCATGCCACTACCAGGAGTTTATCAACCACGACCGAAAGCACCCAATTAGTTCCAACCACGCCAACAGTTTGTCGTTAATCAACCCGTTTCCCAACCAATTGTGCATTTTTTTATCCAAATTCCATAGATCCAGCAACTTATTTTGTGGACGACACTACTCCACCAAGATACTCCTCTGAACTGGTGGTATATTATCCATATGATCCTAATGCCCTGATCTATGATCCAAACCAAGTTGTGTTTACAACGCAACAATTTTCCGTAATCTGTGTATGTTTTATCTATGCAGGTAAACATCCTAGTATTCGTTGTCCAGACAAACTTCATCTTCCACCAGCTTGTGAAAGTTGTGGCATTGAACACCATGTTAAGGATTGTCCTTCACACTTGCTCTGACACAGTTGTGCTACTTCTGGGAGATTTATTGATTGACGTTTGTTATGTGAGTTTGAATATGTGTTTGTAAGTCCGTAACCTATGTCGTTTTGTGATCATGTTCTTTTAGTTTGCTCATCTTTTTACTTTTCTTTTTACACCCTTTTACGTTATGTTTTTTCTTGCATGTCTGTCAGTCAAAGAATCTTTAAAGTAATCAGACTTAACTTTCAGCTTCTATTCCGAAACATTCAATTGTTGTACAGAGTCAGAAAGATCACACAACAACATTACCTTGTGCACTGCCATTATCACCATACTCCATCAGATATTATCTACCGGTGTCCGGCCAACACAAATTATATTCACAAGCAATTTTGTGCAACAAAGCACAATTCAAAAGCGAGAAAAAATCACTACTCAGAAGACACAAGCCAGAGACCACTCACACAAGCTTCCAAGCAGTATTTTTTTATGAGTGGACTCCCAAAAAACAACATACAGGTTGGAAAAAAAGCAGTTAAGGGACTTCACAACAAATGTTCTATTTGAAAACCAATGGAGCACATTATATGTGCCAATATTATCCAACAAAAGATCCATCTTCCTAACAAGATGGAATGTTCACAAAAATCACAACCACCTTCAATAAGCTTTTGGTTTTATGTAATTGATACAAAATCCACACTTTTTCAGCTGTATATCCATGCCCGCTACTTCAACAAGTTCAAAAGTTGCAATGACAAAAAAACCCCGAATCCATCAGTGAATGGAATTATAGATACACAACCCCAAGGACGAATGTCATTTTCAACGACAAACAATGATGACTCTTTGAAAAATTGTACATTGAGCATTGGTTATAAACATGTATAAAAAGACACTGAGCATTGGTTATGAACATGTATAAAAAGACACACAAGATCCGCCATAAATGTAAAGACTTCTTGTGAATTGGACAACAAATGAAATTGAATATGTTTGAGCTTGTTTCTAACAAACTAAATGTTGCTACTCTTCTCACTATAGGAGTTTTCAAAAAAGTGTACTACCAAATCCTATGTGTGAATTCGCGTATTTGTCTTTGACCATAAAAGCACCTTCATCCATTTTGACTTGAGGAGATGCTATAATTGTATTTGCTTGTTGATCCAGTTGCTTGGCTGCATTCTTCAATTTGAGAATTCGACAATCTTGGATCTCATGGTTATTGCATTTGCAATCCCTGCAAAATATCTTCTTTTTTGACGAATGTAGATTTGATGATTGTTCTTGACTTTGAGTCTGTTTTTGATTCGATGCAAACTGCTTGGATCTTTTCTGCTTCTGTCGTTTCGAGCCCTTGTTGACATATAGGACATGAGACGAAGAGGTAGACAAAGTGTCTTGACTTCTTCGAATATCTTCTTTCAGCAACATAGTGATAACTCTGATAAGAGTTAAATCTGAGTGTGTTGTGATGATCATCACCTAGTTCTCATATGTAGAGGACAGGCTTGAAAGCAATGTCATAATTGTGTCTTGATCATCTATGATTGATCCGACAACGGCCATCTGTTGCAAGAGATTCTTAAACTAGTTAATATGATTCTGAAGACAATTATTATTCAACATCTTGAGTTGTGTGAAAATTTTCCTTCGAAGATGTAACTTAGTAGTTACGTCTCTCACATCATATAGTGAGCTCAATATGTCCCAAACTTATTTCGAAGTTTTAGCTTCAGCTATGCGGCCAATTTGAGTATCTTATAATTGAGAATAATAAGTGCGAAAGCTTTACCATCCTTCGATTTCCATTTTGATTCTTTTGTGTCATCTTCAGGTTTTACTTCGATACTTGTAACAATATCTCACAACTCGTTGGCTATTAGCAAGGTCTTCATCTTAAATTTTCAGAAATGATAATAAGATCCATTGAGCTTGTCTGCGATAAGACCAGCTTTACTTTGAAAATCCATCTGGAACTTAGTCTGTCGATTGTATCGATGACGCTAAGATGTAGTGATGCCAACAACAGAAAATCAATTCTCTAATACTGAAATGATGGAAGGAACTGAAGAATGTGATATCAATTTGAGATCGTGAAAGATATCAAGTATTAGAGCTTTTCGCTCTGATATCGAAATAGTATTAGGCCCAGATAGAGATCACATCTCTGATACCATGACGGTTCAGATAAAGAAGTAGTGATCTAGCACTGATACTACGATAGTATGTTTTGATACCATGTAGGTATGCTCTGATACTATGTAGATAAGCTCTGATACCATGTTGGAAATAGGTGAGTAATAGAATGCGAAAACTTCCTACTTCCAATGCATGACTACGCCTATCAAAAATTGAACAAAGCAGTAGTGATGAAAATCACGTTCAATCTTTAGCAACTAACTTTCGCTAGATATTAAGTGATTACGTAGCCAAACATAAAATATTGAATTCTCAGACAATTTTTATCAGCTACAAAAGCAATACAGAGATGCATGCATTTTGACACAAATTGAACGCAATAAGGAAATAGCATTTGTTGGATTATTCTCCTTCTTACTAATCGACTAATCGATTTCAATCCTCATCCATCGTTTATCTAGTTCTACATATTTTCTCGTGTTTTTTTACAGTCTGCAGAATTACAAGTGTTTTTACACAATCTGTAGAAATATACAAAGTTTGACAACAGTGTCGCATTTTCTCTCTCTACAATCCAAACAGTGTCGCATGCCAAGAATTACGAGTAAAATTACAGTGTCGTATTTTTTGCATTTTTGCGACACTGTCGCATGTTAGGAATTACATGTAAAAATGCAGTGTCGCCTTTTTCACATTTTTCGCCTGTCAAGATTTGCGAGTAAAACTGCAGAGTCACATTTTTCGCATTTTTCAAAGTGCCTCAAATGTTAAGGAAATGACTTTGGCAAAGTGTGGAGCTACCCCAATATTAAGGAAATGAGATTTTATGACATTGTCGTCTTTTTCGCAAAAAGCTGACACTGTCATCTTTTTGCGACACTGTCGTCAGTGGCAGTTTTAGTTCATTTCTGCAGAGTGACAATTTTAGTTCATTTATGCAGACAGACTGTTTACGACCAATTTTCACCGCTTATCAACAATCAATTTCTGAGAAGGAACTGGATGAATGCTAGCAGACTCCAGCCAACTGGCAATCGCATTTAACGACCTAATTACTTAGTATAAATTAGCTGTTCATACATCTCATTATCAATGTTCAAGATCTGAAAATGTTGTTGTGAATTGTGAAGGAGTTGAGTGTTATTACACGACGCTTCCTGCGCTCTCATCAAGTAGATCGTTCACAATTAGAAAGTATTGTTGTTAGCTCTCTATCAAGCTTTGAAGCTTGAACTCTCTTGAGCATTTCAACTCAATTTTTAGAGATTTATTTAGAGTTGCTATTGTGCTATTGCTTATCAGCAGAGTTGCTTATTATCAGACTTATTCTCAGTTACTCAGAGACAGCTTAGAGTGCGTGGTTTCTATCCGCTATTGTTTTGCGCTCATTAGCATCTGATTTTATTTTTGTGAATCAATACTATTTCTTATTGCGTTCAGTATATGTTAGAATGCATGCATCTCTGTATTGCTTTAATAATTGATAGAAATTGTCTGAGAATTCAATACTTTATGTTTGGCTACATAATCACTTAGTATATAGCGATTTCAAAGTTAGTTGCTAAAGATTAAACGTGATTTCCATCACTACTGCTTTGTTCAATTATTGATAGGCGTAGTCATGCATTGGAAGTAGGAAGTTTTCGCTGTTACATTGTCTATCCTATTTTTGACATGGTATCAGAGCGTACCTATATGGTATCAGAACATTCTTCCATAGTATCAGTGCTAGATCACTACTTCTTTATCTGAACTGTCACGGTATCATACATGTGATCTTTATCAGGGCCTAATACTATTTCGATATCAGAGCAAAAGCTCTAATACTTGATATCTTTCGCAATATCAAATTGATATCAAACTCTTAGTTCCTTTCAACCTTTCAATATCAAAGAATTGATTTCTTGTTGTTGGCACTACTACATCTTAGCATCATCGATACAATCAACAGACTAAGTTCTAGATGGATTCTCAAAGTAAAGTTGGTCTTATCGCAGACAAGCTGAATGGATCCAATTATCATTTGTGAAAATTTAAGATGAAGACCTTGCTGATCGTCAACGAGTTATGAGATGTTGTTAAAGGTATAGAAGTAAAACCTGAAGACAACACAAAAGACTCAAAGTGGAAATCGAAGGATGGTAAAGCTTTCGCACTTATTATTCTCAATATATCAGATACATAGATTGGACACATAACTGAAGCTAAAACTTCAAAAGAAGTTTGGGACATCCTGAACTCACTATATGACATGAGGGACGTAACTACTAAGTTACATCTACGAAGAAAATTCTTCACATTCAAGATGTCTAATGGTGATTCTCTTCATAGTCACATTAACCAGTTTAAGAATCTCTTGCAACAGATGGCCACTGTCGGATCAGTCATAGACAATCAAGATGAAATTATGACATTATTTTCAAGCTTGTCCTCTTTATATGAGAACCGGGTGATGATCATATCGACACACTCAAATTTAACTCTTACTAGAGTTATCACTATGTTGCTGCAAGAAGACAATAGAAGAAATAAAGACACTTTGTCTATTTGCTCCTCTCATGCTCTATATGTCAACAAAGGCTCTAAGCGATAGAACCAAAAAAGCTCCAAAAAGGCTGCAACGAATCAGAAGCTGATTCAAAGTCAAGGACAATCATCAAATTCACAGTTGAAGAAGAAGATGTTTTGCAGGTATTGCAAGCACAATAACCATGAGATCAAGGACTGCCGAATTCTCCAAGCGAAAAATGCAGCCAAGCAACCTGATCAACAAGCAAACATAGTTTCATCATCTCCCTAGGTCGAAGTGGACGAAGGCGCATTTATTGTCAAAAACCAAAGTTCATTTTTGGATGATTCATGGTTTCTTGATTCTAGAGCAACTCAACACATGACCAATCAATGTGAGATTTTCTACTCCTACATGCCTTACAGCACGAAGAAATTTGTTCATCTTGGTGACAATAGTACTCACACTATTGAAGGTGAAGGTACTTGTAAGATTACGATTCATCTTTTTTTCGAGAGTATTGATTCAGAAAAACAAGATCAGATGCTAATGAGTGCAAGACAATAGTGGATAGAAATCATGCACTCTAAAGTTGTCTCTGAGTAATTGAGAATAAGTCTGAAATGAGCAACTCTGCTGATAAGCAGTAGCACAATAGCAACTCTAGAATAAATCTCTAAAAGACTGAGCTAGAATGCTCAAGAGAGTTCAAGCTTGAAAGCTTGATAGAGAGCTAACAACAATACTTTCTGATTGTGAACGATCTGCTTGATGAGAGCGCATGAAGCGTCACGTAATAACACTCAACTCCCTTACAATTCACAATGTTGATTCAGGACTTGATAATGAAATGTATGAACACTTCATTTATACTAAGTAATTAGGTCGTCAAATGCGATTGCCAGTTGGCTGGCTGGCATTCATCCAGTTCTTCTCAAAAGCTACTTGCTGATTAGGGGTGACAATCGGATGTAAACAGTCTGTCTGCATAAATGAACGTAAACTGTAATTCTCCATAAATGAACATAAACTGCCACAGGCGAAAAATGCAACACTACATTTTTACTCGTAATTTCTGACATGCAAAAAATTCGAAAAAGACAACACTACATTTTGCACATAATTCCTGACAAGCGAAAAATGCGAAAAAGGTGACACTGCATTTTTGCACGTAATTCCTGACAGGCGAAAAATGTAAAAAATCCGACACTGCATTTTTACACGAGATTCCTGACAGACGACACTGTCGGGTTTCTAGAGAGAGAAAATGCGACACTGTTGTCAAACTCCATGTATTTTTGTAGACTGTGTAAAAACACTTGTAATTCTATAGACTGTATAAAGACATAGAAAAATCCTCAGAACTGGATAAACAGTTGGATGAAGATTAAAAATCGATTAGTCGATTAGTAGGAAAGAGAAGAATCCAACACAATTGACAATGACAAACTCAATTTACTCAGTGATTACACAGATGCAAGTTGGGCAGGAGACGTAGACACTCATAAATCTACTTCTGGATTTACATTCTTCCTCAACAATGGTCCAATATTCTGAACAGTCGCAAGCAATCTTTGATAGCTCTATCTTCTACAGAATCAGAGTATATCGTAGCCTCACAAGCTACAAAGGAAGCAATTTGGTTGAGGAACTTACTTTCAGATATCAGTCTGAATCAATATGCTCCGACATTATTATTTTGCAATAATGAAAGTGCCACTGCCTTGTCAGCCAACCCTAGATTTCATTCTAGGAGTAAGCACATTGAGCTCAAGTATCACTATGTCAGAAGCAAAGTTATCGACAGAGAGGTCAAATTGCAGTGTTGTTGAATGCAAGATATGACAGCAGATATTTTTACCAAAGCATTAAGCTTGGATACACATAGAAAGTTCTGTGCAGAACTAATTTTGAAGGTCAAGGCATTCATGGATTTAGATTAAGGGGGAGTGTTGGATTATTCTCCTACTAATTGAATAATCAACATTTTAATCTTCGTCCAACTTTTGTCCAGACCTGCAGATTTTTTCGTGTTTTTACACAGTCTGCATAACTATTCAGAAACGGCTCATAGTGTCGGCATTTTCGAAATTTTTGTCTTTTTAGATTTTCTCTCACTTCGGCTTTCTTGCAAAATGCCAAATGCCTCAAATGTTAAGGAAATGACATTGGTGAAGACCTTCACATTTTTTGCATGACAGTTTACGTTCATTTTCGCAGAGTTACAATTTATGTTTATATCTGTAGACAGACTATTTACGACCAAAGCCACCGACTTGCATTAATTCATCAACAAGTAGTTTCTAAAAAGTCCTAACTGGATGGATGCCAACACATCATAGCCAACTGGATGACGCATTTAAGCCAAGAAGATTGACAATGGCAACGGGCGCCAATGTTTGCTGATGAATCTCCTGTCAATGTTAGCAGAAGAATATTCCTATGTTTGCATCGATTCTACTGTTCAGATAGCAGCGTTTCTGTCTATACAAATTCTGCTTGTCCACGACTCAGTCGTGGGTGTCATCTACACGGGTCTCTTTGTAGTATATTGGTAGTGTGTCCCACCTGTCAATGGAACACCTATGAACTGATTTGATCCTTGGTTGGCAATGGTAGCTCATCTTGGATAGTGATCGATCAGGGCTCATTTTCCTATGGTTTTACTTCAGCTCTTTCTTTGTTCTTACATATTGCAGATTATTATTATACTAATCTGAGCAAAGAACATGGAATTAAACTTAATCTACTCCTACTAAAATCACAGAATCAACACAATAACCTTTAACTGAAATTTCAGAACCTACAAAGTGCTTCTTACAACTATCACTCAACAATTGTAAAAAAAACTCCTCAAGGAGCCAGAAACCAGGAAAGATCATAAATCAGTGGAATGGTAGATCAATCTCCAAGTCCTGCACATCTACCTGATGCTAACACAAATGGGAATCCTACAAAGTGCTTGTTACAACTGTCACTCAACAGTTGTAAGAAGAACTCCTCAGGGAGCCGATAACTAGGAAGTATCTGAACTGAGTAGAATGATGGATCAGCCTCCAAGCCCTGCACATCTACCTGATACTAATTTCAAATCAATCCTTAAGATAAGGTGGAAGTGGTGGTGGTATTCTGATGATGGAAGTTGTGGTGGTAGTGATATTGGTAGATGATATGGATGATATAATAGACATGGAAGTAGATACAGATGTTGTGGCAAGAAAACTGGATGATGGAATGTGGGTGATGTGGACGTAGGAGTGGTTGAAGGAGAAGATTGATTTCCCAATGCTTGTACTTCCCCCTCCTTAAGGATCTCCATCTCCCCGGTGTTTGAATCCTAAGATTTATGACTCGGCTGCTTATCCCGGTTGAGTCCATTTGGATTGTCCGTCTATCTTCTTTGCCTTTGTCTTCTTGAGTGGGATCAACTGCAAGTGTATCTTCTGCTTGTATGGTTGTAGGTAGCTTCCTTTCTCCCTCCCCTGAATTTGTTGCCTATGGTGGTATTTGGAATGCGAGGGGATGATGAGAGTAGTTGGAATGTCCCGGTTGGTGATAGGACTTGGATCTTGTAGCAGCAGGTGATTGACCTTGTGGTGATTGTGTCTGCTGAGTATCCATCAACGGTAGTTGTTGGAAGGAAGTGGTAGGTGATTTTCGTCTGGTCCTGCTGATCTGATCTGCAATCTGCGTTCCTCTTCATGAAGATTGTCTCACTGTTGCACATTGGTGATATAGGCACATGCGGCTGCTAGCTCTGGATCTTTGATAGTATCCAGGCTATATTTTCATTGAATAAATGACTCATTTGGCTGGCCTGTTGGTTGATGCCATCGGTTGAGCCTTTGGGTAATGGCTGCAGTTAGAATGCCTTGGTTAAAAGATTTTGTTGAAGCTCGATCAAGAGATGCGACAGAAGTCGAGGTGATTATAGCACTCTGTGAGAGCACTCGGTCATGTCACTCAGGTAGAACATGTGGTGGAGCGCTCTGTTGAAACATTTGTACCAAATTTTCACAATTTCTCTGTAGTTGACTCAAAAACAAATATCTCTACTATAAGCAGGAATCAACTGTGAAGTGACATGGTTCTTGAGCTATTCTACAAGTATGACTTGCCGTTTATAGAGAGTCGATAAGTGCAGAGTGCTTGTCAAACAAAAATTTCATGCATCAGAGAGTGGATGCCAAATAGTGCCTATGGTGGAAAATGTGAAAAACTCAGATCCAAAAGATGCTAAAGTTTCATAAAGATCTTGGCCATGGAAGTTATGCACATCTAGATTGAAAAAATGATAGAAATTGTGATGTTAAGCATACTAAACATCAACTAAACAGCAAAATCTGATCATAAGCTTCCACAAACAGAAACTTGCTGTCCCTGTCCGTACTTCAGAGCCTACAACCTGCATTTCACACGTGTGAAGCCATAGCAACAAAGAAATCACAATTCTAGTGGCTAGAATGCAAGATATGAACAAAAAAGTGAGAGAGAAGAAGATGGACCTTCAAAGAGCATAACATTCATTCAATAGAATGAAAATGAGATGTGTACATACTCGTGGAGATGGCTATTTATAGCAGCCATAGTGTCTCTTGGCCACTTGTCTTATGATAGGCTAAAATTGGGGTCCAATAGGATTCACCCATATACCTAGAAATTTGGTCAAATAGGAATGCACCAAATTATGAGCCAATAGAAGAGCTCCACACTCGACCTCCTCTAATTAATGTGACCTCAAAAGTAGTGTACACATACTTTGGGCCTCTACATACATGTATGAACCTATCTCTAACTTTTATTTGGCCATAGGCCTACAAAATCTCAAGTTAGGAAAATACTACTAGTTGACAATTTTTCACACTCCCTCTTCAACTAGTTTTAGCATAGATTTAGAAAGTACACCAAGACTTGTTCTATGCTTGAAAAATAAGTCCTTTCCCAATGCTTTGGTAAAGATATCAGCCACACATTCCTTTGATGGGACATGTTCAAGCTTGATCTCTTTTGCCAACACTTGTTCTCTCACAAAATGGTAAGCCACCTCGATATGTTTGCTCCTTGCATGGAAAACCGGATTGCTTGCTAGACTTTGGGCTGAAAGGTTGTCACAAAAGATGATTGGACTCTCTGAAAAATCCAGCAAATGAAGCTCCATAATCATCCTCTTGATCCACACCATCTCCTTTGTGCATGATGTCAAAGCTTTGTACTCGGCCTCACTAGAAGAAAGTGATATAGTTGCTTGTTTCTTCGACATCCATGAGATAGCTCCATCACCTATGAAAATAGCATGTGCATTTATGGATTTTCTATCCATAAGGTCTCCTGCAAAATCTGAATCTGAAAAACCAAATAAGTTAGGTGATGAGCCTCTATAAACAATGCCAAAATCTTTTGTTCCCGAGATGTATCTCAAGATCCTCTTTCCTAGTTTCCAATGTTCTATGCTAGGATCTTGCATGAATTGGCTTAATCTACCAACACAATAAGATAAATCAGGTCTTGTGATGGTTAGATATATAAGAGAACCTATTAGCTTCCTATAGAGAGTAATGTCCTCGAAGGATCTTTCATTACCTCTTATAGTTAGCTTTACATGTGATTCCATAGGTGTATCAATAGGATTTGCATCTACCATATGAAATCTATTGAGAATAGAAATAGCATACTTCTCTTGTGAAATAAAAGTGATTTGAGAAGTTCTAATTACTTCTATTCCTAAGATATAGCTCAAAAGACCAAGATCATGCACTTCAAATTCCTTTTTTAGTGCTTTCTTGATATCTTCTATATCTTCCTTGTTCCCTCCACTTAAAATAATGTCATCCACATAAATTAGAAGGATTGTAACATCATTAGCACTAATTCTAAAGTAAAGTGAATGATCATACTCACCCATAGTGAAGTTTTGAGAAAGTAGAAAAGAGTTAAGCCTAGCATACCAACTCCTTGGTGCTTGCTTAAGACCATACAAACTTTTTTGTAGAAAACACACATGATTAGGCTTGCTATGAGAAACATAGCTCTCGGGTTGCTCCATGTAGACTTCCTCTTCAAGATCACCATTCAAGAAAGCATTAGAAATGTCTAATTGCCAAAGATCCCATCCATAAAGAGTTGCAAGGGAAATGATTACTCTTATGCTCACCATCTTTGCCACGGGTGCAAAGGTTTCCTCATAGTCAATGCCATGCTCTTGAGCATAACCTTTAGCCACCAACCTTGCCTTCAACTTGTTGATAGATCCATCTTGATTTGTCTTTACCTTGAAGATCCATTTGCATCCAATTGCACTTTTGCCCTTTGGAAGCTCCACCAATCTCCATGTGTTGTTCTTCATAAGTGCTTCAAACTCAAGATCCATTGCTTGGATCCATTCCTCTTCTTGCCTTGCTTCATCTACACATGAAGGTACATCAAAAGAAGTTAGGAAAGCATAGTTGGATCCATCCACCACTTGCTTACCTTTGCCATCATAAGTGAGCCTTGAGGGTTTCACTTTATGCCTTGGAGTTCTCCTTGGAATTTGACTTGAAGAGGCTTCTTCAACATCCACATCCAATGTGTCATCAACTCCATTGTCATCAAGCACATTAGTTGCAACAACACCATCATCACTTGAAACAACTTTTGGAATGTTACCTTCATCAAAAATGACATCCCTACTTGTGAACACTTTCTTGATTGAAGGAACATAAATCCTATATGCTTTGCTTACTTCACTATAACCAACAAAAATGCCCTTTCTTGAAGATGGATCCTCCTTAGTTCTATCATCAAGAGTAATGTTGAAGTAGCAAATGCATCCAAAAGTTCTTAGAAACTTGACATTAGGCTTCGTACCAAACAAAGCTTCAAAAGGGGTTTTTCCTTCCAATACAACACTTGGCCATCTATTGCATAGGAAATTTGCACACAACAAAGCATCACTCCAAAAAGGTTTAGGAAGATTAGCATTCAATCTCATTGCCTTTGCACTCTCACACAAGGTTCTATTCTTCCTCTCGGCCACTCCATTTTGTTGTGGTGTTCTTGGACATGTGTACTCCCTCTTGATCCCATGCTCATCGCAAAAGGCTTTGAATTTGTTAGAAATGTATTCACCACCATTGTCGCTCCTCAAGCATTTGATTTTGGTTGTAAATTGAGTCTCAATAGCAACTTTGAACTTGACAAACACATCAAACACCTCATCCTTGCTCTTTAGTAGATAAACCCAACAAAATCTACTAAAATCATCAATGAAAGTTACATACATCTTAGCACCTCCATTGCTAATTGTAGTAACACCATGAATATCCGAATGCAAGAGAGAAAAAGGCATCTTAGATCTAGATATAGATCTAGTATATGGCAATCTATGTGATTTAGACAAAGCACATTCTTCACAAACATGATTCAAGCAAGTAAGAGACTTGGGAAGTCCCCTTACTACCTCCTTTTTGGCTATTACCTCCAAGGCCTTGTAGTTGAGATGTCCCATCCTTTTATGCCATACCTCTTGAATTGACATTTGTTCATTTGCCATGCATCCAACTTGGTTAGCAACAACACATGCATCAAGCTTGAACAATTTCCCTTGCCTTTTCCCTTTTGCAATGATACTACACCCCTTTTTGATCAAGCAAGCATCACCATCAAACTCAACTTTGAATCCTTTGTCAAGCATTTGGCTTACACTAAGTAAGTTCTTGGTAATGGATGGAATGAGCAAAACATCTTTCAATTCTATATTCCTATTTGTAGAAAGTGAAATAGGAATTGTGCCAATCCCCTTGATTGCACACTCACCATCATTTGCGGTATAGATTACCTTCCTATCACCATCAAATGCCATTAAAGATGAAAAATACTCTTTATGATATGTCATATGAGAAGTGGCTCCACTATCAATCCACCAAGGATCAATGTCTCCATGATTAGCCAACAAGCAAGATGACATAACAAAAGCATCATTTGAAAGAAGCTCATCCCCACCCTCATCAATAGTTAGATTGGTTTGCTTTTCCCCTTGATCCCTCTTTTTCTTAAAACAATCACTAGCAAAATGCCCTTTGACTCCACAATAGAAACATTTTAGCTTAGATCTATCCTTCTTTTTGCCAAAAGTAGAGTGCTCACCTTGGTCTTGCCCTTTAGACCAATTGCTTTTACCTTTGCCCTTGAACTTGCCTTTAGAGAACATTGCCTCCTCTTCTCCTCCTTGAGATGTAGAAGATGCTCCCACTCTTGCTTGCAACCTGAATTCTTCAGCCAACAAGACCTCTTGCAAGTCTCCAACACTTGGTAAACATTTTTGGATAGCATAACTTTGAACAAGATTAGCATGATCATCCAACAAGCCATTGAGAATCACTTGAACAAGCTCCTCATTATTTATGCCATCATTAATGTATGCTAACTCATCATTCAATGCTTTAACTCTCAAAACAAAAGCATGTCCATTCTCACTCTTCTTTTGCATACAAGAAAAGATTTGCCTTCTTAAAGTCAACACTCTAGAAGTAGACTTGGATTCATAAACCTTCTTCAAGGCTTCCCAAGCTTCACTAGATGATGTGCACTTACCAACCTCTTTGATAAGCTCATTTGTCACATTCATCTTGATCATGTGAAGGGCTTTCTTTGCCCTCTTGTCATACCTCAATTGTTCTTGAGGTGTCAAAGGTCTCTCCTCCACACCTACAACAATATCCATCAACTCATTCATCTCAAGCAAAGACTCCATCCTTACTTTCCAAGTAGAATAGTTGAGGGAGGTAAGCCTATCATTGCTTTCCAACATGTAGCCTCCATTTGTAGCCATGTTGCAATGATTGATCTCTGATCTTTGACCTGTTCCAATGCACTAAGCACTCTCTTGAATCAACAAATGAAACACAAGAAGAAATCACAAAGATTTGGAACCTAAAACCTTACTTTTTCTCTCTTTTCCTCACTTTTTCCTTAATTTTAGCCACTAGTTTTATGATTTCTTGATCAAACCAAGACCAAACCTCAATATACTTGCTTTTCCCTCACTCCTAAGATTGAAATACACTCTTGAATCATTCAGCAAACTGAAAATCAGAGGGTTACATCAATTTTGAAGTTTTTGACATGAAGAAGCAAGAAATTGAATCAAAAAACTATATGCTAGAATGGAAAACTAATAGGATCTTGTTGGATCTTGCATCTCCCTCTTTCCAAAACAATTTTTGTCTCCTTATTCTGATAAGTACAGAGGGAATTCGCCCTACTTCAATTGAAATGCATACAAATGATGTTTTGATCACAAAGATCCAATTTCTACACATAAATCAACAAGATTTTTAGCTAGAAACTTGATTGGAATGCTACAAAAGCAAACTCGCCCACAAATCTCTTCTAAATCTGGCAAAACCTGCACATTTGGCCGCCTAATGCTCTGATACCATGTGAAAAACTCAGATCCAAAAGATGCTAAAGTTTCATAAAGATCTTGGCCATGGAAGTTATGCACATCTAGATTGAAAAAATGATAGAAATTGTGATGTTAAGCATACTAAACATCAACTAAACAGCAAAATCTGATCATAAGCTTCCACAAACAGAAACTTGCTGTCCCTGTCCGTACTTCAGAGCCTACAACCTGCATTTCACATGTGTGAAGCCATAGCAACAAAGAAATCACAATTCTAGTGGCTAGAATGCAAGATATGAACAAAAAAGTGAGAGAGAAGAAGATGGACCTTCAAAGAGCATAACATTCATTCAATAGAATGAAAATGAGATGTGTACATACTCGTGGAGATGGCTATTTATAGCAGCCATAGTGCCTCTTGGCCACTTGTCTTATGATAGGCTAAAATTGGGGTCCAATAGGATTCACCCATATACCTAGAAATTTGGTCAAATAGGAATGCACCAAATTATGAGCCAATAGAAGAGCTCCACACTCGACCTCCTCTAATTAATGTGACCTCAAAAGTAGTGTACACATACTTTGGGCCTCTACATACATGTATGAACCTATCTCTAACTTTTATTTGGCCATAGGCCTACAAAATCTCAAGTTAGGAAAATACTACTAGTTGACAATTTTTCACAGAAAACTTCGGTTGAACCTCTCGGTCGAGGAGACTCGGTTCGAGTTCCTTAGTGAAGATTCAGTTGAAGAGTTCAGTGGAAGAGAGTTGGTTCAAAATATTTGGATGGAAGCCTCGGCTAACAAGCCTTGGTTTTGACTGGTTCTGATAGTATACGAACCATCAAATATAGCATCGGATGTAAGATAGAAAGATGATCATTGGATGTTTTTCAATCAATATGAAATAGTCAAACATCAGATATAAAATTGAATGTGACGAGGGATTGAGGAGTCGGATATAAAATGTGGTGACTCGCGGATGTGCTCTCTGGATGTAACTTTAGTAACAGTTTAGAGGCTTGTTGGATCTTCTGTTAATTACAGCCTCGGATGTACTTGGTCAGGAATGGACATGTCTTAGACTGTTTTGTCGTTGATTGAATCGTGTACCAAAATCAGATTAGCAATATGGGATTCTGCATTGATTGTTTCTCATATATGATTGAACTGATAGGATATGATTGATATGTCAAATCAGCCATAAAAATCTGAGCAATGGTGAAGAACTGTGATAACTCATCAAATGTATTTTGAAGCTCGTCGAATGCCAATTGTGGAATGCAAAGGGAATGCAGGGTCGTATGTAACAGAATGCACTAACGGATGCAAATGTGTCGGATGCAAATGAAGGTATAGTGCGTCGGATGAAGGTTGGCGGATGCAATGGGCATCGGATGAAACTAATGAGACAGGGCATAAGATGGAACTGAGATGGAGGACGTCGAATGGAACTGATGAGAAAGGGTGTCGAATGCATATGAAGGTGGAGGGTGTCGGATAGAAATGAAGGTGGAGTGCGTTGGATGCAAACTGGAGATGGGCGTTGGCGGATGCAAGATAGGTATCAGATGAAACGGGCGGATGTAAAAGTAGGTCCAAAAAAAACATGGGTTGTTTTGTTCGAAATTGATAGGCGTAGTCATGCATGAAGAAAGAGGAAGATAATTTATTTCACTGCGCACGATAAGTTCTAATTCTTGTTGTTCAAATTCTTTTTATTCAACCTATCTTTTATACACCTCTTTTCAACATGGATGTCACTCGCTCATCTGCCTTTGAATACTCGCTTCCATGGATGGAAGGGTCAACAAAATGATCATTATCAGAATCAAATTTTGATAATAATGTCGTTGTTTGGACTTCCTGGTCTTTTATTATTGGTTTGGCTTCTGTCAGCTATCTCAATTGGTCCCCCAACTCCCGAATGCGTTGATGGTCCCCAGGATTGCTGCACTCGAAAATATCCTTTTGAATGTTTTTTCCTTTATCATTAGTTTTAAGTTTGGTAACTGAACTCAAGGAATCATCCTCCTCAGCATCTTTGGAGATGGCAACTGATAAGTCTTCATTTTCCTTCTACAAGGGCTACAGCAGCTTCATTTTTATCATTTCAATTATATCAGCCCGACATTTTTCAAATTTAACTCTGTTGACTGACGCACAACCCTTCTCTATAGTTAGGGTATCAACAAAACTCTGCAGAGTTTGATGTTCGAGTTGAGTCTGCAGCAGTTCGGTTTTATACAGTAGGATTGAGCTATCGACAGTTTCAGCCTTGCATCGTCCAAGTCCTTCTGCAGCCTGTGATTTCGATCCTTGACAACAAAATGTTCACTCTACTCAGTCAATAACTGATTTTTCTTATTTGTTGCATCAATTCGTAGTTCTTCTATTTCTTGTTGCATTCAAACCATCTGCAGGTCCTTCTGTTTTAAATTATGCAACTGCAGTTGCTCGTTCTTCTTCTGTTCTTCCAGTTCTCGTTCCTTCTTTGTTGATGCCAGTATCAACTCCGGAACCCTAGCAGCAGTATCGGAAAGTGTTGCAATCAAATCTTGTTGTGTTTTAAGTTGAGTCTGCAATCAAGCCACCTCTTCTGCATACTGTTCCTTTTCCCTAACATAATCTATTATACTTCCAGTATTAGTTAGTAAAGATTGTAAAGCTGAAAAAAACGTACTGGATCCTAAGTCAGATAAGTCAAATCTCTGGACTTTTTCAGCAAATAACTTTACTTTTGCACTTTTGTATTTTTGTATAATATGGTCTGGAGGCTGATAGGCTTCTTCATATTCCAGATTTTCAAAATCTTCCTCCACAATTTCCTTTCCCAATTTAGAGTTTTCCATTGCAGGCTCATCTTCATTCAAGATGTGTATTCTAACAGGGCTATTAATAGCATGGATATCTGCCATCACATCATTTCCCTGTTGTTTTTGCATCATATGTCCCATCGATGACTGGAAATCACCCATCTGCATTGTGTCAGTTTCGGAATTATGTTCTCCTTTTGTGGCTAGGTGGGTTGCAGTTGTGTCAACAGCGTCTTCGAACATGTGATCAACGGTTCGAGTAATTGTTCTAGCCATAATGTCGGCTTCAAATTCATTCAACAGTTCCAGTTGAGAAGCTAGATGATGCTGGGACTTCTTCAATGCTTTCAAAAACATCTGATAGGAGATCATGGCAAAGTCCACCAGTTCTTCATCATGTGATTGTAGCAAATATCCGAGATTTGAAGCCGATATGGTAGTGTTTCTATCTGCGCCAAACACCATATCGCACATCCACATGACAAAACCTATGCATGCAGGATTCTTCATATAGTTAACTTTATAACCCTTCATTTCCAACTAAATAGAGTCTTCTTCTTCTGACAAATCAAACCATTCGTCAAGAAGGGTAGAGTCCGTTATCTTCTTTGCTTTCGACGTTGAACCCTGCACCGGCAGTCCAAAACATTCCGCATAATCTGCTCTGGTGAGCTCGATAGTGCGATGGCGTACTACAAAATAGCAGACATTTCTTCTGATTTTTACTCCTCCTACCATTTTGTTGTAGATATTTGTCAGCAACAACGAGTTATCCTTATATTTGATTGTAGCAAGGTTGAACAACTCTGCTCCTACTTTCCACTCTTCACACGAAATTTCCGCCCTAGTTTTCCATACTCGGTTAGATGCCATTTCTCTGTAAAATGAAGATGACAAATCCGCAACGCTATTATAGAATCAAGAGGAAAGTGTTTTGCAAAAGAAAATCAAAAAATCGCGACGATAGATTGCAAGATGCGCTATAGCACGATAGGAAGACAAGAAGGAAAAGTGACGGAAGTGACAACTAATATCATCAACTTCATGTTTTTATTAATAAAAGATGGGAAAGCCCATCAGAGTACAAAGGAATGCATGTAAAAAGCTAAAAGATGGGAAAGCCCATCAGAGTACAAAGGAATGCATGTAAAAAGCGTAAAAGCTATAAGGCGAATTGAGATACTGCACAAGTATAACAAAGCAACAATCTCGCAGAGTATCTACATAAAACCTACTGCTTGGTGTAAGTCGCTAGATAAGACAGTTGGAAGTTTAGGTAGTGCAGGAAGCTGTGAAGCAGCCGTTCCTGCAACTACGGCACGTCGAAGTATTGCAAGTGCCTGAGTGCGTTGTAAAGTCATCGAAACTCGTTGACGATTATAAGTCGTAATGATAGATAAAGGTGAGGCACCACGACCTTGGAGTTTCGCTGCAAAACCTGCACAGGAGGATAGAAAATCATCGAATTTCTTATGCAGGCACCCATATGTTTCCAAAGTAAAAGGGATAAAGCCTTCTCCAGGAGTGCGATGTGAATAATCTCGCTCTTTATCTAGAGCTGCATGAGAAGCAGCGGCACCCTAGTAGTTGAAGCACGACGAAGGAGGTCAGGCCGCGAAGGATCAGCAACAACAACATCCCCAAGCGCGCGAATCCCCTTGCGCGAAAGAACAAGATCAACTCGACGCCGAGGCAACTGTGAATCAGACACAGGCAAGATGTGGGTCTGCTCCCGAACAACATGAAAGCCGCACTCATGAGCAATAGATGCCAATACGTCACGAATGGAATCATGAGTCGCAGTATGCTCTCCGCCAGAAGGGCAACGCATGAGATGAGTGCCAATAGAATCAACAGGGTGACCACAAGAACATTTTGTCAAACCTGCCAACACTGGATGAGGGAGACCCAACCTAACCCGAAGAGCGGTGAGAAACAACTCTGAAGAAAGGCGCAAGTGTGGAACAACAGGGCGCACAACAAGCCAAGCGCCAACACCCGAGCCTGCACAAGACAAAAGGCGAGCCCGAGTCTCATCGGAAGGTGAATCAATGAGAAGCTGAGTGAAAGCATGAGAGTGGAAGCGCTCCAAAAGATACTTCTGAAAATGAGCACGCTGATGGCTAAGCAAAGACTCAAAGGGAGGCAAAGAAGCTCGCACAGGTGGAGGAATGAGATCCTTGGCCGCACGAAGATGTTGTTGGAAAGGAAGAATGCATGTTTCCACATGAGCTACTGAATCGAGAAGAATGAGCTTGTTGTCCTGCTGAAACTGAGAGATAAGTGCAGAGGCAACAAGGGCCCAACTTCTCATAAAAGCAGCTGGAGCAATAGAAGCTGTGCAAGAAAGACCAACACCTCCGAACGAAGTGGGAAGAGAGACTTGTCGCTTAATGAACTGACCATTGGGAATACGAAAGGATTCTGAACTCATCAAGCGACCCAGAATATCTGATAAAGTATTATCAAAATCATGTAGCAAAGCCAAAACATCAGGAGAGGGAGGAACACACCGTAGAATATAACTTGGCCGTTGAGCGAAGCATTGAGTGAGAATCCCTAGAGCAACTTGAGCATTGCCAAGCTTTGGTAGTAGATCAGCGTGACGAAGATGTGCATCCAAAGTGTCCCACAAAGAGGAAGCCACAAAATCCGAGAAACCTATAGGAATACCAAGCAATCTAATCCCATCAACTGGAGTATTGAAACTTGTAGGTAAAGGGAGCTCAGGAAGGAGGCCCTGAGGACACCAAGCAACGCACTTAGAGGGATTGACAGTGAGGCCCAAAGCCAAAAGTTGCTGAGAGAAATGTAGGAAAGCCAGAAAGACATCATTAGCAGGTCCCACAATATGCGTGTCATCAGCAATAGAGGGAAAAAAAACAAGAAGGAAAAGCAGCAGAAGAAGCACGCAATGCCCGAAAGTGCGCCAAAGCAAAAAGAACACCACCCAAGGGATCACCTTGTCTGATACCATCAGCAGACGAGATAACCGAAACATCACCTAAGCGAGAAGCATGACTGAAATATAGAGGCGCATCCATGGAATAAAAAGAGCGAACAAACGGGATGAGCTGAGCGAGAGGACCGTGAGGCGCACGAAGTTCTTCGAAAATGGCCCCTCGGAAAACAAAATACACCGAATATTCCTAGTATAATAACCACCGGGGGTATTTATAATAAGGGTACCACAATTGTCAATCGAAAAAATATGAAAGACAGGAAATGTTGAAGGTCTTCAAAAAAATGATCTTTGGGTCAAAAATTTCAAAGATCGATTTTTTTTCAAACATATCCAAACCAAGATCGATTATTTTTCGAACGTATCTGAACCAGCTGCGAATTGAATCGATTCTAATATTTTTCAATACTTATTTAGAGCCTCTCCTCCCCCTCAAATAAGGAAACGTCCTCGTTGATTGAGAAGAGAATAAAAATAAAAAGAAAAGAGAAGATAAAACTAAATAAAAATAATAATAATAATTCTCTTGAAAAATCATAGATTTGGAATTGCTTACATAAAACCAAGAGTTTATTTGTA
The DNA here is from genome assembly GCA_029204225.1 of Diphasiastrum complanatum. Classification (NCBI taxonomy): domain Eukaryota; kingdom Viridiplantae; phylum Streptophyta; class Lycopodiopsida; order Lycopodiales; family Lycopodiaceae; genus Diphasiastrum; species Diphasiastrum complanatum. The sequence continues at coordinate 47,794,459 of CM055095.1, forward strand.
AACCACTTTCTATGGTTGATGATATTTCTTGATATGAGAGCCATTTACTTTTGTATCATAGATTTTCTTCGAGATCAGCCACTTGGATCGAATTATTTGAGAACACTTCAATGACTTTGTATGGCCCCATCCATCTTGTATGTAGTTTCCCAAGAAACTTCAGATGTCTATTATCATACAATAATGCTAAGTCCCCAGCTTTAAGATAAATCTTCTTTAAACGTGTATCATATTGCTCTTTTCTCTTTTTCTGCACCAAATATTGTTTCTTGTAATGCATAGAATCGATCCTCCTCCAATCGAGAAATCTGATGCAATCTTCTCCTCTCTTGGATAGGTTTTTGGGATGTTGCCGCCATATACTTCAGTGTTGCTCATATGTGCTTTGATACTCATTCCCAGCTACATGTGGATATTGCTTCAATGCTTGCTACTGATGTAGCGAATCTTGGTCCTCATTCCAGTGTATTTCTTCTATTTCTCACTTGTGCGCCTGGTGTGTACCTTGGGATTACACTTGCGGCCAGTTCCGATGGGTCATCCGATTCTCCATCCGTTTTTGGTGTATCCTATGATGGATTGGTATGTCCATATGAGGTCTTTCTAGATGAGTTTTTTGGCTACAATTTTTAAGTTGGGGCCTCTACTATTCTAGATTTGTTGCCACTGTTTTCATGCATCATGTCTGTTTAGATGATGCATTGATTTCTTGGACCTTCTGGAGCTTTTGGCATGCTACTCTTCTCGTGACATGGGCCTTGAGGGTACCATGTGCCATTGCTACTTCTCATTCATGGGCCTTATGAATACCTTGGGCTTTTGACCATGCTTGTGCATATTTCTCCATTTTAGCTACACATCGCACCATTGTGGTGCGATGTGTAGGCTATAGTTTTTATGTGAATGATGCCATGATCATTGCAGAAGTCTATGAAGCAATTCGAGATATATTCATCACCTCGATCTGTTCTTATCTGCTTCACCTTGTTGCTTGTGCATCTCTCAGCTCAATTCACATATTTTGTGAATTTATCAAGTGCTTCAGATTTATTCTGAATAAAATACACTCTGACAAACTTGCTATAATCATCAACGAAGGTTATATAGTATTTTGAACCTCCTACTAAGATCACGTTGAATGGACCACAGATGTCAGAGTGCACCAGCTCCAGAATCTTTGTCGTTCTGTAGGAGTCTTTGACGAATGGTGTGCATGACATCTTGCCTTTCAAACATGCATCACAGGTGGCCGAATTGGTTGCATTTGAGATGCTGACCTGTTATTGCTCTATGATGACTTGCCTGGTAGAGTGCCATTGAGTTCATGTGGCAGAGTCTTCTGTGCCACATAGTATCTAGTGAGTCGTCATGAGTTTGATGCACCTTATCTACAAGTAGGCATACCTTCAGATGATATAGGTTCCCTTTCCTTCTGCCTTGAGTGATGAGAGTGCTGGTGCTGGCATCAATCACGTTGCAAGCTTCATTAAAAAGCGTCACACGCATCCCTGCATTTGCTATTCTTGCTACAGAGAGCAAGTCTTGCTGTAGAGTTGGCACGAATAGAACGTCTTCGAGTCGTCTGTCTCTGCCGTTGGTGTTGAGCCAAAGTGAACCAATACCGTTCACTTGATGTCTGGATCCATCTCCAAGAACTATGAATCTTGAGGGATCTGCACTTCTGAAATCAGACATGATTCGTCTTGATGTCACAAAGTGCGAGGTGGCCCCTGAATCCAGGATCACCTCGTGTGTGTCAGACGTTGATGCTGCACACACATCTTCACAGATGTAGGTGGTCAAACAATTTTTGTTCATTCTTTCTTCGCCCATCTTCGAGCTCTCGGGCTCCTCGACATAGGAAGAACTATTATCGTTCTCCTGTCTGTTCTGTGCTGATCTATTTCTTGGGTTCTGGCGGCAGTCCATGGCTGCATGACCCTTCTTATGGCAATGGATACACTCAATCTTGGGATTGAGCCAGCAGGTATCTACTGTATGCCTGTCTCTTCTGCATCTCGTGCAGGTCTTCTTGTCAGCATCTTGTCGTTTCGACCTCCCTTTGGTCTTCCAGTTGCTTTTGCTGGTTGCTGGTCACGATCCTGCCTCTGATTCGACTCCCTCTTAGGCTTGAACTGTTTCTTTGATTTTTCTATGTTGCCATAGAGTGCCTAGTTAGAACCATCTTTGTGATCAAGATGCTCTCTGGCCTCGACTTCCTCTCAAATCTCGACAATCACCTTTTCGAGGTTCATGGTAGGATCTTTCACGAGCAGGGTTCGTGTCGTCTGGAAAGATCTGGGTAAGGCTCTCAACAGATTTGTGAGCTGCTTCTCAACTGATACTGCATTCTCTGCTCCTGAGTTGTGTAGTGATAGAAACAGATCCTTCATCTTTCTCATGAAATAGGTGAGGTCTTTTCCATCCCACTGCAAATTCGTCAGTTGATCTTCCAACATCATAATCCGACTTCTTGATTTCATCTGAAATCTTGTGAGCAGTGCATCCCACATCTCCTTAGCTTTGGAAAGTGTATCCAAGTCAAGTGTAAGGCTATCTTTGATGGAAGATGATAGCAAGGCTACTGCCTTGTCGTTTTTCTCCCTCCATTCGCGTAGCTCCTTGTCTGTTGTTGTAAGCATTTCTTCTGTGCCATCCACCCAGAGGAAGAGTCCTTCGCCCTTGAGTATCAAAGATGTCTTAACTTTCCAGGCTAGAAAGTTAGATCCTGAAGAATTAAGTATAGTGCAGATTTTGTTCTGCATGCTGCTGATTGAAGCCATTGCTTCTTGAAGTCTGTTTTTTCTTGTCGTTTGGTTGATTGTTTGAATGCTTGGCCTCCTGGATCTGCTAGCTTCTCGGTTATGTTAGAATATGACAGGGTGGCTCTGATACCATTGTTGTGAGTCAAGCGGTGCTCCGATACGAATGATGAGAATCGTGAGAAGAAAATTCATGAAACATTCGCGACTCTTTTTCGAGATTCGGATGGAGTTTAGATGCATTCATTGGGCACTGCCAGCTAAACACTCCTACAATCCTCCAGAGGGTAGTCAGGTACTACTAATCTACATTCATAAAATTAATATAGCATTCGACTTCATTTCAACCAAGGTGCGGAATTCAAAGGGAACAAGAAAACTCAGACATATTAAAATAAACAGCTTAAACATTCGACATCCAAGATTAGACACAACCAAAAAAATAATCTATATTGACTTTCTCTGATTTCTTTAGGGTACTGCATGCGAATCCATGCAGTGTGTTGGCATGAGAGAAGCACGGCTCTCTCACGAGTAGTAGTTTCGCTTCACTAGTGGACAATTGGATCTTCTGATCCTAGACAAAATTATCTTCTCGCACACAGGCGGAGCTTATGTCTGTGTTTGTCTTGATTGCTTACTAGCATTAGACTTCTTCTCGGGTTTTTCTTCTCTAAGTTACACTCTATGTATCTTGTTCTGATATGTGTCGAGTATAATTCAGAAAGTACGGTCTCTCTGTGCAAATCTAAGATTAGAGTGATTAAGCATCTACAACTAACCAAAGAATTACAAGAGTGGCAAATTAGCCACGACCTAGGAAGTATCTGCTGACGTCATGCCATCAGGCCAGATCTCTATACTTCTGGGTACTTGTGTGATCTCTGGTGGTACTCCTAGGAGCATGAGGACAGAACGAGTTTCGTTTCCACCGTTGGTTTCGTTTACCTCGTCTACCTTTCTCTCTTGCTGGACCGCAAATAAATCTCGTTCATGGATCCTTCGTGTTCGCGAACCGTTCGTCTTCGTCTCCGTTGACTTTTGTGTTTGCAAAACTCTTCGTGTTTCGTGTCTCCAGATGTTCGAGTTTGCGAACATCTTCGTTGAGCGAAGGACTGAAAGCTAGCAAGGCTTTGTAATCAGAAACACTTTGTTTCTTCATATTTTTGGGTCTATATCAATGTACCCAAAGTTCAAACTTGAATCTCTCTCAAACTTGACTACCAACTTTCCCACACTTTTAAAAAGTGTTTATTGAATGTATTTTAAACTAATATAACTTCAAAAAGTTTATCTCTAAGTCTGAAATGAGTTTTTTGGCCTCATATTGACAATTTACCAAAATATGACTAAACTTGTTGAAATCTCTTACACTTTCCTCTTGTGAAGCGGAGTACAAGGCATTAACTTCAACAACAAAAGAACTCCTATGGCTAAGAAGACTTTTGGTGGAACTACAAATGCTAAAGGTCAAGGAGATCCCTTACATATGTTGTGACAATCAAGCATCTCAACAAATTGCTACAAATCCTATCTTCCATGCTAGAACAAAGCATATTGAGATAGCTCATCACTTTGTGAGGGAGAAGGTGCAATCCAAGGAGGTACAACTTCATCATGTGCCATCATTCGAGTGCATAGCTGATATCTTAACTAAGCCGTTGCCTAAAGATCCATTTTTCAAGTTAAGATGTGCTATTGGAATTGTAGATAGATAACATTAGACTTACCAAGTTAGAAGTGAGGAGGTGTTGAAATTGTCTCTTCCAACTTGATAAAATTGATTAATCTTGAGATCTATGTTCATGATATGATCTCACACGTGTGGAGCTTGTTCCACGTGTGAAAGGATGTACGAAATGTACTTGTAAAAAGTTATATTTATCTTGGTTCAATCTACACAAGTGTGAACTTGATTTGCGGCTAGAATCTAAGAAAAAGTCACTTTGATCAATTTCCATGTAGTTAGCTTACACTTCCATGTGAATGAGTAAATGCTCCCACATGTCAAGTTGATGTTCACATGTGTGGACCAGGTTGTAGAGGATCATAATATTTAGATATTCCACTAGATCCTATTTTGTAGGGAATATTTCTATTTTTGTGGAGACTAGCTTTTGGTTTCAAGCTAGTGTGATAAGTCAACTTTGGATAATGGGCATATTTGGCTCCTATTGGTGGATCTAGATGACTAGGCACTCTTCACACGTGTGACAATACTCAGCTCGTGGATGGATTTGATCTACAAAGAGATCAACCAAATCATTAGAAAGTTGATTAGACATTGGCAATCTAGCAATTTGCTTGTAATTCACTCATTGGAATTGTGTTTTGATGATTGGAATGATATTGTATGCAATTGTACTTTGTTCTCAGGTTGCAGTCCATACAGAGACTATCCTCCACACGTGTGAGGCTACCCTTTGTTGTTTTTGATCATTAGATCCATTGCTCTTGCTAAAATCATAGTGTATTGTTTCTAGATCAAGTTCTAGTCTATAGAACTTGATAGATCTTTGGATTTAGCAATCAATAACTCTTGTAGATTAATTTGTACAATCAATCATGGTCCTTTTTTTTTTTTTTTTTTCCAAAAGATCAATAACTATCACTCAACACTTGTAATAAGAACTCCTCAGGGAGTCAAGCACAAAGCAACATCAAATCTGAATGATTATGATCTGCCACTAAGCCTTGCACATCTACCTGATGTTAATCACAAAACCAAACTTAAAAGAAAGAAGAATCAACAATCACATTCATACACAAGTACCCAAACTGAATGCATGAAGATGGAGCATAGAAGGAAATGCAAGTAGTAGGATCTTCAATTAACAAATCAACAACATTTCATTACAAGTCACATGCCTCTGAAACTCATGGAGGAGGCTCCTCTAAATACTCATTCTATAACATTTTGAGTTACCTCTTAACTTGCACATTATTAGGAGGCCTCTTCCTTAAAAATACAACTCAAGTTTGAGAGGGCCCAATTACTAGCTCTCGCATGGTTTTCCATCTTTTGGGAATTACCATGGGGCTCACAGAATACATGATAGCCTTGCAAGTGAGCGTTCTTCCTCCTTTGAGACTCTAAATCTAGTCTTTCGACCTGATCTTAGTTGCATCCAATCAAGAGATCCTTTCTTAAGTTTTCACGTTGGGAAAATATCTTGTGAGGAAGGCAATAGTATCTCTTAGATCTGGGAATACAAGATCTAAGATTTGGGAAGTGGAATTCGGAAATGCAGAAGGTTGAGAAATGTAAAAGTTTTGGGAACACGATGATTGGTAAAATGAATGTGTGAAAATGTAAATTTGGGAAGATGAAATGAAAAAGAGTTTGGGAATATAGAAGATAGAAGGTAAAGTGACGGAGATCTTGGGAAATATCAGTTGTGGAGAGATATTTTGGGAATAGTTGTGGAGAGATATTTGGGGAATATAAATCTAGAAAGGCAACTTCAAAAAAAAAAAAAAAAAAGTTTGGGAAAGTGAAAGTTTATGAACTTCAAAATTTGGGAATGCAATTGTGGGATCTGGAAAATACAAAAAATTTGGGAATGTATGTTTGGAAGATGGAGTGTATAAATTAAGAAAAAAAAGTTATGAAAATTCAAGATCTGTGAATGTAAGGGTGTGGAACAGATTTTGGGATTATGGAAATGGAGGGTTGGGGAATGCAGATCTAGATGAGAAGTTTGGGAAATGCAGGTTTGGAGATCTCAAGGATGGAAATTTGGATGTGGAAAATGTAGGTGATACTTGTTGATCCTTGAAGTATATTCTCAAAAAAAGGGATTTACCAACTGGCGAAAGCAAGTCAGATCAAAATGACAAGTTGAGGTTTCACTCTTTTGCAACCTTGGGAAATCAAAAAGTCTGATGGTGGTTGATGGTTTTGGAATATGCCTTTGCCAATTTGAACAATGATTTATGGTGAATGGATGTGTTCAGATCCTGGATGGCGAGGTCAGATGGTGAAAATTGTAATATTGGGATAGTTCTGGGATTGTAGGATGCTAAAAGTGAAATGTTGCAAGATCGGGAGATCCTTTGGGAGTATGAGTTCGTCTATTTGGTGATAGCAAGATCTATATCAACTTTTTTAGATGGTCAGATCTTGAGAATTGAAGGTTGACAAGGTCAAAATGTGATATGGAGAAAATGCCTTTCAAAAGTTGATCCTTTGGGAGTCAGAGTTTGTCCACCTCAACTTAAGCTTTTCAAGGTTGGAGAACTTAGTGTGCAACTCGATGAGTCTAAATCTCAAGTCCTCCTTGAGAATATACTAGTTTGGGAATGTACCCTATCAAAGTACATAGGTCATTGACTTGCATTTGGAAAATGATCTGATGGCTTCTGTATCACCCTGGCTATAGTAGGTAAAACTTGTGTGAAGTTAATCATTGGTAGATGGGTGAGGTCAGAAGTCCTTTTGATAGATTTGAAAGCGCAAAAATAAAAAATCCAAGATTTTTGGGTGTACTATAGTGGCCTTTTGGGATCTGAGTTCATTGACCTGGCTATGTACTGGTCTTCGGAAGAGTGTTTAGATATAAAGATGGCGATGTCAGATCTTCTCTGGTTGAGGTCGGCAAGGTCAAAACTCACAAATCTTTAAGAGATAGGTATAGGCATAGATTTCTATGCCTAGATCTGAGGTAGGCGAGTGTAGATACTGGGTTTTAGCATTTGGGTGAGATCAAATAGGTTCTAGAGACATTTTATTTGTTAAATTTTCAAATTTTATGTTTTCAGTTCGCCTCCTTGATTTTTAACCGAAAAACTCTACTTGATCTATGGTAAAACAAGCGAGGTCAGATGGTGCAATTTTGGGGCCATACGTGCCATCTGGAACTTATAAAATTTGGTTGGAAGTTTGCTTTATTCTCACATAGTCAGTTTCTAGAAGGCCTAAAATAGCAGGTTTACAACAGTTTGTACACTATTTTCTATCTCTATTTTGTGGGGGATTAGAAGCTTAATGATATGCCCACACGTACATGCATCCAACTCCTTCAAAATAGATGAACAACAAGAAAGAAAAAATTCACAAAACAACCACTAACATTAATAGGCAGTTTACAACAGCAGAAGAACTGAGAAATAGCAACAAAAAACATGGACAAAAATGCTAGCACAAGGCATTTGGCTCCTTGGCAATGGCACCAATGTTGTCAAGAAAGAGGACAGCTGCCATTCTTCAAGGTCGTGTAGTATGGGAAGTGGGCTCGATCCAAGTCGTGAAGATGCAAAATGCAAGAAAGTTGTCCACAAAACTCTATCTCCTATTTGCAAAAGCAAAGGATGCATAAAAGCTTAGACCACATTCAAACTCAACCAAACTCAACCAAACTCAAACACATTCTCTCTCTCTCTCTCTCTCTCTCTCTCTCTCTCTCTCTCTCTCTCTCTCTCTCTCTCTCTCTCTCTCTCTCTCTCTCTCTCTCTCTCTCTCTCTCTCTCTCTCTCTCTCTCTCTCTCTCTCTCTCTCTCTCTCTCTCTCTCTCTCTCTCTCTCTCTCTCTCTCTCTCTCTCTCTCTCTCTCTCTCTCTCTCTCTCTCTCTCTCCATCCAAGCAGAACTAACTACCTAAACTTATAAGCAAACACACATGCTGAATTAGGAGCTAAGTTAGCTATATCTTAGGGTTATGTACCCATAAGGGTACGCAACAGGAAACTTGAGGTGACGGTCTCAATTATGGGACGGAACGCTGATCTGGAGCTATAGGTCTTTTGGGTGCCATGTGTCAATGTCTCATTGGCACGCGTTGACTCGTTGTTATGGACTTGCGTCAGTGTGCACAACTACCGCATGTCGTTAGTCATGTGTGACTCCTATGGAGGGAGATGACCCACCTGGACTATGTATATAGAGGGGGGTCTCCATGAGCTGAGCATCCATTCTCTCTTGGAGAATGAAGAGCTCTTCCACTGGTGGTCAGGTCAGGATGAGTATCTAGGCCTCAGGATGTAGGTAGGTGAGGGTCGAGGGTAAGGCATGGTGGTATGGGACACCATGGCTTACATGAGATTTGAGCTTGCTTGATGGTGGCCTGTAGCTTCAGTGCACGGGGGTGAGGTGGCGATACCTTTGTGGTTGGGTGGTAACATAGCATTCGTCACTTGTTTGTGCTTTAGCAATGACCGGCATGACGATGGGGATTCTAACAGTTGGTATCAGAGCCACCGATCATTGTGAATAAGGTGCAATCGCTCTAACTTATGTTTTTGGTTGGTTTGAGCTTTTAGCTGATGTTTTTGAAGGCTTAGTTAATTTTGTTGAATCGATCTGAACAACTTTGCTTTTTGGTTCGTCTCAATCTGAGGTCGTTTTGATTGAAAATGAACCACCTTTGCTAGCTACGATGGTAGTAGTCAGTTTTTTTTTAATGTTTTATGGTTTTTAAAAAACTTCAAAAACCGATTTCGTTTATGGCCTTATTTTGAGTTTTGGAAGTCAAATTTTTTTTTGCATACAAAGTTTTCTTTAAATATATATATATATATATATATATATATATATATAAATATATATATATATTTTGTCTGGCACCTGCGCTCTAGCGCGCGTGAATCCGTATGGCTCTCAGGCAAATTCTGGTTTTCTGCAACAGCACACAGGCTGCGCAGGCGGAAGAGCAGGCCCTGTCTGCTTTTAATTTCAAGGGAGGGGTTCGTTTAGGTACTTGGGCTTTGCCTTGAGTTTTTAAAAGGCAGCCGCAGACTTCTCTATATTCTGTGGGGAGAGAAGTACCTTTCACAAAATAAAAGCCTTTTATAAAAGTACTAAGTACTTATAAAGTACCTTTGATGGGATCTTGCAAAAAAAAAGTCAAAGTAAAACTTTTTGGAATCCGAGACTCTCTCAAAGTTTATTATCTCTTAAAACCTTCACTATTCAACTTTGTAAACTTCAAATAAATAAAGTTTATGATTAAACTATTATGTACCTTACAAGTACATGTTAAATCTTTAAGCTAAGTTTTCAAAGTTTGTTTTAAAAAGTTTTAAAAGAGAACTTTGAGTTTAGAATTTAACTTTGCAAGCTTTCAAAGACACAAAACTATTATTGAACCATGGTTTGCTTATGAAAATTATTAAGAAAGGGGGAAGAAAATAAAATAAAAGTACACAACTGTACTTGCAAGCTGTACTTGCTGCAAGAACAGATCTATGTGGCCTTCCTTCTATCTCTCTTAGTCTCTTTCATGGGCTTAAACCACCTCTTTGTAATTTTCCACCTGCATACAAAGAAAAATTGGTAAATCCTTCATCCTTTTCACTTTTGGGGAGGAAATTTGATGTTTTTTCCTCCCCCTCCTCCTCATGAACGTACAGTTGTACCTGCATTTTCTCCTTTGCCTAAGGACAAGCCTTAGAGGAGATTTAGGTGTATCTTTAGGCCATAAGGCCATGAGGTCAAGGCGGTGACCCAAAAGTTGGGTGGGGACGTGACCCAAGTGACCCTTGGGTGAGGTGGCGTAAAGAGGGTGGTGGCCATGTGAGTTGAGGGTAGGTGGACGCCATAAGGGGATGCCACTTGTTTTAGGAGCCCATGTGCTTGCTAGGTGGCGACCATAAGGCCCGCCACCCGGCAAGGCTTTTTTAAGAAGGAAAAGAAATGGGATGGGGGGGGGGGGTATAGGCTCCATTTACATCTTTGAGGTGCTTATTGTGGCTTAGTCCCCTTAAGTAGTGGTCTCAAGTTCTCTAAGTCCTTTTGTTGTGAAGCCCTTGCAGTTTTTTCTTTGCCTTCTTCCTTAGTGCGCCATGGACTCTGTTATGCCCTCGGGTGAAGGACCATCTTCACCACCTCCTCCTCCTGATGTAAATACTAACCAGCTTGTTCAGGCCCTAAATATGCTGCAAAATCAAATTTTAGAAATGCAGGCCAAGCATGCCGCGACCGAGCAAGAGTGGCGTTCTTCGACGCACTCGCGGTCCATTGGCATTTATCCGATGTTTAATCCGGAATTCTTTCGGGTGAAAAGAAAGATCGGCTTCCCGATGTGGTATTGTTGTGGCTAGATCGATGGAATAGTCATTTTTCCATGCACGATGCGCTTGATAGTACGAAGATCGCTTCCACTCTCATGTTTTTACGCGGTAAGGCGTTTACATGGTGGCAAGATCTAAAGGAGAGGGCTACTGCCCCTTCTACATGGGATGCCTTTCAAGAAGCCTTTAAAACGGCTTTTCTTCCGGTGTTGGATGATTTTGAGTATTAACGGCGTTTTGCCACCGTGCAGATGGGTACTAGGCCGTTAGATGCCTATATCCAGGAATTCCAAGAAAATTTGCCTCGATTCGCCTCGCGAATCGATCCTATCCTGTTAAAGTTACATTTTATTTTGGGGCTTCCAAAGGAATTTTAGCTAGAAGTGAGGCGTAACCAACCGTAGACAATCGAAGATGCGGTTCGCTTTGCGAAAATCTTCGATGACGCCCATTTTGCCTCTCGCAAGGAGCAAGCTTTGCCCAAGGTTGAACAGAAAGAAAAGAAATTTTTCAAGAAGCGAGACAGAGACAAAACGGCGGACACCGGTTCCCAAGGCGGGAAAAAACGCGTCAATTTGGAGCGCGCCGACTACGACAAGACGAGAACCGGCGGGTTGTGCTTCTCCTGCATGGAGAAGGGGCATCTTTCAAAAGATTTCCCAAAGAAAAAACAAAAGAAATCTGGCGGGCAACTTAAATCTTTTAAAGCGCCAAGTAATTCTAGTATTTCTTTTGTTAATTTATCCTTTAAGGATGGCACTAGTTGCAAGAATTGTTGTTTTGATACAGCTGTTTTTGGCCCCCATGATCTCATTTGTATGAATGGAATTGTAGGACGCCAAACTGTGTCTGTTCTATTTGATGATGGATCCACACATAACTTCATAAATGCTAAATTGGTGCAAAAGCTCAGGGCGACTACCATGCCAAGTAATCACTTGTACGTGGTGAAAATGGCGTCGGGGGAAGATCGACAAGCTTGGGATCAGCTTGTTCCTCAGCTGTCGCTTCAGATTTAAGATTATGTTGAACCGCTAGATTTTCATATTATGAACTTGGATAGTGTAGACATAATCTCAGGAAAAGAATGGTTTTATTCCAAAACGAGTCTTTAAGAAAGGATTATGTTACTCATTGTATTTCTTTTTTGCATAAAGGCTCGTTAGTTGAGCTAAAAGGCGATTTAAATAGGCCTTTTGATCCTTTGGTATCTGCTTTAGAAGTTGTAGAATATTTGAAAGATTCTGGTAATAAAATTTATCTTTGTTTTTTGAAAGACCTGCTTTTCCGAAAGGGAAGGGTTTGTGTGCCGGATAGGGAAGACTTGCGGGCCCAAATCTTGCAGCAGTGTCATGACAACCCTTGTGCTGGTCACCCGGGCATACATAGGACACTTGACCTTGTTAGGCAGAATTTCTTCTGGCCTAAGATGAAAGGTCATGTGAAGGCATGCGTTCAAAGTTGTGAACAATGCCAACAAAACAAAGCGGAACGACTCAAAGTTGCGGGTCTTTTACATCCCTTGGAAATTCCCAATAAGAAATGGAAAAGTATTTCAATGGATTTTGTGGTTGGACTCCCTAAAACCCGGAGTGATCACGATGCCATTTGGGTGGTGGTTGACAGGCTAGCCAAGATGGCGCAATTTATACCAACTAAATTAACTGTCAAGGCATCTAAACTAGCCCAGCTTTTTGTTGAAAAGTTGTTCAGATTGTATGGTTTGCCGAATGATATTGTTAGTGATCGTGACTTCAAATTCACTGGCAAGCAGTTTTTGAAAAACTTGAAACAACTCTTAGTCTTAGTTCTTCGGATCACCCAGAATCTGATGGGCAGACTGAACGAGTCAACCAGACGTTGGAGGATATGCTTAGAGCATACGTTTCTCACCGACAGTCTGACTGGGAAAAGTATCTCCCTTTGGTAAAGAAAATCAATCCGGTCGCGTTTCAGCGAGATCTTCCGATTGGGGTTGGGGTTCATCCTGTTTTCCATGTAAGTCGTTTAAAAGAACGACTTGTAGGAAGGATTCCCTAATTCCGGAAGGTGAACTAGTTGAGCTCGAGGATCCGTCTACCTTTGTGCCTAATGTACCTGAAAAAGTTGTTGACGTTCGTCGTCACCAATTGAGAAACCGTTGGTTTATGAGTTTCTCGTACGTTGGAAAGGTAAGACTAATGACGAGGACACATGTGAGAGAGAGGACTATTTAAGACTGAACTTCCCGGGCTTGCTCCCATTAGGAGGAGACTCTTAAAGGGGGAGGGAATGTTACGTACCCATAAGGGTACGCAACAGGAAACTTGAGGTGACGGTCTCAGTTATGGGACGGAACGTTGATTTGGAGCTCTAGGTCTTTTGGGTGTCACATGTCAATGTCTCATTGGCACGCGGTGACTCGTTGTTATGGACCCGCATTAGTGTGCACAACTACCGCATGTTGTTAATCATGCGCGACTCCTATGGAGGGAGATGACCCACCTGGACTATGTATATAGAGGGGGATCTCCATGAGCTGAGCATTCATTCTCTCCTGGAGAATGAAGAGCTCTTCCACTGGTGGTCAGGTCAGGACGAGTATCTAGGACTTAGGATGTAGGTAGGTGAGGGTCGAGGGTAAGGCATGGTGGTATGGGACACCATGGCTTACATGAGATTCGAGCTTGCTTGATGGTGACATGTAGCTCCGGTGCACGAGGGTGAGGTGGCAGTACCTCTATGGTTGGGTGGTAACGTAGCGTTCGTCACTTGTTTGTGCTTTAGCAATGACCGACATGACGATGATGATTCTAACACTTAGGAACAAGACATAAAACACAAAGTTAAGCTAAAATTAGTCAAACACCATAATAGAGCAAGTGTGGACCCAATATGACAGAACCTTGTTCTCTTGTATCAAGGATGAAAAATCACAAAGAGGAGGTTTCTTCTTATAGAAACTTTGTGGGTCCTCCTTTCCACATTTGCTTATGGAACAAGACATTTCAAATCTCAAAATACAATGCAAGTCTCTTTTTAAAAATTTGACTTTGACTTTGACGTAACTTTTTAGTCTAAGTTTAAACCTTGAGACTTGTCAATAGAGAGAGAGAAGCTTTATTAACGTCTTTTGGGCACCATGCGTGCATAAGACCAAAAAGAAAATATGTACAAGCAATAGTGGGAGGCCGTGGCCGTAAAATGCTATAAACTAGCTACGAATGAAAGTAGAACAAAGCAGAAGTGAAATAAGCCCACAACCCGGGCCAAGTATAACATAAAAACTACAAAAAAAGTACCAATGCTCACAACCCTGGCCAGGTGGAGAATAAGTACATATCAGCGAAAGTAAGTGTGAAATGTCCACTGTGGAGTGTACAGTGGGCCATGATGGAAGCAAGTGGCGACTACATTTGGGCTTTTTTTGCGGTGGCACAGAGATATGAATCTCATCATCGGAGTCATCAGCATGTGCTTGAGTTCGAAAGAAGCCAATGAGAAGCAGCTGCTGGGAGTCTAACCCCAGGTGATCTGGTACAGACAGATGAGACTGACGGAGAGTAAGCATCTCACGAGATCTATCTCGTGAGATATATATATATAGATGCTAAATTGCTTTGTGGTATGGGCAACAATATGAGGCATTATGCAACTCATGGCATTTGACTTCCGTTAAACATTGACTTTTGCAAAAACTATGTTGACCAATTTAAACACCTAGACCACTTTGCAATGCAAGGCCAAAAATCACGAAAGCAAGGCGAAGGCATTTAGTGATCCTATCATAATCACATTGGTTTGAATTGTGAATTTAGTAGTAACCACGAGAGCTTTATCTATACAAATACAAGCCCAAGCCCTAAATGCACCCCCCACCCCCCCCCCCCCCCCCCCCGTCCTTTGGTTGCGTCCCCGTTCCTCCCTCTTCCGCTTAATTTGAAATTGGGTGGTAGAGTTATGATGGTAGCCTCGCTTACCTCTTTCCTTCCGAGTGTCTTCGAAGCGTCGAGCTGCGCTAGTATATGTCGTTTACGGCAGCGCTATCGCAAGGGTCTTCTTCGGTGGGGAGGGCGAGCTTGGAAGACAAAGCGATCGGGAAAGCAGATCTGGAGGTTTGGGAGCGTTTGATGATACACTCTTTGTTTTCCTTCGAACAAGGCCTAAGAGCCGTCCTTCAAGCAGAATCTGTATGGTGTGTTTCTGTCTCGCTTACCTTCGGAATTCAGATGCTGGAAGCCAAGGAAATACCCCGAAATAGCTACAGATGAAGTAGTTTTCTAGGATCTACTCGTTTTTCCTTTTGTTTAATCGTTTCGTTTGATCAAAATATGATCCTTATGGAGCTTTGACTGATTTGGATTTGAGTTTTTGGCTTGCTTAACATGAGGAATCGTTCTAGTCAGCGTACGGCAGTTGGTTCGTAGTGATTCATTTGTACGGCATGCATGCTTATTATTCGGAGTTTACCGAAAGAGTTCGGTTAATAGATGGGGTTATTCTTGAAATCTACCGATTTTTCATCCGATTGTTGGCTTATTCAGAAGGAAAACCAATCTGAAAGATGAATACGCACAAGATGATATCACTTCCGTTTTCCAGAATCGATCCTTGGGATGCCCTTCTTGGTTGAGGTTAGGTTACGTAGGATTTGTTAGTTGTTAGTATTAAGGTCAAGCACGTTTCTCTAGGTTCCTTCATTTTTGATTTCAGCATTGAGTGTTGAAATCGCGGATTAATTTGATTCTAACTTTTTTACCCTGAGTGAGAACGTTGTACAATAGAGATCACGGCATGGGTTCAAAACGATATGTTCGTGATTTGAGCCCTGAATTTGGAACCGGTTTATTGGAGAAGCGAACCAAGCATTATGACCCATGCGCACATCTGCGAGGATTCAACAATAATGTTGAAGGCATTCAACCTTGTGATGAGAGCATGAAGAGGGGTTATTATCTAGGGTTTTTAGGTGGCGCTGTTCTGAAGGAAATTGATTTGGCTGCTAGAGAAAGAGACTCATTCAATGTGTCACAGTTTCAAATGAGGGCCAGTGGGAGGAAAAGTAAAAGTTTAACTTCGGGGAACCATATTAGTAATGTGAAGTTCTATAAAAAGTCATTCGATGGGGACTCTGAAGTAGCTAGCGTAAGAATTTCCTCCAACATCCACACAGTCAACAATGAAGTAGGTCACACCAAGTCCTGTGCTCCACTCTTCATTAGCACAAGGAGTTATACAGGAGAATCTAGGAATGACAAGCTTCGAAAGAAGATGTTTTCAAGTGAGCAGGAAGGGAAGCAGGTTATGGAAGGTTCTGGACTCGGTTCTCCTTCAAAAGTGGTGAAAGACAAAAGCTTTAGGGCTCATGCTGGGCATCGTGTGCAAGTTGTTCCCTCGCCAACTGGAATGTTCAGTGATATGACTGAAGCTGGTGCAGCCACCAGCAACTCTGTTTTGTCTCGGCTGATTGCTTCAAGAGTTATTAAAGCAAATGAGACAGTTAGGTACTTAAGGAAAAAGGATTCGAGTGTAATGAAAGAAGGTAGACTAACTCAACAGGGCGTGCTATGTACCTGCTGTGACGAACTATTCTCGCTGTCCTTATTTGAAGCCCATGCGGGAAGCAAATTGCATCGTCCTGCAGCGAACATGTTCTTGGCTGATGGCCGGTCGCTTGCTGATTGTCAAAATGAAAGAACACAGCCCCAGCATACCCGAAAGATTATAGAACCCCTCAGGCTGGCTGATGGCAGCAAGGAGTTGATGTCAGCAGCAAAAGTCAGATTGAGTAAAGAAAAGATTATAGAACCCTTCAGGCTGGCTGATGGCAGCAAGGAGTTGATGTCAGCAGCAAAATTCAGTTTGAGTAAAGAAAAGATTATAGAACCCTTCAGGCTGGCTGATGGCAGCAAGGAGTTGATGTCAGCAGCAAAAGTCAGATTGAGTAAAGAAGAGGTGGGTGTTCTTCGTGAAGGGGATATTATATGTGGCATATGTGCTAATGGAGGACAGCTTATTTGCTGTGATGGTTGCCCTTCAACCTTCCATCAAGAGTGCCTCAAGATTAAGGTATATCTATGAACTTTGCTAGATTGACGAGGCTCTGGTTCTGTTACTGCCTCTTCCTCAAAGGTTTGACAGAGAGCTTATACATTTTTCTGTTTATCCATTAGACAAAGTTTTCAGATTTTCTGTGCATTGGATGCTATTCTTAAATCTTAATTGTTGAACATCCGTTTGATCTTTTGCAAATTTTGGGAACTTAATTTAATATGGATTTATGGCTTTGCATCCTCAAGCATGATGTATGTTTCAAACATATGAGGTCTTTGAGTCATCCATCCAAATGTATGTTTTTGGAAATATTAAACATCTCAAGAGGCAAAGATCGGCTTTATATTTCTATTGTTATAAATTTAATTCTTTTTCAGATTACAATCAACTTTCTACATACAGCCTTGGTGCATTGATGACACTATTATGACCATATTTTGAGCATATTGAATATAAGTTATTTTTATGTGAGACTCTTGAACATTCATAACAAAAGCTTAACCAAATGTCCCTTTATTGTTTTGGCTTTTGCAATTGATCAAGTTGTGTTAAAAGACAATCTTAGATAGTTTGGAATATTGAAATTTTAAATACCAGATCCACTTATTCGTTGACATTCGAGTTGAAGAGCCTTAACCCTGGTAAATGCAGCATTTTGCCTATGTCGCTTGAATGCATTACAAGAGACAAAGTTAGATTTGGAAAATTGCCGAATCGTGTTCTGACCGAGTTTAAATATATATCTCGATTTCAGCATTATCAAGGAAACAAATCCTTCCACAAACCATCAAGTTGTCCCTCTATATGCACTAGAGGTTGGTGAGCTGCAAAGTTCAAGAATTTGGTGCATGGTGCCAGGTGCTAGACACGCTGTTATGTCCTAGGAGTCACTCATCCTGCATTTGTGCATCCACTTAAACCAAATAGCATGTAGATAGTGTTTCCATTTTGCAGTAAAAAGTATCAATTACCAATCATATGTTTGTATCATAATTGCAATTAGCGTTCTGGAATTCTGTCTCAGAATGCAGCAATGCGTTGTTTATTTATTTATTTATAATATGTGACTCAAAGTACAGATTTTAACATGGGCAATTTGATGGTGTTCTTTAAATTTATTTCTTTTAAGCACCACTATGCATTGTACAGGCCCTTTTTGCCATATATTGTCAGATTATAGGGACTGTAAAACCCTAGAATCATGTCTAAATTTTTTATGGACTACAGAGCCCTAGTTTTAGTGTCCGAGAAAGCCGACAAAGCATAGGAGTGGAACCGCCATCTTTTGTCAAAATCCGTTATCATGAAATTCTTGACGATTTTTTTATAAAGGCTTGTTAACCCTGTCATGAGTAATCGTCCTTAGAAAATTGGGAAGGCATTGACAATCGTACAGTTCTCACAATTATGGGGTGAGGCCAAGTCTATTGTTGTAGGGATTTTGTAGGATTGATTTGGAATAGACATGCTTGAACAAGTGAAGGCCAAATGGCAAAGCATATGACAGTGGGTCCATAAGCCTCTCCATGTTGCAAATATACTGCATGCATCGCAGAAGATAGAGGTGAAGTTCCACACCTTGAGCAGGATGACATTTGGTTGACATAGATGCAATAGCTTATTCTAAACGTCAATAGATGGCAAACACTTGAGGATCAGCTTCTGATTTTTAAGATCTTAAAGTTCACCTTTGAGTCAAGCATTGACAAGTTGTGATCAGTCTCTTGGTGTGAGAAGTTTGGAGGATATACTTCCAGATTGCAGGGTATTGATAATTGCATTGCAGGTCCTCTGACAAGATTACATTGCAGCTGCTCATGAATGTTGGAGCATTTTTTCTCTTATTCACACAAAAAAAGTGTTAAACTCTTGGGCGCAACTAGAGTGGCTTGCATATGTGTAGCCAAATCTATGACTTCTAGATAGTTTGAGGGATGCTAGAGAGCACATGTGGGTAATGAATGACTGTGTCTTCTCAAATTCATGCAGCTTTTTGCAGATGTACTACTTGTTACTGGTTAGGACTTAGAACTTAGGCTTCAACTAACATGCAAATTTGTTACTTGTGAATAATGAAATTGCATAGGTGGAGGAGATTGACATCATCAAGGTTCCTAGCTTGCCTCCAAGATCACATATGAGAAGGACATCTATGCATTTTTGTGGCTTGGGTTGGTAGGCTTTTATAGGGAAAAGATTATAGCAAATTTGACTTCGTCAAGTTTTCCTTGCTATTCGGTCTCTAGTATCTACCATCTTCAAGTTGACAGTTTAGGGTTGAAACATTGATAATCATACACTGAAAGTTACAAATTTTTTACATTCAAGATACATCACTCAAGTCTGGTCTTGAGAGCAAAAACAAGGACGTGTTGACTCCTGAGTTCACTCTTATTCACTGGGAGAGGACAGAGGAGTATGGGGGGGGGGGCAAAGTAGTAGGCTATTTGAAATGCAAACAAAAAGAAGACTACTTTTTAGTTTTTCAAACTTTATACTAAAAGAAATTAACTTATTCTTTCTAATTTGAATAGGGCTAAGCAAGGCAATTTTGAATGGGCGAAACTGCCAATTCATTCGGTTCGGAAACAGTTGGTTTTGAACCACCAGGAAACCTTATACTCACTTCCCAAATCCCACACATGCTCTTTTTTCCCGCTTTGCATGGCTGGTCGATAGTTTTCCCAATATGGCTTCTCTTTCATGGATGGCCTCAAGGATGATTTGTAAAGTCCCATTTTGACGTGACTTTTCATATGGCATATATTGTGGCATTCATGCATAAGTGTACAAAATCTAGTATTAATCTTTAATAACTTAAATTGGCAAGCTATTACTAGCAGGTTAATCATACCAGTAGTAATGCTGTATGTGCAACAGTGCAAGTCAATCAAGCAACTTTTGAGTATTATAACTAGTGCAGATATATATTGATGATTGTAATTTTGGTAGTTTAAGCTGTAAAAGGCTTATTCATAGTTTCTTTATCAAGACTTATGATTGCTTGTTTGTGGTTTATTAGATCACATCTCTTACATTAATTACATCGGTTCTCTTACATTAATTTGCAAAATGCAAGTAGTTTCCGCTTACATGAAAATTATAGTTGTGTACAGTATCTTGCATCGATAGACAATTATTTATTTGGTAAATATTTCACTTTCATTTGTTATTGCTTGCGATATAGTTGCCCAATGTATTTAAGGAGGGGAATGTTTGACCCGATATACTGGAAAATGTGAAGAGGCAAAGGCAGAGATCACTTTTCTGTTGTACTTGATAAATTTCAGCTTTCTTTGTTTAATAATGAGCAGGCTTTTACATTCTATGCTGATTTTTCATTGTGTATTTGAGACTACAGTAAGTTAATGTTAGTTCTAGGTTTGAAAATCTTGGACTATATTTGGGGTTCTGAGTTCCTATGTGAATTCAAATTTGTGGATTGGCCTTTTCATTCTAAGTAAACTTTTATCTTCTTTATTTGGACTTGCAATGCAGAGTTCTTTTTAATCCTTATATCCGATTTCATTGCTTCACAATGTAATTGAAATTTCGGTTACTGGTGCACTTATTCTATCCACTTTGCCATTGTTGATTTAGGAACTTCCAGAAGGAAAGTGGTTTTGCTATAGGTGCAAGTGTGCCTCTTGTGGCACTCTTGAAGATAGAAAGCTTGGAGCTTTGAACAGTTTACGCTTATGTGATCAGTGTGATCTTCATCGTGAGTTCTCTTTAGCAAAAGCTACCAATTTGGTTTTATGTTTTGATCCGTTTGTCAGTTTAGTCATGAATATTGTAACAGGGTGCCCTAGCAATAAAATAGGTAACTGCACACTTATTTGTGTCAGAATGAACTTTAGGAATCCGTGTAATGCAGATGTTTCAAATATTTGCAATGTTTCCTGCCTATCTCTGCAGCCTCCTGCATTCTCTTGAGCTTCCTTCCGCTGTCTTTTGCCTGCCCAGTGCCCTTGCACTACCCCCTTCCCCTGCGGAGCTCTGAACAGTTGACACTGTTCACTTTTGGTCCTCTTTAGGAAGTCCAAACTGTCAATTTTGGTTTTATGCGCTCTCACCCATCTGTGACTTTAGAAGTGAATTTTGTTAAAGGGTGCTCTAGCAGTTATAGAATTCAACTGCGCACTTTGTTGCTTTGGTATTCTTGGACTTTCAGAATGCCATGTAATGCAGATGTTCACACTATTTGAAACATTCAATTGTAAACATTTATTTAAAAATCTGAAATTGTTCCTGCCTGTCTCTGACTCCTCTCAAATTTCCCTCTGCTGCCATTTGACACCCCCCCCCATCCCGGCCTTCCCCAAAAAAAAGTCAACAGGAGTTTTGAGCAGTTTACGTTTATTTGATATTTGCAGCCTTAATTGTGAGTCCTCTTTACCAACTCCAAGCTGTCAATTTTAGTATATGTTTTGACTGATGTCACTTCAGTCGTGAATCTTGTTACAGGATGCCCTAGCAATGAAGTAACTTGATCTTACCTCCGCTGTTGCTGCCTCTCTCCCCTCGTCTTTTGTTTTTGCACACATGTTGGTGCTTTTTACTTTCAGATATCTCAGTCCCAGCTGCCAACACATCCTATATGAATATTTGAATTTAAAGTATGACATGGCTGGAGAATTTGGATACATCTACAATTTCACAATCACAAAGCAATAGTTACTTTCTAGATGGATTATTTATGTTAATAAGACTTTGTCCTAGACAAGGAGATATAGGTTATCAATCTCAAATGATCAACTACATCGATTCACACTTTGTAATCCATAAGGAGTTTGAATATATTCACATAAAAACTTACAAGAACACATTCAATTAACAACTTCGTAACAAGTTTGGAACATGTTGAAGCAAATGTGCTTTCAATTTGGAACTTCATGCAATTGCATTTGCTCGTAACTATGGACATAACTGATAACATTGGGTATGTGCAAATTATCGATTAGCCTGAGTTTTCCTGGATTAGCATGTGACTCCTGAACTTTGACCAAATATCGTTGCTTAAGCCTGAATTGTTCTGTTATAAGCCGTTGGCAATTGAGGAATCTGTCAGAAAATATTTAAGTGGCCCCAACTTTCAAGAATACGACGTTTTTCAAAATGGCGGAGGTCGAGTTCCTTCATCTTTATTGCTGAGCAAAAGTTTGTTGAATAAAAGCCTTTTGTCCCTCAGCAAATTTGATATACCATTGATGCTTTCTGTTATATTCTTATGTAACTGTGATCAGCACTCTTACATTGCTATTTTCCAAACATTCTGTAATTGTTCATATGATAGGAATGCAAGCAAGCGATTGAGCCATGGAATATCTGGTAGGATCGGACTCTTTGTTCTGTCATATAGTTGTTGCATTTTGTTGAGGAAATGCAGATGCTTAGATTACCTGTCCTAAATCACCAAACATGCATCATGTTCTTAGCAGCCATGGTCAATTACTGAGCATGTGGAATAAGAATGCTGTTAAATCCTTGCCTGTTGCATCTAAGCTTTTTCTGACAGAGGAAATGGGGCTTTATTTTGCAAGAAAACTTCCATCATACTTTATTTGCAATGCTGTGTCTTGTGATTTAAGGAGTTCTACAAACAAAGTGATTCTTGATAGGTTAGCATAAAACATGAGTTGGAAGCATATTTCCCAATTCTCTAATTTACTTAGATGTGAACCGTGATCCCATTTCTTACCGGTTCATCCGGTTTGAATCGGATTTAGGATTTAGGCCGATCCATAAAAAGGCAGTACCTATATCATCCACAATCACATTCTAAATGATTTAAATCGATTTAAAATTAGATTGTGAGTGAAAGTAAAGAGTGCCTGATCCTTCTAAAATCAATTTTCTTCTAACTAATGATAAAAGTTATATATTTATAGAAACCTAAATTGGATTCTCCGAGTCTTTCCAGGTTCGCCCAATTCTGAATCATCTGAAAAGATGATTCTTTTGATTCTAAAAAAATGGGAAACTATGGTTGGAAGGACTTGGAGGGTACCTGAATTCGTTGCTGATAACAGTGGCCATCAATAACAAAATAGATTCTCAAAGTGCAGGTTTATTTCACAAAGAGTAAGGACATAGTGGTTATGCATTAAAAACCACCAAGGATAAGAAGTGACAATAGAACATATTCAGAACATGTTTTTGAGTTAAATGTTAGCACAAATACTATATTAATGTGTTCTGTGTTCAATATTGATTTAAAAGAGTGGAAGAATTTGGCTTGTTGAAGTTGATGATCATACCTTTTTGGTGTGTTTTTTCACGATACGTCCAAGTAGCATCTGAAAGCTCGATCTTCCAGCGACCATACACCTCATTCAGTGGCCAATAATACAATTACCCCTGCTGTGGAGATGCTATTGAAATATGAAGTGGCAGTGTATTGCCATTAGTAGTCATTTCAAGAATTTTTCGATTTTTGGCTGGAGAGAATCTTCTAGGATCAAAATCTGATGACAATGGATATGCTCTCGTTGGATGTTGGGAGAGTTGAGACTATAAAGATTCATTAATTATCAGCTATTGACTCACAACGAACTTGAATTCTAGATTAGTACAAGTGATAATCTGTTGCTCGTTTGTCTGACAATAGTTTTACAGGAATTCGACATTGCAGCTTCCATTAACACAGATGCTATTTTCTTTGACTCATATTTATTGCTGTACATTTCACTCTTTCATTATTGTGCTGTTGTGTTTTTTTGGAATGGTCCATGAAAAACGTAGCAATTTTACAATCTATTGTGAAGTTGTGAAGGATTAGAACTAGTATGGGTAATACCTTCTGCCTTCATGGATGGGTTGAGAATTCGGCAGCTTGATTTTGGTTTTGATTCATATGGCACTAATACATTCTTTCAGTCCATATGTTTGTGCTTAAAGGAATAAAGCATATGGCCCACTCCTGGTTCTTTTTTTTTGATGTTCCTTCATTTGATGGACCAATGTCAAAAGGATAAATTTGTCATTTTTGCAGACCATGTGAGCTGTTGTGAAGGTAGACAGTTGGGCAAAAAATGGTTTTGCGGAGCACGATGTGAAAAGGTGAAAAATGTGTTTTCATTTCTATAATCTTCCATTTTGCCTGCAATCAGTATAACTGACTACATAACTTTCCAGTTTGGGTGCCTGTTCCATGATATGCTAGATTCCTAGATAACTTATTTGTTGATGTAAAATTGAAACCTTCTTTTTGTTTAGGTTTTGGTAGGGCTTCAGTCTCTTATGAATGCGGCATCACACGGGATGGGCAATGGTCTTTCTTGGTCACTACTTCGATCAGCTGGGGCAGCAAAATCAAGTGTCAAACTGAGCAATGCTCTTAATGTTCTGAAGGAATGCTTTCACCCTATTATTGATGTTGTAATAAAGAAGGACATTTTGAGCAATGTTTTGTATAGCCGGAGGTAAGCTTGGTTCATCTTGTCTGCAGCTTGGGATTTTAAGAGAAGTTTTGTACCGGGTCACCAACTTGTCATGCTAGAGTCATTTCAGAAAAGTTGGAAGTTGAGTTGATTTTATTTTTTCACTCCAATTTTCCCCAATACAGTGCACAAATTTGCAAATATTATACTATATTATAACCGAGCATTAGCTGTAAACTGCAGATCAGTTTTGAATCGATTGAATTTTCATGGCTTCTACACCTTTGTCTTGGAGCATGAAGAGCAGATTGTATGTGCTGCAACTGTGAGGTATTACTACTGTATTGACCTGGATGCAAAGAAAGCAGGTCTAGTGCTTCAACAGAAAGTGTATATTAGCATGTTGCATTTGGTTAGTGCTAAAAAGCTTCGCAGGGTAGTAAAGATGGCTTGAAATCATGGCAAAAGGCAACCGATTGTAAGGGAGTTGTCCAGTTTTCCTGCTGATTCCTTTGTAGAGATCAAGTATAATATGCCTCTAAGAAGTCCTGCAAATCCTTTGTGACAACTTGCAATTTCATTGGTACCTTTTGTTACTTCAAAAATGAATGCTTGCAAGCAAAGAATAGCTGGAAAGTCTACTGGCTTGCAATAACTATTTCGCGCACAACTAGGTTGCATTGAGCTATCTCATTATTTTATGTGACATTTTCTTGTGAACATTCTTTTTCAGATTTCATGGTGCACGGTTTGCTGAGATGCCGTTTGTTGGAACTCCCTTCCGTTATCGTCGGCAAGGCATGTGTCGAGTTCTAGTTGATATTATTGAAAAGGTATACCTTGTTTTCAGAATCCTATGCCTTCTTGTTCAGGTGGACTTGTTCAGGTTGAAAATTGGAAAAGTTGCATTGTGGACCCAGTAAACATAACGTGTATTTAGAAAGTGCTTCAGTTTGCTGGGATGTGAAAGATTTGAGAGACATTTTCCACATCAGTGTATGGCTGCTTAATTTGTCGTATTGGTTTTGAGGTCACATGAAAGATCAAAAAATTATTGTCCATGTGAAATTTTTGCATACCTTCTTTCATGGACTTTGAGAGGTGGCTACAGAGTAGATTTTTGAATGGTTAACATTTATCATACTAAATGATTGGATTCTTTGTGCTTCTTTCCATTAGTGTATAGTAGTTGTTGTCGGGATTCAATGTGAACTAGAAGCTGAAACATTCACAATGAATTAAGTGATTAATGTTCTATGAACAATCACAAATTATGCATACAAGTGGAAGCAAAGTAGGATACCAATGGAGACAAATCTCTATACAAAGAATGTATGTTCATAAGCATTGCCACTCTCTCTAGTCTCTCCAGCCTTTTCAGGCTCTTCCTCCCCTCTTTAGCAGAAAGAGGGCGCCAATCGTTCCCAATGTGGAATATCCAAAAGCCAACAGCCAAGAGTCATGTGTTACATATGAGTTACAAAAGCAAATGAAAAGCCTTGGCATTGGACAACCAAGTGCTAATTGGAGGTCACTTGCCCCCTGGATCCCCCCATTATGAGTTGGGCCCCTCCAAACCCAAGCAACAAGAGATTTGTGCTCAACTGCCAATTAGAATCTCTCAATCCATAAAGAATATAATACTTCTTCGAAGCATAGGGAAGAAATTGCAGTACTCCAAGAAAAACACCATCCAAGAAGATTGTCTTCAGACTGTCGTGCCAAGGGTACTTGCTTACACCAAATAAGATCCTGTTCTGCCTCTATAACATAATCTTCAGGTAACTCCAGGTAGTTTGTCTCAAATTTAATGACCAACCATATAACAAAACCCAATTTTGCCTTCATGGACTTTGGAGGCTCCATAAGTTCCCAGGTTCACACTTCAGAAGTAATATTCTTTACAACAGCATCCACTCAAATAGAGCTTATAGATGCACAAAATTTTAATAAATGAGTTCAACGGTCAACCTCAGCTTCAGACATCAAACACGGTGGTCAAGTCAACTGAGGCTTCAAACCCCTACTCCTTTAGTTCCTCCCTTCAAGCAACAATAGTAGCAGCAACATCAACACCCATCAACAGCTTCAATGAACCGCCTGGTCAGCTTATCAGTGCCACTGAAGGTGTGAGAACAATGTAGATGGATCTACTCTGATGATAGACCTTCCATCCGAGTTGCACCTCCAGAGTAGAAGAAGGCTCAACAATAGAGATTGATACTCCACAGGAAGATCAACATATGGTTCTAAATGAACAGCCTCTCCCTGCTCTTATTATCGGTCAGATTATCACAGATGCGCGACCAACATCCTCCTAAGGTAGTAAGATGATAAGGGCCTCATCAATACATGATTGCTGCAATTTACTCTTTTGGAGTTAAGTATATAACAACATTGCCAGGGGTTTGTATTCATCGCAGACCCAGACCATGCCTTATTCTTCAGGATTCAAGAGAGATATGCCATAACAATTGAATTAGGCTTTTAAGTGCGTTTTCATCAGGATTAATTGCAACAGTCTTGACATGAGGATTAATGTCACCTTGTGACTTATGAGAGCAGGTTCAGGAATTAAGCTGGTGTAGATGATTGCTTAGTCGAATCCTGCGAATCTTGAAAACATGATTTCGATTCCCTCAAAAACTGTGTTTTAATGTAAGCTTTGAATTCCTTCATTTTGTACATGCATCTAATTTAGTCTTCAACATAAAAACAGGACTACTATTGAGGTTAGTAGATCCCCACTAATCTATGGCCAGTAGACTTCATGGAGAGCTATTGAGATCGAACTCCAGATATGGAATTCATCAAAGTGTTTTTGCTTATCCTGTAATAACATAGCTAAACTGATAAATGCACCAACAAAACATAGGTTGAGTTGAGGCTCATAACGCAACTTTGGCTAACTTTTTTAGCACTCTTCTTCTTTACGACCACCCATGTGCAAAAAATCCGAAAAGGATTTCACATGGAAGAAATAACAGTAAAGTTTCAATTTAGAAACCTGCTCCAACTTCCATTCAGTTATATCACTTAAAATTTTGCTTTGCCTTGGGTTATGGATTCATGGTTTGTGTTCATGTATATTATGTAACCACTACCCCAACCATAAGTGCTCCAGAAAAGCTCACTCCAAGGTACTTGCTAACAGATCAAACAATGGAATGGCGTTCCACCAATTTCTCTCCATGATGTGTACCTGTCTTATAGGATAAAAAATGCTCATTGGTATCCAAATTCTAAATAGGAAATCAAATGTATGACTAGGAATAAATCACTTAGTACTTTTTTTCTCCCTTTTCGCAAGAATAAGATCCAAAATGCACTCTTCCCAACAATATTGTCACATCAAAATAGAGATTTAACACATGGCAAAAAGGCCAACATTATTGGTGCACAATTCTCTATGTAAAGATGATCATAGAACCGATCTAAAAAGCCAACTCTATAAATGAGAATAGATTTTAGCGTAATGAATTCTTAAAAGTGTAACTTGAAAATGGTAGGAAACTTCTCATTCTTCAAGAAAATAAATTCCCAACATGGTTTAAGGTGTAAACAATCATAATTTATGATAAAAACACAAATTTCAGATCTGTCCCTCTTTCAGAAATCACCCAAAAAGTTACACAAGATCCAATAGGAATCCAATTCATCACTTAAATTTGCATCCATTAACGTTGGCATTTGCAAACAAGTATGGACAACAAACACACATGAAGCAATCATAAACAACTTACAAAGGAAAAAGAATCGGAAAGAGCAGAATATTACCAAAATAGGTGAAAAATTCACCTATAGTGAAGGAGATTTGCATCTGCCTAGAAATATGCTCCTCCTTGCTGCTTCTTGGACAATGTGCCAATAAATCTGCATCAAACCTGCTCACAAAGACATTGTAAAGTGTGCCCAATCTGCTTAAAAATGCACCCTTCAGAGACTCCATTTGATGGAACAAAATCAGCCATTTGCCTACCTTCCAATATGCAATAATCTTCAGGATGTAAAGGCTATGAGTGTTAATCATGCAGCCTATGAACCCGCTCTGATACCATGTCGGGATTCAATGTGAACTAGAAGCGAAAACATTCACAATGAATTAAGTGATTAATGTTCTATGAACAATCACAAATTTTGCATACAAGTGGAAGCAAAGTAGGATAGCGAATCGCAAATCGCTGGTTTTGCGATTCGTGAATCAGAAAAAATAATATTTGTGCATTCGGGCCTGGGAGGGAGAGGCAGAATCAGAGAGCTTGGGAGTTAATACAACTAAACTAGACCATCCTGCACCCGAAACAGTCGGCAAACTACACAGTCATAATGCTCTCTATCAGAGCTTTCATCTGATACCCATGTTGCCTAAAAAAATTTCAAAAAAAGAAAAATCGATTTCATACGATTCTCTGAAAAACCTGAAACGCGATTCTGATCACGATTCTGAATCGCGGTGCATCTATGGTACATAAGCATTGCCACTCTCTCTAGTCTCTCCAGCCTTTTTAGACTCTTCCTCCCCTTTTCAGCAGAAAGAGGGCGCCTATTTATACTAGTAGAGATAGAGAAATCCAAAGGCATTGCATTGGTTCCCAATGTGGAATATCCAAAAACCAACAACCAAGAGCCATAGGAGTAACAAAAGCAAATGAAAAGCCTTGGTATTGGACAGCCAAGTGCTAATTGGAGAAGGTCACTTGCCCCATGGACCCCCCATTATGAGTTGTGGGCCCCTCCACACTTGAGTACATGGACCAAAAGTTAAAAAGTGCTCCTTGGGTCCTCAAAACCATATACATTGCCCCAACTCACACAATCCAAGCCTGGAGAAAGCTCTGTACTCGTCGTACTATCTCTGGAGAAGATTCCACCCACGGAGAAAATAAACTCTAATGACCCCTCAGGGTGTACCTTCTGGTACCTCGACTTCACAGTCATAGCATCAACAGAGGAATCTCCATTAAAAGACAGAGGACAAATAGTGACTTCTAATAGTTGCAAGCTCATACTCATTTGAATATTTCCTAGATAGTTAGAATTCGTCAAAGCTATGTTTTAGATATAAATAGCTATTTAGGAGTCCTCTATACTTATGTTTTGTGGCACATCATCATCATCCCATAGTTGTAGTAGCGATTTGAGAATCGCAATTTACGAATCGCTGTAAAACCTCACTGAACTGTAAAAAACCATACTAACCATCAATTTAGTAACGTCCGGACAATAGCTTATCAACGTGCTGAGAATCATACAATAAAACAGAAAACACTGGTAGTCATTCATTATCCATGATGTTGACAATGTTGGATATTGGATAGTGATCATGGCTTTTTTTAGCACATCAGTGAAACTGCCCATGTTTACTGTTCAGATATTTTTTTTCACTCTTTAGGTTTGCAATATCTGTAAACCAACCTGACAACTTCCTGCCTGTGATGGTCTTCTGCTGGTGCTTTCCTTATCTGGCAGTCTGGGAGTTTGATGTTAAGATTAGTGAAAACGCCCCATAAGGAGGATAAATGGCTTGAAATATTTTTTGCAGTTAAGGATTTTAATGTATTTCGAGAAATTTAATGCCCTGGGATTGGTTTTTGCTCGAGTGGGGAGGTGCCATAACCTCCTTGAATCATTTACCTTCAGTCTAGAGCAAGAAGTACGGTACTCTGTGCTGAAGGGCTGTTGTATGCTTTTCCTGCTGATCAATTTGATCAGTATATAAGTGCAGATGTCTACTGAATTGTGATACTGTGTTGTATCTGAACCTCCTACATTGTGGGCTACACAACGTTTTATACGATAGGTTGTGAGATTTTTTCTGCAAGTCGTGGTCATACTTTTGTTGATACATTTCTGGATTTGCTTACATCATGAATGTACAATACTTCATCTTCTATTTTATTTGTGCATGTACTCTTGGGTGTCAGAGTGAGCACACCAATCAATTGTTTTGACTAGTTGAACTTTCTCTTTTAGCAGGTACTTTGTGGGCTTGAAGTTGAAAGAATAATTCTTCCCGCACTTCCTGGAGTGGAAGATACATGGATAAACTCGTTCAATTTTCAACCTGTTGATGATTTTCTGAGACATGAGTTAATTCACTGTAATCTCTTTCCTATGTCAGGAGTAACACTGCTACAAAAGTCTTTGTCAAAATCCTCAGAATCTCAGGAGTTGACTTCGTCTAGGTTGTCCTTGGTGGAGTAGGTCTCAGCAAATCATTGTTTGTTTGTGTTTTTGTGAAAAAATTAGCAATTACAAAATTGGCACAATTGCCTTGAAGCAGTTCCAATGATCAGCTTTGGAGGAACAAAGATGCATGAGGGAAATAGCTTCATGTAAAATAATTGATGCAGCCACACAGACTGAATCAATGTATGCTGGATCACATTCATTTGTCAATGTCAAGAATAAACACCAACAAGCTTGCTAAAGTGTTCGATGAAGTAGATTTGGCTAAGAGCTACTTTTGGTAGTTTACAAGAATGGAGAGCTCAAGATATTGCATCCAATTTTTGCCCATGTCGAGTCTTAGATATACTACTCTGCGTGGACTCTGGACAATGCCAAGAGTGATACTGTAATGCATAAAAACGAGAAAACCATGGGTGGGATGGTCATTGATTATCAAGATATAAAGTGTCAATCGATTAACTCCCTGATTATGTGCTCTTGAATCTGGTCTGAAAGCATGTATACATGGAGGCAAACAAGCTGTTGAATATTGTTCAACTTTTAGCTTCTGGCTCCCATTTTTTTGAATTCCCTTGTCTTGGAATTTATACTGTAAATTATGCTGTCTTTAATGATTTGCCCTTCTGGGCGTGCCATCATTTTACCTTTTTAACTAGCACTCTGTGAGTAGGCACTAGCTGCAAGTTTAAAATTCAGCTAAAAGGTGGAAATGCAAAACTACAGATGTTTTTTCCTTTGGCTTAGACATGTCTTTCTTAATGACTTGAAAAGTGGACTTGCTCGTTAATTCTTGTCCCCTGCTTACTATTGGTTTGCATGTTTCAGATCCTTACAATCAAGTGATTCTTGAGTTTGAACCGTGTGTTTCTTATGTGAGCATTTATGGGGATCATTTTATTCATTTTCCTTGAGCTAAAGTTTCTATGAGATATTGATGAATCGTGATGCCTGAGTTGTTTCCATGGGCTGTACTTGAATGATTTGTGAGGGAGTTCCCTTGTTTTTGGTTATTTATCTTGGACCGAATGTTCAAAAGAAAAAACTTGGAATTGAATGTAAGTAATTCTTTTTGCATGTGTCTGTGACAATGTGTCAATTTACTATTGGTATGTAGGCTTTAGCTGCTTTTGACTTCAAAGTATTCATTGTATATGCTGTCAAAGCATGCATGCTTATCAAGTCTTTTTCTTACAACTAAAATTGTTATTATTCTGATTCAATATGTTGACCTCACTGTCTGTGAGTGGCATTTGCATAAGATTGCAACTAGTGATTGGTGTAGCATGTCATGAGAGGAAATCTTGGCCCCGTAATGGTCTGTAAGGCTTGTAAGAGAGAACCATTGGAAACTAGCAAATCAAGGCATTGCCTTTATGCTTGCTTAATCTTAAGCCCCTAATTATACTAATATTTTTGGAAGTTGAAGGTGCTTATGAAGGAGATTTGGAAATTTGAAGGAAGAACTTTCTTTGTGCTTGGAAAACAAAACATTGTTCTGTGTTGAACTCTCTGCAGAACAGTCTTGAATTAAAACAATACCTTCCCTTTGAAAACATTGTTTGTTCTAACATAACATGAAAACCCTGTTTTGCATTGTTTGTGAGAAACTATTCCTCTTTAGCTTTGTTATAAGCTTAGTGTTCACTATTATTTTTGTTGTAAATTTTGTATTGTTGTGATTATCACCAAAAGTAGAATATGTTGAACATCTTGCAACCTGTGCTCCACGAAGCTAAAGGAATGTAAAGGCAACAAACTATTTGGAAATGAATAATGAAAGAATTTTGATCTTTGCATACAATAAATTCAAATTCATTGAGACATCTTGAATGTCAATCAATGAGCCAACTAGCCTTGTTTCTTTATCATGGACATAATAGTCTGCTTAGGTATGTGAGTCTGCGAAAGTATACAATGACATTATAATGCATAAAATACAAATTTTAGAACAGTTGCAGATAATGCCAAATTTGAATATGCAGAAAAACAAATGACCTTGCAATTAACTATTGATCAATATGAGAACTGTATAAGTATGATAGTGAAATGAAAAAAAAACAATGATGACCAAGTGAAAGAGATCTTAGGATTTTTGAGTCGTGTGCATGTGGAGACTCGGGTGAATGAAGTACCTACCCAAGAGAAATATACAAATAAGCAAGCAAAATATAGCTACTTCAAAGGACATTTAGATCTTTCGTCAAAAAGAAGTCACAAAAGGAACTTGAAAAATATCTTTTAATAAGTCTCTGATCATATATATATATATATATATATATATACACATACATACATGAACATGCATTATAGTCCAAGGTTGTGATCTTGCAAAGCATGGTGCCATAGTAAGGAGGTTCTTATGGTTGTTAGGTCTTGTTTCGACTTTCATTTATTTTTACAACAAAATTCCTTATGTGTGTGATCATAGTTGATATATATGACACGAGTGTTTAAACTTTGATGTATAGTGAGTAGAATTTTGCATCTAGTCTATCAATATAATATAGCATGTGTATGATTTTTAAGGATAGGAATATGGATATGCAAATGCCAACTAATATAAATATGCCTTCAACATACTTATTTTTATATGGGATATATGCTAGTTTAGTTGTGATCACAAAGATCAAACTATCACGTTAGTCAATCATGTTTGAGGCGTTAGATCCATCCTCTTTCACTTTTGTGATCGAGTGGGTCTATTACAGCTTGTGAAAATGTGTACTACTACTACCTTTGTGGGGGTTGTACTCTTAGATTGTACGACAACTTGCAATGCCATAGTTATGAACATTACAGAAATGTCAATCATGGCAGGGTGTGTGGGTAGAGTTGTTAACTATGGCCAGCCAGACACAGTCTTGATTCCCAAACGCTGCAACGTGACATCTTTGGGGTTTTCCCCTTCCTTGGCACTGTCTAACCAATGCTACGTTGTATATGTTGCAAAAAACGGACTACTAATAGCTTAACACGTTGCAAAAAAAAAAACCATTACAGAAATGCCAATCTTTCATAAGACAAGCTACATTTTGATCATTAACAAGAACTCATTAGAAAAGTGTTTTTGATAAGAATAACGACACAAAGTGCTCTAATGTTTATATTATTCGGATGACAAAGTTATTTGGAACTAGTCAAATTTGAGCTTTTGATCCATATTTATTAGTAGATCCACTCCTAATTTGTCAATATGTGCTCAATTCCTTCTTTTGTTATTTTCAAGATGTTGCAAAACAAGGCACGTTGATCAAAACTTTTATGATCCTCTTCTTTTATTATGTCCTCCATTACCTCCTTTAGGCTCACATAGCCCTCCTACAATTTCATTTGGTAGCTTACCATTTTTGCCCAATCATCAACTGTGAAAAAATTGTGGTTTGGATGTCCACTTCAAGCTTGGTGTTTGTTCCATTTTGAAGAATGATAATTGCATAGCAAAAGGATTTAAACATGGAAGCTTGTTTAAATTGGATGCTTGTGCTGCTATTGAGAATGCAACTAACAATCTTGGTGACAAGAATTTTGCTAGGATTGAGGAGGTGCATCAAAGAGAAGAAGATTTTGAGGATCAACTTCAAAACTCGAGAGCTCCAAGGAGGACCTCAAAGACAAAGACAAACTCATCAAATTGCATGCAAATTTTCCATTCTAGTGTGCATCTTGCACGGGTGGAGAGCATTGGAGATGTTACTATCTTTGATTTGTTCTTAGATAGTGTTAGTAGACATGAAGTGACTTTCCTCTTATCCTTAAGATTGATGATGTTTAGTACTTTATGTAGATATGACAAGACAATGAAGTTGAATGCTT
This sequence comes from Diphasiastrum complanatum, assembly GCA_029204225.1. Taxonomy (NCBI): domain Eukaryota; kingdom Viridiplantae; phylum Streptophyta; class Lycopodiopsida; order Lycopodiales; family Lycopodiaceae; genus Diphasiastrum; species Diphasiastrum complanatum. The sequence continues at coordinate 47,828,646 of CM055095.1, forward strand.
TCTAATCTACATTTGTTGTTGATAAAGCAATTTCATTGGACAACTATTTATGTCCACATGATTTGTGCATGATCATTCGAACGTAAGGACCAAAGATTATTCTACTTCAATGATAGGAATAATGGTCGTGTTTTGCTCTTCAAGTAGAGATTGAGTCAAGTGCAAGGAAAAAGTGAGGGGCCGAGAACTCTAAGGAGACCTTCAAAGTCCAAGATGGAGATATCAAGGCTCAAATTCTTTGGAAAAGGAAGGAAAGGTGAGGAGAGTGACATTTGTCATGCATTCATCAATTGTAACAATGCGCGTATCCACATTCTCACATTAGAGAAAATATGGGCCCAAAGAGGGCCCTATAAGAAATGCCATGTAGGAGAGAAAAATAACAATAAAGTTATTTTAATATCATTTTCTAACTTCTTTACGCATCTGCCTGCACTACTTTCCATGAAAATGAATGTTCCTTAATTTAGTCACATCAAACTTCTTTAGTGCTTAACCACAGTTAAAGTATAATTTTCAAAATGTCAAAATATTCCCTCCCAATAGTTGGTTCTTATCAAAACTTATTTTATGCACCCTATTAAAATTATGTCCTCCAAGAAAATGAGAAAGTGCCTTGATTGCCATAATCATTGTGCCACCATGTTGATGAAACTTTGAATGGGCAATACTTATCTCAATTTTCTTGAAGAACTTTAGATAATGCCCCAGTGCATGATCTCTTGAAAATTCTCTAGCAGAAGATCTCTGCCCTCCTTGACGAATTGCAAAATCATCAAGGAAAATTGTTTCTTGAAATGAAAAATTGCAAAGTAAGCTCCAATATAAAATCTGACATAACGGATCTATTAGTACATATAATAAGATACAAAACTTACGCATTCGACTTTGTCTTCCTCGATTACAGTCTCTCCATCAATATTATGTCCACCTTTCGATGTCAATAAGGTTGGTGAATAGACAGTTGGTTTTGGAAAACCAAGCTGACTTTGAAATCTGAGAAACTCCTCTTCAGAAGGAAGATCATCTTCTTTTTGGCGCATTTCCTCCACAGCCATTTTCAAACAATCTTTCTCTTAATAAAACTCATCCTTATTTACATCGTTAGCACCAAGGAGAAGATCATCAACATCAAAATCAATTATATCTGAAAATTCATAAAGCTCTTTGCTCAAAATGCAAAGAGTCTCAGCCTCTGTCCGATATATCCGACAATGTCAAAAAAGAATTATTATCTATATTATAAGTAGGTAATGTGATTAGAGATTTATCGGAAGGAGAAAGAGTAGTGGCAGTTCTAGGGAGAAAATCGGAGTGAAAAAACGCGCTTGAGAGCGATATCAATTTCAGGCGTAGAGGTACGAACGGAGGAAAATGAGGTGAAAAAGTGCGCTTGAAATCGATATTAGGTGCAAAAATAAAAAAATTGCGAATGAAACGTGTCGTTTCATGATTGGTCCAAAATATTCGTCTGTACAGAAAATAATTGATGCGATAGTTGTCACATGCGAAATGACACATGGTGATATTTGATTGGTGCACATGTCACACACCCACGTGTTCCTCATTAATGAGTCATAATGATCTGTACGGATGGAAACGTGGACCACTGAATTGACGCCACGTGTCCTTGGTCAGTTTTCCACACATGCAAATTTTTTTTCTAAATACCTCCACGGATTTTTCATTTTTCCTCGCAAATTTTCAGTGTTTTACATTGCAATATCGATCTCAAACGCGTCCAAACAGCCTTCTAGAATCCGCCATCGCCCCCCGCGCTCGAGATCGATACCGCGATATCTCCGATATAGCTTTCAAGCGTGGAACTTCACTTTTTTTTTTTTTTTTTTTTCTGTTGCTAATCCTGCGCTCCAAACCGATACTCAGTCTTTCAAACTTCTTTCTGTTGCAAATTTTTTTGTGTCCTTTCTTTCGCAAGTTTTTTTTGTGTCTTTTCTTCTGCAATTTTTTTTTTATCCTTTTATATTTGACCATGATGGCTAGGACCAAAGTCCCTGCTCGTGCCATAACCATTGTACACCCTTCCTGTGCCCGTGTCCTCCCTGGTATTGGCCGTAGATGTGGCAGAATGCAGGTCTGTTTGAAGGAGATCAGAAAACTCCACAGATCAACTGAATTATTGATCCCTGGAGCTCCTTTCGGCCGATCTGTGAGGAATGTCACCTTGTCACTTGGGCTTGATGTTCGTTTTGCCGTGACAACCATGCATGCCTTACAGGGTGCTGCAGAAGATTTTTTGTCCCAGTTTTATGAGGATTCCTATCTTTTGGCTGTGCATGGTAAGCGTGTTACCATCATGCCTAAAGATTTTGTTATTCTCAAACGACTTCGGGACCGGTATTCATGTCTTCATGTGGATAATGCCAACACCTCTAGAGAGCTACCTCTAGATAGATCAGACTTGCCAACTACCTCAAGGAGGAAAAGGAAGCAGATTGTCCCTAAGAAAGCTGGATCTCGAAGGCCAACTGCTTTCCTTCCTCCTAAGGTAATCCCTGCAAAGCGACCCCGAATCATTCTGTCCTCTAAATCAGGCTCTGATGCAAAAACAGAGTCAGCCTCTCTCCTCCTATTACTCGTCCAGCTCCTCAGAAGGTTTTTTCGTCGAAGGAACCCAAGAGGAGCTAGATAAGATAACTGAGAAATTTGTAAATATTGTGTCTGCATCTGATTCAAACATGTACATAATCTTTTTGGTAGAATTCCATACGATCCCAGTTAGATTTTTTTTTAATTCAGAGCATTACAATCAATACGAATCTTATTTAGGCAATAAAATTGATATGCTCGGCAATTATTTTGACTTTTTTCTTCCAGATTCAAATAAAAGCTATAGATTAAGTCCCAAATTTTGTACAGAGCTTAAAGATAAAACTTCAGAAATCACAGATGTGATTGTTGAAGCCGGCCAAATTTTTTTGCAACATAGTATTAGTAGGGATTTGAAGGAAGTTGTTTTTGTGGTGAGCCCATTTTTCATGGGTGTTGTGAAGGCAAAAGAGGCCGATTTTGAAAGGGCTGTATATTTCATCGAGTGTAGCCCAGTGGCCAAATTCTACTTGATTCCACATGAGAATGAGTAAGGTTTGCTATATGATGTTGCTGCCTTTTATACTCATGTCAGAATTGATTCTAATTTTCATTATGATTGTTGCAATCGACAATGGAGCCTGAATATTCTTTCTGTAAAAATAAATAAGGAGGGAGTATCAAATTTTCTATATGTAAAAATAAAGTCAGCTGAAAATACACATAGAGAATTTGATTCTCTACTTTATGATGCTATTCGTGAAATACCGACAACGACCACTTCTATTGTGGAGATAACTATTAAATCTCTCAAAGTATATTCAATTTATCCCTGACATGTGTGAAAAATTGCCTACATTGGCAAATCTAGCCATGTAGAATATTGTACATTTTGTCAATATTGTTTGTTGGTTACTTGAATGGCCAAAGTGCCACTTGTACATACACACCTAAAGTAGGTTACCACGAGTCAAGAGGAGTGGTTGTGTCCATTTGGTAGTGATTCCTACTTTGTAGGATCTAGACCATGATTTATGATGAGATTTGTACCTATCATGCACCTACCAAGCATGACTCTTGGATCTAGGCTAGGGTTTTCACATTGGGCAAGAAAGTGGAGTCTACTTCCTTATTACATGCTGGATTTTCACCTAACTTAGCAAAGGAAGTGTGTTTTACTATGTATTCCCATTCTCCATAGTGAGAAGATAGAAACTTTTTGGAGTCTCAAGGAGAAACTCGAGTTTCCTCTCATTGTATGGTAATTACTCTTGATTTCCAATGAAACCCAGCTTTGGCACTTTGTAAACACTGTCTATAGGCCATACTACAGCCTTATTTCCACACATGTGGAGTTGGATTATACTAATTGATCAATGCTTTGATTGTCTCTACTTGTTTCCTATCAAGCTGCTAAACTAGATCTTGTTTTCTGATGACTAGTTTCTGATAGATTGTTTAACAAACATACAATCACCTTGTGGATCATTCAAAGATCCATTTATGGTCCTTAGTACTGTACTTTTCACAACGTGCATTTTTTTATTATTATTTTAAATCTATCGTCATACATGAATAAATTGTGCAGTGTGTATAACAAAGGGATGCTTTTAGGTTGTGCTTGGTTTGTCCTGTACAATACAAAGCTCTTTTTTGAGTGGTACAATCTACAAGTCGATGTAGATATTGAAAAGGTAAAATTTTGTTCATTTGTTGTTCTTTTCATTCTGATTCTTATTTCGTTATTGTGATTGTTAGTTATTTACTCATTCACCTAGTTTGTGATGACAATTCACTCTTGAGCAGTACGATTCCGATGATGTATATAGATTGCGGCAAGAGTTGATCAAAACGTTTGTACAGAATGGCGCAGCTTTTGTACCTGAGCATGAGGGGGCTGTAAAGAATGATGCTCCTGCCCCAACAGCCTTTCAGGTTGCACAAGATGCAAATCTTATCATATACGATCAAAGAGAAATAGAAGTCCTTCCTAATTCTGAGGAAGGCGAAATTATAGGACATGAGATTGTTGTCTTGACAGCTCCTAATAGTAGTATAGAAAATAAAGATAAACTTACTAAATAGGATTTTAATTGTAAATGTGTATATATTACCATCCGGAAAAGGAGACACAATCTTACATGTAAACAACCCATTTATGAGATTTTTAATGATATCAATATAGATTCTTACAATCAAGTTGTGTCCAAAAAGTACAATATTGGATTGCAATTTTTCTAGATTGATAAAAAAACAAGATTCTTGCTTTCATCTTGAGTAACGATGATGGACATGTATTTTCTGATAGTGAATCTCAGTGTTCTTCCATCAGTTGGACAGTTTCACCAGTATCTTTGCATTTGATCTCGAGCTCATGTCTTTTACGTGCCTGTATAAATTTAATACAAAGTATGTCACATTTAGTATAAATATTATACGAGCAATTTCTGAAAGAAATTGTACATAAAGAATAGAGTGTTAGAAGTTACTTACGAGTTTACCATTTGAAATGAATTTGAAGTTTGAAAGTATATCATCTTGTAGGAGCAATAGTTCTTGCTTGATGTAATTTAGGCTCCAATCTTCTTCCACCTCAACACATGTCAAAAGTGCATCATTGTATATTATTTCAATATTCTTTCGCTTAGAATGTCCACTGGCTTCCAAGTCTTGATCGAGTGGCATCCATTTACTTCTGGTTTGTTTTTCCATCTTTGATAATGGAAGCATAAAGTCAACATTTGCTTTTCTATATGATAGCGAAAGCACATGAAAGACATTTTAATTCTGCATTCTATTTTTCTATTTGATATATTTTTGCATACAAACATTGTTGGGGACACTTGAAAAGAAATCCACAAATATATTTAAAGAAATAAACCAACTTATTCAGACTGTTTTTGAACTCGCGCTCATCTTTAATGAATTTTTTATATTATTATATAGGTTGCAACGAAATGATTATGATATTGTAGCATCTGGAGCAACCCATTCATCACTTCGAAAACTAGGTAATGGAATTGGGACTATTTGCCCAAAATTTTCTTTTATATCAGGAATGTACATTGAGTCATAAAAGAAGATTCCACAATCAACAAAGTCTTTTGCAATTCTACCTCTATATTGTAGATGTCAAATATTAGTGTGTACTACATCTAACACACCTGCAAGAGATCCACTTGGCTCCCATTCATTTATATTGGATGGATATAAATCTGCAAAAGAAAAATGATTAGATTGGCAAGCTTAGTAATAGATGATAAGGAATGATAAAAAATCAAAGTATTGTAAAATATCAATACTCACAGTTGTTTTTTTTTGTGATCATGACGGTTAAATCCTTGCACATTTATCTCTGCATATATACATGTTGGACTAAAATTTTGGAAATAGATTTTCCTCTTGATGATGTTCTGAAGTCCAAAATTCTAGCCTTCCAATAAGATCAAAATGATAGTTTTTGTCCTTTTGCTTTTTCGAAATGTTCCTTTTGATGATGGATGCATCAGAATCCAAGAGGTTTTTGAATATTTTCTTGGCACCCATAATCCATTGTCATTCTTCTCATTGAAGAGAAGCACAGAGTCGATTGAGGAGCACGACGTTCTTGATGGCGCCATTCGTTATCTGCAGGCCAAAATTTGAAACACTGAACTATGAATCTCAGAATATGTGTAGGCAAAAAGCCATGAATATGAAAATATGTGCAGGCAAAAATTTGAAACACTGAACTATTTGATGCTACGAGCTGTTAGATTTCTTATGCTCAGCCTTAAACAAATCGTTCAAGTAATGAGCATCCTGAAAAACGAAGGCCGACTACATGTTTTCGGACCTTCATCTTTTTACCTTTTTGAGATTCTTTTTGCCTTAACCATTTTTGCACCCTAGCCTTTTTCGCACCTTAGCAAAAAAACATGACATAGTGGCCAAGTGGCCAGAATGCCTTAGAAACCATTCTTAAGGCATCTTCGCCTTTTTCGCAACTTCGCAAAAAATGTGACAAAGTGGCCAGAATGCCTTAAAAACCATTTTAAGGCACCTTCGGCTTTTTTGGCTTCTTCGCTGTCTTTAACCTAAGGCACTTTCGGTTTCTTTGCTGTCTTTAGTCTAAGGCACTTTTCGGCTTCTTTACTGCCTTTAGTCTAAGGCACCTTATGCTTCTTCGCTGTCTTTAGTCTAAGGTACTTTTTGGCTTTTTCGGCTTTTTTGCCTTCTTCGCTACCTTAAAACTAAGGGCACCTTCAGGATTTAGATACCTTAACTCTAAGGGCACCTTCGAGAGTTGCATACCTTCAGTCTAAAGGGGGGCACCTTCGTTTTTTTTTGGGTTTTTTGCATTTTTGCTACATTGGCAGACCGATGTAGCAAATATCCTAAGGGCAGTTACCAACTTTGTACAAATACAAAACTGGAGTAAATGGCCGTTAAGGCATAAGATATTTTTCTCTCAACACTTGCAAATATATATATCAGCTGAATCAAACTATGTAAGTGTCAATTGAGTTAATTGAATTTCTCTGTCGCTCACACCCGCAGTTTTATGACATGGTATCAGAGCAGACATTTCAGTAATCTGCATTTCTACTGTGGATTATCAGTCTTGTTTCTATCAAGACGTCTTTTTAGCAAATGCACAGCCAATAGTATTCAGACAGTCGTTGTGTCTACCAACGATCTCGGTCAACCAGAATAGATCCATCATCTAGTTCATCTTTCATTGACAAACTCGATGGAGATAACTACCATCTATAGAAATTCAAGATGAAGGTTATACTTCTAGCCAAAGAACTGTGGGACATCGTTGATGGCACAGAGCTCAAACCAGAAGGTGATGTAGCCATCATCACCAAGTGGAGACTGAGAGATGGCAAAACATTTGTCATGATCACCCTCAACATCAAGGATACTCAGATCAGCCACATACGTGGTACTCAGATGGCTCGTGGTTGTTTCGTTTGCAGTATGTACAGAAAAACTTCTTCATTGTTTGCGGATTCGACTGTTCCTTGTGCTGAGCTGGTTTCCGGTTTGGCCTTGATTGCTTCGGGCCTTTCTTCTTCTTCTACTTTGTCGTGCTCGTGTTGGTGTACAAGGTGTGAGAATCAGCTGAGGAACTCAAGGCTTTGTTCCTCCGCGTGTCTTCCTGCAACAACATAGTAATGACTCTCGAAAGAGTCAATTCTGGATGAGTCGTAATGATCATCACCCAGCTGTCATAAGAACTTGGCAAGCTTGTAAGCAGTTGCATCACTGCGTCTTGATCGTCTATGTTAGATCCGATAGTGGCCATTTGTCTTAGCAGGTTCTTGAACTGATTAATATAATTCTGCAAAGAATCACCATTCGTCATCTTGAGGGAGTAGAATCTTTTCCTGAGATGTAGCTTGGAAGCTATATCTCGCACTTCGTATAGTGTGCTCAAGATGTCCCAAACTTCTTTTGATGTCCGAGCCTCAGATACGTGGCCGATCTGAGTATCCGTGATGTTGAGGATGATCAGCGTGAAAGCTTTTCCATCCTTCAGCTTCCATCTAGCGATTGCCTCGTCGTCCGCTTCGGGTTTCCCTTCTGCACCTGTAACAACGGCGTACAATTCTTTTGCCATTAGCACAATTTTCATCTTAAATTTCCACAGATGGTAATTGGCTCCATCAAGCTTGTCCATGATAGGACTGGCTTTCCCTTGGGAATCCATGTGGAAGAGTTAGTCTAAGTGATAGGAGAAACTATTAGTGACTTAAGTATGAAAATCTGATACTGAAAAATACAGAACAAGAAAACAATTACTCTCTCGGCTAGTAGAGTCTTGTATTGTGGAAGCTTATTAAGCTATGAAAATAGCTCTAATACCATGTTGGAGAGAGAAGGGAGATGAACGACGAACACAAACTCGAACAAGAAACGAACTCGAATAGAAAATGTTCGTGCGCAGCGGAACAAGTTATACGACTCTCTCTGTAAGCATGACTACACCTATCAGGATGAACAAAACTTTAATGATGGAAATCATGGTCATTCTAGATTACGTAACCGAGCATTGATAGATGAAGTGTCAGAAGAATAATTTGTCGCAAATAACAAGACAAACTATGTGTCACGAATGATTCGCGAAGAGCTAGACTATGCTCGACTGATAATTAGTCGCGAATGATTCGCGAAAGACAAGACTAAATGTTAGTCGACTATTACCAGAAGGAACAACTAGAAAGATCAGACAGAATGAAGAATAAACATAGCTATACTAACACAGATCTGAATGCAGAACAAAGAATTGTATCAGATTAAGTATATCATGTATACATGACAATAATGCGGTAGAGCACAAGATAATAGCGGACGAAACCGCGTGCCCTACGAAACTTATTTCAATCTGTAAAAAGAGATGAAACGTTAATTCTGACAAGAATGAAGAATCAATGCCCAGGGCATCTACTTTGTTTACTTCTATATCTGTCTCTTCACTCATCAACTTATTCTCCCATTCTCTTGAATACGCAAATTGTATCTAGTATATATACATTATATTACAGGTGTGCAGATGTGGAAAGTACAATGGATGTGCTGTCTGTAAGAGATCATTGGTGGCCGCAGTCGTTGTCCAGTCTATTAGCGCAGCTGCATGGGGTGAGCGTGAAAAGGTGCGACGTCAGTCAGTACTGAAGTGACCGTTGGTGATGACGTTTCGCCTATCACCATAACCTGTGTAAAAACACAGTGTCGTGATTCTTTCGTCTTTTATTCGTCTGTGCAAATTTGCGTGTAAATATGTGAGCTGCGTGACAACGTTAGTAAATATGTAGCATGAATGGAGGCATATTAAAATGGGATTTAAGGAGAATAGAAGTAATAAATCCAACAGTATCCACCCATGATTCATCATGAATTAGTGAGAACTGAAGAGTCTAGTGGTGGCCACGACATTACAACAGAAAATATGGTCGGTTTTGATGAAGGTGATCTTGTAAGTTATTGTTATGTGACCTAATACCTTAATTATTGTTCTATTTTTTTTGTAATTGTGATTTTTATTTTTAATCTAAATATATCTCTTATTGCACTTCTTTACAGAATACCATTGAAGTAGATTCATTTGCTATAAGACATGGAGGTCTTTGCAAGGGATCGATAGGGCATAAGGAGACATCCCTTGCCCACTATTTAAATTTTTTTGTAAATAACAAAATTTGTATAAATCATACAAGTTATAGTCCATTCGCCGCAACCATTATAACGGCAATTAGAGCATCGTCTGTTTGCTTAGAAGGCCACAATTATGCCAAAGGAACATTCAAAATTGTTTTTGTTAAGAGGGATCTAGCTATTAAAATACTCGGTTATGTCCTTGAAGATACCACAAAAGAACATCTTCAATGGCCCTTTATTTGGGATATATAGACGAGCAAAAAAAAGAATATACAATTTCTAGATCCATATGAAAGGAGATTGTTCCTTCATTGACAATACCATGCATCTCAAATTTGGAGATGATGAAAATTGAAATACATGTTTTCCATTGTATCAAGAGAATCTCTCTTTTCTGATGAATTTGAATGCCTTCTGAAAGATCATAATGTTTGGTGAGCTCTTAGCTTGATATTTAAATTGTGCTTGTATGTAAAACCACTGGAATAGTTGTACTAAATATTTATTTTTTGAATTGTGTCCATCATAATTTTTAGCTCTATGAAATGCACCTCTTGGTGGCTTTTCCATGCCTTGTGATGACCAGATGCTTAAGCTCCCATTTTCCTTTGCAAAATAAGTTGCATGATGAGGAAAGATGTGCTGCAAGCAAGAGTTGAAATTGATAACATCTAAGTTAATAAAGTTATGCTAAGTTCCATTTAGAAGTCAAAGTCAAAGTGGTGGTAGGTGGGGTGTGCTTCTTTGTGCACCTTAGATGGAAATGTGTGTCTTTTGAAGGGTTAGGATTTCAATCCTCCCTTCCTTGAAATAGCCAATACAAACCAAGGGTCAAGGGCCTCCCCAAGAATCAAAAGATACCTCTTGTACCTCTGTGGGGGCTGGAATACAAGGCCTAAGGGACATTTTGATGGAGCCCGAGAGAATTAAGAAAAGAAGTACCTTGGAGGGAAGTAGCCTATGTAAATTACGATTTTGTGTAAATTATGGTCTCTCTAGAACTTCATAGCTGACAGGATCATCATTGGCCATTGTCTTGCTCTCATCAAATATGACATCTCTCACTATTTTCACAATGTTTGTGTTTGGCATGTTGACTCTGTAGTATGACGAATTGTTGTCAGAACCTACCAAAAATCCCTGCTCAGGTTTCTCATCAAGCTTCTTTCCAAGCTTATCAGGGATGTGTGCATAGGCTGCATAGCCAAAGATTCTGATGTGAGACAAGTTGGGCTTTCTACCCCACCATTGTTCTGGATGTATGCGACTATAGCTACCGCTTCAGCCCATAGTTCCCTTGGAGCTTTCGAGTAGGCCATCATGCATCTAGCAGCTTCCATTAGGGTCCTATTCTTCTCTCTACAACATCGTTGTGCTGCGGTGTGTAGGCTGCAGTCCTTCTGTGAATGATGTCACAATCATTGCAGAAGTCAGTGAAGTAATTTGAGATGTATTCGCCACCTCAATCTGTCCTGATCTGCTTCACTTTGCTTGTACATCTCTCAGCCCAATTCACATACTCTGTGAATTAATCAATTGCTTCAGATTTATTCTGAATAAAGTACACTCTGGCAAATTTACTATAATCATCAATGAAGGTTATATAATATTTTGAGCCTCCTACTGAGATCACATTGAAAGGCCCACAAATGTTAGAATGTACTAACTCCAGAATCTTGGTCGTTTTGTAGAAGTCTTTGACGAATGGAGTGCGCAACATCTTAGCCTTCAACATGCATCACAGGTGGCCAAACTGGTTGCATTCGAGATGCTGACCCCTGTTATCACTCCAGGATGGCTTGCTTGGTAAAGTGCCATTGAGTTCATGTGGCATAGTCTCCTGTGCTAGAGAGTATCTGGCAAATCATCATGAGTCTAATGCACCTGATATATATAGGCAGGCGTACCTTCAGGTGATATAGATTACCTTTTCTTCTACCTTGAGTGACCAGGGTATTGGTACTGGCGTCAACCACGTTGCATGCTTCATCAGAAAATGTCACACACATACATGCATCTGCTATTCTTGCTACTGAAAGCAAGTCTTGCTACAGTGTAGGCACGAACAGACCATCTTCGAGCCATCTGTCCCTGATGGCGACCGATGGTTTAGGAGGAAAGCCAATGGTCGTTGACGTGTGGTCAAAATATGTGTGTGTGTGTAGCTCCAATATAGCTCTCCTATGCACCCCATTAAATATCAAGAGTAGTATAACCAATCTTAAATCTTGGTTTTGAGAGGTATTATTGGTTTCAGTTTGAAGAAACACTTTTCAGGGTGGAGACAAAGCAACGTCTCTTTGTGTTTTCTCAGGCTCTTCCAATATTGAGAAAACAAATTTTTAAATTTCCACCTTGTACAACCATATTACCGTAAATCTAAAGCATTCTTGACTTTTTCAATCTATCAAACAATTTGATAGTCTAGACTTTTGCTTAGGATCTCAAAAAACACAAAAGGTAGCATTCAGAAGGTACAATTATCTTTCTCATTGACGATTCATACTTTTGTGATACTATTGCCATAGTATTGGTGTTTTATCTTATGTGAGATTTAAAGGTTGCCCTTTTTGGCCATAAATAGACGAATGAGATGTCCCTACATAGACCTGTATAGCCATGAGCCTTTCCCAAGTTGAGTCTTTGCCATTTTGTGTGTCTAATATGGTTACGAATGGGCTATGGGATGTGGATGCATATTGGAATCATGCCTCCTCCTCCCCATGCATACATCTCACTCACTATTTGGTAAAGCCTTTTAGTTTTTTCTTAGAAATCCTATTTTTTGAGGAGTTCATCCACTTTTCACTGGAGACCTACCATTGAATGTCAGTTTTTACAAAGAAATCTTTGAGTTTATGATGTAAAAAATTTGTCAAATTTGCATACATTTTTAGTTTATGCCTATTTTTCCTAATATTAAATTCTCACCCTACTCTGGCCTGCTCTTTAATACAATCCAATTCAAATCAATTTTTTGAGTGGGCCCCCTCCTTACACCTACCCCACTCTCTCCATGTGGTGGCTCCCTCACCAACGAATTTTGAATTTTGTATTTTACCTCGCATGATGATGCATCTGTCTAGGCATATGAGTGGAGCCAGAGTAAACTGCCATGCTTATGAGTGGATCTGCCCTCCTTACAGTTGTGCTCCCCTCTTGCTTACAACTGCCCCACTCTCTCGATGAGTTGGAAAAACCAAAAGGCCCAATCCATCCTCACCCCTATTTCTTTAGGTATCATAAACTGCCCAAGGAGTTTCTTCAATCCATGCTACTTCCATCGTGCCCATCTCCATGCATACTTCCAAGGACATTACGCTCATTCCAATGTTATTCCAAGAGATTTTTAGTTAACTATCAATTGTTTTTGTACATATCTATCTCCAGCGCACCCCCTTCATCAGCCTCCATCGCTACTTGAGAGAGCACTCCATCGCTAATCTGCCAATAACTTTTGTAACTTTTGAAATTTTGGGTTGTCGTCAATATTTTGTGTGACGGCAGATTCAGAGAGAGAAAGAATGGGGATGAAAACCCTAAAAAAATAATTCTTAATCTCAGAGCTCTGCCTTAGGACCCCTCTCTAGGCCTGAGAGAGAGAGAGAGAGAGAGAGAGAGAGAGAGAGAGAGAGAGAGAGACGCTTACAAAACTGACTTTCTCGGGTGCCATTGCAATGGCGATAGGAGAATAGACGCACTGCTAGGAAACAAAGTGTAAAAATTTGCATTCCACTTAAGTTCTTCATTAACTGTTAACTATAAGTCTTAAGTATAATGCTGGAAAATAATCAATGCAAGCTAAAACATTGTGAATCAAAAAAAGAAACTTGGAGCGGTAAGGAATAGTTTCAAGATCGGCTTACTTCTAGATCTAGAAAATTGATTGACTACTTGTATAACTAATTGCCAACGGTAATTCTTTCCTCAAATGATCTATGCTTCACGTTTCCAGGATTGTGCAAAATTGTAGGAGAACCTTATTAAATAACTTTGAGAAAAATTCATCAACTAAATTCTTGGCTCCTAATCTCCACTTTGTACCTGCACTAAAAAGTGCAGGTACAAAGTGGAGATTAGAAAAAAAAAATGATGTTATGATTTGAAAAGTAATTCCTCATAATGGAGAGTGTTCTGAACGAAATTTAGAGCAATCTCCCTACATGGTTGCCTCTTTCCCTTGCATGCTCCATATCACCTCCTTTTTCGCCCATGCCCACCCTAGTATCCATCCATCCAGGTGATCTGAAAGAAGTTAGGAAAGAGGTGGCCAAGTATAAAGTTGGGGCGCCTGCTCGTATAGGGCTCGTTGATTCGATTGATGTGCTTGTCCCTAGACCCTGCAAAGCTTCGCTCCTCTGTTGATTCTCTAAAGAAAATGCTCTGATTGTCGAACTTACCAGAAAATTGCCCACCATGAAATTCGTGATCTTTACCAGTAAGGTGAGAATCAACAGGAGTGAGCTTAAGTAATCTGGGCGCTGCAATTCTATTTCCCATTCTTCTAGTAAAACCAGTCTTGAACCAGTCTTGGTCTTGTCATCCTTGTCTTTGAAAACAGTCCTGATAAGAATCATGTAATTATCAGTAGTACCTAGAATCCATTTGCCATCAAAAGTGACATCCATATTTTTGATCGGAGAGCCCAACCCTGGAAACACTGTCTTCGCTTGTTCTTGCATGGTAGATGTGCTGCAGAGACGGATCTTCTCATCTTTAGAGCCAACAATAACGGCTCCATTCCCAGTTGAAGCAAAGCATTGGAAATTTGTGGCTCTGGAAAATTGATGGAAGTCTACCCAATTCAGAATTGGACTTGCCAGCTGCTGGACTATACCATGGCGATCCCTCCCATCTGCACAGCCGACTATCATCTAGTCCCAAGAAAGTGGAATTCGATGCTGCAAGGAAGCCTTTGCAGTTTGTGATGGAAGCTCCCCATCCTATCAAGGGTTTACTTTTGTGGGTATTTTTGCAAGGTCATGTCTCTTTCTCGGTTTCTTCAAGATTTCACTTCAACAGTTCACCTTTTGCTTCCGTCGTGCAATGGCTCGATCCTTTGCATACTGCGAGCGGAAGGCTGCCATATGTATTCACTCAATGCTAGGTGATCCATGCACGCTTGATATTCCCTTACCAAGATACACCGGCGCGATCCATGCACGCTCAATATTCCCTTGCCAAGATACACCGGCAGCAAGGATCACCTGTTCTGCCAACATCAATCTTCCAAGGGATATTTGCGTGCTAATGCGAGCACCTCAGTAAAAATCTCAAAACCTCAGAGACTCATATCTCAAATTTCCAACAACAGAAAAATTTGTGATGGAACATACAATTTGAATTTGGAGTGGGCCCATTAGATGCATGCATGGAGAGGAGGGCCATGCATCCTTTTCCCCATACATGCACCCTCTTCCTCAAGTTTTTTAGTTAGAAAAAGCTCATACATGGGTGAGGGGAGGAGCATGCATGGTGCACCCATAAGCATGCGCAAAACTATACATAAGTTATATATATATATATATATATATATATATATATATATCATAGGTCCCGCGATACCAGGTCCCGTGGATCCCGGTAACGCGGTACCATATCGGTTGACGGTACCAAATTTTTTTTTTTTGCGAAAATAACACGGGATTTTTTTTTTTTATATTATGGTACCGCCTTGGTACCGCGGATCCCAGGGCGGTACCGTACCAACGGTACCATACCAACGGTACCACGGGATACTATGATATATATATATATATATATATATATATATACAAATAATTCATTTTTCAGCATCATATAACACAATTGAGATTCAATGAATTTCTTGCTTTCAAATGCTAGTGGACTATCAATTTGTGATAGAATTGCTCCAATTAAAGTATCACTTGCATCGATTCTAATGACATAAATTTGATCTGGATCTACAATTTGTAATATGGGAGCCAAAACAATCAGGGCTTTAAGTTTCTCAAAGCACTAATTCAGTTTCTTATTTCATACAACAGGTGGACTAGGTTGATTCTTTTTTGTTTTTGTTTTGTTAACAACACTTTTTGTTACATTATTGAGCGATGCCGGTGCCACCACCTTAGCATAATCCTCAAAAAATCTTCGAAAAAAACTCACAAACCCAAGAGACGATTTAACTTGCTTAACAATTTGCAGAATCAGCCAATCTACGCCTATCTTGATTTTATCCTCATCAATCTTGATAACACAACTAGTGATCTTATGACCTAAGTAAACCAGCTCTTGCTTGAATAATTCACATTTGAATTCCTTAGCGTAGAGTAACTTCTGTCACAGTTTCATCAAGACAATTTTGATATGTTTTATGTGTTCCTTGAAGGTCTTACTGTAGATGGGAATATCATTTAGAAATAATATCACAAACTTCCCCAAATATGAATGAAATAAAGTATTCATCATTTGCTGGAATGTTGTTGGAGCATCCATTAACCCAAATGGCAACATTAAGAGCTCGTAATGTCCAAATCTCGTATGAAATCTAGTTTTTCGCACATCTTATCACTTGATTCTTATATGATGATACAATGTTCTAAGATCAAGCCTAGTGAAGTATTTAGCCCCACCTAAGCAATCTATCATTTGCCAGGGCTTGGCATTTTGCGAGTAAATCTTTTGTGAGTTTTGCAAGTTTCTCTCGTGTCATGAGTCAATAAAAAGATAGCACATGGTGTGCTACCTTTTTATGCCACTACTTGGCACATAGTTAAAAATCCCATAATGAAATCCCAAAATAAGTTAAAAACATTTTCAGCCTCGTGCTTAAAAAAAAGTTTTTTTTTTTGATTGAATCACTTGGCACGTTGACGTGCTAGGTGATTCAGCCATAATTTTTTTGTTTTTGGTAACCCACCACCATAGCACGTCGGAGTGCTATGGTGGTGGACTGCTAGGGCCAATTTTTTTTTTTTCTGGCTGAATCACGTACTAGCATGCCGGCGTGCCAAGTGATTCAGTCAACAAAAAAAATTAACACTTAGCACGTCGGTGTGCTATCTTTGAAGGTTTAAATTTTTTTTTTCTAGCTATTTCACTTAGCATGTCGACGTGCTATGTTTGAAGACTGCAAAAAATATGCTGAAATAATGTTTTAACTCAAAATTTGGATCTCAAATGTGTCAAAATACCTTTTCTATCTTATAATTTGAACTTTTCAACCTATTAAACATGTAATGTATCTCACAAGATTATGATTTAATATCTTAAAAGTGGATAGTTTTTTCATGATGATGATGGTTTGATACTTGAATTGCCATGTAGATTACACAATTTGGTACTTGCATTATCACATAGACTATACAACTTGTTTTACATGATAAAGTTGAATGGTTGGGAATGATTTACATGGTACAGTAGTGGCCCATGCTGTGGCATCCAAGCCTTTTAAAATGAGTAGCTAATTTTAATACGTGACCAAAAAGAAAAAAAGAAAAGTGGACACAATACCATAAATGAAAGATGTGCTAGACTATCTTGCTTATTTGATCCAAAAATTCTAGAAAAAGCTTGCCAATCCCATCTATTTGAGATCTAGTCATCTTTTTGAGGTCATAGCCACATTGTTTCATACAATTGTATTGTATTTAAGTGATTTGTGGATTCTTTAAGTGTTTCACACGTGCCAAAGATAGTTTGACCCAAACTTTACCTATACTCCATCATTTGATGAGAGTTTGATCTAGTTTGAGAGAGATTGGTAGAGCTAGTGAGATCCATCTCACATTTTGTTGCAAGATCTTGCATAGGAGTTGGTACACCTGTAAGGATCACCATATAAAGATCTGACTAGATCCTGTTGCAAAACAACCAAAAGGACACCTGTGGAGCAAAACCACCCATCCAAACCTAAATCCCTCCTGGAGTTTCCTCCTGGACCTAGCCCCCAAGCCATAGTGAAGAACCTAAGAGAGAGGAGGAGAAACAGGCTCAAGAAACTGAATTTCCAATAGGAGGATGGGCGAGTTTCCAATAGACATATTCTCCTCATGAGAGGAGAGAATATTTTTCTAGGATCCCCATGCAACCTATATTGAGCTATTGACCTCCTATTCTTGCATTAAAGCAATCATTCACTATGCATGTGCTCCTATGTCCAACTATAGATCTGGGCCCTCATATGATTATTAATTACTTTACAGGACAAGCCCAGAATGACGAGGCATAACCAATAACCATATACATCTGTAGTGACCGGCTATCCACGTCAAAAATTATTCCGATTCTTTTATATAGGACGTGGATGTAACATTCTTCCCCCCTTAAACTAGTTCTGTCCTCAGAACGAGTACCTAGGAAAAATCCAATTTGTATGCTTTTAACTCTTCCCATGAATCATTATCCGCAATTCGACCAACCAACCTAAGCAAGCACACAGAGATAGAACAATTTCTCAATTGTTTATCTCTGATCCAGAGTACTCATTCAAGGTCCAAAGGTACATTGAGCGATAAATCTTCCATATGGGCAAAATCTTCAATACATCAAACTGTCATCATTATACAAACTAAATTTACATGATACACCGAATGAGCAGTCGACCATACCTGAAGATTAAGTTCAAAAGCTAACAAATCAATCATTTAACTTTCACAATTACCTTGAAAATCAATATTTAGTCTGACTTCAATATCAAATAAGTATTTAGGGATGGGATAGTTATCAAATTATCTATCTCTACACTGAAATACTATATTGACCTTTTAGAAGTACACTAAAAGATAAATTTTTCTATTGGGTTTGATTCTCTCCAATCTAATAACATCACCTTCATGTATCTCAATTTACATGAATCATTGGGTGAGTCCTCACCTTACACTGAAAATCAATGTCCAAAGTTAAAGATCCAAAACAATTACAGTCCAAGACTATCCACAAATTACTTGTAGACCTGTCATAAATGCTTCTTGGTGCAAAACTCATCCCACTAAAATCTCTTAGGAGATCCATCAAGATAAAAATGACTTCAACGCAGTAACCCAAAATACTCTCCTGAGATAAGTGCTCTATCCCTAGCATCATATACCATAAAATAGCAACCATTCAATCTTGATAGACTTAACTGCTCCTAATTAATCGGAGATTTTAGGTTGAAAAATAGTACACAAGCATTCCTTGACTACAATCTATAAAGGTAAGAAAATTTATCATAAGTAAACAATTACTTAATGAAAATGCCTGTGAGATCCAAACAATTTCAAGTTTGTACACAAATTTAGAGTTCAAATAACAAATCTAATTTTAACTCCACCAATTGATCAAGAATTACTCATCATCTTAAGAATCATCATATTTTCTACATAATCATCTAATGACCTTTAAGTATCAATGATCTGTCAATCAAAAACATTTAGAATCTTATGATTCGTCAATCATAATCTATCGGATTCTAAACCCATAATCATTTAGAGATACTGGAGTATATGCACAACATACCACTCAGGAAATATAAGAAACATACTTCCACAAGAAAAATTACTGGATTCCAAGAATATCCTTCCATCTCGATTCTTAAACAGATTATGAGTTCCAAATTCTACAATCAACCAAATGATTAAAAACCATCATAACATTTGTCTTTAGCAAATATAAACTTTATACAATCACCTAGAACCACATCTAGAGATTATAAAGTTCTGCTGAATTCCAACTGAGTTCAGTAGTTATCCTTGATATTAGTTAGACTCTGTCGTCCAATATATGTATATGAGCTCACTGGGATATAGTCAATAACTTAGGATATTTCTCCTTCAAGAAATATTCTATATCAAGAATCTTCTATATTCTATGCACAGTTCTCATAAATGAATCCAAATGACTCACTAATCATGTGACTTATAAGCAATATAGTTCAAAATAAACAGTTCCCGGTGAATTCTCTTCACACTGCTTATTTATTCAATTAACTTCTAATAAGGAGTAATCCAATTACTCAAGTTAATTGTAAATGATTCAAAAATCTTAAATGTCTAGGTGCAGATCTCAATTATACATGTATAACACCACATTTAGATCTTCTTCCAAATCATAAATAAGTTAATGAATTATCCTTTCCACAGAAAGAGACATTAACCTACAAGTAACTGTTCCACACATTACTTGTTCATATGTCTATGTACTCTGACTAGTTTAAGTATACGATATAAACTCAGTACATAGGAAACACATAGTATATCCACAAGATTAAGATGTACATAAGCAACTTATCCAACTATGTTCCTATACATAAACATAGGCTATAAACTGACAGTTTCCATGAGAGATACAAAGAGAGATTGAATGTAGTCTTGTGTTTATGTTTTAGAGGTTAAAAATAGGTGTTTAAGGTTCTTGGTATCACACATGTGGAATCCTCATGGAAGGAGGTCAAATTGGTCCAAATGTTGTTTCTTTATTAGTTATTTCATTTATTTCACATAACTAGTGGATAATTGTCAAGCTAGTATATGTTGATTCATTACGGATCTTTCACTTTTAGTGATGAGCCGGAGAGAAGAAACTAGACTACAATCTACATTTACTTGTATTTTTCTCTCTCTACTCTCTCTCTCTCTCTCTCTCTCTCTCTAGCTTAGCTTTAGTACACAAAAGAAGTGTATCTCCTTGTGGATGTGATCTTTATTATGTACTAAAATCAGGTTCTCAATCAAGTTTGTGGATCCTTTCTATTTTTGAAAGCATTGCAAGCAAGATCATGATACATAGTAAATTTCTAGTTTGGTAGTTTTGCATTTTACATGTTTCAAAGTGACTAGTCATTGAAAATAAACACTTTTGGGATTTTCTTAACATTTGAAATGTTCACATAGAACTAGATCCTTGGTTATTGATTTGCAAATCTATTCAACTCAAGGCTGAAGAATAGCTCAAATTGAGAAGCTAGAAAGGCAATTTTAAGTATCTTTGTTTCTGTGGAGGTGTTTTGTCAAAATGGCCATAATAGTCTAGGCTAAAGAATAGCTCAAGTTGAAAAGCTAGAAAGGTAATTTTAAGTGTGTTTAGTGGCACCAACCTTTAAAATCGGGGTATGTGTTAGAATAGGCATAATACCTTAGTACTAAAACTAAATTTGGGCTACATTCCATCACTAAAAATTTAGATCTAAGTTTGGTTTCCATTCAGTAGCGATTTACATCAAAATTACTACATTGTCTTGTTGCCAAAGTTCATAGAATTGCCCAGTGAGTAGAAGAGTTGCAAGTACATCTATTCTTGATCTAATATGATATCTTATACGTGTTAGTGACAAAGTTAAGAAATGCGTTTTGCTTGTAAGTAGTCATTTGACATCACCTTTGGAAATCTTTTGGCTCATTTGTGATTGAGTGAACTTGGAGTTCTACCTTTTCTTCCTCTTGTGAATGAAAGCCATTGGAATCTTTCATGCTAACTCTCATGTGCCAATCTACATGAATCAATGCCCTCTTGTGGTGTATTCAAGGTTTTGTAATGATCTACTCACTTTTAATACCTTTTCATGAAAATTCTTGGCTTTTTTCTTTTTTGGCTATGTCATGTCTTGTACTTTTCTTGTTTATAAATTTAATCTCTTTTCCATTGCTATTTTCTTGGGAATGACACATGACAACAAATTTAACTTTTTATAAAAATTATAGGGTAAATTCATCGACCTTTTTGTTTTTGCATATAAATGATGCGTGAGATGTAAAAATAGTGGATGAATGAAATTTCACTAGGGATGGTAATTGTCTATTGATAAACTTATTGCCTTTGGGTACAACTGCAACTTAGGTATGGAAACCGGTGAGAGCATTGAATGTTAGATTTAGAGCATATGGTTTTTGGTGAAGAATAGTTCTC
Organism: Diphasiastrum complanatum; assembly: GCA_029204225.1. NCBI lineage: Eukaryota > Viridiplantae > Streptophyta > Lycopodiopsida > Lycopodiales > Lycopodiaceae > Diphasiastrum > Diphasiastrum complanatum. The sequence goes on from CM055095.1 coordinate 47,850,189, forward strand.
TATAGGAAAAGGATTCAATTACACTATGAATATACTTGAACTTTCGATTGAGCTAGATATTATGCAAGCATTGTGGTATACTCCAATCTTTGATCAACAATCCAATGTAGATGGATTCCCATGAGACTTTAAGTTAGGTATGATGGATTCTAGATGGGAACTTAAGCCTAATTGAGAAATTCTAGGACCTCTCCTTCATGGTAGAAATCTAGAGTGCATCTTGACCTTCACATTAAAAACTTTCTTGGAAAGCTATATCCATCATGACTATTTATCAATATGAAGGCTAGGGTTAGGTTTAGTGGAGGTGTTCAAACTTATTTTTAGACATCAAGAGGTGTCATCACTAGATATACTAGGTAAGGTTTCATGCACTATGATTTTATGTAGCTTTGGAGTTGTATTGCTTGACTCATCCGTAAGCATTAATTCTTGTCTCATGAATGGTGAGGATTAGATCTACTCATATTAGGCTTGCATTCCTATATGTATGGGCTATGCTAGTATGTCAAATTATAGTTGAGTCTACTTACATACAGTGTTGAGTTTGAATCCCACTATATGAGGGTGAGGGTGAGGGTGAGGGTGTGATTGACTCCAGATTTCTCTAAAGTTTAGCTCCAATATGGCTGATAATCATAGTCTAAGAATTGAGAGAACTTTACAAAGGTCTTATGTAGTCATAACTAATTGGTTTGATACATCTTCACCAAGATCATCATATTCTAGTGTTAGCTTAATTACCAATAAATAATAAATAAATAAATAAATAAACTAAAATATTGTTCTTGAGTTGTTGGAATGAGTTATGCTTTGTCACTAGCTCTTCTTGATTTTGGTGGGCCAAGACATTGAATATATATTTAGCGCATTTTGAGTACTAAATCCAAATTTGAGTTCACATCTTTGAAGAAGCTTATCCAACTTAACTGTTGCAAGGATGTGCTTTTACTATGAATTGAACCTTAAAATTTACTTATTAATGTATGAGACTTTAGTTCCACGTCATAAATCTTTGGTCTTTTTTGTGCACCTAGTACATTATACAAACTAAAAGGAGTATTCATATATACATAAATAATACAATATACCCATATATAAAAAAAGCATGTGCATGTGAAAACAAGTCGCCTAAAGTTTCCTATCAAATGCTTGAACTATAATGAAAATGCAATTCAGGGTTGCAAAGTCTCTTCTATAAAATTGACTAGCCTAGTAAGCCATAAAAATTCATAGTCCAAAGTTTGCATAAGCATAAAATATTTCAATGAATTGTAGAAACTTTGGATCGAATCCATAATTCACTTTCGTAAGTGGTTTGGGTAATTTTCCATATTATCTCTGCCCTTCTCAAATGACCCTAAAGGTCACTAGAAGAGAGTGATTGTATCCATGATAATCGATTAAAATATCCTTCATAGACGATGGTAAATGTGTAGTAATTCAAAGTGCAAAAGTAATTCAAAGGCAATGTATTAGAATTTTCCCACTATGGAACATGGAATGGGAATGGAGATTTTGCCATTTTCCCCTCGCTAATTTTTATGGAAGCTGAAAAACTTTATCATTTGTAGGGTTCTTTCTCCTGTACTTTGTATAAAGTCACTAATCTATGGTTAACCTTTTCGAGAGAGAAAAAAAAAAGTCTTTTTGTGTTTGCACCTTAGAAAATAGACATATGGTGGTGACATGACGTTTCACTTGAGACGAGCATTGACTAAGACAAAGAAGTGCCCCTCCACCAAGTGATTGAAACAAGGTTTTTGCAAATGGTTGTGTAAAATACAAAATAAAGTGATTTCTAAAATTCCTTACAAAAAGTTGCCATGTAAAATGTTTGTGAAGATTCCTTGTGGTGAGGGCTAAGGCATGGGGCAAAAGACAAGTGCACTTTGGCATTACAGAGAGAAGGCCTAGGTCAACAAGCACCTTCCTCCATGGTCAAGGCTTCTCCATGGCAAAGCCATATCCCCACTAAAGACAAGCAATATGCATTTTTTTTTTGGAATGGATGAGATGAAATTTGGGTTGTTAAAAAACATAATTGTGCTATTTTTCTAAGGGCACATGAACGGAAAACTAAAATGCCATGATACATGGTAGTATCTCATTTTGCAAAAATACACATGCGTATTCTATTTTATAATCTGAATTTCATTAAGGTATATCCACATTTAATGTTTCATAATGGTCATGTGATAATAAGACATATGATTTCCATGATTGAATGAAAGTCTCGACACATTACAAGACATTTTGCTCAATAAGCACTCCTAAAATTCTTAAGCAATGGATAGAATGTCAGAATGTCAAGTGCCTCGTAGGTTCCATAACACATAAGTTTGAAGAGAAGTTTTCAAAATAAAGACGGGCTTAGCCACCTACCTAGCATAATGTAGATGCCATGACAACATGATACAAAGATCCATGAAAGGGAATAATACTCACACAACCATTCAACACTGGACACATTGGTTTTTCTTTTGCCTCTACTCTCTCACAAGAACGCAAAATTGGATTTTATGTTTGAGGATGGAGGATACTTTGAGCTTCTAAAAAAAAATTATAATTGTATGTCACCCTCTTGTAATTTTGTCTTCCATTGCCTTCTCCCTTAGTCTTTGCTTGCTGCAGTTGCAACGTTCTTGATGCTTTCCTATGAATTCAAGAACATAGCAGTTGGGAAAGTTTCTAGGAACAACAAGTGAATCATAACTAGCTTGTTTCCCTACTTTTGTTAGCTTTAGTATCATTGTGGAACCATATGCCATATAAAACAAAAGCAAATCACATTTCTTTTGAAAAATATGTATAAGATTTGAAGGAGGATTGTGTAGGGCCAGTGTTAAAATCTAATGTTTGTCATGCCCTTCAAAGGTCATTTTGGATGTATTTGACTTGCCCTTGCAATTTTGGGCCATAAACTTAATTTGTATAAAACCATTTTTGATGGGGGGTACAATTTTTTTGAGCTAAGTAAGGTACTCGTATAAGTTGCAATTAGTATGTGAGATATCCTTAAAACTTGAAACTTGACCCTTTGCAAGTGCCAATATTTAAACTTAATACTAGCTACAATGTCATTGGAAATTGAAATTCACAAATTTCAAACTCCAAAGACTTGTCACTTAAGAATGGGCCATTTAGAGAGCTTGGGGCAAACTTCGAAGTCTGAACAAAGGGCCAAGTTCCCAGCTTCCACCTTCCACCTTCCATCAACTTCCATTTTAGAATACTCCATCTCCCATAAATGTTACAATTTGACTCCAACTTTTAGACTTTCAAAGTTTTAAATTTTAGGCCTCATGGATTTGTATGGATTTCATGGAAGTTGACAAAACTTGTAGGGTGATGTAGATTCTAGGCCGAAGCCTCCAAATTTGTTAAAGTTTGTTAAGAAATGTAAATAGGTACAATCTTATATATTCTTTTTTTGAAACTCAATATGAAAAGTTCTAAAATGAAATTTGCATGAAGTTTTACCTTTTTTCAAATGAAACCTGAAGGGCAAATTCTATGTAAAGATTTCCCACAAAGGCCATGAACATTGTGACATGATGGAAATAAAGCATGAAAGACAAGCGTGAACATTGTGTCAAGTTATTCTCCTCCTTTGAAAGAAGCAAACACTTTGGCACATTCTTCTCTAAAAAATTTCCTTATTGCTAGCATCTAGATTGTGACATCCTAATATAGTAGCAACTAGATTAGTTTATAGGTTGAGAGGAGTATATCAAGACATTGCTCACGCGCTAAATTGGCTTATATCTTGTAAGCATGGGAATCAAGTGGTTGGCACATTTGGCATCATGAGCTGCAACATGTAATTCGTGATTTCTCGTTCAACATAAATTCAGTCTTCATCTCCTTTGTGTGCCTCTCTTGATCTAGTTGAATATATCTTTGTGAGAACATTCTTTTTTGTATAAAGGTCATTCTATCGCGATTCACTCATTTTGATAGCTGAGGATTTGTCTCTTGCTTTTTTTGTGGCTACCAAGATCAAACCACTTCAACTTTTCTCATCAACAAAACTTGATAGTTTTACACAAATGGCACAACAATGCAAATCTTCTGCAACAAGCATATCGAGAGTAATAGATTATGAAGAGTAGTGGGGGGGGGGAGAGAGAGAGAGAGAGAGAGAGAGAGAGAGAGAGAGAGAGAGAGAGAGAGAGAGAGAGAGAGAGAGAGAGAGAGAGAGAGAGAGAGAGAGAGAGAGAGAGAGAGAGAGAGAGAGAGAGAGAGAAGAGAGAGAGAGAGAGAGAGAGAGAGAGAGAGAGAGAGAGAGAGAGAGAGAGAGAGAGAGAGAGAGAGAGAGAGAGAGAGAGAGAGAGAGAGAGAGAGAGAGAGAGAGAGAGAGAGAGAGAGAGAGAGAGAGAGAGAGAGAGAGAGAGAGAGAGAGGGAGAGAGAGAGAGAGAGAGAGAGAGAGAGAGAGAGAGAGAGAGAGAGAGAGAGAGAGAGAGAGAGAGAGAGAGAGAGAGAGAGAGAGAGAGAGAGAGAGAGAGAGAGAGAGAGAGAGAGAGAGAGAGAGAGAGAGAGAGAGAGAGAGAGAGAGAGAGAGAGAGAGAGAGAGAGAGAGAGAGAGAGAGAGAGAGAGAGAGAGAGAGAGAGAGAAGTTTGTGTGATTGTGAGATTTCAAACCATGGAGTTTGGAATGCATTGCACATTCATTTATTTGATCATACTCACAAACCTAGTCCTTATAAATGCACATGAAGCTGACTCCTCCAAAACAGATGTCGTGACGAAGAGACACATGGAAGAATTTTTTCTTCAGGTACAAGAGAAAATGCAGCCTATGGATCAACCAATTTCAGTGAATACGATAGGCTTTCATCCAAATCCTCTATCAAGCATTCAAAATTCTTCAAGTGGTCAACAAAACATGGTGATACAGGTAGACAAAGGAGGAAAAGGACACTATAGAACAGTGCAAGAAGCGGTAGATTCAGTGCCTTGTTGGAATACACAACGCATCGTGATAGTGATACACACTGGACTATATAGGTGAGTCATGAATTTTTACTGATTTATAACAAGATGTACTATTCTTATTGGAGCTCATGTAGGAATAATAGAAAGCCTACTTGAAATAAAAACAAAAACATCATAAAAATACAATGTGTCAACATGTAAGATTGCTAGTTAGTGTATTAGCATGTTTTATTGAGATCGTGAACATGATCATGTGAGGTAGAGAAAAGGTGACAGTCCCATACAACAAGCCGTTCATCACTTTCAAAGGGTCAGGGAGAGGAGGCACAATCATATCATGGGGTGACACCGCTAATATCGCTGGAGGTACCTATGAGAGTACATCTGTTGCTATTGACGCAGACTATTTTATAGCCAAGGGCATGACATTTACGGTGAGATCAAGTTTACATCACTAAAGAGAGTAATGAGGTGGAAAATGTTACTACAATTTACAAGAAATGACTTAACTTAAAACACATTCACATGAAAGTTTTGAATCGATTTTTCTTGCTTGTTTTTCATTTTATCATAATGCAATAAATGTGGTAGAGATTCTCACCACAATCATGATATCTATGTTTTAGAATACTGCACCCATCCCATCCCCAGGTGCAATCGGCAAACAAGCTGTTGCACTTCGCGTAAATGGCAACAAAGCTGCGTTTTACAATTGCCAAATTCTTGGTGCACAAGACACATTGTTTGATGCAGCTGGACTTCATCTCTTCAAAAATTGCTTCATTCAAGGAACGATAGACTTCATCTTTGGAAATGGGCAATCTCTCTATCTGGTATTAGCAATAGTTTCTTTTCATATTTGACTTTAAGACACTATGTGAAAGTTGTGATTTCAACATTTTTTGATCTATGCATTAATTTAGACTTTTGACAACTTCAAACATGCATGTTACAGGGGTGTATTTTGAACTCAATAGCAAGCACCTATGGATCCATCGCAGCACAAAACAGGCAAGAGCCACAAGAAAGTACTGGCTTCTCTTTCGTCAACTGTAAGATAACTGGAACAGGGCTATTGTATTTGGGACGAGCCATGGGTCCCTACTCCCGTATTGTCTTCTCTAACACCTACATTGACAATATCATTGCTCCCGACGGATGGAACGATTGGTTTGATGCTCAAAGAGAGAAGTACTCTCTCTCTCTCTCTCTCTCTCTCTCTCTCTCTCTCTCTCTCTCTCTCTCTCTCTCTCTCTCTCTCTCTCTCTCTCTCTCTCTCTGCCCCATAATTTAATTTTGCACACTAGACATGACTTCCTAAATAACATCCATTTTGTATTTTTCGTTGCTATAAATGATTATTGCTTCAATGTCTTAAAAAATAAGGAGAACTCCACTATGTAAGCTGCTTCTATTATGAATTGGTGGATTTTTGCAACTATATCTCCTCTGGAGTTTTTTAGCTTGCTATCAGTGAAGTTTGTCTATAGGCCCCTCCAATGCTTCCCTTTTTCTTATAATTTTGATTAACTAGCACAAATATTTTTCTATTTAAGGAAAATCTTTGTATATATTACAAGAAAGTTGTTGAATGTAGTCTTTGAAATTTCAACAATTAGCATAACTCTAGCATATTCCTTCTGGAAATGATGTGGCAATTGATGCTACGATATTCTGAAAAATGATTGGATTGATTTGATTAGAATCGTTCTAGATGAGAGGTGAACTAATAGTTTGTGTAGTTGGTCTATGCTGTTTGAATCAATATGTAATCTGCAATTATTATTTTTGGACATTCTTGAGATCAGATAATCATACCAAAAATGCTACACCTCTCTTTTACAATATAGCTTTTCTTCTAGTTCATGTATACTACTCTCAGATGACTAACCATGTCGTTTTCCTCTTCATGAATGTCATTATGGAAAATTTCAGGACTGTGTTTTATGGACAATACAAATGCTCAGGTCCAGGATCAAACACACAGGACTGGGTTCCATGGTCGCACGTCCTCTCTAATGATGAAGCTCAACAATATCAATCTCTCAACTTCATAGATGGAACAGAGTGGCTCAAGGTTTAAACAAACCCAACAAGCCACAATGCTTTCATTTCCATCCTACTTCAAATGCTTGACAATCACACCATAACTTCTCCCTGTGGACTCTTCTAGTTGCACAACACTGCCACACTCTCTTCTATCTCCTCCCTCGTTCTAATTATCCATCATTGTAGTATGCTCCGAGGTGGGAGGGACAATCAACAATACACTCAGTCAACAATGTGACTGCAAGCTATTTTTTGACAGAGACAACTGATGGGGGCTAATAAGCAAGTCATGCTACAAGGATATTTTTGAATTTTACTCACCTTGGTGATTTGAATATTATTTTGTACTTTTTTAGAGTTTTTTTGAGCAAGTAAAATTCTTTGTGATATGGGTTTAAATATTCATTATTTAATCTGATGAAGCCATATCTATGGAAGATCATAGGTGCATATAACACTAACACAGCTTTTGTGCATGTTAGTAGCAATATGAAAAGACTTTCAATACTATTGTGGGACAACCCCCATGAATATTTTATACATCGTAAAATAGCTAATTCAACTAGTCTCATTATGGAATATGGTAATTGTGTATAAGGTTTTTGACCCCACACACATACTAGTTGTATTCAGTGATGCATATGGTCAAATACAGCCCATATCCATCACCCACATGACGTAAAGCATTTGTAGCTAGTGCATTGGAAGTGAATTCATTGTTTAATCCAATTAAATTTTGGGAACATTGTAGTATGAAAGCCTAGGCTAAGAGAGAATGGCAAGAGATGGTAACCACTTTATATAAGGTTCACATTAGTTTGATGTAGTAATCTCCACATGGTAGCAAGCAAGTTGTCAATAGCCACAGTTCATGACCACTTTGCACCTACCTATATGGTACCCATCAAGTGGTCCATGATTATCATATATAATTGGATATGTGGGATTGCAGAAGTGGCTACACATTTGCTAGATTATCTTCCAGGAACCATCGATCTCTCAACATGTTCCAAATGTGGCCATGTAGGAAAAGCCATTTTTCCCTAACCCTTTTTTTATTGCCCTTGAAAAAGGAGAGAGAGAGAGAGAGAGAGAGAGAGAGAGAGAGAGAGAGAGAGAGAGAGAGAGAGAGAGAGAGAGAGAGAGAGAGAGAGAGAGAGAGAGAGAGAGAGAGAGAGAGAGAGAGAGAGAGAGAGAGAGAGAGAGAGAGAGAGAGAGAGAGAGAGAGAGAGAGAGAGAGAGAGAGAGAGAGAGAGAGATGTCCTCCGCCCTTCATCATATTAGGTAGGACAATGGAGGTGGAAATGCTCCCCTTCCCCTCTCTTGTGTGTTGTGCCATTTTGAAAGGCAAAGAGTTATTCAAACAAATTTCTCAAAACATTTTTTAATATTTCAAAGTAAGGTTTTTGTTGTCATTGGAAAAAGGAAAACTTAGAAACAAAGCCTATGGACAAAAGCAAAAAATATTCTGTGGTGCATTACATAGTAAGACCAAGCCAAAGAGCAAAGGCTCCAAATATCTTCTCACACAATAGTTGTGAATTGAACTCATACCTTTGTCGGCACAATTCCAACTCTTATCCCATTCAACTACTAGCAAGGAAGAAGTGTCTAGGGGTTTGAATCAATTTGCGTTTCTTTTCATATTACCTAGATGTGGATGAAGGACTAATTATAAAACCTCTTTTCTCTAGGTTGGCAAAGCAATTAGCCATACTAATATCCTTTTGAATTTGATATAATATATTAAAACAATATACAATGTCATGACATTTCAGCAAAATAATAATGATCAAAAGTTACAATTGTGTCAATATGATTACATTCACATTGAATTAAAGCTACAGACTAGGTAGCGGGCGTGAGCAGGCCGACTGTAGCATGCAACCTTCATGCACCGAGCCGCCCTACGGCGAGGTGCGTTGAAGGCTGCCTGCTGCATGGTATCAAGCCTGCTACCAGGCGTAATTAAAGTTTGAGCCTTTCAATTTTGACAAGCAGTAACAATATGGATTTAAACATTTGTGGTCAGATCTAGCTAAAAATTGCCATGTGTCTACTATGAGCCCAAACACCAATTACGGCACATACAAAAGCATCATCAATCATCTCACAAAAGTTCAACCCCTAGATGGAAAAGAATGGGTATGAACAATGCTTAAATTTGACATTTAGGCTTGTCTTTCATGTTTTATTTCGGCTCCACATAATTGTAGCACCCTAGCGCGTCAGGGTGCGCGAGCCAGGGGCTGGCCAAAAAGGAGCAAGCAGGCGCCGTGACGCCAGGGGGCAGGCAGTGCCCAGGTGGTGCCGGGCAGGGGCACCGGCGCCAGGCAGGCAGGCAGGCCGGGCAGGCCCAGGTGGTGCCGGGCAGGGGCACCAGCGCCAAGCGGGTGGCTTCGAGCAGGCCCAGGTGGCACCGGGAACCGGGCAGGTGGCACTGGGCAGCTTCACACCCACCTACACACATGTGAGTAAGCTGGTAAGTTTAGTTATATATAGGCACTGGTTTATCTCAGAGATTTGCTTATGGGATAAACCCTGGTGGCCGACACGTGGCACCAGGGCAAGCAGTTTAAAAAAAAAAAAAAAAACCTCCCTGCCTGGCCCACCCTGACATGTGTGCAGGGTGCTAAAAATAAGAGGAGCCGTTTTATTTCCATGATGTCTTTCACAATGTTCATGGCCTTCATGTGACATGCTTACATGAAACAACACATAGGGACATGTCACACACCAAATCTCTACTTGAAAAATGTCATAAGCCTAACTTGATTCGAGCTACATCACAACCTACTTTAGGCCTAGTCATGCTTTGACATGTGTACTTGTCTATTTTGTCTCTAATGCCAAAAATGGTCCTATCACCTAATTACACATAGATAGGTGTCTATAAAACTTCAAGTACACCTAACTCAACATGACTAAAATAGTTTTGTCTATTTTCCACACGTGTGAGATTTTCTCACAAACAAGAATTGTAAGATAACAAAGCTAGATTTTGCCATGTTTTCATAGTTTAGACGTTCTCTCCTTGTGTAACTCCCCATGACTTCATACCTAAAATAATGGTTGATTTCCCCCCTTCTTCACATCGGCCAAAATCGACAGGTTTTACCTTAGCCCTCCACTTGAATCTCTTTCCTTTCAAATCCGACTCTATTGGTGATAAAATCCATAACAAAGAGCTTGTCCAATTCATCCTAAATGGATTTGGAGATCAATACTCCAATCTTGTTCAAAGTTTTTCCATCTAAGATGACCTTCCATCCAGGGATAAGTTTTATATAGTGTTCTCAAAGCTGAGGAGAAGAGAGTCTAACATGTCAATAATATGGTGGGAAATATCCTTGCATGAGAGTGATGAGAAGGAAAACTTCTACAAAAAGAGGGGGTGGAAAGTTCCAACAAGAAACAATGAGGTGACCGTTTAAAGGGTGAAGAAGGTCAAGAAAACTTCAAGAGAAAGGATAAAAAACACAAGTCCAAGCTCAAATATTTCTAATGCGGCAAAAAGGATCACTTTGCATACAAATGATTTAAGAAAAACATGCACAAGGGGAAGGCAAGCAAGGTACTCTTGCAAATGAGGAGGAGAAATATGATGAAGAATAATCTTTGATGGCATAGATCACATCATCAACGAGCAAAGGCAACTCAAATGAAATTTGGTGACTAGATAATGGGGTAAATGTGAAATTTTAAGACCTAAAAATGATACTAAATTTGGATCTAGGCCAATAGTAGATGCACACTAATCAAATGTCAAATTTGTAGACAATTCTACACATAGAATCACTAGTTTGATCAAGATCACTGTAACATAACAAGATAATCAAAAGCTATTCAACACATGAAGATCTGTGATCCAATTCTATGTTAAAGAGAACCAAAAATAATGAGATAGCATTCACTCCAAGCCTTCCAAAAGTGGAATAACACTTAGGTTATGCTATTCTAGTGAAATCCTTGTTATTTATAGCTGAGAGTGATGACTATATCTCCTCTCTCTAGAGTGGTTTGCCCTAGCTTATCTAAACTTGTCCTAAACTAGTCAATCATAATGGCCAAAATTGCCAAGTAAAGCTAAAAATGAACTTTTGCATGAATGAGTGACTAAGTGAATTTGGACCCAACTTAAAATTGACCATGTACACTAGTAGAGAATAATCCAAGATGTGATGTATGCTTTATGAATAAGTCTTTTCCAAATGTTTTGGTGAAGATATCAGCCGCACATTTCCTTGAAGAAACATGCTGAAGCTCCACCTCCGTTGCCAACTCTTGACCCCTCACAAAATGATGTACAACTTCAATGTCCTTGCTCCTTGCACAAAAAAATCAAGTTTTTAGCCAAACTTTGAGCTGAAAGGTTGTCACAAAATATGGTTGCAGTCTTCTTATAATCTAGCAAGTGAAGATCCAATAGCATCCTTTTGATAAATAGCATTTCTATCTAGCCAATGCTTTGTACTTAGCCTAAGTTGAAGATATTGAGATAGTTGCTTGTTTCTTCGACATCCAAGAGATAGCTCCATACCCAATGAAAAAAGCATTTTTACTCATGGATTTCCTATCCATATGATCACTTGAAAAGTCTGAATCTGAAATTCAAAAGGGTTAGGTGTAAATCCACCATACATGATGCCAAAATCTCTAGATCCTAAGATGTATCTCAATACTCTTTTTCCTATCTTCCAATGAGACTCACTAGGATCATGCATGAATTGACTTAATCTATTAACACAATAGCTTAGATCAGGTCTTGCGATGGTTAGATATATAAGAGATTCTAATATTTTTCTATAGAGAGCAATGTCTTGGAAGGATCTTTCATTACCTCCTAGAGGTAGCTTTACATTTGATTTCATAGGTGTAGAATCAAATTTGCATTCATTTATATGAAACCTTTTGAGAATAGAGTTAACATACTTCTCTTGACAAATAAAAGTAGTTTTGGAAGTCCAACTCACTTCTATTCCTAAGATGTAGTGCAAGTATCCAAGATCATGGACCTCAAACTCATTCTTGAGAGCTATCTTGATATCATCTATGTCTTGCTTATTACCACCACTTAAAATAATGTCATCCACATTGATTAAAAGGATTAGTATGATTCATGGGTTGTAGGGGCAATAAGTAGGGTTGTGTGAGGACGCATTGCATAGATGACAATATTTGTGAGTCAACTTCAAAGTTTGCTTTAGTACCGAACACTCGTTGGAAGTGTGATTCTAGGTACAAATGGGACACCATTCGTTGTCTCATTGAGGATAGTCCTACTGATATGGCTCTACTTGAGGTGTTGCAGTATTCTGAAGAGCCTTTGGGTTTTGGTCAAACTGTGTTGTGAGCTGCTCCATCTGCTACTTGTGTAACTTCGTGATTTGTTCTATCAGCAATTTCGATTGGACAAGCTTGTAGAGGCTGAGATCGATGCAATTGAAGGGGTCAAGAAGAGTTGTGGTCCTTGGTGTGGAATCATTATCTGCTCCTTCATTTTCTTCTCTCATTGCATTTTCCATAGCTTCATACAAAGTGGCGTACTACCACTCATGTCGTTTAAGCTCTCTTCTGATGTGGTAACCCAGCTAGAAACCACATGATCACTGCATGATTAGGAACTACGGATGCATTACACTCTGATTGAAGATGCTTTATCCGTTCGATATAGTCTCGGACCCTTTCTCATTTTCCCATCTTGATTTTTTCAACAGGAAAAATGGGTATTCCAAGAACTCTCTTGGTCTAAATCAGGTGAAAAAGGCCACTTTGACTATTCCCATGTGGCTTTCTCTTCTATCGACTGCTTAAAGAACCAAGCTTGTATTGTAGCTACTAATCACATTGGGAACAACTTCAATTTCTCCTCAAGAGTCTGTTCTCCGTAGATTTCGCAGCCTTGTTCGTAGATCTGGAGGAATCTGATGGGATCTATCGATCCATCATATTTTGGCATTTCAAGACGAGGTGCCCTCCAGATTGCTTGGCTTGTCCTATTGGATCCATTTCGGCAGGTCCAACTTCAGCTTTGATCGATGTAGCGACAATTCCTGGTATGTTTGGCACTGAATTTTCTCTTCTTCTCAATACTAATCGTCCTGATATTATATTCATTCACTTGTTCAATCCAATAATGCTGGATCTTGATGGATGTGGTGAATGCAACCAAGATTTGATAGGATCTAATTACTTTTAGTTGACTATTATTGTGAATTTATCCCTTTTTCTTGGCTTTTTTAAGATATCTCTGTGATCTTTCTCAGATTGGCTTGAAATTTTTTTGTAGATGGATCTGAGGCATTTATCCACTGATGGCTGTTGCGAAGGTTACTCTGGCGAAGGTTCTTTGTATTGTATGATAGTCAAAAAATCAATTTTTTTAAAAGTCGTGAAGGTTACAAAGTAGTATTACAATTTTTTTTTGAATTTTACAAGGGTTTTTTTTTGTTTTTTTCACTATGCTACAATCTGGTTGGAAAGTAATTCTCATGGGCTTCTATGCAGGACTGGAACAGTGTTCTTAGGCTGTTGTTTCCAATGGTTTCTGAGAAATCAAAGTCCGATGAGGTTTTTAACCACAGATTTTACAGTTTTTGGTTTGGCTTGCGGATGTGTCGAGCCCTTAGAGGCTGTCTCAAGTCTCCACTACCTCCAAACACCTCCTCCGTTAGCTTCCGACAGATCAACAACAAAAAAACAAGAAAAATCACTCTAAACTACCCCCCACAAATCCATTCCACAAGCAAAAAAATAGAAAAACATGTAGAATGCAAGCAAACTAACTAGCAAGGAAATGCTAATCTATTCCTTGGCAACGACGCCATTGTTGGGAGTATCCACCTTCGGTTCACATGTCATGCTTGTTGGTATTGTTCCCAAGGGAATAGTGCTTCCCTTGCGGCGTTAGTTTGCTACACATAACACGGTCTATCTAACCACTCCTAGATTAACCACATCTAACTAACCACCCTACTTTAACCACACAAGCAACCACAATTAGGCAAGGGAGGTCTCTCTTACACCTTCTCCTCCAGTCTCTCCTCTCCAAAGACACGAATGTAACAAAAGAAACTAGTTAGAAATCATACGTAAAGGCAAAGCAAGAAAAAGAGAGATAAAGTTCCTGTATTAACATATAAATGAGGTACAAGAGGTGCCTTTTTATTCTTGGGGAAGGCCCTACCCTTGATCTCTGATTTGCTATTTACCATGGCAAGGATTCTAATCCAAGCCCTTTAAGTTAACACAAAAGGAATCTAATGGTACTAAGAAAGCACAAGGGGAACTCACATGTTTTATGTGAGTTCTAATTTGGGCCCTTTTAGCTTTTTTTATTAACAACTTGACTTCGGGACTCTAATGTAAGTTTTAGGTTTTATGCCCTAAGTCTTTTATTCCTAGGAATTACAACTTGCTACTTGTGCTCATTGGGTTGGGCTTATATGCACAGGATGCCAGTGCCCTCGCACTTATTACTTACATGTATAGTGTATCGTGGTGAGGCCCACTTGGTAAGCTTGGCCAACAGTAATTTAGTGGCGGACCCACTAATCCCAACAATCATATGCAAATTTTGGGAGAATCTTCCTAAAACTCTTTATTTACAACTTGACAACACACTACTAGAGAAAATGAAAATCAAACTATGTTGGCATACTTGTTGAATGCTGAAAGACAAAAAGAGTGTTTTAAGAATATAAAATAGGTTTTTTGTTGGTGGGCCATGTTCATGATCAAATATGTCAAATGTTCAATTGTTTTTTTGAGAGGCTTAGACTCAAAAAGGCATTTTCTTTACAATGTTTCAAAATATTGTTGATAAGGCATATACACGAAAACCAAGTGTGTCATTAATGTGACATACATATTCAGATTACATTGAGATGTCTAATGAGACAGAGCGTTGCCTAGTTAATATGCATGACAACTTTTATCATCAATTTCAAATCAAATGTAGTGAAACTGAGATTACATTATTGTGGGTAAACAATATTCAAGTTCGGTTTCATGGTTACTACTTGGTTCTATTTAATGTGCCATCTACTCAAGTAAAGGTTACAACATTGTCTCCTTTAAACCCATGTTAGAAGAACAAAATGGTCAAAGAGAACACTATGAGATTGATCCATTTGCCTCATAAAAAATTTTAAAATTAGCATTTAAGTAGCTTATCAAAATTTTGATAAATAATTTGATCGACATTGGTAGATGGACTTCTCTGAAAAACAAAAAGTCAGTTTGCTCAACCTTGAAGATGCATCTTCAGCTGAAAATTTTCAATGGCCTTTAAAGTTAGGAGCTCCAATGACAGCTGCCGAACTCTACAAAATAATGATTGATTGCTTCCAACTTGTGCAAAGTGAGGAACTTGAGATTTACTTAGGCTTAAGAAGAAATAGAAAAACTGTAAAACTTGCCAAAATGAAATGATGTGGTGATCTTAATGAAATTCAAAATAGGAGTCTTGATGCTCTTGTGGCTTCTTAAAATATTAGACATCTATTTTTTATTGAGAAAGTGCTTGGATCCATTCGAAACAATAACATGGTCCATTGGTTGTGCACCACGTCACTTGATGCCTTTTTTTGGAAGGTATGAGTTATAAATGTTGCAATTAGATCCGAAGGGCTATAGAGAATGATTATCAAAAAATTGACCAGGCACTGATGATTTGAATTTAGTTGATGTAGATGTTTTAACTTTTAATTTTGACTTGACTAGTCATTGAAACTAATTGGGTCAATCATCATTCTCACTTGAGTAGATTGATTTCATTTCTAGTATACTATGACCATACTTAAATTCTTAGAATATATTGAGTCTTACCTTTTTAATTTTATAGATGTTGTATCACTGTTTTTTTGTACAAAGTTAGTGTTATAGGCAATGTTTGCCTTTTGGCCATAAACTACCATAATTTATGTGGCATAATCAGAAGCAAATTAAAGAGAAATGCGGAATGGCTTGAAGATTATGTCAATCGTCCTATGATGCCATGAAAATTATAGAAGTGGCATGCCATTCTGCCTAATGTGTTGTTTGACCTTAAATTTTAGCTCGCCCTATTGGGCTCTCCAAAATTATTGACCAACATCATAGGGGACAAAATGGGCTTGTTCGTGCCCACCATTCCACAATACATTGTGCATCAATCAATTGGTGAAGCCTAAACATGGAGCACATGGGTTCTATATGCCAAGTTCCAACTATGCAGCCACCGAGGTTTGAACCTATGCTTAGTCTTATGTCAATACCGTGGTGGCTAGGGTTTGACCCTATGTTTGGTGATACACACTAAACAGAACACCAAGCACGGAAGATTGTATTTCTCAACTTGATTGAGGGCACATTTAGGGCCTCCTTCTCATCCAATGATGCAACAATATTTAAATATTTCATCATACATCATGATTATGGATAGATAATCTTTGATTGATGCTGGCCCCTCACTCAAGTTGATGGACACATTCATCCTCGCCTTAAAAATCAAGATTTGGCTTTTAAAGATCTTGGGAGGCCACGGTTTAAAAGATCTTAGGGTTATGGTCAATGTGAAGCTTTTGAAAGATGTGGATAACAACAGGTTGGCATTGTTTTATGTATGGGTTTGGAAGTGCAAAATAGTCATTAAATTATGAGTGATGAATTAAGAATTTCAATGCATGGGTATTCGCATTTCAGAGTAAAGCTGTGCATGTAAGTAGTACTTGTGTGGGAAGCAAAATAATGGGTGGGTTGTCTTTTATGTGGGCAGTGGGATCCACCTAAGCTTGTCCTTGGCATATCAATCTTAGGTCGGCAGATTGCAGACGTGAAACAGAATCACAGAGAAGCGAAACGAGGAACAGAGAGTGCTTCCAACTTTGTCCTTAGGATCGTTTCTCACACATGCAAAGGCATCTGGTGTGTGTGTGGAATGGACTGATTCTCATATCATGAGCTGCTTTAGCTGTTTGACGGATTCACAATGGATTATTGGAACAAGAGCCTTTGTGGGTCGCAGTAGAATTACTCCTTTAATCTGGCTTAGTTTATTGATTCGATAGTTGCCCTCACGGACTTGAGACACCTAAGAATTTGTAAATAATTCATCTTGAGATGTTGTACGATCATGTGCTAGATATATGCTGCCATTCTTCCAGAAGTAGCGAGAATCTAGATGATCGGGAAGCAGTTGAGGAGTTTTGAAGTATCTCAAGCATTTAGTTTGTTATGGAGGATAAGAGGTTGATATCTTGAACGAAAACAAAGTGCAGCTGGGTGTGACGGAAAAGCTTAGCGTCTTCATACTTGCAGATAGCTGCCGATTGCAGTTCAGCGCTTCTAAGCTTCTGTGAAAGGGCGTTTGTGTGGATATGTGTGTCATCACGAATTGTGATAACAGTAATTTCTTCAGTGATCCCCGGTGAGAAGATGGAAGCTCAGCCATAGCATCTCTTGGCAGTCGAGACTATTTGCTTCAGCCTACTCAATGGAATCTACCGATGAGATGCAACTTGAGAAAGCCAAGGTAAATTCTCCTCGGAAAAGCTTTTAAGTTTAATGTACAAAGAATTTTTTTTCAGTTTTCTGAATCGTGACGATTTCTTCCTCGCTATGATTAACAACAGCTTTGAGTTGTGGGTTAGCTTCACTTGGTAGTCTTTAGTATATCTGATTGACTATATGAATCTACGATCGTGAGACATTTTCGCCGTCCTGATCTTGTTTTGCATGTGGTATATTGCAGTCGGTCGTGCCTCTCAACACATGGATTCTGATCTCCAACCTCAAGCTTGCGTATAATATCACTCGTCGACCGGATGGATCGTTCAATCGTCACTTAGCAGAGTTCTTAGATCGTAAAGTAGGAGCTAACATCTCTCCCGTTGATGGCGTATCCACCATGGACGTAAACATTGACAGAGTTACTGGTGTGTGGGCGCGCATCTTCATTCCAGTCAACTTCCAAAGCGAGGAGTCACGGGAAGACAAGATCCCCGTCTTTGTCTACTTCCATGGCGGAAGCTTTGTGCACTCATCGGCCAATAGTGCAATCTATGACGCTGTCTGCAGAAGCTTTGCAAAACTGTGCAGGGCGATGGTTATATCCGTCAACTTTCGCAGATCTCCTGAATATCGCTATCCAGTGGCGTATGAAGACGGATTCACCGTTCTGAAGTGGATCCAGCTGCAAGCACTGACAGCCCTAGGCAACGCATGGCTTCCATCTAACGCGGACCTCTCTCACTGCTTTCTCGTCGGAGACAGTTCCGGGGCCAACATCGTTCACCATCTGGGGGTCATGGCGTCAACTGCAGATCTTTATCCAGTTTGCATTTGCGGCCATATCTTGTTAATGCCCATGTTTGGAGGAATGAAGCGAACTCCGGTCGAGATCCGCCTCGATGGTCAATACTTCGTGACGATCAAAGATCGAGATTACTACTGGCAGTCGTTTCTGCCCGAGGGTGCAGATAGAGATCATCCAGCCTGCAACATTTTTGGACCTTACTCCGAAGATCTGACTACCGTCCCCTTAGCTCCATCGCTGGTCTTGATCGCCAGCCTAGATCTGCTGCAGGATTGGCAGAAGGAGTACGTGCAAGGTATGCGTGATAGTGGGAAAAAGGTAGAATTGGTTGTACTAGAGCATGCCACTGTAGGATTCTTTCTATTTCCGAACACAGAACACTTCCACAGGGTAATAGACGCCATCTCTTCTTTCGTCAAACGTTCGATCTGATTCTATGGTGACAAATGCGCTAGCTGTTGTCGACCCCATGCGCTAGTTGTATAATTATGAGCGAGAGCTATTGTTTCTAACTCTGCTAACACCACTTCTCAGTTCTGTACGGGGTCACAGGGCTGAGAACAGACTATCATCATGGAAGTGATCCAAATGACTTGCTGTTTGGATGAAGATGTTTCCTTCTGTTAATTTTGTAGGGTGGATCTATCATCTCGTTGCCTCAATTTCGAGTGAGCAAAGAGTGCATGCAATTCTAACGTGAAAGAGGGGGGATCTGCTAATACAAAGACCTATATTTTGGCCCCACCCTCGCTCTGTAAAGAGGGTATATTCATATGTTGCATATTGACCTATCAATTTCTCTAGTTTGTATTCTAAGAATTTCTTTTTGTGCCATGTGATGTTACATATTTTATTGATGAATTTCTACCCTTGTGAATTATCTTTTGATTTGGGAAGATATTTCAAGGTAACTCAATCGTTAGTTGTGTCCCCACATGATTTTAGTATGGGCTCTATCAACTTGGTTATCGGGAAGAGAGAGAGAGAGAGAGAGAGAGAGAGAGAGAGAGAGAGAGAGAGAGAGAGAGAGAGAGAGAGAGAGAGAGAGAGAGAGAGAGAGAGATTCTGCATTTCTAATTTACTGCATCTAGTCTGGGCGAGCCACAGAGGGTTTCCTTTTGTACAATTTATGATCCCCTGGAGGTAATTTTCCATCAGAGTCTGCATGAGGAGATTCTTGCAGATCTCTGTTTCTTGGTCCGAGTGAATCAGAATGCTTTGCAATAAGTTTAATGTATTCTATCCATCGGTGAGTCAGAATTGCAGCATTCTGCCTGAAGTCACACCTTTGCTTTCTTATCGTCCCAAAGCATTCACTTTTAGCACCATTACTAATCTATTTTACATCATGCAATCCATTATCCAATGCACTGAAGCTCGTGGCTCGACATAAACATACCGACTGCGTTGTGCATAGCTATAGCAAGGATTCCAGATCCCTGTCAGTATCTTTCATCAACAATAAACAAAGTGAAGGTTAAGTCCTACAGCAGTTCTCACTCACCAAGCTTTCTAAATTGTAGACGTCAATTTTATGTGACCTAATGTGGATGCTTAGATTTCTCACCAGATTGTCAGTAAATGGGAGATGGGAGCACATATCTGAGATTTTTCTATCACATAATTACAAAATTTCCATTCATGTTCAATCACAGAACAAGCCAATGAGCTATTTATCAGTTGGCATGCTTGCTTTCTACGAACTAATTCGGACTCTGGCATACCTGAATTGTTAGACCACAATGCCACTTGTGCTTTCTAGCAAATATAATTGCATTGGAAGGATAAAATATAGAGGAATGCCAAAATTAAATTACTCAATTTGCATCATTAAGATGTCTATGGGAGAAAAGAGAACCCTAGTTTGCATTGGCAAAATTAGTGTTCATGTGGCACACTTTACATAGAGAACCCTAGTTTGCATTGGCAAAATTAGTCGTGATGTGGCACACTTTCATTCATTGAGAGCATAGGGGTTGGCATGTCTCCTCTTGAACATAGATAATGTTTCATTAAGCCATTCTCCAAATATGTCCCATATTGTTTGGGAGAAGGCCTACTACTACATGTGGCGACACGAGACTTGCTAGAGCTAGTAGTAGTAGTAGGCCTGCTCCCAATCAATATGAGTATGAGAGGTCTCCATTTACTAAGAGCTCCTCTTAAACATAGATGATGTGTCACTCAGCTATTCGTCGAGTACGTCTCATATTGGGAGTAGGCCTACTACAGTGGAGTAGCATGCTCGTGCTGTAATAGGCCTGCTCCCAACCTATATGGGACATCTCTCGTGCCTCCTACTGTAATAGGCCTGCTCCCAACCTATATGGGACATCTCTCGTGCCTCCTACTGCATGTAGTGGGCATGCTCCCAACCAATACATAGTACAAACATGGTTGCTGAGATGTTAAGTAGTGGATGTGTACGAAATAATAGGCGCAATGTGTCCTGCAGCTCAAGCTTGCTACATGCAGTAGTAGGCTTGCTCTCAACAAATACGTACTACGAATACGGTAGCTTAGATGTTAAGTAGTTGTTATGTACGTATCATGTTATAACTTGCTAGGCTGATTATATTGTGAAGACGGAGTTGCTAGATAATTTTTTGAATCTAAGCAAGACATTAACATCTTAAGTATATTTCTTTGATTTGTTTGAAATTTTCAAGTAGAAATTGCTTCATCTATATAGACCAACAACATGTAAAATAGATGAGTATCGGTAAGATGAGTTATTGTGAGATTCATTTGTTTTTTTTAATGTCTTAAGTTGCAAGAGCTTACACTATTACAATCACTACCACAAAAGTAGTTTTTATAATCATACAACTATAATTGCAATTTGGAATTTAAAATGACTAAGAATTGTGTATGAAATGATTTTGCCAACAAATAGGTGATCTTTATTTGATATTGGTTTCTTACAATGCTTTTAATAATTTGACAAAATATATCCGTCATTTTGGAATTTTGAAGTTGGCAAAAACTCACGAATATTCATGATCAATATTTACAATAAGATCATTAGTTAGAATGTTTCAGTATTCATGATCGGTACACGATCAGTATTCACAATAATCACAATCAGTATTCATGATCAGTATACATCCTACAAAAAAGACACTATTAGAAACAATAAAAATAGATAGTCAAAGAAATTACCAAAATATATTGTCGCTTGTCATATTTTGACTTCATTCAAGCATGCAAGAGCGCAATAAGAAGAAAGTAGAACATTGTGGAATCTATAACATTGTTAGAAACTATAGCAATGTTTTGTTTAGCACAATAACAATTTTTGGGTCTATTTCATCATTACTTGTCTAACAACATATGTGTGCCTAGACCAGCTCTATAAATATGCAAAATAACTACATATCCAACTTGCAATTTATTTGTAAATTAAAGTTGTTTTATTGAAAACATTGATTAACAATTTATCTGCATCTTTGAAATAAACAAAAAAAATGTCTAGGAATAGTGAGAGAGAGGGAGAGGAAAGGTGATCTTGAATCAGGTTTAGAGGTTATGAGTCAAAGGAGAAGCACATGGACTATTCAAAAGAGGCATGTTTGAATTTGATTTTTAAATTGCATTAATTTCTAGTGACCATGTACATAGATGACAACTACACTACGACAAGAACACTTTATGAAAGTACTGTACTTTAGGACCATAAATGGATCTACAAAAGATCCACAAGAGTGATTGGATGCTTGCTTAACAATCTATCAAAAAACTAGACACAAAAAAGTTGATCTAGATTGGCAATTTGACAAACAACAAGCACTAACAATCAAAAGCATTGATAAACATTGAAATCCGAGCCCACACGTGTGTACTACAGGCTGTAGTACGGCCTTCAACCTGAGAAACAAGTAGAAATTGATTTGGTCTCATTTGGATCACAAAAACTCAATGTACATAGTGAACTAGCTTGAGATTGCCAATGAGCTCCAAAAATTTTCTTTTTTCTCACTATGGAGAGAGGGAATACATAGCAAATTCGACTTCCTTCTTGAAGTTAGGTGGATTTCCAGCATGTAATAAGGAAGTTAACTCACTCTCCTTGACCTAAAATGAAACCCTAGTCTATTTCCTAGAGTTATGCTTGGTAGGTAGCTAGTTGGTCAAATTTTCACCTTAAACTTAGGTGTAGGTCCTATAAAGTAGGGATGACCACCAAATAGACATGACCAACTCTCTTGATTTGACCTAACCTACATTAGGATGGGTTTCCCATGTGGCATCATGGCCTCACATGTGTGGGACCCACTTGTGTACACAATTTACACTATTCTACATGGTTTTTGATCAAGCTAGATTTGCCAATTTTTGGCAATTCTTCACACTCCTCCTCAAATTTAGCTTGATCTATTTACAACTCTCTTGATAGATCAATGAAAGCTTTTAGAAGTGTCTAAAAAATCCAGCTACAAAGAAGGAACTTTTGAGACTCCAATAGAGAATGATGTCCATTAAGGATCTTTCACCACCTCTTAGAGGATCCCTTACAAGATGTTCCATAAATGTGTCTATATACATGTAGCACACTTCAAAACTAAACATGGATTCCAAGGCATTTTGTGCACTTGAAGATACATCAATTAAAATATTAAGTGCATAAATAATGTTGCCAAAGACAACTTGCCTTGCTTGATCCATATGATTGAGCCTTGATGGCTCCATCTTGATACTCAAGGTTCTTCTTGGAGTCCTCGGGTCTTGAGCTTGCTCCTCCACTTGACTTGACTCCAAACCATCAATGATATGAATAAGGTGTTGATCCAAATGTGCTTCTTCAAGTTTACAAATCTTCCACTCTTGAAAGATAACATTTCCACCATTGACAAATTCTTTGGCTGAAAACAAGTAGATTCTACAATCTCTACTTGAAGAGCAAAACAATACCATTATTCCTATCATTGAAATAGGATAATCTTTGGTCCTTACATTGGAATGATCATGCACAAAGCATGTGGACACAAAGATTTCCAAAGCAAATGATGTTTCATCTTTTATGACTCTATTCAAACTATTACAAAAATAGTTATCCAATGAAATTGCTTTATCAACAACAAATGTAGATTTCAAAACATCCCATTTCATTGTCTTGTCATACAAAGTAATAAACACCATGGATCTTAAAGATAAGAAACAAGTCACCTCATGTCTACTACTACTTTCCAAAAAGTATTCAAAGATAGTAGACTCTCCAATGCTCACCACCCTTGCAAGATGCACACTTGAATGGACAATTAGCATGCAATTTGATGACTCGGCCATTGTCATTGAGGACTCCCTTGAAACTCTCATGCTTTGAGGCTGATCCTCAAGATCTTCCTCCTTTTGATGCTCCTCCTCAATGCAAGCAAGATCACACTTTGCCAAGATCTCCTCTTGAGTGATCTCCTCCTTTGCCAAGCTCATTCTTTCAAAAGCAACACTAGCTTCCAACTTAAACAATCTTCCATGTTTTAATCCCTTTGCAATGCAAACATCATTCTTCAAGATGAATCAAACACCATGCTTAAAGTGGACATCCAAACCACTTTCTAAGAGTAGACCAACACTAAGCATATTCTTGGTGATTGATGGTACATAAAGGACATTTTCTAGATCCATGCATTTTGAGGATTCTAGACACAAAGATATGGTGCCAACACCATCTATCCTACACTCTTCATCATTTGTAGTAAAGACAAACTTTTTAGCATCATTGAATGAGTGTAAGGTTGAGAAAAAGTCCTTTTCACAAGACATGTGGGAGCTAGCCCCACTGTCGATCCACCAATTGTCTCTTGAATTGTTATTGCTTGTTGATGAGGATGTAGATGCCATCAAGAATACATCTACTTCATCCTCCTCCTCCTCCTTTGCAAGGTTTCCTTGTTTGTCCTCCTCCACTTGTGCTCTTAGCCTCTTGTAGCATTCAGATGCATAATGCCCCTTCTTTCCACAGAAGAAGCATTTTTGCTTTGACTTGTCCTTTGAGCTTGATGCATCATCCTCTCCTTTGGCCTCCTTTGGATGCTTCTTCTTTCCATTGGTCTTCTTTTTGCCCTTGAATGAGAAATTGGCTTTCTCATCACCATCCTGCAACGACAAGGAACTCATCCTAGATTTTGCATGGAGCATCCTACACTCTTCAACCACTAATACACTGTGAAGTTTTTCTATAGTTGGCAAAGTGTCTTGGATGGCAAAACTTTGGACCAAATTTGCAAAGTCATCTCCTAGACCATTAAGGACAATTTGTACAAGCTCTCCATCATGAATCTTCTCTCCAATGGAAGCCAACTCCCTATTTAGAGACTTGATTCTGAGTACATAATCCTGTGCACTCTCCTCACTTCTCCTCATGCTTTGCAAAATTTGATTTCTAGGCATAAGAACTCTAGAAGTGTTGCTAGACTCATAGATTGATTTTAAAGACTCCCAAGCCTCTTTAGCATTAGTACAAGCTGATACTTCTCTCAACAAATCATTGCTCACATTCATCTTCACACAATGAAGTGCAAGCCTAGATATCTTCTTGTATCTAGCTAACTCATGTGCACCTAGAGGTTCATCTTCATCTTCAATCAAGAACTCATAAAGGTCTTGAAGCACCAATAGTGACTCCATTCTAACCTTCCAAGTAGCATAATTTGTAGAATTCAACCTCTCACTAGCTTCTAGAAGGTATGCTCCAGCAGATCCCATCTTACTAGTGACTTCTACAAACAAGAAATAGATTTGATTGACTTGAAACTCACAAAGGTCTCACACTTGCAGTGTTTCACTCAAATTTGATTTCTAATCCAACAAATGGACTTATAATCACAGTTCTATCACTCCCTCACAAAGCTGGAATGAAGATAAGATGAAGTGAAAACTACTTTCAAACAAATCTTGCCAAGAAATGGATTTGATTGTCTCTAGAAACTCACTAAGGTCTCTCTCTTGTAGTTTTTCACTCAAATTAGATTTCTAATCCAACAAATGGACTTATAATCTCAGTTCTAGCACTCCCTCACAAAGTTGGAATGAAGATAAGATGATGTGAAATCTACTTACAATCAAATCTTGCCAAATTTGGCTATTTTTGGACAAAAAAATGACTTAATCTCTTTCTTCCTTCTTGGTGTACTTTCAAGACCTGTTTTTAACCTTAATAGGACTTGAAATCAGCCTAGATTAATTAGATTCCATGAAACAAATTCAAATCTAATCAATGGCAAATGATCTTGGTAGATTATCCTAGGATCTCCACCAAAAATTACACCAATAGCGCACAAATTGAATTTTTTTTGGATCAAATGAATACCATGCATTAAATGCAGGTTCAGAGGTGCCCACACATGTGGACAGTACGGATTTGGACCCCTACCAAGTTTGGGATCAAATCTCCTCACCAAAATCAAGATTCTAGCTTGCCCTCTCAATACTAGCTTTTAGCACCAAAACTTGCTAAAAATGGATTTGCATTAGATCAATGGCTTATGCTCTTGTACTTGGCTCTGATACCATGTGAAAGTACTGTACTTTAGGACCATAAATGGATCTACAAAAGATCCACAAGAGTGATTGGATGCTTGCTTAACAATCTATCAAAAAACTAGACACAAAAAAGTTGATCTAGATTGGCAATTTGACAAACAACAAGCACTAACAATCAAAAGCATTGATAAACATTGAAATCCGAGCCCACACGTGTGTACTACAGGCTATAGTACGGCCTTCAACCTGAGAAACAAGTAGAAATTGATTTGGTCTCATTTGGATCACAAAAACTCAATGTACATAGTGAACTAGCTTGAGATTGCCAATGAGCTCCAAAAATTTTCTTTTTTCTCACTATGGAGGGAGGGAATACATAGCAAATTCGACTTCCTTCTTGAAGTTAGGTGGATTTCCAGCATGTAATAAGGAAGTTAACTCACTCTCCTTGACCTAAAATGAAACCCTAGTCTATTTCCTAGAGTTATGCTTGGTAGGTAGCTAGTTGGTCAAATTTTCACCTTAAACTTAGGTGTAGGTCCTATAAAGTAGGGATGACCACCAAATAGACATGACCAACTCTCTTGACTTGACCTAACCTACATTAGGATGGGTTTCCCATGTGGCATCATGGCCTCACATGTGTGGGACCCACTTGTGTACACAATTTACACTATTCTACATGGTTTTTGATCAAGCTAGATTTGCCAATTTTTGGCAATTCTTCACACACTTGATGGTACATCATGAATATTGTTTAGATATTTTGAAAAAAAAAAAACTTTTTACATTAAAAACCTAGTTCACTGAATAATGTTTCATATGACGTGAAATTATGCAAAAACCTGGTCCTTCAAAGACTTGTATATGTAAATAGACAAATTACTACAAAATGGACTATATTAGTAAATAACATCATGTTTATGGGGGTGTTGTCAAGAAGCAATAGGAGCTAAGTTTAAATGGCATAGACAATGTTTACTAATTATAAAAACACTATGATCTCAACAAGGAGATTGTTGGATTTCAAAGCTCAAGTGGAAACCCACTTTTTAATGAGCAGTTTGAAGCTGTAAATACTCTGGAAAAAACCAAAAAATTGAAAAGATATGAACAAAAGATCAAACCTTGTTTTTGTGATCTGGACCTAAGTCGAATGGATTGAATCGGGTCAGAACTTATTCCGATCTAGCTCCTATATTGACCCGACATCGATGTTGACCTAGGACCTATATTGACCCGGCACTTATTTTGACCCAAAAGCTATTTTGATACTGTCAATACTTTGTCGCAATTAGAGGACGTGGTTGGCTTATCTACTATGTACATTTTGACTACCCTCTACAACGACTGCTATCTAACATAGGACGGATCAAGTAGAACTATTAAAAATGAATAATCATACTTTCTTGTATTTAGTTGATTGCTCTACAATGATCATTAAACTATATATATCATTAGATAGACCATCTGACAAAAATGAACGAAAAAGTGCTGAAGTATATTGAAACTCATGCCAACCAGAAGTGTGTGCTTCACACTCATATACTCTGATATATTCAGATCAATTTTGTTTCAATTAAGAGTGCAATTTTATCTCATACTATTGTTTTCTTATTGCATTGATGTACTACTCGATCAATCTTCAATCTCACTAGCTATCTGACACACTACTGATCCAACAACAAGCTCGTGTTATCTCTTCTATTGATCACTCTCAATATCAAGGACTCTTAGATCAGCCATATCATATCAACCCAGACTGCCAAGGATGCTTGGGACATCTTAGCTACTCTCTATGACATCAGAGATATTACATCTAAGCCCCATTTTAGAAATGAATTTTTCACTCTCAAATTGTTTGAAGCTGATTCTGTATTGGCCCATCTTATTACATTAAAAAATCTAATGGAGGAAATGACTGCCACTAGAAGATACCAATGCCATTATGATTCTATTATCAAGTCTACTAGAAGCATATCATAATTGGATCATGGTGATTTCTACTCGGCAAGGCCTCACTCTTACTAGAGTAATCTCTATGCTACCTCAAGAGAAGATCAGAAGAAATGGATCATTCTCCAACTCAAGGTCAGGTCCTCATGCTCTATATTCCCAGAAAAATTAGAAGTTTAGATCCAAGAGATATGCAAGGTCAGACCATTCTGATAGAAAGAGAAACTAGCAGCCAATATCAAATTCAGGACCTTCATCATCTCAACCAACACAACAACTATCTTGAAAATATCGCAAGAAGACTGGTCATGTCATCAAGGACTACAGAACACTCGAGTATAACAATGAGAAGAAGAAGCAGTTTCACCAACAAACCAATGTTGCAACTACCAGTCAAGCACCTCAATCTCAAGAAGAAGATGAAGTTGCCTTTATGACTAAAGCTGAAGAACTCCAAGATGACAATTTTTGGTATTGGGACTCATGAAAAACTCAACACATGACTCACCATTTCGATTGATTTCATGACTTCGAGCCATTCACTTATCCTAGAGTTGTACAATTAGGAGACAACTCATCTCACAACATCAAAGGTGAAGGCATTGTCAAGATTGAGTTCCAAAATAATGATGTCAAGTTTCTAATGTTCGACATGTATCCAATCTTACAAAAAATCTACTCTCAGTTAGTAGAATTGTCGATTCTAGTCATAGGATTGAATTCAATACAGAAGGTTGCACTATTCTTGAGAAATATAGGAAAGTTTTAGCTTTTGGTAAAAGGTGTGGCTATCTTTTACCAAAAGTATGGCTACATTTACAAATTAAACCATTGCTATTCCACCAATAGTCAAGTTCTTTACACTTCTAATTCTGAGTCGACTGATATGCTTTGGCATTTTAGATTAGGCCATTTAAATCACAATAGTATCCAGCAAATGTTGAATGTGAAAATAGCACAAGATCTGCCTTCTATTAGTAAATAAACTTCTCACATCTGTGAAAGTTGTATTATCTGCAAACATTCTAGAACTCCATTTCATATCCATTCTTCAAAAGATTTACTAGATCTTGTACATGGCCCTTTCTAGTCCTGTGTAGACTTCTTCACAAGGGGAGCCACTTATTTTCTAACATTCATTGATGGTTTTTCTAGAAGAATTGTGACTTCTTTTCTTAAGAACAAATATGTGAAGCTTTCAATTATTTCAAATAGTTCAAGGCATTTGTTGAAAATCATACCTCAGACAAAATCAAGACTCTATGCACTGATGGAGGAGAGAATTCATTTCTAATGAATTCAGAGACTTTTGCAAGGCACACGGGATACATCAACAATTTACTACGAGCTATTCACCTCAGTCCAATAGTATACTTGGAAGCAAGAATCGAACTCTCATAGAGAGTACAAAGAGCATGTTGGCCCATGTCTCCCTTCCTAAATGATTTTGGACATAAGCAATATCTACTGCTACTTATTTTCAGAATTGATCCATTACTAAGGTTCTCAACAACAAGACTCCTTATGAGGTATGGACATGTTCGAAACCTTCCCCCAACAATATTAGAGTCTTTGGATGTATTGCATACTCTCAAATACTTGTTGAGCTGAGAAAGAAGCTAGATAATATTAACAATAAATCGATTTTCATAGAATGCTCTCCCGACTACAAACAATACAAGCCCTACAATCCATGTTCACAAAAGTTCTATACAATTAGAGATGTAATCTTTTTTGAGGATCAATTCTAGAACCTCAAGGGTAAGGCTCTAGACGAGATTCTCACTTCAGATCTTAAGGTTGATGATCCGAACATCAATTTTGACTCAGACGATGAGTCATTAACTCCTCAACAAGTCGAACAACATCTTGAAAACCTTCCAAGGACATCTCCTCTTTGGCTTGAGGGCATTGCCTTTTGGATAATTTGAGACCTAGATCCATGGAAATGTACAAGCTTGCAATTCATAAAATTGAATTTTGAAAGCATGTTGAAGATTTATCTCTACTGAGTAATGTAGATAGCTTCTTGTTTCTGTCTCTATGGATTTGGATCCCAAGATAGTAGTGAGCTTCTCCTAGGTCTGTCATTTTGAATTCTTGAGATAACATCCTCTTGGCATTCTTTATCATTTTCATATTATTGCTAAATAGTAATGTATCATCCACATATAGTGTGATGATTATAAATGATTCTTGAATGGCCTTGAAATAGACATTGCAGTCTACAAAGCTTAGTTTGAATCCTTGTTCGATAAGAAATGAGTTGATTTTTTAAAACCATGCTCTTGAAGACTATTTTGAGCCATGTAATGCTTTGTGGAGTTTGCAGACTCGATCTTCTTTGCCATTAAGCACATAACTCTTTGGCTGAATCATATATATGTCTTCTTTGATAACTCCATTGAGGAATGATCTTTGTACATCTAATTAACGTACCTCAAAGTTGGTGGTAGCAGCAAATGATAGTAGCAATCTTATTGAGGAGTACTTGACCACTAGGCTAAAAGTTTCAAAATAAATTGTTGGGAATTTTTGAAAATTCTCTTGCCACCAGTCGAGCCTTCTCTTTTGTCGATGCTACCATCTATCCTGTACTTGATCTTAAATATCCACTTACAATCGATGATCTTTCTGCTTGCAGGCAGATTAGTGATGGTCCATGTGTTGTTTTTTACTAAAGAATTGTAGTTTTTATCCATGGCTTCTTTCCAAAGGTCATAATCACCTTGTGTAAGTGCTACTTTAACTGTCGTTGGCTCTTGTGAAAGATATTGAGCATACTCATCAATGAATCTGACAAGCTGAGTTCAAACTCTTGTAGACCTTCTAGGAGGTGCCTTTGTTGGGTTGGTTGCTCCTGAGTTGCAGCTTCTTGTTCTTCTTCTGAATCAATTTTTATAAGCTAGATACTTGAAGGAATGAAAATTGTATTTCGATATTCATCAGTATTCTGGGCAAGAACATCAAACAATACTTTGTCCTTGCCCTTGTAGTCAATAAACTAATCTTCAAGAAATTTAACATCCCTACTAGTTGAAAATCTTACATGTAGCGGATCATACAGCCTATACATGCCATTTGAAGAAGAATAACCAACAAAAAATATTTTAACAAAATGATCATCCAGTTTCTTCCTGGTGTCTTTAGGAATATGAGCATAACCAGTGCATCCTAATGAAGGCTTGGATATAGTCCAAACTTCATAAGGAGTCTTACTGTTAGATAAACCTTTGGTTGAAAATAGATTTTGCAAATAAGCTGTTGTAGAAACACCTTGCTACCAAAAGGATTTGGGAAATGCATACATTTGGTAGATTCAACTAAGGTTTTGTTCTCTCTGCAAGTCCGTTGGACTAAGGATATTAGAAAGCAGCAAGTTGTTGTTCGATCTCATTGGTCAAACAATACTCCTTAAATGCATTGAATATATATTCACCACCATTTTCAATCCTAAGAGCTTTGATTTTTCTTATTGTTTGTAGCTCAACATGCTCTTTGTAGGTCTTGAAGAAATGGCAGGCTTCATATTTGTGCTTCATAAAATATGCAGTAGCTCTACTCGAATAGATGTAATAAAGAATCTAGCACCAAGTAATGATGGTGTTTGCATTGGGCCACATATATTTAAAGAATTATGTCTAAAATATTTCTATATACATGTTCTTGATTTAATTTCAAAGGTCTTCTAGCCTGTTTTCCTAGCTTTGGCTGACTAGAGGGTCGAAGTTACTACTTCAATAATCAAAATCAAGAACTAAAGAATGTTTAGACATATTAGCAATAGATACATGATTCAAATGCCCAAGTCTATTTTTAAAAATGCAGCAAAATAATCTCATTTGATCCTAGAAATGATGGAGAAAGCACCTACTTAAGATCCAATCAAGATCTAATAGCTAGATTACTAACCAATGCATTGATTTCTAGCTTATCTTGGCTTGAACTCCACAAATTGGCTAAACTCTTCACACGTGTGAGTGTACGGCCTGCTGCTACTTGTGTATTGTACCTGCACCTTGAACCTCATCTAATGATTACAAAAATCCATATGTCAATAGCAATCATCATTCAAAAGATAGACAAAAACTAGTAATGAAGGAAGATCTTGATTTTACTCATAATTGGATGGATGATCCATCACATATTTATACATAAGTGCCTCGGTTTGAAGAAAACATAGACTTGCTGAAGATATCAACAACACATTCACTACTTGCCACATGCTCCAAAGATGCCTCCTTTGATTGCACCTTTTCTCTCACAAAATGATGAGAGATCTCAATATGCTTTGAACTTGCATGGAAGATTGGGTTGGTTGCAAGGTGTTGGGCTGAACTCATGACTTTCAGCTCCATAAGTAGCCTTTTGATCCAAAGAATCTCCTTTGTAGTGGTAGTGAGAGCCTTGTACTCGGCCTCGATAGAAAAAAGTGAGATAATTTCTTGTTTCTTTGACAACCAAGAAACAACTCCTCCACCAATGAATGTTGCATAGGCACTTGCGGACTTTCTATTCCTTTTATCACCTGCAAAATCCGAGTCACTAAAGGCATGAAAATCAATAATATCTCCTCTATAGAGAATTCCATGATCTAGAGTGCTCGAGAGGTATCTCAAGATCCTTTTTGCACTTTTCCAATGTATGATCAATGGATCTTGCATATATTGACTTAGCCTACACACACTAAAGCATAGATCAGGCCTAGTTATGGTGATCCACATTAAGGAGCCTATAAGTTGCCTATAAAGAATTGATGTCCATAAAGGATGCTTCATCACTTTTATTAAGCACTTTTACATCTTGTTCCATTGGTGTTTCTACATGCTTGCAATCTTGCATCTTAAATCTATTGCAAAAACTTTGAGCATACTTAGATTGACTACTGAAGATGAAATCTGAACCTCTAAGTACTTCTATGGTTCTTCAAAACTTGAAATGAGTGCAAAGGATGAAGATGGATTACCCTCGGCTTGCTTGCCCTTGTCTTGGTATGTGAGCCTCATTGGCTCCACTCTTACCCTTGATGACCTCCTTGGAGTGATTGGTACACTTGGCTCTTGCTCCTCCTCAAGGTCTAGATTATCTTGATCCTCGGCCACCTCCCTCTTGATAGGTGATTTGATTGAGCATCAACAAGTTTATGCATCTTATTCTCATCAAATATGACATCTCTAGAAACCACAAACTTTTTTGAAGATGGAATGTATACCTTGTATCATTTGCTTGCATTGCCATGCCTGAGCATGATCCCTTTCAATTGATGATGGATCTTCCTTGGTCCTTGTCTCCAAAGGTGTATGCACATAGCAAATGCATACAAACACCCTTAAGTCCTTGAGATTGGGCTTCCTCCCATTAGACTTTGTACTTGCAAAGTGTACATCCGAGTGGATCAACTCAAGTTGATGAGTTGACTTTGTGATGGAGCTTGAGAATGATTTCTTATGTGCCTTTGAAAGGGCACTTACTTCACACACTTTCTCCTCTCTTACCAAGGATCTTGGAAGTCCTAAGGCAAGCTCCTCCTTGCACATGACCTCCATTGAGCTTGAGTTGATGTGGCCAAGCCTCTTGTGCCACAAATCATAGTTGGAAAACTTGGTCTCCTCGGCTAGCATCACAACATTAGCATCCACATAGGCATCTAGTTTGAACAATCTTCCAAACCTTATGCCTCTAGCAATGATCTTGCCATCCTTCTCGATGTTACATGTATTTGTGGTAAACTCCACAAGAACTCAAGCAATTACCCTACACTAAGCAAGTTCTTAGTGATGCTAGGAATGTACAGTACACCATCTATCTTGATCTTACTTGAAGATCCCAAGCACAAAGGTATTCATCCTATGTCTTCTACCTTACAAGCACAATCATTTGCTGTAAAAATTGACTTGATAAGACCATCATAGGTAGATAAGGTTGAAAAATACTCCCTTTTACTTGTCATGTGGGGGCTAGCCTCACTATCTATCCACCAAGGGTCTTCTCCTCTCATGCTTGAAGATGAGAAACTTGACATCATGAGAGAGTCTTCATGTGAGCTCTCCTCTTCTTCTTGGCCTAGGTTTTCTTGACTTTGAGCTTGCTTCCTCTTGAAGCACTCGGAGGCATAATGCCCCATCTTGCTACAAAAGTAGCACTTGATCTTTGACTTGTCCTTCTTGGGCTTGCTTGATCTTGTTGCACTTGAAGATCCTTCTTGATCTTCACCTTTGAATTGGTTCTTCTTGGATTTGCCTTTGCTCTTGATAAAAAGGGCCTTGTCATCTCCATCATTGAGGGAGAGCTTCTCCATCATTGACTTGATATGAGTTCTCCTACTCTCCTCGGCCATGAGAACTCCTTGGAGACCTTCAAGTGAGGACAACTTGCCCATAATTGCATAGCCTTGAACCAAGTCAACAAAATCCACACTTAGTCCATTCAAGAATAGTTGAAAAAGTTGACATTCCTTAATGGAATCTCCTATGTAAGCAAGCTCCTTGTTTAAGTCTTTAACTCTCAAAAACATATGAATGACCACTCTCTCCCTTGGCTTGAAAGTGTTGAAGGATTTGGTTCTTCAAGGACAACAACCTTGAAGTGTTCTTAGATTCATATTTTTTTTGAATAGATTCACATGACAAAACAATAGAGAACACACTATTGGAGAAACCACCCAACCAAGTAGAAGCAACCAATCAATCTCTAGAAGCTTCACCCCCAAGCCAAGGATTAGGAAGCATGAGAGTATAGAGAGATTCTGGCAATGAATCCACAAAACCATCATGGAGTAGGACGAGTTTGGCCTCCTTATATAAGCTCTAGAACCCCCTTGTGCATGTGGAAATGCAAGGTCCTAACTCCCCTATACATAGATTCCACTATACATAGAGTCTCTATACATGGATTCTCTATACATAGATTGTTATTGATACTCTACACATGCATATACAGTCCCTAACCTTGTACTAACTCCAATTAGTGTGTCTAGGCCTCACAAGGTTATTAATTACTGCCACGTCCAGTATGGCTTGATTCACTGGAGTACCATGTATCCAAGTGTAGGACTATATCAAATCCTATATACAGGACGTGGACATGACATTCTTCCCCGCTTAATCTGGTTTTGTCCTCGAAATTGGAAAGAATTACAGGAACAGTTTCTTAAACTTTCAATATTAACCTTGAAAATCATCCCACATGGACATTAGATTTTGACGTCCACTTGGATGTCAAAATGCAATACCCAAAAGCCTACATAAACGACATCGTTCGACGGCTTTTCAGTCACATGGAAGACAATGCTAATGTCGATTTTTTTATGGATAGAGAACCTGCCAAAATCGTCCGCAATGGATGTTCAATGGACAATTATCTATCATAATGCAACGGGTAACTCAGAATCCAAGGTCTCATATCATTTATTAAAAAAAGTAATGCCTAAAAAATAGAGCACTATTTTCAATAATGAGCTATATTTTGGAGCTACTGGAGTGACATTCTTGATGTAAGATTTGATTACAAATTGCAATTGTATAAATATCAAATATGAAGTACATTGCATTGCATTGCTTCATTGGTACATTGCACATTGTTTCACTTTATATTGATTATGTTATCAAAAAATGTACATTGTGAGCTACATTGTGCATTGCACTTCTTAGTGCAACATTGCATTTGGATTCTTGCTATGACATTGCATTGCATGTTTCATTTTAACTTCTTGAACATTGCACATTCTTGAAGTGACATTGCACTTCTTGGTGCAACATTGCACATAGCAAAATGCATTGTGCATTCATGCATTAGGGTTTTACATTCAATGTAAACTACATTATACATTACTAAAATTAAAAAATGCATTTCACATGAAAAAGCACAATAAGCTTTTAAAGCAACAATATATTATTCGTGCCAATTAATGTATTACAAACTTGCTACTTTTGCAGTCTATGTGACTTGATATAACTACATATGATCTATAATACAAACTATAATTTAAACCTAATCTACTCGTCTAAACTACTCCTCATCGCCACCACAGCCATCGTCGTCTCAACACCCGCTCTACATGTGAGCATAAACAAACAAAACAAATGTGTTGTTTGAACAATAAGTTTATATGTTCCAAAAAATGTACTCGTGGAGGATGACCCTCACCCTTCAATTTATCGACTAATGCATCGTATGACTCCTTGAATGCAAGTCTCACTCCTCTTTAGTGGGGAGCCTGCCATCTATCCATGCAACTTAGGATTTAAAGTTTTGGGTTGGGTCCCCCCTTGAAAATCAAGATGCATACTTTCCAGAAGTTTAGAAATCTTGTTTTGTTGTTCTTTGGTAGTTGAAAATAAGAATAACTAAGCTTCTTGTGCTTGGTTTTCCAAACAAATTAAAACATTCTCCAAGAATTTGAGTTGTATCTTGTGCACACCCTTCAACTGCTAGCTTTGTATTGACCATAGATGCACCGCGATTCAGAAACGCGTTTCGAGATTTTCTTAGAATTGCGCAGAATCGTTTTTTTTTTTTTGAAATTTTTTTAGGCAATATGGGTATTAGATGAAAGCTCTGATTGAGAGCGTTATGACTGTGTAGTTTGTCGACTGTTTCGGGTGCCGTTGGGGGGCAACGCCCCAATCCCCCCACCGAGGGGGCGGACCCCCTGTTTCTCGGGGGACTACCGCCCCCCGAACCCCCTAGAGCTTCCTACTATATAGACACTGTAGATAAAAATGCTACCGCCCCCCCGTAGATAAACATAGGGTCCAAATGCGCGCCAAGAAGGGCCCAATATTTATGCCCCCAACTGTATGCACATTGCACTCTACGGGAGTAGAACTCATGTCTACAAAATTAAGCATGCACAATAAACTAGACACAATAGTGCCTCAAAACACACTTCAGAATTGACTTGCTAGAACATGTAAGTGTTGAAATAAATGCCTATTTTGCCCCTTAAGGCTTGTACACTTGTAACTTGTAAGTTGTGCATAAGACATGGGAAAAAAACATTTATGTACATAGTACACCCCACTTGTGCTAATTAGGCAAGTAAATCAAGTAGGTTAAGGACCCATGTGGGTTCTAGAGCTAGAATTAGCAAGACACCACCTCTATACATAACATGCTATATGTAGCCCAAACTTTGGAGGGGTTTCCATGCCCTACTACACTTTGAATATTCATTCATGTTGTGTGAGCTTTGAAGTCCTCTCTCTCTTGCTTTTGTGTTCTACTCCATAGCTGGTTTTCTGAAGCTTTCAGAGTGTGCTTACTATGCTGTTATGATACTCCATAGCTAGGCCTTGGAATTTGACATGGTATCAGAGCAGGTTATGTTGCTTGTGGTGTGGTGAAAGCTTGGACCTGTTTTTGATCAGATTCCTGCCATTCCTGGAGAGCAGCTTACCTTTGAGGAGGGAGCACTTTTTGTAGGGGCATCTGATCTCTGTGCTATCTGCATGGTTGGAGTACTGTTGGCAAGGGGAGTATAGGGAGCCAAAAAGTTTCTAATTTGAGACAAAAAATTTTGAGTCTTTTTGGACAGCCAGGACTGTAGGAGGGCGCTTTCTACAGTGGGGACTTCAGTGAAAGTTCCGAGTGGATCTTGGACAAGGGCTAGGACAGCCATACAGGGGGATAGTTTCAAATCCAGAAGCTGAGGGTTATTGAGCAAGTGGCTGCATACCCTAGTTGGGTGAAAACCCCAGTTTGCCTTTTGTGTTTTATTTCTATCCAGCTATGTCTAGTCTTGCAGAGAGCATGCTGAGTGAAGCCAGCCGGCTTGATGGCACTAACTTTAGCATATGGAAATTTAAGATCAAGAACATTCTTGAAGACAGAGAATGTTGGAAGCTTGTGACAGGTGAGAAGCCTGTTCCAACATCTGAACTTGAACTTAAGGACTATATCAAGAGAGGGGAAAAGGCACACAGATCAGAACTTTGTGATGATGATATCAGTGAGAGAGAAGATCCCTACCTATGAAGAAGTCTATGGTCTCTTGTTACAGGAGGAGATGAGGAGAGTTAATCTCTCCAAGAGGGAAGATTTCCAGGAGCATGCCTTTGCTTCTAAGAAGAAGCAAAATCCAGCTAAGGATAAGAAGAAAGGTAAAGGCAAGAACAAAGGAACACCACAAACACTTGAGCAAGGAATGGAGAACTTGCAGATGTCAGAAGCACAACCCTCCTCGAATACTTCTTCCACACCTCGAAGGAAGGGGAATTGCAATTACTGTGGTAAATATGGACACTTTGCTTTTGAGTGCAGGAAGAAGCTTGCAGACCAAAAGAAGGGCACAAAGAAGCAAGGAGGAAATGTTGTTGAGAGTGTTGCAAGAGAGGAGCAGAGTGACATAAGGCAAGCTGAGTTATTTATTCTCTGTTGGATTGGCTTCACAAGCTACAACAGGTGGTTGGTACATTGACTCAGGTGCTTCAAAGCACATGACCCCTCATAGGGATTGGTTTGATACCTTTGTGGGGATTAGTGATGGACAAGAGGTGTGCCTAGGTGACAACTCAACACACAAGGTCAAGGGAAAGGTCACAGTACCTGTAAAGCTTCCATCAGGAGAAGTCAAAGTCATTAAGAATGTCTTATATGTACCAAGACTTGCTAAAAATCTTCTTTCAGTAGGAGCTATCACTCAACAAAATATGAAAGTAGAATTTGATGCTACTTCTTGTCTTGTGTTGGACTTGAGTGATAATATGAAGGTTGTGGCCAAAGGATTGCAGGAAGATAATCTATACAGGTTATACACTTCTATCCCTAGTCAGCATGCTTATACAGCAAAAGGAAGGGATGTGGATAGGTTGTGGCATGAGAGGTATGGACATCTTGGCTACCAAAGCATGCAGGTGTTGAACCAGCATTATATGGTGGAGGGGCTTCCAGTTGTTAAGCCAAGCTCTTCAGTTTGCGAGGCTTGCGCTATGGGAAAACAACAAAGACATAAGTTTCCCAAGGAAAGCACCACCAGGGCAGCAGGCATACTTGACTTGATACATTCAGATTTGTGGGGGCCAACCCAAACAAAATCTGCAGGGGGGGCATATTACTTTATGACCTTTATTGATGACTTCTCACGCAAGATTTGGATTTATTTCTTGAAGTTAAAATCTGAAGCATTCAAGTACTTCCTGCATTTCAAAGCTTTGGTAGAAGAACATTCAGGAAAGAAGATAAAGATGCTCAGGTCAGACGGTGGTGGAGAGTTCATTAAGACAGAATTTGTGGAATTCTGCAAGGCCAATGGGATCAAAAGGCAGCTTACAGCTCCTCATACCCCTCAGCAAAACGGCGTAGCAGAGAGAAAGAACTGAACTATTGTGGAGTGTGCAAGGTGCATGCTCAAGGCAAAGGGGTTGCCCAACTCTTTTGGGGACGAGGCAATGCACACAACAGTGTTTCTGTTGAATAGAAGTCCAACAAAAGCTGTGGAAGGCAAGACTCCAAAAGAGGCATTTAGCGGCATTAAGCCCAAGGTAGGCGCTTTGCGAGTGTTTGGTTGTACGGCCTATGCCCATATTCCCAAGGATAACAGGAAGAAGCTGGATGCAAAATCAGCAAAGAGTATTTTCTTGGGATACAGTGAAGAAAGCAAAGCTTACAGACTTTACGATCTTACTAGCAAGAAAAGGATCATAAGTCGAGATGTGATCTTTGAAGAAGATCAAACGCCTCCTATAGAGGAACTTGAGATGGAGGATGGTACAAGTGAATTTGTGCCAATACTTGATGACCCACATCCATATATTGGGGAGCCTCAGGATGATCATATGAGTGATCAAGAGGAAGAATCCGAGGAGGCTAGGAAGCGGAAGGAAAGGGGCAAATCTGTTGAGTCCTATTCACCGTCTTCATCACCAACTGCAAGGAAGAAGTTTCCCAAGTGGTATTGGCAAACTGTGCAGGATGGTTTGATATTGGATGAGGGAGAGAGCAGCAATCCAGGGGCTAGGAGGTCTCAAAGGCAAGCCCAGCAGCATGAACACCAGGAGACAAACTATGCACTTATGACTACTATTTTGGATTCACAAGATCCACATACATTCGTTGAGGCAGCAGATGAGAAGGTATGGCAACATGCTATGCAAGAGGAGTACAACTCCATTCTCAAGAATGATACATGGGATTTGGTGAAGTTACCAAAAGGGAAGCGTCCTATTGGCTGTAAGTCGGTCTACAGGACCAAATACAAATCTGATGGGAGCATCAAAAAGCATAAGGCAAGGCTGGTTGCTAAAGGCTATGCACAGAAGGAGGGCTTGGACTATGATGAGACGTTTGCACCGGTAGCTAAGATGACGTCTATCATGTTGGTTTTAGCATTGGCTGCATTTTTTGGTTGGGAGGTCCATCAAATGGACGTGAAGAGTGCTTTTCTTAATGGACAGTTGGCTGAAGAAGTCTACATGGAACAGCCACAAGGTTTTGAGGCTAAGGGCAAGGAAAGTATGGTATGCAGGCTTAAGAAGGCCTTATATGGTTTGAAGCAGGCACCCAGGGCCTGGTTTAGTCGTATTGACGACTATTTTGCCAAGGAGCAATTCATAAAGAGTCAGTCGGATTGCAACCTGTTCGTGAAGGAGGAAGATGGGAACATTGTTTTGATAGTTCTCTATGTGGATGACTTGGTCATCACGGGTAACAATGGGCAACTTATTGAAAAGGTGAAGGCTCATTTATCAAATGAGTTCGAAATGAAGGATTTGGGCTTAATCCACTATTGTCTTGGTTTGGAGGTTTGGAAAAAGGAAAATTGTGTGTTTATTTCCCAAGCCAACTATGCATGTGAAGTTTTAAACAGGTTCAACATGCAGGATTGCAAACCCGTTTCCACGCCCATTGATACCAGCAGTAAGCCATCCAGAGATGATGACACTCCTTTTGTGGACGAGACTCTTTATAGGCAGCTTGTGGGTAGCCTGATTTATCTCACCACTACGAGACCAGACATTTCCTATGCGGTTGGTGTAGCGAAGCCAGTTCATGAGTTCTCCAACTGAAGCACATCGGAAAGCAGCCAAGAGGGTTTTGAGGTATGTCAAAGGGACAACCTGCTATGGGATTGAGTAAACAGATGACGGAAAGCTTCAGCTTGGAGGCTTTACTGATTCGGTTTGGGCAGGTGATAGGGATGATCGAAAGTCGACCACAGGTTACACTTTTAACCTTGGTTCAGGGGCCATTTCTTGGTGTAGCAAGAAACAGCCCACAGTTACCTTATCATCGACAGAGGCTGAGTACAGGGCAGCGACAAAAGCTACATGCGAGGCAATATGGCTCAGGAGACTTCTTGGGGAGGTGCAGATTCCACAGGATGGTCTTACTATTCTTCAGTGTGACAGCCAGAGTTGCATCCAGCTTGCCAAAAATCCTGTGTACCATGCTCGTACGAAGCATATTGAGGTGGATCAACACTTCTTACGAGAGAAGATACAAAGCGGAGAAATTCAGCTCGAGTACTGTGATACCAACGAACAAGCAGCAGATATCTTTACTAAGGCACTTAGTAGAGAAAAATTTGAAAAGTTTCGTAGCATGCTAGGTGTTGGTATGAACAAAATAGCCATTGAGGGGGGGTGTTGAAATAAATGCCTATTTTGCCCCTTAAGGCTTGTACACTTGTAACTTGTAAGTTGTGCATAAGACATGGGAGTAAAACATTTATGTACATAGTACACCCTACTTGTGCTAATTAGGCAAGTAAATCAAGTAGGTTAAGGACCCATGTGGGTTCTAGAGCTAGAATTAGCAAGACACCACCTCTATACATGATATATGTAGCCCAAACTTTGGAGGGGTTTCCACGCCCTACTACACTTTGAATATTCATTCATGTTGTGTGAGCTTTGAAGTCCTCTCTCTCTTGCTCGTGTTCTACTCCATAGCTGGTTTTCTGAAGCTTTCATAGTGTGCTTACTATGCTGTTATGATACTCCATAGCTAGGCCTTGGAATTTGACAGTAAGAAGTTCCTAGCAACGAGCACTCACATGCACTTGATTTTCAGCTTAAAAACTTGATATGCAAGAAAAATTCTGACATGCAAATAAAAGAGTGAGAGAGAAAGCTTCTCTTAGTTGGAAATCAAGTGGTTGGACCGCAACAATAGGATTTTTGATCAAACTTCAACCAATCTCCAGAAAATCCTCAGCAATTTGGATTTGCAGCCTCTTCAACTTTAAAAGGTCAATTCTGGCCATAAATCAGGAATTCTGACTTTG
Source organism: Diphasiastrum complanatum (assembly GCA_029204225.1). NCBI lineage: Eukaryota > Viridiplantae > Streptophyta > Lycopodiopsida > Lycopodiales > Lycopodiaceae > Diphasiastrum > Diphasiastrum complanatum. Next base: position 47,892,135 of record CM055095.1, read on the forward strand.
AGGGTGAATAACTTGAAACAATGACAGATTTTGGGATGAAATCTGCTGCACCCTCCAGCGAGTTGTTTCAAGAAGCTGTCCACAAGTTTCCATCCAGTTCTGATCACGTTTGGATTTCTAACTATCAACTCCCAAAAAATAGGTCCTGGCTCCCTCAGAAAATCAAATTATATCAAAATGTGATTTTGTTTGTGATGGATACACTTTCTTGCACAGATGCCGCTGCAGAACTGAGCGCCCACGACTGAAGGTCGCACCTGTGAAAAACCAGACCCAAAACCGCTTTATTTTTGCTGTTTCTGATGGCGCTGGGACAGAAAAATGTGCTGGAAAATGATGAAAATCGCTGGACAGCAAGGTGGCGCTTGAGGATGAGATTCGTTGACCCACAAGAGGACCTACGATGCTCTGATACCACTATTAGAATCAATGGACAAAGACCACACACAATGGTAGGATGACTCTGGATCTCCACCCACTATCTTGTACCTGGCTCTACACCCACAGGCCACATATAGATTGGACTAGCGCTTGACCTCCAAGAGATTATGCACACCTCTCACATGCAGAGTTACCACTGTGCATGTGGATGCCTCTCACATGCATATTGTGCATGTAGGCACATAGGTCCTACCTAACTTTAGGGACCCACCCTTAGTTACTAAGGGTGCCCTCCACTTAGTGGCACTCCCTATGGATATAGACCAAGCCCTCTAGATCCTAGTACCTAGGGGTTATTATCCCGAACTACAGGGCTAAGTATCACCCCGCTGGGACTCCTTAGGGACTGACAAGTCACATGTACCCTTGTGTTTGCCAATGGCCATAACATGAGGCCTTTTTGCATAGTTTTGTTCTAGGTGTACGGTTTAGGGTTTAGTGATTTAGAGCAAGTCTTAGGCATCCATTGGCATTACGGTTTAGGTCTTAGGCAGCCTTAGGGTTGTTTTAGCACCCTTTCTTCCACTTATCCACTTTGCCTTGAGTTTCTGACCTTTTTTGCAGCGTCTGGAGGGTTTCTATAGCATGCCTATGTTAGGATGGGAGGTGAATCTCATGGAGGGAGACACAATAGTTTTTGCAGGTTCATGTGCACGCAAATGGTGTTCCTTGTTTTGCCTGCATCACTTGTACGCAAAGGGGATAGGCGTAGAGTACACCTCATGGATTTGAATGTTGCAAACTACAGTATCACAGGCAGAGGGAGCGAAGAGGCCCTAGTAGACCTAGAGGCAACGACAAAGGCAAAGGTTCAAGGAAAGCAAATCTTCAAGATTCCCTATCTTCCTACTTGTCTACCAGCGATACTGATAAGGAGGAATCCTCGTTGATCGTGATGCCTCCAAGTCATAGGGATTTAGGGTTTTATTTCATGTCATATGACTCTATGAGTCCATTGTCTATTATACTCATGTACTTGGTCATTGGCTCACTCCTTGATATATATTAGATCGTTTACCATTTGACACATTGATCATTCTCTTGAGGCATGTGTCGAATGTGGATCATTTTTCCTATTTTTGTATCATATATTGTTTGTAGTCTATAATTGCTGTCGAGTTTCAAGTTTAGTATGCTATAGCCTAATACTTTGTTAAGTCTGTGTATCCTTTCTATTACATGTTTAGTATGCATCAATTTGTTAAAGTTTAAAATTCTTTAAATGCTAGCCTCTATGAAGGTTTTTGGATGGATCATGGTTGTTTGTTACGTTTCTCTGATTTTTTGAAGTTCCAGAATTCCTATAGTGACTCATCTGATATAATATGGATTCACAATTCACGGCAAATTGCCGTGTGTTCTGAAATTTCAGCCTTGAACTGTTGTTTTTCTCCCACCCTAAGACACATGAAAAACAACCAAAAGAAAAACAAAATATCTATACATCATACCAGCAAGGCAACACAATCCATTGCATGTACATTCCAGAATGCTCGTTCTGAAACGTTAACGTTCCATACAGCGGAACGCTGTCCAGAAAGCTACTTCATTTTTTTTGTGGAAATATTTATATTAAAAAACTAATACTTAAAAAAAAGAACCTGAATTTAAGTAGGAAAAAACTATAGACTGCCTAACCGATTTTACACTAGAAATTTTTAAAAAGCAACAAAATTTCTGTTTTTCTTAAAGAAATTCAAAAAAATAATTTCAGTGCACGTTTGAGGAAACCCTAATGGGATTTCCCAGAACACGTTCCAGAATGTGCCATGCAATGTTGATATTCTCTCTCTCTCTCTCTCTCTCTCTCTCTCTCTCTCTCTATATATATATATATATATATATATATATATATATACCAATATAAAGTCCTCAATCCAAGGATCCTATTCTAAGCATGTCAATCAGTAGCAACACAAGGGAACCTGATGGTGGACAAACCAACCCAACCAAACCTAGATCGAACGGATCTAGCCCCCAAGCTATGGATCAATCCCAAAGAGGAATGAGGCATCCACTAGTGAGAGCCCAGCAGGTATACTTATACCCTCCAAGGCCTAAACACTTGATGGTGGATTTGTATGGGTCTATCAGTGAGTCATTGGGGAACTGGATGACGTGGCCCAGATAGGCTGCAGAGGTGTGCAGTGAGGTGTCACAGTGCACTATATATATATATATATATATATATATATATATATATATATATATATAGAGAGAGAGAGAGAGAGAGAGAGAGAGAGAGAGAGAATATCAACATTGCATGGCACATTCTGAAACGTGTTCTGGGAAATCCCATTAGGGTTTCCTCAAACGTGCACTGAAATTAATTTTTTGAATTTCTTTAAGAGAATTTTGTTGCTTTTTTAAAATTTCTTCTAGTGTAAAATCGGTTACACAGTCTATAGTTTTTTCCTACTTAAATTCAGGCCCTTTTTTTAAGTATTAGTTTTTTGATTAAAATATTTCCACAAAAAAAATGAAGTAGCTTTCTGGACAGCGTTCCGCTGTATGGAACGTCAAATATATATATATATATATATATATATGAGATAACATTCCAATCCAAAATGCTGCGCACTACCCGTCCTATCATGAGGGCACGCAACTCTCACCCTCCTGGACAATGTCAACGACGACCAATACTACCTCATGCTACAGCTCGTATCACATCCTTTTCAGCAGAAGTGCCAAATGATATGATTTTACATTTAGCATTTATTATGCTCCCACTTATTGACAGTTTGTAGTATTTAGTTATGTTGATCCTTTTTATGCGTAGTTGTTCTTTGGAGACGTTTATGTACGCTCCCACTGTTACCACATAATTGACATGCACTTTTATTTATCTTATAGGCCTTTTGGTTTGGAAAAGACATTAATAAAGCTTCTTCTTCTTCTCCTTCTCCTTCTTTCTCCTCTAATGCATATTCGAGCACACCTCCATTGCTTGTGTGACTATGAGATCGGAGCATGCCCATAGACATCTCCAGGGCTATCGAGCGATTGAGAGACCATGCATGATTCAGAGAGAGGAGATGATATTCCTTCGATGGTCACTGTAGGGGAGCATCATACTGCATAGTACATACCATATTTGCACCCCCGATCCAGGAACGCGTTCAGAAAAGCGGTCAGGAACACGTTTTGGGTTTGGGGGAGCGTTTCTGAGAAACGGCTTTTTTATTTTTTTAAATTTTGTGGGCAATATGGGTATCAGATTAAAGCTCTGATCAAAGGCATTGCATCTGTATAGGTTGCCAAGCGTTTTGGTCACAGTTGGGCTGGTTACGGCATGGTTTAGGTCCAATTTAGGGCAATTTTAGGGCAAAAAATATAAATATTATGTTTTTTTCTTTTTGGCCCAGTTTCTAGCAACGTTTTTGCCTAGAAACGCGCTACATACACTTGCTATCTGATTCTTTAAACTTTTGCAATGTTCACTATGAATAGTGAACACTAATTTAGTTTCAGCTTTCAGGTGTCAACTTTTTACAAGCAACAACGAACTTTCAAATGCATGTATTCAATAGCAATCTACTATTTATAAGATTTTAGAAACATTTTATACAGCATAGATATTACTTGACATGTTTTCTAGCATTACATCAAAAAACTGCAACAAAAAAAAATTGCCAATTCTTTCAGGAGGGGCCCAGTTTAGAACCACAATCACGCCGATTCTTACGATTCTGAAACGGGTGGAAACACTAGTCGGCAATGTGTTGACACCTGCGGATCATATGATTTGTTGTGAATTTGTAAATAGCCAATGAGCTACATACCTACCACTTCTCCAAAAGGCAAGGAAAGACTGAGCTATGATAAAGGCTAGGGCTGCGGGATACAGAAAAAAATATAATAACTGATCGAACAAAAATTCTTTGAAACTAAAAGACGAAGCATGACAACAACATTCTCTATGACCACCTAAACTGAAAAAGCCTTAAAAAATGTTTGATCAAAACATCTAGCCGGTAAAATAGATACATGCCTTAATTGGGTGGTCCATGTAATTCTTGTCATAATTAAGGATAAGAAGATTGTCACATTAGACAAAAGCATTACCGATAAAGAAGAAAATATGCTGGGTCTACAAAGTTTCACAAGAGCATGACACGTCTCACGTAAGTACCTTTCAAGTTTCAAAACTTTTCAAAATTCTTGAAAATCACAATAGCTCTCTTCAGATAGGAAATCTAGCAGCCAGAACACTTGTATAACCTTGAAACATGAAGTTCTTCCAAACATTAGAAAGAAAAGGTACAAAAGGAAGTGCATTTATGGAGACTTTTAAAAAGGAAACTCTTAAGTAGCAATAACATCTCTCATTGCCTCTACCAGACTAATGGATCTAAAGAAAAATAGAGTGCATCTTCTCAAGCTTAAGTCTCTGGAAATCAGAGTTAGCCCAAAATATAAAAAGCTTTCTAGTGATCAGGTAACTTTTGTCCAACAATGTGCCAACAATTAAAACAAACCTTACATGAATTTGGAGATTAAAAAACAAGCTCATTGGATTGTTGTAACTTGGACCCACTCGCCGTCCACAGCTTCCTTCCAAAGAGTGACACTATTGCTAGCATCAGCCACTGCCAGTATATTTCCTGTCAACGACCAGCTCACCCTCCACACAGGAGACTTGAAGTCATGCAGTAATAACCCCTCCCATTGATCTCCCTCCTTCCCTTGTGTCCAGATCACTACTGTCCCATCCTGCGATGCACTGGCTATGGTGTTTTTGGGCAAACCGAGATTCGGTGCCCATGCTACGTCCCTTACCCAGTCCTTGTGCTTGGAAAGTGCCGGGAAACAATCCAGCTTCCAATTTCCATCCTGCAGTTTCCATACTTTGACAGTGTTGTCGCAACCTCCCGAAGCCAGCTTCTGAATGATGCCCAAACTTTCTCCTACTAAAGATCCCGGCGCTGCTGCAGGCGACCAGGAAACAGATGTTACCCCAACTGGGTGAGCTTGCTCGATCTTGGTCCTGTCCCATGTGCCATCGGCCCTGTTTGTGAGCACGGATATGTTCCCATCAGAAGAGCCACAGGCCAAACAAAGCCCAAATTCATGAGGCGCCCAGGATATACTGTTAACAGAGGAGTCGTGCTCCTGGAAAACCTGCGCTTGCGCCCACTCATTCTCTGCCCCCTCCTTCCACACGATCACTCGCCGATCGTAAGAGCAAGATGCGAGGATGGATCCGAACTTGGGGTGCGCCCAAGCCACCTGCCACACAGGCCCTTCGTGTCCAGTCAGAGTTGCGAGTGGTGATGGAGGTCCAGATCCGGGTATGGAGAAGATCTTGATGGATCGATCCGATGAGCAGGTAGCCAGGCGCTTGCCATAGTAGTCCACAGCCGTATCGTGCACCACATCCTCATGTCCAGACTCTACTGTTTGCGTGCCCGTTTGCTTTGCTCCTACCGCCATCGCTACTTCGCGCTTGCTGTGAACGAGTGCGTATGCCCTCCTCTCTCTCTCTCTCTCTCTCTCTCTCTCTCTCTCTCACCTCGCTATCTTTTGTCCCGAAACCCTATAATTTGAACCCTAACCTCACCTGTTGCAGAAAACGAGCGGAATTTTAATCAGTAAAAACATAAACCAGCGGAGTCAATCTCATCAAAACACACACTCTCTCTCTCAGATCTGACAATTTCCATCTCATTATATGCATTTTAATTTCGCAAATGCTGCTAACAAGAAAGCATCAAAAATCTGCTAACAAAAAACCATAATTCGATCTGCTGTCTGCTCAATCATAGATGCTCCATCTTTTCTCTCATTCTCTCTATTAACCTGATCTATATTCAAAGTGCTTGACATTCATAGTTCTTGAAATCCCATACCGATCGAAATTGATATCTGCTACACTATTTTGATTGCAGTCAAAAACACCATAAAGTAGCTGATCTAAGACACACAACAAGGTCATAAAAGTGCATACAGAAAGCTGCAATCATGAGAATACTACCTTTCTGCTGGCGATGCAACAACCATTGTGGATCGACAGGCACGAAGAACAAGCGCTCCTCAATAGTCGCTCGCTCGCTCGCCTCCTCACTATTCACGATATCGCTATTTTTTCACTCAGCCATATGACCCTAATTTAATCGAGCCCTAAACCTATGATTTTTCACTTCTCCCATGAGACCCTAATTTAATCGAGCCCTAAACCTAGCGAAACATCATTGTATTGAGCTTTTTAGCAACGAAGGTGCTCGTCAAAAAAAAAAAGTGAAAAAATCAAAATGAACTCTGTTTTCACGTGGAGTAACTTTTATTTCATTTACCATTGGGCCTTGGGGTTTATTTTTATTTACTATACCATTGGGTTGTCCCAATGCCTTTAGCCTTGAGTCACATAGATGCTCTTCACATGTAAACGCATCATCCTTATTTTATGTCATCCTTTCTTTGAGCCACATCACCGGTTCCCACAAATCCACTTCACATGCCATTCTTACCTGTTGAACCAATCTACCAACTACCATCAACATGCTATAAGGGTGTATCAACCAAAGGTCTTTTTCAAACATTGTAATACATGCTGAATAGGTTAGGATGGGTTGGAGATTGCTGACCCATTCTAGACCCGCTCAGGAAAGCATGCAGCTCGTTGGAGAGGCTAACCTGTTGCACGGGGTGTAAAGATGCAAAATGACAACCCGACCTGTTCTTGATGTTAAGAATGGGCTAGGTTCAAGTTCATGTAAATACGTTGTTACCAACTTCAGTCGAAGGCCTTTCCTTGATGGAACAGCCTCAAGGGCGAACTCCCCCCCAAAAACGGCCAACCCCCCCCCCTTCCCAAATTTGCTTAGCTCTGAAATTTTTTATATGGAACCAAGGGAATCCCAATCACATGGCCTTTTCAAACACGTCGCACTGTATTGATTTGAGAAAACCTTAATCTGTGTGGACCAAGGATATCGGACCAACTACATGGCCTTTTCTAACACATCGCGTTGATTTTAGAGAACCTTAATTCGTGTGGACCAATCAATCTTCATCAAACGCACACTTTTATCATTCCTAGCATGTCTACTTTTGTAGATAATTATATCTCATGGACTGGATCTGTTTTTTAATAAACTTTTAGGCTATTTTGTGATCTGCTTTACCGAAAGAATGATTTTCAAGACACACTTGAAAAAAAAAAAATTCTCCATTTTCTCTATATCCAACACATCTCATTTTGTTATATTTTATCCAAGTGGCATGCCAATGGAAAATCAAAGTAGCATGCCAATGCCAAGTGGCTAATTTTGGCCATGTCACAAGTAGATGAGATATTCTTTAAGAACATTGATGCCCTTAGGGCAAAGTACACCCAAGTGGCCCATAAGTTGCACCCCGTAAGTTGGTTTCATAATTGTATCGTCTTAGATACGAATGAAAAAGTGTTGCAGAAGTATTTAATGGAGAGTAGTTGTAGGCAACAAATGCAAACTTGATTCCACTTTTGAAATATAAAGTGGGGTCTTATCATTTTCCTTCGTTGAAACACATCAAAGGAATCAAAGAATTAACTCCTATTTGTGTTTTAGTTCTCGCATGGAACACTAGATTCTTTGCTAGCTGAATGCCACTCTGACTGTCGCTATATAAAGTCATGGGATTTTTCTGCTTCATGCCAATTTCTTCCAAGATTTGTCTCAACCATATAGCTTCCTGTGTTGCACTACACATTGCCTTATACTCTGCTTCTGTGGTGGAAAGAGCAATTGTACTTTGCTTCTTCCTAGACCAGGAAAAGCAACTACCACAAAACTGGAATACATACCTTGTGGTGGATCTACGATCATCATAGTCACCTCCCCAATCCGCATCCACATAGCCACACAACTCAGGTAAACCATCATGCTTCCTGTAAATCAAGCCATACTCTGAAGTGCCTTTCACATGACGCAAAATGCGTTTAGTTGTCTTCCAATGTGTTTCCGTAGGTGCTGCCGTAAACTGACTTACAATGCCAACATCATAGCATATATCTGGTTTAGTCGTGGTAAGGTAAATCAAGCTCCCTACTAACTGTCTATACAGCGTAGCATCAAATGACTGTGACTCATCAAGCTTAGAAAGCTTTTTACCTGGTTCAATAGGAGTGTTTACTGGTTTGCAATCCTGCAACCTAAACCTATGCAGCAACTCTTTGACATACTTCACCTGTGTTAAACCCACTTCATGTCCTTTTTGCCACACTTCTACTCCAAGGCAGTAATGCATCAGGCTGAGATCTGTCATCTCGAATTATTCCATGAGGTCTTTCTTGATCATGTCTATCATCTCTTGATTATTTCCCATAATAATCAAGTCATCAACATAAAGAGCAATCAAAGCAACCATACCATCAAAGCATAAGACATATAGATTTGGATCAGAATGTGTCCTCATCATCCCCTTTGAATGAAAGTAGGCATCAATCCTACTATACCAGGCACGTGGTGCTTGTTTAAGACCATAAAGCGCTTTCTTCAAGCGACATACTTTATTTTCCTGTCCCTTCGTTACAAAGTCTTCAGGTTCTTCTTCTTCTAACTCACCATTTAGAAAAGCAGATTTCACATCCATCTGATGCAAAGGCCAACCAAAATGTGAAGCTAAAGCAACAAGTAGACGTAGAGTATTCCACTTACAAACCGGCGCAAAGGTCTCCTCATAGTCGATGCCTTTATTTTGTGCATACCCTTTGATCACCAATCTTGCTTTGTGCTTTGCTATACTTCCATCTGCATGGTACTTAGTCCTGTATACCCATTTGCAACCAATGGGTTTCTTGCCAACTGGTGGTTCTACTAAGTCCCATTTGCTATGTTTAGCAATTGACTCCATCTCCTCTCCCATGGCCTTGACCCATCATCCTTTGCTTCACCATAAGTCGAAGGTTCTTTGCTTTGAATAATGCTAGATAAGAGAGCATAATTTGCTTCATACCTTTCAAGTTGAGTCTTCTCTCTTGTTGATCTTCGTAGCTCTCTCTGGCTAGATGATCTTGGAAAGTCATCTATGTCGCGGCTCTCCAACAATCTCTGAAACCACTTAGGGGCTTCCTGTCACGTGATCGGCTTCCTGGTGAAAATGTATCCCATGGTACATCCTTCTCCTTGCATTTGTCACCTGCAACTTCAATCCTTCTTGCACCAAAAGGTTTGTCCCTACCTCTCCAATTTGTCTCTTGAGGTTGAGTAGTAGTATCTTGAGATGTATCCTCATGTTCATCACTCGGAAGGTCAATGAATGGATCATCATCAGGTGGTATCCTCACTATACCATCTTTCCCAGTGGATGTGTCTATCTTCTCAGCATCCTCGTCTTCATACATCTTGGATTCATCAAAGATAACATCACGGCTTATATGGATTTTGTTTTCCACTAGATCAAAACATCTATAGCCCTTTACACGATCATCATATCCTAGGAATATGCACTTGATAGCTTTTACATCAAGTTTACGTCTCTCTTCCTTAGGAATGTGTACAAAGGCCTTATATCCAAAGATTCACAAGTGGTTTACCTTTGGCTTCTTCTTCGTGAATGCTTCCTCAGGTGTTATCTTTGGCATGGCAATGGTAGGACTTCTATTTTGAAGATAGACTGTCGTGCTACATGCTTCTGACCAAAAATCTTTTGGTAGTTTCATCTCAGCTAGCATAGATCTGGCACTTTCCACAATTGTACGATTCTTGCGCTCAACTACACCATTGAGAGCTAGAGTATGAGCTTGCGTAAATTGTCTTTTAATCCCACATTGATCACAAAGATCATTGAAGTCATTAGACTTGTACTCACCTCCACTATCTGATCTTAGGACTTTGATCCTCCTACCTGTCTGATTTTCGACCAATGCTTTGAAGCTCTTGAAGTTATCAAATGCATCTGATTTCTTCTTCACGAAGTAGATCCACATCTTACGTGACATATCATCAATAAAGGTCATAAAATAGAAGGCTTTACCTAAGGACATGGTCCTCATAGGCCCGCATAAGTCTGTGTGGATTAAATCCAGGATGTTCTTTGCTCTTGCAACACCCCCTTTATTGAACTTCTCTTGATGCTGCTTCCCATATACACAGGATTCGCACATCGATTTCAAGTGATCTTCTATGGTAGGCAATCATGTTACCATCTCTAATTTTTTCATCAAAATGAGGCTTCCCAAGTTCAAGTGACCAAGCCTCTTATTCCACAACTCAGTTTGTGATGGAATGGACGATACAAGTTTGTGTTGCCCCTTAATTGTAGCATTCAATCTGTACAATTTTGTATTGGGCTCTCTTACTCCATCTGCAATAACTTTGAACTTTTGGTTCACATCCTTCACAAAGAAACGATCATGGGCGAATTCTACTTTCAACTTTTGATCAATAATGACTCCAACAAAAAGTAGGTTTTTCTTCAAACCTGGTATATAAAGTACCTCCCTGATCATCATGCTTTTGCCATCAGGTAGTTGGATTGAAACGGTGCCTATCCCCTCTATCTTGCACACCTCACCATTTGCTTGTGAAACAAATGCTCCATTATCCAACACCTTCAAACTACTGAACCAATTCTTGTTACCTGTCATGTGTCTTGTGGCTCCCGAGTCAATATACCATGCTTGATCATCTTGATTAGATGACAATGCAGATATGAAGATGCTAGAGTCTTCAATCTCACCCTCATCGACAAGGTTACCTGCTTGTTTTAGTTTCCCCTTGCCTTGTTCTGCCAGGAATTTGCGTCATTCACTCTTCCAATGGCCCTTTTTACCACAATGGAAGCACTTGCCTTTCTTCTTAGTTTTACTGGAAGATCCCTCGTCCTCCTGAGACTTGGCAAATTGCTGCTTAGACTTCTTCTTGCCCTTGCCCTTGCCTTGTTTTTGGCATGTCGCAAGTGCCTAATCGTCAGTACTTTGACGTCTAGCCTTCACCATTTCTTGCCATTGTTCTTCCTGCATCAAGCTTCCTGTGAGCTCGTCAAAGGTTGGCAATCTTTATCTTGATGCTATTCCACTCACAAACATCTGATAGGGTTCTGCAATGCCGCACAATGCATTGTGCACCAGCTCCACATCACGTATGCGCTCACCAATAGAATGCAGTTCATCTCTCAATGTCTTGATTCTGGTCATGTACGTCTGAATGTGCTCTCCTTGCTCCATGCGGGCACTATTCAACTTTGATTAGCTTCCTTCCTATCCTTACGACATCCAAAATGGTGCACAAACAGTGAAGAAATCACCAGTTATGTATAAAAACCGTAACCCCAAACCCGGTTTCAATTTTCAGCTGGCTTCAAAATTGTCAATTTTTCACCAAATTTTTCCCTGTCTGATGCTATGCACAGGCTAATAATCCCTCTATTGAGCTTAGCAAGCCTCTATAAACTAGAAACCGTGCACCAGTGCTTCTCTTTCCGTCTTCAACCCGCCGTAAACCCCGAACTCTCAGAAGACATTTCTCCCGAAGCTCTCTTCAACGGCGATGTTGTATTGTGTACACTCCCTGTACGGCTCTGATACCAACTTAGAATTTGCTTTGCACAGGAACACAGATAATGCTACACAGTAACACAGACAGAAAACACTCTCCACAGCAAGCTCACATAGCAACTGCATTTCTCAAAATGAAATTACACTGTACATATAGTTGTTCACTCAGGCAACCCATGCATGACCCAGGTTGCCATTGGCGGGACGCGTGTCCCGTCGACTTGCCTCGTGGCGAGGCCAACTGATCCTTATCCACTGATAGGACCCAGAGTACAATAAGACAGTGATTCTACTTTAATTCTAACTCTACGACCAAGACAATTAAGACATAATACTATTGTAGGCTTTGGAATCAATCTTTATATAATACATACCACAATAATAGTAGAATGAATTTTAAATGGGTGTGGATGGTTGTTCATTGGATTATAGATGTAGAGGTAATTAGTCTTTTGATCTTGTAGCAGAGACATAGAGCCTAAGGTCTCTTGATCAATGCAAGTCTTAGCCATGAAACTAACAGAGATTAGTAGGCAGCCAACGAGGAGGGAGAGTGATGTAGCCTTGAGAGCACATTATTCTCATGCACATTAGTCATCACAGGCAAGGCCATTTTGACTAGTGCCATGTAATTGAATCACATGCTTTTCTAATCAGTCGATCATTGATTAAATACATATGGTTATGAGATTATAAGATTATGACCAGGCTCGTGGAGTTGTGTGAGGAGTTTCCTCATACAAGCATGTTTGGTGCTCATTGAAAGCCATGTCAAAATTTCTTGAGAATGTTCTAACTTAATCTTCGACCATATGAATATGCATTGTCAAATATTAGTTCTTAAATGATATGTTCTACAATCTTGCACTCTCCCTCTTGAGTTATGAGTTCTTTATCTAGAGCGAGGAAGAAAGAGACATAATTATGATACCTTGAGATATAGTGACAACCATGAACTATAGCTGTTTAGAGAAGCCTAAGCAGTGTTATCTAAGCCTGCACTCATTAAGAATCAATCGTGCATAGATGAATCAATAGGTATGATCAAATCATTCAAATATCACAATGATCTTTTTACCAATCTTGCACTCTCCCTTATGGGTTATGGGTCATTTATCTAGAGAGAGAGAGAGAGAGAGAGAGAGAGAGAGAGAGAGAGAGAGAGAGAGAGAGAGAGAGAGAGAGAGAGAGAGAGAGAGAGAGAGAGAGAGAGAGAGAGAGAGGGGGGGGGGGGGGGGGGGGGGGGGGGGGTATAATAATGATACCTCAAGATAGAGTGAACCATGAATTCTATTGTTGTTTAGAGAAGCCTAAGAGGTGATATCCAAGCTCACACTCATCAAGAATTGATCAATAGTTGTGATCAACCGTGGAGTAACGATATGATCTTGAGACTTAGGAGTGTGAGAGAAGAAGCAAACTAGTAATGGCTGTGAATATTGATGGAAGAAGGAAAGAGGATATGATAGTAATAGACTGGAAGTCGAAAGATGAACTATCGAACTCTACAGAATAATTCTTTTTCTAATGTATGACTACGCCTATAAAAAATGAACAAAGCTATCGCGACAATCATCACGTTCATACTTTTAGTAACTACATTTGAAATCATTAGTACTAACGTGATTTCGTAGACAAAAAATTATAAAGTGTAATTGAGAGATATGGTATCAAATCATTCGACAATTCAAACTAATCAATAAGAGATTAACATATACAAATAGCTTTAGAGAAGCTTCCATACATTTTGACATAATACCGAACACAATAAGAAAGTATGATTGATTTAGTAAGTGGCATTTACAAATCAGATGATGCGAGTACAAAACAATAGCGGATGAAGCCGCATACTCTAAACAATCACTTTGTTTGATGCACTTCTGTTGATAGGCAATAAGTGCTACTAGCAATATTCAAAGTAGAAGCTCTGTTACTTGATTTCTGTCATAAGTCTCTCTCTAATTATAAGTTATTTATACTAATGAGGAATGCCGCTACTCCTAGAATGAAACCTGGGGTTGTCCAAAAAAGCAATAGCACTTTGATTATCACAAAATAAAATTGTCGAAGCATATTGTTTCAAACAAACGTCCGAAAGTAAATTTCTCAACCACATTGCTTCCTTTGTAGCTTGAGAGATTGTGATATATTTTGATTCAATAGATGATAGAGCTATCAAAGTTTTCTTGCGACTGTTCCATGAAATAAGACTGTTGTTGATTAAGAATGTAAATCTAGATGTGGATTTATAATTGTCTACATCTCCTGCCCAACTTGCATATGAACAACCATTGAAAATATTGAGTTTGTCATTGTCGACTGCTCCATAACAAATTCATAGGTTCATAGTAGCTCAAACATATCTCATAACTCTAATGAGAGCTTCCAATGTGTATTTCCAAGATTAGCCATAAACTAACTTAAGGAACTGACAACAAAAGCTATGACTAGTCTAGTAATATCATTGCGCTACCATCGAATGATTAAGGGTGCTCACGCATATGTTCCTTCTTCTCTATCGTCTGAGGGCATTGGTCCTTTGAGTCTCGGCTCCATTGACGAGTGACCTAACTTGCAATTTATCAAATTATATCTTATCAACATATTGTAAATGTATCTCTACTAACTAATGTAGATCAACTTCTGCTTCCTGTCTCTCTGGATTTGAATTGAATACCTAGATACTATTGAGCTTCACCCAGATATGTCATGTCGAATTCTGAAGACATCATTCATTTCTCATATTTTATTAGTTCGAGACAGTTATTGAATAGAAGTGTGTCGTCCACATACAAAGTGATAATAATAAAAGATTATTGCACTAACTTGAAGTAGACATTTGAGTCTGAAACGCTTGGTTCATGGCCATGATTAATTAGAAAAGTGTTGATCCTTTGAAACCATGCTCTAACAGATTGCTTCAAGTCGTAAAGTGCTTAATGAAGTTTACAGTTGATATTTTTCTCTTCAATAATGTAACCTTCGGGCTGTATCATGTAGATATCCTCTTCGATAACTTCATTCAGATAAGTTGTTTGTACATCCATCTGATATATCTCCAAATCGGCTGCAACAACATATGACAGTAGAAGTCTAATTGAAAAATACTCAGTATAGTCGACATTTTGTATCTGCGAAAATCCTCTAGCGACAATTCGAGTTTTTCTTCGATGAATGCTTCCATCTGTCTTGTTTTTAAAATTCATTTGCAATCGACTACATTCTCGCTGGCAAGCAATTGGACAATAGTCCAAGTTTGGTTCTTGATGAGAGATGAATACTCTCTATCCATGGCTTCCCTCCATAGATCCAAATCGGGCTGACTAAGTGCTTCTTCGATAGTAGTCAACTCTTGATAAGCCGCAAATTCTTCGATATACCTTATAGGTAGTTTGCGCTCTCTTGACGATCTTCTGGGAGATAAATGAGGTTGATCATTTTTTTTTATTATATTGTTGCTGCTGAACTGCAACATCTTCTTCTGATTCGTTGTTCGTTTGGTGTAGACGAGCTTGGACCTTCGATAGGATCAGTCGAGTCGAGAACAAAAATGTTCAATACTTCGGGAGTGTCTGACAATTCGACTGTACGAGCTTTGCCCTTGCCCTTGAGGTTGCATCTTAAATTTCCACAAATAGTAATTGGATCCATTCAGCTTGTCTACGATGAGACCGGCTTTTCTTTGAGAATTCATCTGGAAAGTAGTCTACCAATAAATCAATGACTTAAAAATGAACTGATATTGTGCGACATTGTAATTAGAAATCAATTATCTAATACTGAAATTTGATACCATATATGAAGATTACGAGCAAAATTGTGTTGATACATGGTATAGCTCCAATACCATGATGGAAGTCGAAAGACGAACTATCAAATTCTACGAAATAATCCTTCTTCTAATGTATGACTACTCCTATCAAAGCTATCATGACAATCGTCATGTTCATACTTTTAGTAACTAACTTTGAAATCATTAGTACTAAAGTGATTTCATAGCCAAAGAATAACATAGTGTAATTGACATATATAGAATATTGCAGTATCAAATTCATTCGACAATTTAGACTAATCAATAAGAGATTTAGCAAAATCAAATAACTTTAGAGAAGCTTGCACACATTACGACATAATATTAAACACAATAAGAGAGTATGATTGATTCAGTAAGTAGCATGTACAAATGAAATGATGCGAGTACAAAACAATAGCGGATGAACTCTCGTACTCTAAAGTATCACTCTATCTTATGCATTTCCGCTGATAATTAGTAAGCGTTGCTAGCAATATTCAAAGTAGAAACTCTGTTACTTGATTTCTGTCATAAGCCTCTCTCTAATGATCAACTATTTATACTAATGAGGAATGTCGCTTGAGCTTATCCTATTAGGACAACTAATTAGGTCATAGGTCACAATTGAAGCTTAGCCACAATGTGTTCTCATCCTTCTAGTTAGGACTTCTTGGAAATTTACTTGCTAAACAACTCAGGTAAGTTTTCAGTTTCACAATAGACGAAAATAGTATTTAACACCTTCAAAGTCACCTATTAAGCGATTCCCATGTAAATCTACAGACTATGTAGAAACATGTATAAAATTGTAGAACTGGATAAATGAACGAATTTAGATTAACTAGGATTATAAGAGAATAGCCCAACAAATATGTGTCATGCCCACAAATGTCTTGACATCTCGTAAGGGGGGGGGTAAAAAAAATGAATTCATTATGATTATGAGAGGTGAGGACCTCATAGTATTAACTTATGATTAATCGTTTGAAGGGCTAAAATCCATGATGGTGGATATATATGGAAAATTTAAATTGTCATGTCTTTTATTAAGTCCATATCTCAAACCAGTTTTGTAAATAGCCAATTTTATGCTAATGTATACAATACACTTCACGCATTGTCTCTTTGATAGCCTCAAATTGCAATAGAAACATCTAGCTACCTAGGTTGATACTCTATCAAGCACTTACAAGCACAAACCTATAAAGTTGACATCAATGAGTGACTAAGACTCAACTTGAAAAAATCTTAATGCCACTATAAGACTATACCCTCACCAAATAAACAACTAGTAGACATAGTCAACAACTCATTGAGCATATCAAATGATTACTTTTCTTTTGATATAGCATATGCATAGTCAACAAATTTTCAACTCTAATCTAGACTCACATGAAAGCACACACATCGAAAACCAACATGAATGAAATACACATCAAGCACACACATCAAATACATGACCAAGACTACCCAAAAGTGGTATCCTCTTGTACCAACACCTATGTCACCTATAGATCCACTGCTACACCACTAGTCTCCAGATTAGATCCTCAATCGTGGCACACAACTATAAAGAAGATGCCTCACATCCAATCATATCCAATCGATGTTGCCACACATCATCCAACATCTACCATCTCGATCCAATGAGTGCTCCAAGCCTCATCTCTAATGTATCCCCTACAAAGCCCTCTCACCAAGTTGCTTTGCCTTGAAATCTTGCCTTGCATATCCAAGAAATTGATTCTCCATCCATGCATCAAGCACAAAAGTCTACTAAGGACTCAATGATCTAATTGGACTACAGGTGAGCATATTATTAGGATGATATCAGTGGGTAATGGATATTTGTTGGGGATCACATAGTGCGGAGTATAGGATGGAGCTATCCTACCTAATATGCCATGGATCGTGGGTGAGTTCATTATGATCATAATGTTAGATCTTATACGCATTTGCTCTAGTTTGGATTGCATGATGGATATGATGGTCAGTTAGATTTCTTATTGTGAAGCCTATGCATTGGTCAAATTAGAGTTGGCAACATCAAGCATGAGAAGGCTGAATCTGCTTGGATGCAAGACTGGCAAACTAACATTGGTAGGGAGATTGGAGAGCTATGCAAGTAGAGCTTTTGATGAGGTTTGTGTACATTCGACTCCAACTAAAATTAACTAACAAATTGCATCTTGCTTATCAAAATGATGGATAAAAACATAAGTGTGACACCAAATTGAAGATAAACTGGAGATCACCATGTTGGATTTCTATCATCTCTCTCTCTCTCTCTCTCTCTCTCTCTCTCTCTCTCTCTCTCTCTCTCTCTCTCTCTCTCTCTCTCTCTCTCTCTCTCTCTCTCTCTCTCTCTCTCTCTCTCTCTCTCTCTCTCTCTCTCTCTCTCTCTCTCTCTCTCTCTCTCTCTCTCTAATCCAATAGCTAATCCAGATCCATTCATTTGCTGGGTATAATTATTTGTACAGTCGCACGATCTGCAAAAATACAAAGGTAATATAACAGTCTACAGAAATACACAAGAATCACTAACATGCGTTTTCTCCAATCGATAGAGCAGTGCAGATAGTTGTGCGAGTTCTATTTATGGAAAGAATCACTTAAAGTCACTCAGACTCACTTTCTCTTATCAGGATAAATTCGCACAAGGTATAGATGAGTTGGAAATTTACTGAGGAAACTAAAATTATCATGGACGAATTTTGGTTCTTGTCCTCAATATGTGTGCGAGTTTGGTTTGACCAAAAATGGCAAAAATGGCATTGATTGCTCATAATTCAAATTTTTTTCATTGTAAGAAATTTGCACAGGTCATTAGGAACTCGTGCAATTGGTTTTTGAGCCATAATGACAGTGGACGAGTTTTGTTCTGACGATTTTTCTGAAAAAGTTTAGTTTGAGTTAATGTTTTTTGACAATGATGAGCTCCAGAGAACTCACATAGGGTACTGATAGATTTGGCACTATGAAATCTGTGTTCATGATGATGGGTGAGTTTATTTGAGTGATTTGGTGTGTGATTGTTGTCAAAGAACAGGCCAAAACAGCTGATTGGTCCACTTTTTGGCCTTATAGAAACTCGCACAAAGGATATTCAAAAAATTGATGTTCTGTTTAGGTGTTGTGGGAAGTGGGCGATTTCTGTTGGTAATGTTTGATGCAAAAAATCAGAGAAACTTAAAAATATGCTTAAAAAACACTTAGAAAACTAAACCAAGTGGCTTGGTTCTTCCCCCTATCCAAAATGAGATAGTACTGTAGCTAGAATGGAAGAGGGTACAATAAAACTAGAATGATGAATGGAAAAAAAATGAGCGATAAAACGAATGAAAGAAAAAAGAAAAAGAAGCAATAGAAACAATCCAAAGGAGAAGGCCTAGTGGGGCTCAAGCACCTACCACAAGGTATTCAATCACCAATGGGAACACAAGTAAGCATAGAAGGATGACACAAAAGTGTTTCTATTAATTCAATGGCTTGTACAAGTGTTGTTGAAGTCACTCATCTACTTCCATATATGGCAAAAGTGGTGGGCCTATGCTCTAACATGCTTTTGGGGCTAAGTCTAAGCTTAATGCTAATTAACTTGTAAAGTGCCTTCTCTAAACAAATGAAGTGCACTTACAATAAACTTAGAATTAAACTTAACTTGAACTTAGAAATTAACTTAACTTAGGAAATAAATCTTAAACTTAGACTTTCTAAGTTGAACCATTATAAATGATTGTTTGTAATAGTTAAACCTAAAAAGTAAAAGGTCTAAGTATGAGGTTTTCCTAACCTTTATTTACTTGTGGACTAACAAAACACATGCCACCTTTATTTGAATTTACTTGTGGACTTACAAAACACATGCCACAAGAAATTCCTATGTTGGGCTAACATAAGGGACAACAACAGCCAATCTATTTCACCCATCTCTAGCTTTTCACAGCTCGGGAATATGCGTCCTAAAGTTTGGAATCCATGCTTTTTGCCTTTAGTTTGTAGAGAATCAACATTATTGGGCTTTTCTCAGCATTTCTCAATGGTTTCATTGTAGATGGTCACTCTTCTGAGGTTGCCCTACTGTTAGGATTGTGTTGTCACTGATCGCATTCAATTCAATGCACTATAGACTGCACACAATTTGATCTTGTGGAGAAACCTTCGAGCAGAATGTTTGAAAGACTTCAAAAAAGAAGTCGATGAAGCAACATTCATGGCAAATGAAGACAGACAAGACGTTGATTCTTGGTATTTGGATTCAATTGCTACTCGCCAACGTAATTGGTTTCAAGAATACCGACAAGCTATGACTCATAGGTTTGTCTCGTTGGGCGATAACAATACTCATAGTATTGATGGTGCAGGCACTGTCAAATCGCAATTTCAAGATGGCACTATTTTTATTTTGAATGTTCTTCATGTTCCAAATCTTACAAAAAGTCTACTCGTTATAAGTAGAATAGTTGATTTGGGCCATAAAGGTGAATTTGATTCTAATACTTGTTCGATATTTGACATAAGTAGTAAGGTACTTGCACTCGGAAAGAGGCAAGGCAATCTTTACAAGCTTAGTCATTACAATGTTTCAACCGTTCAGGCTCTATCTATTTCTACTTTGGAAGATAAAGCATTAGGGGATATTAGAACTCAAAATGGGCCCTTTGTAAAGATTTATTTTTTTTACTTCGCACGCTTTCAACACTTAAGTGGCCCAATCAATTGTGTCTATCCGTGACGAACTATAACAGTGGTTGGCGGACAGAAATTGTTTTTGCCTTTCCCGGCCAAATTTTGGTGATTTTCAAAAATCCTGCCAGGCAAACCAAACGATTGTGATTGGACCACAATTACTACCCGAATAAACTTTTGCTGCGCGTATTTGTACACTCGAGGTTTTTTTTACGTCAATAGCTGTGAATGAACTCCTTATTTATGAGATCAATTCCAAAAGCTAAAGAAAATTTATTTTTCTGATAGCCTAAATCCTATCCATAAGTACTTGTAGATATATATGCTTCTTGGTACAAATATTCTTAGAATATCCAAATAAAATACAACAATTCAATCAACTAAAATCTCTAGGAGATCCATCAAGTCTTAGACAATTATAACTCAATCCAGAGTACTACAGTTACTCTAATAAATTAATAGCCCCATTTCTAGCATCACATGCAAGAAATTAGCAATCATCTGAATCTTAATAGATTTAATTGTCTCCTATAGATATGGAGATATAGATTGAACTTGTACACAGACACATATAGACTACAATCTATAGTAGAATACCATCCACTAAGGTAAAAAAAATCTTTTCATAATAAAAAACAATTTACTTAACAAGAAATGCCTTTGAGATCCACAAGACTCAATAAAAATTTTGGAATAAAGAGATTTACACTTTTAGAGTGCTAACTTGAAATCTCAACTCAATTAGGGTCCAAGAATGGCCCCCGATTGGCTGGTGTGTGTTTGTGATGCTTAGCTGAGGTGTTTGGTGCTCAATTGTGTGAGCCTATCTTTGGCGGAAGTGCACTACACTTATGCATTCAATTTGTAGGACCTAGATACGCGGCTATCGATCACAGACATTGCAGCAATCAATCAATCAATCAGATGTAACACAACAATCAGAGATAGAAGAATAGAATGTATTTTGTGTTTGTGTTTTGATTGCAGAGTGACTCGGCAATGTCTTTCTTGTTGGCGGCCTAACGCTCCTCTTGCAATTCTATTGCACACAGATATTTTTTGTGCATTAATCACTTGAATGACGATTGAACAAATGATATGCTATTCTGAATTCTAACCTATTCTTATGTCTCACCAAGTGAGATTACAAGATAGATTAACTAATTATTACAAGAGAGGTTTAGGCTAAAACATTGGTTACCTAACTCTCTCGTAACGTTAGTTTTTTGAGTTGAGCGTGACAGTTTGAACCATCACGCCCGCACTAAGGTTCCGATAGTTGAGCCTTGCCCGATAGTGTCTTATGTTCTTCATCTTTGTCGAGGCTTTGGTTGGGTCCCGATGTGTCGTTGTCGATGTGTCCCGATATGTCGGGACTGGGGAATGCAAGAAAATGGTTGCATGAGTTTACCATTTCCAACACTCCCCCTTGAACGATGCGACCATTCTTGTTATCCAACTCCAATTGATCCTCTGTGTTTTGTGAACAGTGGTTTGTCCAATGGCTTTGTCAGTAGGCCTACAATCATTTCTTCTGATCTTATGAATTTGACACTCAGCTCTCATTTTGAGATCAGGTCTCAAATATGATGGTACTTCAGAGGTATGTGTTTGGTCTTTGAATGGAAGACTGGATCCTAGTCTAGATATATGGCACTCTGAGAATCCATCATCATGGGGCATGGTTCTCTCTATTGTATGCCAATTGCTTCCAACATTATCTGCAACTATATTACCTCGTTTGCCATCTTTGATGTTGCCACAGACTTGGCTTCGTAGGAGGATTGAGCTACTAGTATTTGTTTCTTGCAAATCCAATTTATCGTTGTTCCGCACGCTATCAAAAAACCGTCTATCACAGACTTGTTGTCATCCTTGCAGCTCGCCCAGCTTGCATCACTGTAGTGTTGCAGATTGAATTCTTCTTCGGCTTTGTAGGTCAATACCATATTTTGGGTACCTTTTAGATATTGCAATATGCGTTTTGCCATCAGCCAATGTGCCATACCAGGGTTAGAAGAGAACTGACTCAATGAGTAGATAGAGAATGCCAGATCGGGTCTAGTGCAAACTGTCATGTACATGAGACTTTTGATCAGGTTTGGTTCCATTCTTGAACTATGCCGACTTTCCCGAACACTGGTCCCGGGCTCGCGGACACATTTGGTCCCGGGCATGCGGGTCCCAGGAGCATGTGGTCTAGGAATTTTTTGCGGGCACATTTGGTCCCGGGCGCATGTGGCTCATGGGCGTTTGGGTCTCGAGATTTTTTGCGGTCACCAATGCTCCCGAGTACGGGGTCCCGGGATTTTTCACGGGCATCGAAGTCCTGGGGACTAGGGATTTTCAAATTTTTCACGTGCACCATAACCTAGCGTCGAGCACCAATGTTTTCTCGGCACGAATGCAACCCCTCACGCCCACGCGCGTTTCTTGAAAATGCGTTTGTTTTACTATACATATAATAGAAGATAGTTTTCTTTTTTACCTTCCTCGCCCTTTTTCCGTGCCTTCACGAAAAAAGTGACACACTGGCCATAATGACTTAAAAACCATTTTTGGACCACCTTCGCCTTTTTCACCTCTTTGCGAAAAATGCGACACTAAACTCAGAATGCCTTAAAACCATTTTTGGGCACCTTCGCTTTTTTTGCCTCTTTGCGAAAAATGCGACACTAAACCCAGAATGCCTTAAAACCATTTTTTTTGGGCACCTTCGCCTTTTTCACTGCCGTAAACTAAGGCACCTTTGGCTTTTTCGCATTTTTCTACATTGGCAAACCGACATCGCCAAATGTATCAGCAACCCTAAAAATAGATGGACAACCAACTATCCAAAAGGCGGTGAAGCGGTTACCAACTTTTGTACATATGCAAAGACTGGCATAAATAGTCTTAAAAGCTTGTAAGATACTTTCTCTCTTGTAAATCTCTATATTAGCTGAATCAAGCTATGTAAGCGTTAAGAAGAACAATCAAATTTCTCTTTCTATAAGAGTTATTTGTAGCAAGCGTTATCACGCTCAACAACCCAAAGTTATTACTTCAAGCCATTGTACTCACTGTTGATATTTATCATAGTGCAATTTTTGGTCTCACTATTGCATCATTCATTTGCGCAAACTGTATGAATTCTTCTACTTGAATATTTCTGCTACTAACTGTTGTGTTTCCGTTCCTACATGCCTACGCTCTGAGCAACCGAGCTTCCACTGCGCTCACGACCACCGTTTTACGACATGGTATCAGAGCAAGCATTTCAGTAATTTGCATTTCTACTGCGGATTATCAGTCTTGTTTTTTTAAGGCAGAAATGGGAAAAATACTTTAAAGCAAAAAATGTGAAGGTCCGAAATCATGTTGTCGGCCTTCTAGTTAAGATGCTCATTACTTAACAATTTTTAAGATTGAGCATAAAGAAATCTAACACTTTAGTTTCATTCGTTCCAAGAAAGGTCGATTCATTGAACTTCACGTCTCTGCTCAACACCACCTTATTTGAGGTTAGGTTGTAGAGTTGGTAGATCTATGAATCGTTCGAGTATCCAACCATGACTGTTAGCTCTGACTTTTCGTCGAACTTTCTTCTCTTTTCTTTTGGTATGTGCATGTATGCATTGCACATCCGAACACATGTACATACGATAGATCGGACTTTACATCCGTCCACATTTCATAGGTGTTTTGTCTTCCAGGGTTGTCATTGTCGATCTGTTTTGTAGATGTACACAGCAGCAACAATTGCCTCCCAAAATTGACTCGGCGGTTGTGCTTGCACCATCATGCACTTCACTCCTTCAACTAGCGTCCTATTTCTGCTACACCATTATATTGTGTTGTGTAAGTAGGTGTGGATTGATGCTCTATTCCTCTGTCCTGGCAGAAGCTCAAAAACTCTTTGCTTGAATACTTGCCTCCATTGTTGGACCTAATTGTTTGCAACTTTTTGGAGGTGCGTCTCTCAGCAAATGCCACGAACCTTTTGAAGGCATCAAACACTTCTAATTTTTTCTTTATAGTATATTGTTGTCATCCGGCTATAATCATCAATAAAAGCGACGAAGTATTGCGATCATGAGAGAGAGTCGCCTTTCATATATCTGAGTGAACGAGCTCAAGAATGTCCTTGGCTCTACTTCCTTTTAACACAAATGGACTTCGATGTTGTTTGCCCTTCTAACAGACTTCACATAAGTCGATGTCTGGTCTTGTTACCTTTACACCTATGACACAGAAGTCGATGTATGGTCTTGTTACCTTTACACCTATGACAATCTCTTTTCTGCTCATGTTGTACAACTTCTCATATTCTGATGATACATTCTTCTATGCCAGAGATGATTTTCACTTTCTGATGCATTTGATATGCTATCATGCCTACTGATGATCTTTGCTTGGTAAAGATTTTCCTGTCTTGATATGACAGTCATCATCTTGCTTGATTTTTGCTTGATTATTCGGCATACATTCCCGTCAAACAAGACTCATGCACCAAGATAGGCGATTCTTGACACAGAGAGCAAGTCTCTTTTGAGTGTTGGCACGTAAAGTGCTCCTTGCAGTTTTGCATATCTGGACAGTGTATGTAGATGTAGACTGCTGATGCCTTCGACATCGTGTCTACTTCCATCACCCAGTATCACTACTCTTGCATTGTCGAGCATCTTGTAATTGATGAAGATATTTTTGTTGCATGTGATGTGCGATGTAGCACGTGAGTCGATGACTATGTCGTAGTCGTGCTCAGTGTAGCTGGTTGATGCTTCATCGATGATCATGAAGGCATTGTTGCCCTTCTTAGCGTTCTTCGATGATTCTGCAACATTTGCTTTCTCAGCTTTGTGCTTCCCTTTTGGGTTGCGATAGCATTCATATGCAGAATGCCCTTTCTTCTTGCAGTGCATGCAAGGTATCGTCGGGTTGAACCCAACATTTGTCGGCTGTATTACAAATGAAGTCAACTTAGTCCTCCTAATCCAAAGGTAGTGCCTCCAAAGGTCCTCCAAGTAACTTACAAGCTCCAAGATGCTCCCCAACTCCAAGCTAGGATGCCTCCACCTGCAATTAAGGATCTTCAAGCCTCCATGGATCTCTCCTCCACTTGTGTCCCTAATCTTAATCACAAAGGTAGATAACAAGTGGCCTCAAGTATTCACCACCCAACCATAGCTAGCTATCACATGCAATCATGTATCTAGGCTAATCTAGCACCTCCTTGCTAACCAATAACTAACCACAAGCATACCACCACACACCATAGCATACTCGAGATCCAAACCCTACTTATGTCCCATACCATAAGCAAGATCCAAACCCTAAGCATACTACACACAAGAAAACACTCTATACACTAGTAGCCACACTAGAGCATAAGCATAACAAACAAGAGAGATCTCTCCCTCTCCCAATAGGCGCCCTCCTCCCCTCATATAGCTGGCAATTGGCACCCTCCAATAGAACTTCAAATGGACCTAGATTCTACTAGTTCTAAGTTGAATACTCTTCAAATCATAAGGCTTATAGGATTTTTAATCTAGTGACTAAGAAGATTACAACAAGTAGACAAGTTGTCTTTATCGAAGATCAGATAGTCAATCTCAAGGGAAAGGAGAAAGTTACAGATGTCGAATCTATACACGATATTGCATCAAGTTCAAATCTAAACTCTACTTTAATCAAGTTGTTTGGTTAAGGCATCTATTGTTGGACATCAATCTTAGTCAGTTACAAGCTACTTCTACCTTTTACAATTGCTTTATCTATTAATCCTAGGTATCATTCTCGGAGGAAACCATTCAGATAAAGTATCATTTTATCAAAGATAAAGTACTCGACATGGAGTTCATTTTTATCTTTGTAGATCAAAGTTCATGGCAGCAGCTATATTTATAAAGACATTAATATTCGACAATCATTCTAAGTTTAGAAATATGCTCAGCTTAACACGTCAATAGTTTTAGTTGCATTGTTGAGACAATGTCGAAGGTTTCAAGACTATCTACAAGAATACATGCATTGTCGACACAGAGTCGATAGTTGCACAATGTTTGAATCAACCAAAAGTTGGTGGCCTATTGAGGGTTCCAAACTCGACTAAGTAATCAAATTGAATAGTGGAGCCTTATCCACTACATTTTCGGGTCCAATCTCAGAGCCCCATGTGGCACCTCCCACATGGATAGCGGCGCTTTCCATTATGGTTGTGCCATAAAAAACTATCAATAGATCAATCAGATCAAATTAGTTTGATTTCAAATTTGTCATTCTTCTTCTCCTCCTCTCTATTTTGCCATAGGTCAATTATAGCTTGTGTAAGAGCAAAATTTAGAGCAAAATAAGAGGAGAGCCTATTACTATAACGCAATCAGATTAGATAGTGAAAGCATCTAGAAGTTGTAATTCATCAATAGTTAATACAAACTACTTCCACCACTTTTGTTTTAATTTATTGCTTCTGTTATTCCTACTTAAAGGCACATGATTACTTGTGAGCCCTTAAATCTCACTTTGTACTATGAAAAAAAAAATTTGTTTTTAAAATTTTTAGTGATACAAATTGGAAAGAAACATGATCTACATTATATGTGCCTAGCTGGCTTTTCCCAACATATTAGGTCATTAGAGCTAAATTCTTTGTGATTCATTTTATGTTTCATTCCTTGATGATGACCGTATAGGGGTACACCCAAACTAGATCTACCAAAGTTTGACGGTAGTTCGAACCCTCAAAGATTTTTGCAAATCTTTGAGAATGCATGTGATGTATATGGCGAGACATCACCCGATGCCATGATTCAACTCTTCTTGATGACCATGATCGATCGAGCACGAGAATGCTTTTTTAACCTCGATCGTGAAGATAAACGTGACTGGTCACTCTTCAAGGAGACCTTTATCAAACGCTTCAAGCCATTTCGCTTGATAGAAAGCCCTTTTGTCAAGCTAAGTAATATCAAAATGACAGAAGACGAATGAGCACGAGACTATATTGAGCGTTTCAAACGTCTCAAACATCAAGTACAAGAACAACCCTCTGAACAGATGCTCATCATCTGGTTCTTAGTCAGCCTTCCAAGATGGATTAGATGCGAGCTTAAATCCAATGATGAATATACGAGCCTAAAGTTAGCTATGTCTGATGCCATCAAGGAAGAAGACGAAGGATCAGATGTTGACGAATCTAGGGAAAGGCAAGCACCACGTGCTCCTGTCCATGAGTCGAAGCCGATCGAGGACACCCGAGATCAGCTTTGGAAATCACAGCTGGCATTGCTTAATAAGCAACACCAACTTCAAATGGAGAAACTCACCACTGAGTTTCAAACTACCCTGAAGTCTATCCAAAGCAGTATGCCTGGTCAGTCAAACCCTGCACATGTACCTTATAGACGAAAAACAATATGGTGCCCACACTGCCAGGCTACGCATCCTGTTGATGCTTGTCCTTCATATCGACCTATCCAAGCACATACAGTTCAACAATATGAAGAACACCCATCACAATCTGGAAATGCCTTGCCTTATCATGAATATCCACCAGCAAGTCCAGAACCACTAGCCATATAGGATGGCTACGCCGTTATACAAGGGCCACTGCACACCAGATGTTTCATCTGTGGTGAAACCGGCCACTTCATGATTGATTGTCCAGTTAAGACCCAGTACCATGCTGAGTGTCCCGACTGTATCCGAAAACACAGTTTCAAAGACTGTCCAAAACAACCAACTAAGATCCTACCTGCCCGTCACGTCAGTTATGAATCACAATAGGATCTTCACGACAACAACACAAGCACCATAGCAACCAACAGTTAAACTTGCTGCTCAATCGAGAAGTTTCTTGTAGACTTCTACATCACCGTCCAATACGCCAGTACCATAGTGCAAAAAGACAATCTGAAATGATTCCTTGTCGAAAGAAAGTAAAACCGATATTCTGTCATCTGCTACAATGTCCAACCAAGAGCAATCTCCACAGGGAATTGACTGTTTTTCTCCCCTTCTACAACCTCAAATCTAATTGTCTTTCTACATGCAAATAAGATTTCCAATGTGCCAATACACAATAAATCTAGGATTCGAAAATCCACTTAGAGATTCGATTCTGAATCTCTTGTTCGACGAGGTCCTCAGGACATAGTACCTCACCCATACCTGCATCTCACGCTATATCTTACAATATCTGCTATCAATGATGGTATATTTAGTATAACCAATGCTACCTTGTTTAGACAAGGGCATGTCAGAGTAAGTCACATTACTCTACAAAACAACTGAGATATTGCAACTATCAAGATACATTATCAATGATGATGAATGCAAGTTTTGTTCAACAAGTGCTATACAGTTCTCACTCTCTGTAACATTTGTTTATTTCCTTGTTTCTCTTCACCTATTTTGTGTGATTGATTTTTGCATGAGGAATAGCTACTACACGAGAGTCTTCTATAGCATCTCCAACACACATTTTCATTCATCTATCCATCTTCAGATTCCCTTGTACAACAGTTTCAAATTTTTGAGAAATATGAGAAATCCATGACAAGTTAGAGTTGATTCCTGTACCTCATTGCCATATTATTCTTTGAGTCAACTACAGCAAGATCGAAACAAATTTAGTTAGAATTTGTTCAATCTTTAGTCCAGTCGCATGTTCAACGAGTTTCAACTACGTGTTCCACACGTCGGTCCAATCCTGAGCATAAACAGTCACCAACAACAACACCCCCACCAACAGATTTTTTTTTTTGGGGGGGAAGAGTGGATCTGCTTGGATCCACTAGAGCAGTTACGCTGCCTACAACAACGTCAGCAAGATCGACAGCCAATGTCACAAACCCAAAGTCGACAATGACAAGGCTAAGAAGACATATGGGCAATCCAAAGCGACTCGATCAGAAGAAGTACCCCAGTCACGACAAAGATCCTTCAGAAAGGGAAACACAAGCATTGAAAAATCAGTTTCCTTCTTCAACCAACCTCTTGCCATACTTCTGCGCCCATTCTCATGTCTATCGTCCACACCATCTACCGTTGTCACCACCACCCTCCCGTCCATCTGTTTGTTTATCATCAGTTTACTGTTCTTCTGAGAAATTTTCAGTTTTTGATAGTCTTACCGAAGTAGCTGATAGATCATTACAAGTGTCTTGTGGAGACCAACTACCACCTATATTGGTTGTTCAGTCGAAAAAGACCTACAAAAGCAGGCGAAGCAGCTAGAAGAAATAAAAAGAAAGATCTAGGAAGCTGAGGAGGAAAGGACAAAACTTAAACAACAGATGAGTCAGATTGATCTTGATCAAAAGAAACTCTCTGGAGTAATGATAGTTGAATCCCCTCTTATGAAGCTCAAAGAGATCCAAAAGTAACGGATCAAAAGAAAGAGTTGTAGAAAATGAAAGATGAAGACATCTGTGAACCTGCAAATAAAGCAAGCTCCTCACCCAACACGTGGTGGTTGAAGCTCGACATTGTAAGGGTCCAAGGCTGCAATTGTAGAACTATCAGTTCCTTCACCTTGTCACCAAGCCTTCATCATGTTTCCTCACCGTTACCAAACCGTCCATCCAAAACTGTTTCTACCACCAAATTTTTTATGATGAGTCCATCCCCTTGAGACTGATAACCAAGATTTGTGCTACCTATCAGAAATGAGCATCGACAAGACTGGAACTTCAATTGAGAGAAGAACCACGGAAACACCCAGAGGCAAATGGAGGATACAGACCTCCCAGAAGAAACCAAAGATGGAATCTGCCAAGGAACCAAAGATGAAACCATCAATGGCAGATACAAGTGACTAAACAAAGAGACACATGGAAAGCACTCGAGCATGCAAGTTGTGAAGCTGCTGGGAGCTCTCCAATTTTGAAAATGTCAACCACTTGTAGCAATAAGACATTCTAAATCCAATTGTGGCAATTTGTGAAAAACAGTTTTTGTGATAAAGATTGGCGACAATAAGCACTTGGTTTTATGTAAGTGAACGAGGATCTACGCTTTTCCAAGTGACGATCGAAGATGCCAATGCAAAGCGGAGCGACATCGTCCAATATGAGTTGCAGTGGGTCCGGCAACACATTCGGGGTGGGATAATGTTGGCTGATTCTGACGAATCTCCAAGATACTCGGACAGAGCAACTGAAGAGCACCTCTCACCTTAGACCGAGGAGGTCTCTGAGAAGACGGACTAATGAAGATTGAGAGCTGAGAAATTCTAGCTAGGAAAAACAAGTAAGAACTGTGTAAGCCTCATGGTGAATCCCGAAAGATGGAATGACTATGTAGGAACTAGTATTTCTAAGAAAATGCAATAAATGCAAGTAGACCCCTCTTAAAGAAAGTAGAGTGAGCCACCTTTTGATGGTGACCTCTAGTGGAGAGCAATATCCCACTTGTAATTTGTGAAATGTGGAAATTTCACTAGGATGCCACCTAAGGAGCTCTCTTGCTTATTTAAGAGACTCCCTCTTTGTGAAGAGGAGTTTTTTGCATTGTATCTACTCCATGCTTAATAAGAAGATTTTCCATGAGTTTGATGCTACACTAAGCTCCTTGATCATGATGGTTTTCTTGAGTGATGCCCCTATGATCATGCCCTTTCATTCATATTGTGTGTGGTTGTGGATTTAGAGTGGATTAGTTTTCTTGCTTTCCTAGTTGTGGATTAGATTTCTTGTTTTCTTGTGCATTAATGTAGGAGCCAACATTCAAGTAAACTAAATAGGCTGGATCTGTGGTGTGATTCTTGCATATCTCTGTACAATCCAGTTCTTCATGTTCTTGGGATGTCCAAGAATCAAAAGGCTGGTTGGTTTCTTGATTCTTGGACTTCTAACATGCTGTAGATAAGTTTTATGTTTCTTGTTTTGTCAATGCAAGGTAGTTCAGTGTTAATGTAGTGTAGGCTCTGATTTCAGTCCGTTTTAAGTGTAGGTAGCTGCAGAATCTGTAGAATGTTCATTGGTTTGTATGCTGATCTGTGAATGAGCGTTCTTGGCTTGCATCCATGTAGAATGTAAGTGCATTCAAGAGTGACGTCTCTCAGTTGTCCTCTGACAGGCAGGACATAAAGAAAATACTACAATGAAACTTTGTTTCCTTCTGCCTGGGTTGGCATCGTAAAATCAATCAAGAAACCATCTAACGGCTGCCATGAAGCCTGATAACAGGCAGAAACGGTTCTTAAGCAAGAAGCAGAAAAGAAAAGTAAACAACAGGTCCTCTGGAGCAGGGGATCTATCAACAATCGTAAATACTAAAAAGCAGATATTTTGAATACTAGTCTCAAATACCCTAATTATTAATCATGAATATTGTTAGTGAATACTCCGATTACAGATCATACATACTGTAACTATTGAAAGATAAATATTTTGAAAACTCATCATGAATGTTTATTGTGATTACTTATTGTGAATTTTTGGAATATCAATCATGATATGCATGATAGAGTTGATAATTGAGACTCAATGGTTGGACTCCATAGGCTATTGTCAAATTGGCTCATTAACATTGTTAGTGCTCTCTTTCATGGTTGAGACATGTGCCTTTTTGGTGACATTTTGATGAATTCAATGGACATCTTCTTGTGTTGTGCATCTCCTTGTGCTATACGGTTCCATGTTTATGACAATTTGGCATGCACCATCTATATTTTAGGCAAACAAAAATTAAAAAATGTTAACCAATACACAAAATTTTCTGAGACAAAGGTGTCTTGCAAAATGACTATTATTTCTCATCCCATTTAATTCAGAGTATTCACTAGAGGTCATAAATTATTTTCATGCCAACCTTATAATAATTTATAACATTTCAGTCAAAGCAATAACCCACTAATACAAGCTTTGAAACTTTTAACCAAAATGAGTGCTTCTTTCATAGGTAGAACACGTACAAACTTTGATACTTGTACTTGAAATGACAATCTCAATAATAAACATGTAGTAATTTATTATCTTTTTGCCAAAGAAAAATTCATAAATGGGTTGGAAATTCAATCCAAGGCATGCTCCTAGATCACATCATCACACCACGTGAGTTTTTTGAGAGTTTCACCTTTCAAACAATGCAACAATAGCACCATCATGCAAGGCCCTTGTGATATACCACCAAGTGGCATCATGGATGTATATACCACAAAGTTCAATTTGATTGAATTTTACTAATTGATAAAATGCCAATTTTTAATCATAGAATTCCCATCATTATTAAGACCTAGTCCTAAAACTAGAGCCACACAAAAAGTTTTCAACTTAAATATAAGAAAACTACAATTCAATCATCTTTCATGGTCCATGAGGTGTTACCTTGATGATGAGATTTTATGCTAGCAAGTTCCTTATTCAACTAACTCAAAATAGATTCTATGCTAGCAAGTTCCTTATTCAACTAACTCAAAATAGAGTCCTTGCAATAGTTTAAAAAAGGGGCCTCTCTAAAGAGTTTGAGTTGCAACATGTGACACATGAGGTGGCCATGGCAAGGGACCTTTGCCAATAAGCTGATCTTTGGTGCCCCTCGGGACATAGACTGACATGTTGAGTTGCTAAGCAATAAAAAAAAAAAGACCAGTCAAATTGCAAGAATTAATACGCGCCAATTACATTGTAGTGATCCTGGGTCTAAAGAGGAGTGGTCCTTAAGCAATCTATTTCAGCCTTGGGGAAAACACGACATAGTTCGAGAATGGAATCTACATCTTCCTCCAAAAATTGGTCCCCAAAAAATGTGAAGGATGTTGACTAAACTTGTTTTATGAAGTATGAAATTTCATATTCAATAAAGATATCAAAGAAATTTAGACCTCAAGTTTTCAAGTATGTAGGAGTAATTGGTCTCAAATCTCAATTAAATAATCTATGAAATGGCATAAATTTTAAGATTGTCCTCTATGCATTACAACACATATGGGAGGGAAAGAAAATTAAATCATAGATTTTTATCATAATTTGGAGTCTATAAATTTAAGTTAAGATTTATAGGCAGGGTAATTTGGTTTCGTGTCTTAACCCTTTGAGTCTCAAGCGGCCGCTTTATGGCTTGTGAGATCCCCAAGAGAGACCCAAAGGATCTTGAGGTCCATGCTCAAGAGTGATTTATCCAAAGTAAACACCAAGAGGTCTTTTGCTGTATATTTTGTCATGTACTCTTAAAGGTGTCGCACCCAAGCTTGCTCCAACAATAGCCCTACGTAATTAACGTTGGGCTGATTTTAAGGCCTTTTAGGGCCCTATATTATTTTGCATAATATAGGGCCCATCCTTTTTTTTACATTTTTAATCTAAATGAGGTAGAGAGAGCACATCATTTTTTAATCTAAATGAGAGAGAGAGAGAGAGAGAGAGAGAGAGAGAGAGAGAGAGCAACAAAGAGAAAGAGAGAGAGTGTGGAGAGAGAGAGAGAGAGAGAGAGAGAGAGAGAGAGAGAGAGAGAGAGAGAGGTGACAAAAGAGAGGCGCGTCAAAAAAATCAGCCCAACGGTTAATTCATGTGGTAATGGTCCATTGGTCGGACCGACAATTATCACAAATAATCCGGTCCCCGGACAGCTCTTGGCCTCCGCCACTCATTGCCTAAATTATTTATGGTAATGGCCCTCCTAGTGACCATTAAATTAGCAATACGATATTATAGACAAGTCTACAATTTCTAAAGATTTTTTTCTAAAGATTTTCTTTTTGAGCGGAGAGTTCTAGGATTTTGAGAGCAACAATGTTTGAAAATGCAAGATAGTAGGACTAAGTAATAGATGTAATTCCAAGAAGCAAGGCATAAAATGGAGCCTTAAATTTTAAAGAGACAGTGTGTAGGCAATTTCGGTGACGCCTACCAGCCTGAAAGAACCTTTGCGCGTGCGTGCGTACGAGAGCGAGGCTGCGAGCGAGCACGACTTTGACAAATTCCTCCTCCTCCTCTATTTCTAGTTTTATAGTCCTTAATACAACCATCGACAGCAACAGAAAAATCCCTCCTCTATTTTATTATGGATTGATCATAGTCGTGTGCTCTTTCTCAGTTGGATGTGTTGCTGACTTTGCTTTGAAGTTTGCTTGCTTGCTTTGTTTCTCGAATCTCCAATTCCCATTCATCCATCCATCCTCTCCGCAGCATTGCCTACTGCCCAAATCGAAGATTCCAAGTCCTGTCCAGATGGGTTCTATGGAGCTAAAAAAACTGATGCAATCTACGTTAAATTTGTAGAATTCCTTCACTCACAGTTGTAGATAAAAAAGGGGTGGAATCAACCTTGAATCCGTGTTTGAGATTCTGAGATGAATTACTGCCTAGTTGAGGAGATGAGGGATTCAGCATTCTCTATTTGGAAGCACAGTATGTCCTCGCGACGAAGCCAACATCTGTAAATATCTGTGAAGTTAGAAAAATTGTGCTCAAAGGTAATCTAAATTGTTCGAGATTTGAAAGATCTGCGAACAGTGTCAGATCGAGTTTTTGTTGAGGCTGGTCGAAACTTGGATATCTGAATCTGTAAAATTTCTGGTCAATTGCTCTCTTGATTCGGTTTTGCTTTTATACATTAAAACGGCGCTGTAATGGGTGAGTTTTCGCAAGGTGATTAAAAGAAGAATCAAAGCTCTACCACCTCAGCAACGTTTTGAAAGGTTAACACGGTGCAGAAGATGAAGAGCCCGCGACTGAGCACTCTGAGCAATGCACAAATAAAAGAATTATCGTCTTCAGGAGAGGATGGAAGCTCATCTGAATGGAGGCACAATGACCTCAAAGCAATCGGCAAGGATGAAGCTCAGCGGTTTCCTACAGAATCAGTTTTTCCTGACAAAGATGCTAATGATCTTGACAGAGAGCTAGCCCTGAGATTTGAGAAATTGAAAGCCTCCTGGGCGTCTTTGGAGAAAGAGCGTGCAGTTCGGCCCTTTCGTGAAGGAATAGACAAAGAGCCGCAAGATATGCAGACTAGAAGAACCGAAAATGAATTCATTTTTAGAAACCCTTTCGTTCAAGGAAATAGGTTGCTACTTGAAGTGCACGAAGATTCTCTGCCTGCAGATCTGGCTGCAAGATTTCAAGCATTGCAACGTGCAATTTATACATTTCCTTCTACTCCTGCTCCTGCCACTTCTCCAGCTCAAGCGACTATGAATGATTTGAAAACTATTTCAGACAGGGCAACGGTTTCCATTGCTGCAGTTCCCTCGGTGGCTTCTGCGTCTGCATCTTCTTTTCCAGCTTTGGCTTCTGCCCTACGTTTAGAAACAACGGCAACTGAAACCGCGGTGGCTAAAACAAAACGTTCAGCAAGCATCCCAGTCTCCGCGTCTTCTTCTTTGCCTCCTTCCTCTGGCTCTGGCTTTTCTGTATCTTCGCCGTCGTCCTGTGCGTCTTCCGCTCCAGCCAGCAGCTTGAAACATGTCAAGCATCATCACTTTGACTTATCTAGCAACCTCAAAACTGCAGCCTCTGGCCATGCACATTCAAGAAAGACTTCCTCTGATTTAGAAAACACTAAATCTTCAAAGACACGTACGAAGAAAGAGGCAAAGCAAAATGTACTTCTGTTTTCTCTCTCTGACGTGGAGGAATTGCTGGAATCTTTCACAGAAGAAATAGTTTCTAAGAAGAGAGAAAAGTTGAAAGAGGCAGAATTCCTTCACCGTCTTATCACCAGCAAAGATCCTTTGACATTTTGGTGCAAGGAATTGGATGCAACTCCACCAGCTTCTGCAGGGGAGAAGCCTTGGAAGGAGGTGGCGCAGCACCTCACAGAAAGCTCTGTCAGTCACCATCTTGAAAGCTGGAAAGAAGACTCAGATCCCGGGGAAGATTCCCATTCCTTCTCCAACAAACATGGGCTCAAAGCCAAGAGTTTAAAGCGATGGAACTTCATCTGAACTGGCAAGTATATATGTTCTAATTCTATAATTGTGATTTTGAGTTTGTTCAGCTGTGTTGCTGTTCAAAGTGAAGAATTACTTTTCTCCCACTGATGAAATGTGCATATTTTCTTGCAATTCCAGTGAATCTCAGAACTATTTTAAACTTCAGAAGCACATGATTGTGCTACTGCTGCCCATGTCAAGAACTGATTCTTGGAATTAAACTATTGTGTGATGGGCATTTTTGAGTATGTATTAACTTGGACATTTTGCGCGACAAGACTGCTCACTGGGCATTGCTGATGTTAGGAAGTACGTGCTACATGGATTGCTCATTCTGAAAGCATGTACTTTGCCTGTAAGACGGAACCTAGTGCTAATAGTTCACAGAGGTGACTTAAGTCGTTATGGAATATAAAATCATCTTGTACACCTATACTATGGACATTGAAAGCTCCACAAACTGATTCAACCTTGCTTCTATCAGGATTGAAGAATGCTTTGAAGCATGATCCTTTTACTTTAAGCTAATGTTCTTAAAATCTTAATGAGACACATAGGAACTTGTCTTTGTAATCTTGAAGTTGAAGCTTTAAATAGCTCCTGACACTGAACGTTTTGTGAACGAATGTGTAAAAGATATTCATATGTTGCACGTGAGTAACAATTTTGGCGCTGACCACTTAATAAAATGATGACATAACCAGAGTTGCTGTGAAATAACATTAAAACTCAGTCTGAACTACATACTTCTGGTGTACTACTAGTTGTTATCATAACAACAGAAAATTGTTTTTCTATCTGGAATGTCAAAGCTTGACCTGTTTCTTGAGATCCAAATTGTGCACAAACATTATACGGAGGGACAAATGCTAAAATGCGATAACATGATGGCTAGCATCAAATTTATGACCCAAGAGATTGCTCTTAAGTTTAAGAGTGTGAATATTAATGGATGCAAAGGACGACCAGTTGCCTGTCCAGTCATTTAGTCTCAATATGCAAGATAAATGGTAAACTTTGCCATGTCCTTGCACCTCTGCCATACCCTATTCCTTCTATTCCTTCATGTATTTCTGCAACCAAGTGCCCTGCTCATTGACGTAATTGCACTTCATATTAAAGTTATGATTGATCTTAAAGATAACTCTTCGAGTGTGAAACTTGAAACAAAATACTAGTTATATATTTTCTAGTCTCTCCTTCCAAGCCCAATGATCATTGCTGGTGTATTGTGCATTCATTCCTCATTGCATTGAGATTGTAGGCAAGGCCCCACCCTCGTCCAACAATCTTCCAGCTTGAAGTATTCCATCATGAATCGGGTGATGGAGAATACCCATCCTTCATTGTTGAATGAGACTTATTTTTGGACAAAAGGGTGGCAACATCTTAAAGAGCTGCCTTCGCGTGCAACACACTCGCAAAATATTAGTGTTCCCGGGCAGCGGGCAGCACTCACGCAGTGCCGGGCCGCGTAAGCGCTGCCCGGGACCCTGTTTTTTTAATTTTTCCTTCATGTTTTTTTCGGGCAGCGGTCGCACTGCCCAGAAAAAAAAACTCCTCATTTTTCAAAATTTTAACCCTCCCCTTTGCCCACCCACCCAAAACCCTACCCTGCCTGCCCAAAACGCCTAGCCGCCCGTAGACTTGCGGGCTTACATCACTAGTTTCCATTAAAGAAAGGCGGAATTCAACAAAGTGTCAATTGAAAGGCCAATATAAAGAGACTACCCTTTTGTTTGAAATGCCAATCAATATGTTCCTTTGATATGCAACAAGTTGAAAACTTTTACATTTTGTGTAATTGGAAAAACTTGAAATCTTCATACATTTTTAGAGTGAAAGATATTTTTGGAACATCTATGCCATATTAAAGTTAAGAATAAAATAAGCCTTCAACTAGAAAGGTGAATATGCACTTCAAATTCCAATTGTGCACACTACTTACATACTCGAGGACAAACATAATATGGTGGAACAAATGCCAGGAATGTGATAACATGATGACTAGCATTACTATAGTGACCCAAGAGAATTTCATTAAGTTCAAGAGTGTGAATATTACTGGATGCAAGGGAGGCGGCCAAGCTTGTAATTTGCAACTGTGCCTTTCAAGGTCCTTGTGCAATTCAAAGCAAACAAAATGATGTATTGAATCACACAAGAAGACTAATCTTATCACCACCCATTCAACTTTCAAAGTTGATTGGTCAAGTCAAACTTCATATGAAACTCCAACTTCCTAATACCACTTTGTGAATATATAACATAGTCTATTCTCCAACAAAACATATTCTACCCGATAGCGACTACTAACAGCATGTAGTGCCTTAATCCAGATTGTAATCTTTCCATTAAGCATTTCTGTAGTTGTACTACTACCATGTATAAATATTTAAAAGCATGTCAGTGTAAAGGATAATCCATGAATCAGATCATGAATCGATCAGACATTCAATCATAGTGCAATTATTCAATCTTTTTCTCTATTTCTAGAGTATTGTTTTAGAAAGATCGAACATCTGTATGCATTCAAAATGTACACATTCTTTCGACTTAATTGAATCATTTTCAGAAAAAGTTATGTCTGTGTTGTGTTGATTGTTTTATTTTCTGTTTTTGTTTGATTTATTCGATGTAGATAACTTAATTCTTAGGTTGAATCGCTTGCGTGCCTGACAGTTGATGTGGATTATAATATCCTAGCTATGACTAGCTTGCTTGATCCTTCACATTTTCGCATCTTTAACGACTTTGTGTGTGTCTACGGAATCGATCGTATCGATCCTGGCAACTTCGCAGCTCGGATCAAGTAGAGTTATCATTGACTTGTCGATAATAGCTTGAATCCAATAGATGTACATTCATGCATCGAGGAATGTTTCGCAACATTACCGACCAATGTAGCATCTAGAAATCTCTATAACTAATGTTGACATCTACTCTGACTGAGGGAAGCTATAATCAGATATCTCTATTACTGGAAAACTTTTTGTTCTTTAATGCTGGTGATTCTGGGGCAGCACATGTAGTGAATGTTGGATCTATCTCCTCTACTATCCTAAATCCTATGTTAATCTGCCTCCATTCATGTTGTTATATTTTTTTTTGTGTTGTCGCATAGTCTGCATATTTACATGTAAAATAAGACAGACGAATAAAACGCGACTGTCTGCATAAATACAAGTGAATGTCTAGACATTCTATTGTTCTTGATCTAGACTATCCTCGTGATAAAGTCGAGTTACCTGTCTGTCAAGACTGTCTAGTTGGTAAACAGACTAAGAAACCATTTAGATCAAGCCATTAGCATACTGCTAGAGGATTGTTGGACATTGTGCATTCAGATATTTGTGGCCCGAAAAAAAATCCTTCGCTGAAGGATGCAAAATAGTTTATAACTTTTATTAATGAATTTTCCAGAAGGACTATGGTGTATTTTATCAAGAAGAAATCAGAAGTCTTCAATTGCTTCAGAATGTTCAAGGAGCATGTAGAAAAAGAGACTGGCAGGACGGTCAAGGCCTTAAGGTCAGACAATGGTGGAGAGTACATCTCTACTGATTTTAAGGAGTACTGTCAGAGCCAAGGCATTGAGCAACAATTCATCACTCCTTACAGTCCTTAGTCTAATGGCTTAGCCGAGAGGAAGAATCGTACTCTGCTTGAATCAGCCAAATGTATGCTAGCGCATGCATCGCTGCCAAGAGCTTATGGGCCGAAGCTGTCTCCACTGTAGCTTATATCCAGAACAGATGTTCGACCAAGGCCCTCTTAGGCAAGACACCCATGAGGTGTGGATAGGCTCTAAGCCTTCTGTGAAAAACCTAAAAGTGTTCGGATGCGTTGCCTATGCGCAGATCTCGAAAGACACGAGGAGAAATTCGACTTCCAAGGTCTCAAGGCCATCTTGATTGGATATACTTCATCTGATAATACATACAAGCTGTATGATCCCGATACCTAGCAAATCTTGTACAGCCGAGATACAGTCTTTATCGAGGATCAGTTTGTCGACATCAAAGGCAAAGATATTGTTCCAGGAGAACCTTCATCACATGCCATTGACACGACAATCAGAGCTTAAAGCTCAAGCGTGTCTATTGTCGACCCACTATTCGACAACGAACCACACGAAGACGTTGCTGCTACCCAGCAACAAGTCCCAAGAGTGGTTCATCAGTCAATTCCTCCCAAAAGATCAAGCTGAGTGTGCACACAGCCCACAAGGTATACTCCTGAGTCTGCATGTCTCTTGATACAGGAACCGATGACAGTCGAAGAGGCACTCAGCCAACCCGCGAAGAGCTAAACTGAGCTCGACTGATAATCAGTCGCGAATTAGTTGTGAAAGGCAAGACTAAATATTAGTCGCGAACAGCTAGACTAATAATAATTGCGAAGAGCAGGCTACCAGATTAATCAATGAGAAAGTCAAACAGAACTTGAAAAAGCATTGCAATATTGACACGAATCTGAACGCAGAACAAACAGAGCTATAATTAGATTAAGTATAGCGAAATATACAAGTCAATAATGTAGGTGAGCACAAGATAATAGCGGACGAAATCATGTGCTTCACAAAGCTAATCACATAATCTGTAAAAGGTGATAAACCTATTACTGACAATACATCTGGAAGGAAGAATGATGCGCGAAAGCATCCACTTCGTCTATCTCTGATAAGCTTCTGTTGATGTTATGCTTGTTGCTTGTTTCTCTTGCTTCACCACCTAAATACGCAGATGGTATTCAATATATATACATAATTTTTACAGGTGTGTA
Organism: Diphasiastrum complanatum; assembly: GCA_029204225.1. NCBI lineage: Eukaryota > Viridiplantae > Streptophyta > Lycopodiopsida > Lycopodiales > Lycopodiaceae > Diphasiastrum > Diphasiastrum complanatum. The sequence continues at coordinate 47,933,187 of CM055095.1, forward strand.
GATGAAGAAAGTACAAAGTGGACGTGCTGTCTGTGGGGGATCATGGGTGGCTGCTGTCATTGTCATATCTGATTGCTAAGCATTAGCATACAGTGCCATAAACTTTCTATCACCAAATTGAATCACCATGAAAAGCATAGAAGGTATTCACAATAGAAACGGGTTGAGTGATCTAGAAACACTTTAAATTCACAGTATTTGTATTCATCATTTGCAGATTACAAAGATATATACGGTCTAAGCACTGCAAAGAAGAGGGATTGCTACACCTCTATACAAGAAACATTGAAGACATTCTGTTCTAGAACTTGCAGATGAATAACAAATCTGAAAAACCTACATTATAGCACCAACAGAGCAACACATGCCTCTGTTCTACATTGTGCCTGAATGAATTACAATGGCATAAGACTGGCATGTTATAGCCACAGAACTCGTGCTAGAGAGAAGAGGCGGTGTAAACTGCTTCAAGAGAGAGCAAATGAGATTTTGACATGTGTAATAAAGCTGTCTTTAGCCAATGCAGTGCTGATAGAATTTGTAGAGTAGTTTGAATGGCCATATAAAATAGCCCAAATGAAACTCGTTGAAGGCTGTCCACTTTGAATATATGTGCTTACAGTTAGGAATGGTTTTGCCAATGGAGATGCAACTGTAGGTTGTCTAAGAACTGCTTGAAAATATTGAATGATGGCAAGAAAACAGCCGCTGCCCACTGCCATATCTGCCTGCGCGGAAGGATGGATGGAGGCATCGATGAAGACCTGGAAGCCAATGATGGCTATAGGAAATGCGCTAGTGGCTGCCAAGAAGTCATACTACCCGTGTTGGAGATGGCAGGAGGTGCATTGGTGGCTTGTTGCCTTCTGACCTGCGTGGAGAACAATCTCTCTTCGCTGCTTTGAGAAAAAAGAAGTGCGAAGGTGGGCTGCAGCCACGAAGGCATACTGCCCTATAGAAATCCGAAGAGAGAGAGGTGAAGTGCGACAGTTGTCCTTAAGAGATACGAAGGTGGGAGGCTCTGGCTGCATGGAGGTGCTCCGAGGTAGGCACTAAAGAATGAACGAAGCTCCAAAAATTCCGAATAGTGCAAAATGTGCGACAATGGCCCTTCAGATCTGTAGTGCCTTGCCTTTGAAAATAGTAGTTTGCCCTTAGGAAATGCGAAGATGGCGGGTTATAGTCAGTCGCTAAAACTACCATTGAAACTTGACTCTCTCGCAAAGCCGAATAATGCGAGAATGCCGACTGGTTTCATGCCTTCTTTAACCAATGATTTTTCGAATAAACTTTGCCTTACATGAGCATTACCTCAGTATTAAATTACAAATGGTCTTTGTATAGACTATGTCGTTCAGATGTCACTGTAAAAAGTAAAGGCTAGGCATAGCCATATGCCAAATTCATAAGTAGTAAAATGGTTTTAGTTCCATAGAACAGATTTGACTCACACCACACTAAGTGCAACTAATGAATAGGCTATACACAAGGGCAAAGGCAAAGGCTTAAGATTTAGCAACAAAAAGTCGAAATCATTAACAAATTGCTGAAACCAGGCTATCACATATCTCCCCCCTCATGTATGCAGCGGCTCGCAAACACCAGAGAATATGAAACAATGTTGAAGCTTTGAAGAAAATTTGACTTGCCACAGTCTGCAGCCTTTGACAAGCTAAAGCATTGATTATACAATCTTCAACAAATAAAACTTCAGCATCTATTACTTCCAAAAGTCAGCACCATTTGACATAGTTATGAGCAGATGTATAATGGAAATCAGCTTTAAAAACTTGGCTCTGCATCATAAAAGTTATGTGATTTTGGACAACAACACCAACAAGTTGTTAACTATGAACAAAACATAGAAAAATCAGCATTTTCCTGTCTCTTTGACACAGCTCCACATCCGCTTGGACAGCACATAGCTTTAGCACAGGCTTTTATTCAGCTTGAAGATCCTGTGAAAAATTGAAACAAAGCAAAATCGAGAAAGAAAAACAAAAACTCGATTCTGGAAAGGCATAGATATAGGTTTGCTTACGGAAAACCAAAACCTTATTGACATGACAAAGAATCTTCAGTCTGTAGCATTACAGAAACTTAACACATTTTACAAACTGTGGATAACTTTAAGAACTCTACACAAAACTAAAAATAAAATAAAAATGGAATGACGAATCAGAGTGGATGAAACTCAGATTTAACTCTCCCCCTTCTAAAATACTTCAAGCACCGGAACAGTAACCTGTGAATCTGAAACATAGAAACAAAGATGTAATGAAGTGTGAGGTAGCTCCTGAATCAAAGATTACCTCCAGTGTGTCAGGTGTTGACACTGCACACATATCTGCATAGATGTAGGCGGTCGAATCCATGATTCGATCTTTCTTCACCCATCTTTGAGCTCTCTGGCTCCTCAACATAGGATGAACTATTGTTGTTCTCCTGTCTACTTTGAGCTGATTTGTTTCTTGGGTTTTGGCGGCAGTCCATGGCTGCATGACTCTTCTTATGACAGTGGATACACTCAATTTTTGGATTGAGCCAACACGAATCGACAGTCGATTCTCGTCTTCACGTGCATCATTTTGTGGAGCATCTTCTTCATCTTCTTCCTCCAAAATTGTGGGAAGTCTTTTGATGCTTTCACCACTTGCATGGTCTTCATCTTCATACCTATGCGTTTCATCAAAGATTACATCTTTGCTAATGTGAATGTTATTCATCACAAGATCAAAACACCTGTCAGCTTTCGTTCTTTCATCATAACCGACGAAGATACACTTGATTGCTTTGGCATCAAGTTTCTTTCGCTCCTCCTTTGGCACATGTACATAGGCCTTACATCCAATGACACGAAACTTGTCGATTATTGGCTTTATTCCAGTAAATGCTTCTTCAAGAGTCACATTTGGAACCGCAACTGTAGGGCTCCTGTTTTGCAAGAACGTTGTCGCACTGCACGCTCCCGACCAAAGTGAATCGGTCAAGCCCATTTGCTTCATCATGGAGCGTGCACTCTCCATAATAGTCATGTTTTTCCTTTCAGCTACACCATTACTATGCGGCGTGTGTGACTGTGTGAATTGTCTTTTAATGCCATGTTCTTTGCAAAAGTCTTCAAAATCATCAGATTTGTATTCGCCCCCTCTATCAGATCTTAGCACTTTGATGCGTGCATCCAGTTGGTTCTCTACCAAAGTCTTGAACTCCTTGAAACGAGCAAATCCATGTCCTCCTAGAGTAATCATCTATGAAAGTCATAAAATAATATGTTTTCCCCAATGACATGGTCTTCATTGGGCCGCACAGGTCGTTGTGAATGAGTTCCAGCGGTTTCTTAGCTCTTGCAGCTCCACCTTTCTTGAATGTCTCCCTGTGATGATTTCCCATGATGCATCTTTCACATATTGCATGATGATCATCCTGCAATGCCGGTAACCCTATTACCATCTGCAGTTTCGCCATCAATCTCAAGCTCCCATAGTTCAAATGACCAAGTCTTCTGTGCCACAACTCGGATTGAGATGCTGTTGAGATAGCCAAACCATATTCACCTGGTTTTGCAGCATCCAATTTATAAAGACCACAACTACTATCTCTATAACCCTTCGCCACCACTTTGTGGTTGTGGTTCATATCCTTCATAAGGCATCCATCCTTGACAAATTCAACTTTAAGATGTTGATTTGCCATTACACCAACAGAAAGCAAACTCTTTTTGAGTCCAAGAACATAAAGTACATTAGGGATGTTTTTAATTTTGCCATCAGAAAACTGCACAGGTACATTTTCCACACCATGTATCTGGCATTCCTCTCCATTGGCTTGAGTGACCTTATCCCCATAATGCATTGGTGAGAATTTTTCAAACCAATCACGTTTCCCGGTCATATGCCTTGTGGCGCCTGAATCTATGAACCATCATCAACCTGGGATGCCAATGCCGATGAGAAGACACTTGTAGTTAGAAGTCCCATCAAGTTTGCTTGCATCGCCCAAAATTGCCTCATTGATGTTTGCCATCTCCAAACTGCTTGAAACTTTACTTGTAGGCTATAAAGTGTATGCTGGAGTCAACCGTGATGTCAGAAATCAATAACAATGACCTGCAATTTTTAGCTTACCAGCCCGCCGCTCTTTCGCCAAATTGAAAGTCAAACTAGCGTCGTTTCTCGAAATGCTTCTCATCACCAACTCCCAGCTTCCTGCCCAGTGGAATGGTGAGATCACTTCTGGAGTGCTTCGAACACCTTCTCCACGACAATCACTCTGTTTTGGTGTACCGTACTTGTAGGTACAGTCAGGGTGCCCTTCGTTTGGAGGCTATAGCCTTTCGTTTGGCCAAAATGGGCTAAAGGAGGTGAAAATAAGGGCAATTTGGGTTTTTGAACTGTTTCTTCAGTGTGAAGAAACTTCACCCTTCAAAAACTTGGGACCCAACAATTTTTTTAGTTTGAAGATTTTTAATGAAGTTGCAAAGCACTTTGCACTTCAGACCCCTTAGACTTTTTCACATCAATCCAACGGATCCTTTAGATCCAACGACCCACCTGTCGTGTAATAACCATCATCGATCTATATGATTTGAGATCAGACAACTTTCCAAGTTTTTGTGCGTTGATCAAGGGCCTTTGAAACACCAAGCACTTTGAGTCGCTAACAGACTAATTGAACTGGGCACGCGAGAGGTCCCGCGACCTCTCCTCCTCTTCTCTCTCTCTGCGATGGACTCTTCTCTCTCTTCACAGGCTATGGCTGCTCCCTGTAGATCGATCTGGCTGCTTTCTTCCTCCACGGCCAGTCGCGGCCTTCCTACTGCTGAATCGCACTACCAGGGCGCCCATTCTCAGCAACTTATAGCTCTGAAAACGGCCTCCTACAAGGAGATATCCCAGATTTTGCACTTTGAAACCCTAGCAACTTTGAAGAGAAGGATATATTGGGCTTTACTCAGGATTTCTTTGAGCTTTCACTTGCAGCTCCTATCTGGCTGAGGTCGCCCTACTGCAGGCAATCTTCTGCTCCAAACCGCTCTTCAAACAGTGTTCGATTGGAGTCAAACCAATCACAAACGCCAAGCAACCCTCCAGAAGAATTTTTCAGCTTCAAACTTTGCTTGCTTTCTGATTCAACCAACAATTCCCTGTCTCTGAATCCTTTTTACAGTTTTGAGCCATTCCACGAATCTCCGTAGACTCGGTTTTGTGCTTCCTAGCCAACAAACCGTCGTGAATTCGCAGCTCTCTGTTCTTGTCCGGTGATTCAAGCCACCAAGGGCTCTGATACCAAGTTAAGAAAAAACACAGTTTAAACACCCGACTGGATCAATCACCACAATACAACGTCAAGTGCAACAAGACCATATAATTGCTCTCCTCAAACTGTATATTCAACTAGCTCGTAAGTACAAAGATAGTTGCTTAAAAACACTCAAAGGGCTCATAAAAGAAAGATGGCCCGATAACTCTAGAACTAAGCACAGGTGGTGCCGTCGAAATAAGAAAGCATTGTATAAGTCGATCATTGCTATTTTAATTGTCTGGTCATAAGCGAAGGAGTCGTAGACGTCCGTGTTATGATTAGAGTGAGTAAACCAGCACGATCAAACATCGATAAAGTGCATTCAATCACAACAAACATTCATCTACATTATACACAGATAGAAAACGTGCTGCTGCTATATTACATTGAAGCACAATAAAATAACAATTCTAACCAAAATGATGGCGTAATTGGGAGGCTCAAAATCATTCGTCTCATGGACGGAGCATCACGTAGAGTGTGTCTGGATGATCCATTTATACAATTCATCCATGTATTAATTACAATAAATGTTTGTCACCTAATTAGGTAAGCCGTTGTACTTGGAAGTATTTGGCTTTTTTGAAAACTATACATAGTATATACGATCAACGAATTAGGGAATGTTGACGCGGACGAGGATGCTGCAAATAGAGCTCTCATTCATATTTTTGGAAAGTCGTTGAGAACGTTTCTTGTTAAAAATAGACGACTGTCGGGTTTTTTTTTCTCTCTTCAGGATTTTGCGAGAAAGCCGACAGTGCTCTTAAAAAGGCGACACTGTCCATGAAAAGCTGACGGTGCCCTTAAAAAGACGAAGGTGCCCTTGAAAAACTGACAATGTCTTCAAAATAGTTTAACTCCTTCAAAATAGCTAAAAGGAAGAAGTTTAAGACAAGTGTCACTTTTTGGGAAAAGGCGACACTATCGCAAAATGCCGTTACTGTCGCGTTTCGAAAAAATGCGAAAAAGCTGACACTATCGCAAAGACTTGAATTTGTGAACTATGCTGAAGTATCGCTTTTTGGAAAAAGTCGACAGTGTCGCTTTTCGAGGAAAGCCGATACTGTGAAAAAGATAGTTCATTTCTATAGATTGTAGCGACACTTAGAGTATTTCTTCAGACTGTTGCGATACTTAGTGTATTTTTACAGACTGTTGAAAAAGTAATGTAAATCTACAGACTTGTTTTAAATACCAGTTCTTGGAAGTCCTTGAAGATGGCCAAGTCTTCAATGACTTCAAGTAATTGAACTTAACATCTGACCTTGAAATTATGACAATATTGGTTACCCTTTGCTAGAGATCAGCCGAAAGCCCGTTGTAGATGTTCTTTAAATAATTTGGCTGTCAAAGTTGTGATTCTTGCAAGTATGAGATGAGCAGACGTAGAACCAAAGTTGGTTTCACCTGACCCCAGATCAACGATCAATAAACGTGTAGGAAGAATCTTAAAATAGAAATTAGTCATTCACCAAGGAGACAACTGTGGACTTAATTTCCAATAGTCCCCCTTAAGGTCACGGTTGGTGCCTTGGTATCTTCGTCAGGTTCAGCATGTCGATGAACTTATGATGCTTGATCCTGGGAAGCACTTTGGTGAAGATGTCTACGACCATTTCTGTTGTGGAGCACTACTAAAAGATCACTTGCCCCGAGAAAACTTTCTCCCGAATGAAATGATATTGGATTTCTATGTGCTTGGATTTGCCATGAAATCTGGGATTCAGTGATAGTGAAATACAGCTCAAGTTGTCACACAGAATGGTGATAGCATTGAACTGAGTGTGATGTAGGTCGTGAAGTAGTAACCTGATCCATACAGCTTCTTTTGAAGCTTGACATGCTGCGATGTACTCTGCCAACTGATTTCTGCTTCTTTGAGTTCCACGAAATCGGCCCCCCTGCCAGATAGAAATATAACCCAAAGGTAGATTTTCTGGTAGAGACTGTTCCTCCCCAATCTGAGTCAGAGTAGCCTCGTAGGATGAGTGAGTCGATAACATTTCCATCATAACATAAAATGTGACCTAAACTTCCCTGAATATATCTCATCACTCTCTTAAATGCTTTCCAATGAGAGATCCTGGGATTAGACATGAATTGACTTAATGTGCTAACAATGTATGCTAAATCTGGTCTAGTACACAACATTGCATACATCAAAGATCCTATTAGCGAATGATAAGGGTACTTTGCTTGGTCAAGTACTTCACTATCAGAATCAACACACATACGTTTAGTCAATACTATACTTGGATCCATTGGAGTATCAATTGGTTTGCAATCAGACATATGATTTTTTTTTTAAAATGCCCTTTAGATATGCCTACTGGCTAAGATAGATCTTCTTCCGAAGTCTATTTCTAGTAATGTGAATTCCTAGCAAAGAATGGACAGCTCCTATTCAGTCATGTCAAATTCCTTTGACAGATCACTCTTAGGAGTGTGCAGAAGAGAAGTGTCGTTCGACAAGATAAATGCATCAACTACACGAACTGAATTGGTGCCTATATGCTTCCAATAAACATTACAGTTAGCTGAATTGTTTGCAAATTCCAATTGAATGAGATAAGAGTTGATTCTATTGAACCATGCACTTGCGAGAAGTTTCAGACCATAGATTGCTTTATGCAGCTTGCACACTTTGTGCTCTTGGCCTTTGACGTCGAATCCTTCCGGTTGGAAGGTATACAACTCCTCTTTGATGTTGTCATTGAGAAATGTTGTCTTGACATCCATTTGGTGCATTTCGAGGTCTTCCGCGGCTGCTAACGCAATCAGAGTCCTAATTGACAGCATCTTGACAACATGAATGAAAATTTCTTGATAATCCACTCCTTGGACTTGAGTGAATCCTTTAGCCATCAGCCGTGCTTTCCATTTAGCAATGAAACCATCAGAGTTAATCTTCTTCTTGAAGATCCACTTGTTGTCGATAACTCTCTTGTGAGTGGGGAAGTCGACCAGTGTCCAGGTCTGGTTTGTCAAAAGTGAGTTGTATTCGCTTTCCATAGCTTCTTGCCACTTCACAGCATCCTTGGAGTTAATTGCTTCGACTAGGCTCTCTGGTTCTTCTGATGAAGTCCAGAATGATTGAGGTGTATACCTCTCAGGAACTGTCTGAGTCCGTGAGGATCTACGGACGTTTGGTTGACCAGGATGCGATGATGCTTCTTCTTGAATTTCTCCAGATCTACTCGAGCTGGCTTGGTCTAGTCTGATGAGAGGTACTGTCGGCTGCTCGGCTTCTATAGTTGTAGTTGTAGGTTCTGTAGAAGGAACATCAACGTTGGAAGAATCCATGCTACGTAAAAGCCTGTTGTAGACGTTTTTCAAATAATTTGGTTGTCTAAGTTGTGATTCCTATATGTATAGATGAGCAGACGTAGAACCAAAGTTGATTTCACCTGAACCGCTAATGGATGCAACGATGCCACATAAAATTTTTGTGAATGTTAAAAGAATGTATAAAATAATTTTGTCAATAAATAGGTGATTTTCATTTGATGACAGTTTCTTACAATGGTTGATCACAAAATATGTCCATCATTTTGGAATTTTGAAGTTGGAAAAATTTCAAGAATATTCATGATCAATATTCACAATAATCATGATCCGAATTCGTAATATTTCAGTATTTACGATCATATTTACGAGTATTCACAATTAGTGTTCACAATAATCACAATAAATACTGATGAGTATTCACGATCAATGTTCACAATAATCACGAGTATTCACAATATTCACGATCAATATTCACAAAAATCACGATCGATATTCAAGATATTCGCTTTTTAGTATTTATGATTTAAGATAATTGCCGCCAACCATCAATTACATAGTCTTCAGGACACATTTTTTAAAAGTCAATCAATTTTTCATCCAATATCTAGAAGACATATTCCTGCAAAAGAAGACACTATTAGAAACAATAAAATATATTTTCAGAGGAACTACTAAAACATATTATCGCTTGTGATATTTCTTCATTTAAGCATGCAAGAGCAGAATAAGAAGAAGAAGAAACAAGAACATTGTAGAATTAAGCATGCGTAATAAGCTTTCAAGTCTCGTACTCTGCATGTTCACAATCAAACAAGTAATAGCCAAAGAGATTTGTTTGGTTTTTTTTTTTTTTTTGAAGCATGCATATGCTATGCAAGTCACTTTTTGGCCATTCCCAATGTCGTTTGCTATTTTCCATGCACACATGATCACTTACATGTGGAGTACTTGGGCCTTGAACCAAGGTCCAAACTTAACAATAACATCAATTAACAACTATGCAATGTCAAAAATGTGCCACACTAATATATTATGTCGGATGCTCGAGTGGCTGAAGACTTTTAGCATGAAAAACTAAAAATAAACTCAAAGCCTAAAGTCATGCATGCAACCACACCTTGAGGGACAAAATGTGTATGTAAATGAATAATTTCTAGTGAACTAGAATCACCCTCCACGAACATTAGAATGGAAAGAAAATGCCACCAAATAATGTCACAAGATGTTCTTCATCTTTCTCAAGCCTCAAAATTGTCGTATTCAAATTCACATTAAACTCAATCTTGTTTGCCACCTGAGGATGTGCAAGGACACTATGCAATCCATAAGCTGTACCAGAAGATGAAACTAGAGTGGGGAGGATGATTCTCGCCTACAATACAGACAAATTCATCAATAACTATTGATAGTTGTTGCAGTCTGCTTCATAACTAGATTTAAACAACAACATGAAAATTGGAAGGAAGCACATTGCTGGCATAGTTTCAACTAATTTATTATTGGATCGATTTAGATTTGGAACTCCTTTTTGTATTTTAGGTCTTTCACTAGGGCAAAGGGAGTTATAAGAGATACTCTTGCCTAATTCTATTACGTAGAGCTTCAATATTTTTCATCAAGCTTTGTTTCACAAAGTCATCATTTTTAACATCTTTACTAGATAGGTTGCAAACTTTGAAATTTGTGATTTTTGAACTCAACCTCTCAAGATAATGCTATGTCACGTAGTTTTGAGATCTTCAAACACAATAAAGAGGAAAGAATTGCTAGAAATGGGGAAGCACTGCGTCGGGCTTGCCATATGCTGAGGAAACAATAACCAATTTTGAAAATTGGCTGATTGGAGAAGATTTAGAGGTGCTGCAAAGGATTAAGTACAACAATGGTCTAGATCACTATAGGCTCTCTCCTAGAGAACTAAGACCCAAATTTGAGTTGCAAAAGGTTGATGCAAGAAAATTTGCAAAATAATAACCAGTTACACAAAAAAAAGGAATGTGATATACTTGCCGTCTAAGGAGGCGATGTAAGCATACCTTCAAGATGTCTTGGTGAAGCTCATTCCTCTTCGTCTACGTTCTCAATAGATGCAATCGTCGGTTTGTTGGAATATCCACTCCCCATAGAAATAAATAACAGCTCAGGCTAAAATGAGAGCACATGTGCGATCAGCTGCATGTCCCCAAAAAAATTGAGGCTTTGATCTTGTGCCTGTTTCGGGCTCACAATTGAGCTTGAAAATGATGCAACGTTGCAGAAGAAAATGAGTAGAAAAAGCAATGAGAACAATCAAATAACATGCAAAACAATGAAATGCAAAAGAGAAAGCATGCATGCTATTTTACAAACCTTCAATGTTTGGACCACCACACAATTTAGCCTTTAATGTTGACTTTCTTCCAAACTCCATTGACCGACCTCAACACATAATATTGCCTTCGCAAGGCAAGGCCAAAAACATATAATAAAAAATGAGGTCTTCCCAAAATCTCTTCACTACAACATGTCATCACATTATCAAATGACCCCGTAGTCCTTGCCATAGAGGAGTAGGGCCAATAAAAAAACTCTCAAGATGCCATATTGTAATTGAGACAATCAATTCAATACCCCTAGCCTCTATGGACGACAATCACCAAAGTTAAGAAAGTGCAATGAACTGAAAACAAAAACTACATTTGGTATTCGAAAGTGCAATTAACTGAAAACAAAAACTACATTTGGTGTCCTAATGGACAATAGAAATCAAAATAATGCAAGGCTGGTGATTGGGAAAATTACAATCTCCACCACGCTATGACATCCCCGCTGTTGGATTAGGAAGGCCCCAATGGCCTTGCAAAATATGCTTTTCAATGCAAAAAGTTACATGAAAATTAAGCATAAGCGTTGCCTAAATGACAAAAGTGATCAAAACGCTGCAAAATTCCAAAGGTGGTGATTGGCAAAATACCATTATGTTAGCCTTCACCTTGCTATGGTGTCTGAAATTAGAATGCTGGGAGTTTGGAGAAGCTTATTTTCCATACCCATTGGATCAAGGGGGGGCCCCAATGAAAAATAAGCTTCAAGGATCCAGGGAGGGCTCCAATGGGTGTTGCGGAAAATAAGCTTCTCCAAACTCTCATGAGTGATCCTTGAATCAAGGATCAAAGGAGCCTTGGAGGGCCCCAATGGGTGTGAAAAATAAGCTTCTCCAAACTCCCATGAAAGCTCAAGGGAGCTTCCTGAATCTTCAGGACCAGGGCCCAAGGCCCCATAATTCATCACTAACTTGGCCTTTACGTTCACTCCTGACGTTCCGTGCAGGGCAAGAGAGCCACGACAACAAAACACGAACCAGACAAGACGAAGTACGGCGGGCACCTTGGATGGCACCCACGTGTCTCAGATCCAGCAAGAGGACTGCCAGCGAATGGCTACGATGCAAAGGTGCCGAGATCGAACGGTGTGGCGTTGAAACCCATCGTGCCTTCTAGAGACTGGTAGCGAGTCCCTGCGAGGGCCTCAATCGCCTCAGCTGGGCTTATGTAAAACTTAACCGACGGGGCACGGGATATATTAACCCGGACCATTTGGATCGTTGCCACGTGGCAGATTGGCACTTGGAGTAATCTGGATGGTCGATTGGAAAGACGTGGCAAAATCTGAATACTTATGGATAAATCCAACGGTTGCGGGTGTATATACGTACTCCTTCGATCATCTTCTTCGCCTTCGTAGTTGCAGAGAATAGAGGTTTTCTTTCAGGCCATTCAGTTTTCTTTAGAAAAATCGAGCGAGGAGAAGGAAGCGATGGCGATGGAGGCTCTTCCTGGTCTAACTCTTCTTCACCAGCGGCCGTCTCCTTCGATATCTGCGGTCTCACAAAAGGGACACAAAAACTCCGTAAGATCCTTAGGCGTTCCATTGTCTTCTTCGTATCTTTGTCTCTGCAGCGATAATTGGAAAATATCAAAATTACGCAGTTCTCAGAGAGGATCTTATCGAAGGAGACAGGGTCGTTCGATAGTATCTCCTACTATTGCTCCTCCTTGGACTTCTACCTCAACAGACAACGAAGCTGCCTCTTCAGATGACCAGCTTCCGACGCAGAGGTTGGATAAAGATGTTGAGGAGCAAGGGAAGTTTGTTTGGACTGAGCACTGGTATCCTGTGTCGCTGATTGAGGATCTTGATCCCTCAATGCCTACAGCGTTTCAGCTTCTTGGACAAGAGCTCGTTTTATGGCGTGATTCAGGGGGTGACTGGAGAGCTTTTGCTGACAATTGTCCTCATCGATTAGCTCCACTTTCAGTATGTTACATTACAATCACGTTAATTATTCTTGTTACTAGCAATTCAAGAAACGTGGCTAGTTTTGCCGTTTATATCTTCAGTACTACGTGCATTTGTTCTTGTGTCTGTATCATGAAGAAGTTTTGAAGGTACTGTGTGGGATAAAATTATATGTTCTGATAGCATAATCTCAGTAAAAGCACAAGAAGAGATGTGAAAGTGGTGACCGCTATTTGGTACAATATCATATCTGGAACGCAACTATGTGGAATACTTCCGTATGACATACTATCAAAGGCTTGGAAATAGAATAGAAATCTTACTTGTTAACAATTTTCATCCTTGATCTTAAAAAACTTAAAGTTCTGAAGTAGTCTCCAATCTTGGTGTCATCCAATGGAAGAAAACATGGCTACTGGCGTACTGTGCCAAATTTCACTATTGTCAGCTTGAATTCGCATTTGCAAATTTTTGTATTTCGGTGTTAGTATGGTTAAACTGCAGGCTTATACGCACGGGTGTTTGTGTAAACGCACATGTTTCAAGTTTCTTGATGAATGTTCACATATAATTGAGGATCTCAACCATGTAGTGAGAGAAACAGAAAATGTTCTTATATTTTAGCGAGTGCTTGCTTAAACCGAATCTCTTCACAAGTACCTGGACGAACTGTGGACGAGCCGTCACTGTTATTATTCAAATATGTCTTTTCGTTTGCAGGAAGGTAGGATTGATGAAAACGGATGGCTCCAGTGTTCTTATCACGGATGGTCTTTTCAAGGAGATGGTTCATGTCGTCGCATACCTCAAGCTGCGTCGGAAGGGCCTGAAGCAAAAGCCATCTTTTCTCCTCGAGCATGTGCCACCAGCTTTCCAACTCTAGTGTCCCAGGGTCTACTTTTTGTATGGCCTGACGATAAGGGATGGGATAAAGCATCTCAAACAAAGCCTCCTATGTAATTTATGTTGTTTTACTTGTTATAATCTTGACCAAATATTTTTGCCAGGTTGCTAAGAGGGCACAATACATGAAGACAATTTTCAGATGCAAATAGGCTCTAGTCTTAAAGCTATTACAAAGTTTATTCGTTTTTTGAGAGATTCAAATTTTTTTTTCTTGGACACTGCCATGTGGACGGGGTTTGCACTTTGGTGGTCAATCCCACACCAAAAACCCTCTATCACCACACTACACCGGTGGATAGAGAGATCAATTTTACAGCCTTTAAATTAAAAACATCTTAAATGAGAAATTTTGTTTGCTTGCTCATAGTTGTAAGGTAGAAAAAAAATTCTTTTCTGTAAAAATGCATTGCCCTTTCTGGATCTTCAGTTGAGCATTTAATTGCATTCCAAATTTTGTAGATTTATGGCTAGTGAGACTAACACTTTCTTGTTTAGGTTGCCCTATCCATTTGGTGATCCGGGTTATTCAACTGTGACAATTCAGCGCGATCTGTATTATGGATATGATACCCTTATGGAGAATGTATCGGATCCTTCTCATATCGACTTTGCTCATCACAAGGTATGAGTCTAAGAAACATACATGTTTAAACAGGCTTTTTTTAGTTTCAGGAAGAAAAGTGCTAGACAATGCAATTCAGGTGCTATTTTGGGCTATTTCAAACATGCACAAACTTGAGCAGCAAATTCATATTTTTTGTGAACCTTTAGATGCTCGTGCATTTATTTTGCAAGAATTCTTGTCATCTTTGTAACCAATTAATTTTAGAAATGATTTAGAAATCTCGAATGTCTAGGTGTCGAATTGGATTATCCTGGAACTTATTCCAGAACAACACCACATTTAGATCCTCTTCTAAACCATCACCAAATCAATGAATTACCCTTTCCACAGAAAGAGTCATTAACCTACAAGTAACTGTTCCCAACATTACTTGTCCATATGTCTATGCACAGTGACTAGTTTAAGTATACGATATAAACTTAGTACATAGGAACACATACTAGATCCACAAGATTTATACGTACGTAACCGAAATATTTCACTATGATCCAATACATAAACATAGGCTATAATCTGGCAGATTCTTCCATAATCCGCATATGTTACTCACATAACTCACTGAGAATCTTGCAACTCAGCTACAAAAGGTACAAAAGAACTCTCTTTCTCATGAGTAAATAACATACCTGGGAAATCTCTGAAGTGAATAATTCCACATCCTCAAGTTTTCCAACCATCAAACTTTTACTAACAAAATTTCTTCACTCAATCAACCTACATCAGATCTTAGTGTTCAAATCGCGATTAGATTGACTTATATAGACATCTTTGGACATAAGGATTAAAGCTTTATTCCCACCTGGTCCAATCCATGGCTTTATTCCCACCTGGTCCAATCCATGCCAAAATGGTACTTGGTAAAACCAATCAGTGGAACCTAAATCTAATCTTTATCTCTACTATCCATAGACACGAATAATTTACAATTCAATTCCCAAAACTCTTATAGTTCCAGATTATCCTCAACAATCCCTAGAGACTTCCTATATTTCACTAGGACAGTTCAACCTTTGTGTTACGAGCTCGTAACCAGTGCCGAACCCTAGAGAACACAGATAGGTCAGATACCACAGTCAAAGTCGTGTCTAGCGTACATGACCAACAGGGCAAGACAGTGTGAGTAGTGTGCCCCAGCACGGTCCATAGCCATGGCGGGCCTAACACAGTCTAGGGACCCTGTCAGCAGGATAGGGCCCCCAGTTGGGTCCCGACGTGCAATCGGCCACGTCAGTGCCACGTGGCCGACACTTGGCAGTAGCATGCTACCAGTCCTCACACTGGGCTAGGAGGGGCTTACTCTATATCAGGGAGTAGGCAAGGTTGGGTGGATCGGTTAGTGTTTGCCCTACTGGGGTGTTAGGATCTATTACACTGGTATCAGAGCCATCTCCATCCTAGGGAGTTCAGAAGCAGCAATAGAGAAAGCTATCAGAAGATAGGAAGTGTTTCTCAGTTTCTTAGGAAAGAATAGAGGAGGAAAATCGCTGTAGGATCAGCTTTCGAATCCTCCAATTTGCTGGATTTCTCAGCAGTTTGGAAGCATATCTTTTAGAATAGCTTCAGCGCTGAAAAATTTGTTCTCTCTGATTTTCGAGTGTAGATCACTGTGAGTCTGAGTGGAATTTTAAGAGAAAAGGATGGGCAGATTCATCGCTGTATAGCTAGCCTTCAGATCTGAAAATTGTAGCAAGTTTTGAGTAGATTAGAGTAAGTTCTAATCAAAAGGTAGTAGCAGGGCCAGCGCTGGACAGGGAAGAGAAAGGAGTCAAAATTCATTTCTGATTTGCAAGATTTTTTAAAAAGAAAGAAAGAAGATAAATTTAAAGGTGAAGCTCCTTAGAAACGCCCTTCACTCATACAGCCCTTAAAACCAGATGATTTTGAGAAAGCCAAACAAGAACGTTTGTGCTTTGTGTGTATGGGCAAGGGACACACAGTCAGATAGTGTCCCAAGGGGCCTTTCACTAAAAAAGATAAGAAAGATAAAAAACAAGTTCATCTTGTTCAGACTATATGTTTCCCCAGTGACTCGGCAGCTTCCGAGATCAAAGTGTATCATGAAGACCATGAACACTGTTGCCAGCTGACCTCTGCAATGCTAGCGAGACCCTTCAGCTTTGGGCCGCATGACCTAGTACGTATGCATGGGAAAGTTGGTAACGAGTCAGTAAGAGTTATGGTTGATGATGGGGCAACCCATAATTTCATCAACTACACCCTGGTTAAAAAGCTTAAACTACCAGAAGTACCTAGTCAGCATAGGTACATAGTTTCATTAGCTAAGGGTGAAGATAAAAAAATATGGGAAACTATGGTAAGTAAGTTAAATCTTGGTATTCAGGGGTACCAAGATGAAATAAACTTTCAGATAATGCACCTGGATCGAACAGACATTGTTCTCAGGAGAGATTGGCTCTACAGTTTAGGACCTTCCCTCCACAGAAACTATCAGGAGAACACCCTCAGCTTTCAGCATAAAGGTCGAGAGATCCAGTTGCATGGGGAGCATGATGTTCCCAACAGTCCTATGGTCTGCAGTTCAGAACTCTGTCAGCTAATCGGAGACGAAGACCATCAGCTATTCTTATGCGACTTTCAGTTTATTCCTGAAGTTTCTATTTCCAGCTCTATTCAGCAGAAAATCAGTAAATTAGAAACTTTTCTGTCTAAATTTAAAGATGTTTTTCCTGAAGATTTGCCACATGGTTTACCACCTAGCAGAGAGGTAGATCATGTAATAAACCTAGTACCAGGTACATGACCTGGTTCTAAACCTCCGTATCGGGTCAGCCGAACAGAGGATGAAGAAATAACGAGGCAGTTAACAGACTATCTTGGGAAAGGCCAAATTCAGACCAGTAGTTCACCATGGGCCTCACCAGTCCTATTGGTGAAAAAGAAGAGGGGTCTATGCGTCTTTGCGTAGATTACAGAGCCCTCAATAAAGTCACAATCAAGAATAAATACCCTATGCCTCGGGCAGACGAGTTGTTTGATCAACTCGACGGGGCTAAGTTTTTCAGTAAAATAGACCTCAGATCGGGATATCATCAAGTCCGTATAAAATCGGAAGATGTCTCGAAAACAGCTTTTAGGACTCGTCACGGTCATTATGAGTTTAAGGTGATGCCATTTGGGCTCACAAATGCTCCAGCTATCTTTATGACCTTGATGAACAGTGTCCTCAGACCATACTTGGGTAAGTTTGTAGTCGTATTTTTAGATGACATCCTCGTTTACAGCAAAACGAGGAAGGAGCATCTAAAACACCTCAGAAAGGTGTTTCGACTGCTTAGAAAGCATAAGCTCTATGCTAAACAATCCAAGTGTGAATTCTTCGTTGAAGAAGTAGCATATTTGGGTCACATTATCTCTTCAGATGGGATTAACATGGACCCAAATAAGGTTAAAGCCATACTCAGTTGGCTGAGACCTTAGAATATTTTGGAACTTCAAATCTTTCTTGGTCTGGCGGGATATTACAGACGATTTGTCAAGGAATATGCTCAGATAGCAGTCCCTATGACAAATCTCCTGAAGGGGAAGGGAAAGAAGTTCATTTGGGAGTCCGCACAGCAGGAGAGCTTTGATGCTCTCAAAACAGCCTTAGCTACAGCACCAGTTTTAAAAGTCGTCGACCCCAATCAGCCATTTGTGGTTGAAACAGATGCTAGCGACTTTGCAGTAGGTGCTGTGCTAACTCAGGGTGGACGACCAGTTGCGTTCGAGAGTAAAAAACTCGAGCCAGC
Organism: Diphasiastrum complanatum; assembly: GCA_029204225.1. Taxonomy (NCBI): domain Eukaryota; kingdom Viridiplantae; phylum Streptophyta; class Lycopodiopsida; order Lycopodiales; family Lycopodiaceae; genus Diphasiastrum; species Diphasiastrum complanatum. The sequence continues at coordinate 47,951,340 of CM055095.1, forward strand.
TCAGACTAGGTACAGTGCCTATGAAAAGGAACTCTTTTCTATAGTCCATGCCCTTAAGACTTGGATGCATTATTTGTATGGTGCCAACTTTGAGGTCCTGACAGACCATGAGAGCCTCAGATACCTTTGCAATCAACCTGAGCTTTGGAAAGCTCGTTGGGCAGAGTTGATGCAAGAGTTTGACATGTCTATCAGATATAGACGTGGAAAATTCAATACAGTAGCAGATGCCCTTAGCAGAATGCCTATGATAAACGAGCTAAGTTTTACTCAGATTCGTAATGAGTTACTCAAGTCCTTGAGAGGGAAATGCCAGCATGATGCATTCTTCTCTATTATCTGGAACTCAGTCCAGTACAGACAGTTACAGACCCCAGAACCAGTTCCCGGGGCTGGTGCCAGTTCATCCAAGAATACGGCAGCTTCCGTTGAGGATGATGATGAGTCCGGGTATACGTCGTCAGATGACGTTGAGGATTCTGAGCCTGTATTACCCAAGCAAACCCCAGCGGTTGAGGGTCAGTTGACTCAAGGATTCAAATGGAAACAATATTCCATTCAGGATGAGTACTTGCTCTATAGAGATAGAGTATGTGTCCCCAATTCAGAGGATTATAGGCAGCAGGTCCTATATGAATGTCATGACAATCCTAGCGCGGGACACCCAGGCATACAGAAGACCTATGAGCTTCTTCGTAGGCAATTTTTTTGGCCCAGTATGAAAAAGGACGTCCACCAGTATGTAACCAGTTGCCAGAAATGTCAAGTAAATAAAGCAGAGCGTTTAAAGGCAGGAGGGTTGTTGCATCCCTTAAAAATACCAGCTGGTAAATGGGAGAGTATCTCCATGGATTTTATAGTAGGCCTGCCTAAAACCCAAAAGGGAAATGACGCTATATGGGTCACAGTTGACCGTCTGACCAAAATGGCTCATTTCATTCCGACCAAAACAACCGTTAGAGCTCCAGAGTTAGCGAGGTTGTTTGTAGACGGGCTATTTAAATTGTACGGTTTACCTTCCGGCATAGTCAGTGACCGGGACAGTAAGTTTACTGGAAATTTTTGGAGGGCAGTATTCCATCGTCTCCATACTAAACTTAATATGAGTACCACTGACCATCCACAGACGGACGGTCAAACAGAAAGGGTAAATCAAGTGCTGGAGGATATGCTTTGTGCATACGTCAGCAAGAAGCAGACTAATTGGGAGGAGTATCTCTCGATATTAGAGTTTGCTTATAACAGTACCAAACATTCAGCTATGGGATACAGCCCATTTATGCTGATGTACGGTTTTCAGCCACGCTCACCCACAGCTGTAGGGTTTAAACAAGAAAAAGTTGAAGCAGCCAGAAACTTTTTAGAGGACCTAAACCAGATGATAGAACATGCTAAGCGTAGCATTAAGCAGTCCCAGGTTCGAGCCAGGCATTATGCAGATCCACACAGACGGGATGTGCAGTTCTCCACTGGTGAGAAAGTCTACTTGAGAGTCCGAGTTGACTCTAAAACCCTCAAATCAGGAGTGTGTGCTAAGTTGTCTCCAAGGTATTGTGGTCCCTTTACCATCAGTAGGAGACTAGGCGAGGTCACCTATGAATTAGAACTCCCACACAGCAGTAAGGTTTTTCCAGTCTTTCATGTAAGTCAGTTACGAAAAGCCTTAACCAGATCAGACAATCTGGTAGGGGACAGTGTTCTAGTTCTCCCATTGGATCCTCAACAACGTCCACATGAACCAGAGGAGATTCTTGATAGTAGAGAGACGCAGACTCGTCATACTCTATACCGAGAATATGTGGTTAAGTGGAATGATCAGCCTGTTGAGAATGCCACTTGGGAAAGAGGCAGCGTCCTTCGCAAGATTTTTCCAAACTTTGTCTTAGAGGACCAAGACGGTTCTTAAGGGGGAGGGAGTGTTACGAGCTCGTAACCAGTGCCGAACCCTAGAGAACACAGATAGGTCAGATACCACAGTCAGGGTCGTGTCCAGCGTACATGACCAACAGGGCAAGACAGTGCGAGTAGTGTGCCCCAGCACGGTCCATAGCCATGGCGGGCCTAACACAGCCTAGGGACCCTGTCAGCAGGATAGGGCCCCCAGTTGGGTCCCGACGTGCAGTCGGCCACGTCAGTGCCACGTGGCCGACACTTGGCAGTAGCATGCTACCAGCCCTCACACTGGGCTAGGAGGGGCTTACTCTATATCAGGGAGTAGGCAAGGTTGGGTGGATCGGTTAGTGTTTGTCCTACTGGGGTGTTAGGATCTATTACACTTTGCACACTTACTGGGTTTCTCTCTAAAAAATCTATGCAACCGGTTGATCCATTGAAAGTCTTGTTACTATTTCTTCATCTCCCCCTCTTAAAAGAAATTCTCAATTTCCCTTAAAAAAGGTCCTCAAGAGACAATTTATAAGATATCAAAGATCAGAAAAAGTTAGTAATGAGTATCCAATACTATTACAAAAAAATATCTTATCCCGAGTGATAGAAATATGATATCTCAATAATCAACTATCAAATAGAGATAATCATTTGGGTCTAGGAAGTCTAAATTCCATGAATTCAGTCATTCCTTCACTGAATATGAATCAATTGAAACAAATAGATTTTGAGCCATATTCACAACCGTATGGAAGTATAATTTCATATAACAATAATCAGTCCTTCAAAACATAGTTCTACACTGGAAGGAGTTATATGAATCTCAATCCAATTGTCTTGTATTTAAGAAATATTTCTAAAGAGTATGAGTTCAAATGAAACAAAAAATAGATTTAAGGGTCTCCAAATTTTGTTAATAATGAGATACCATTTGGGATCCGGATTTATATCTCATGATTTTTGAAAACACCCTAAGAAAATAACCATAGTTGCATTGCGATTCTGGAAACGCATTCAGAAACGCGGTCCAGAAACGCGTTTTCTGGATTTTGGTAGTGTTTCTCATAAACGTCTTTTTTTTTGTGTGTGTGTGTGTGTGTGGGCAATATGGGTATTAGATGAAAGCTCTAATTAAGAGCATTACATATGTATAGTTTGGATCATATGTATGATTGTATCTATACAAGTAAATTGGCTTAATATGTATTTGTATGGCCAATATGAGTATCAAACTTAACCCTAAATCAAGGCCATTATTTTATGTATGTTGCCGAGCATTTATGATACAATTCGGTCAAGTTTAGGTGCATTAATCCATGTTGGGTTCTGTCAAGGATAAAAATTCAAAACTAACCTCTAGCTTGTTCGTTACGTTCCAGTATCTCCAGTCAAATGATTGCAAAAGTGATCATCCATAGAGTTGATAGCCCTAACTGTAGCATTAACAATTACTGAGAACCAGAGCAAATAATAACCAAATAGCTATTGAAAATAAGATCTGTTTGTGCCCTATCTACTGGAGGCCAAACGGTGGTTTGACCATTGCTCCCCTAAGAAAAATTCAGCCATAAGCTATTTTCCAAAAAAAAAACAATTTTTTTTTGTGATTCTGTATCAGAATCACGTTTCCGAGAAACGCGTTTGCCTAGAAACGCGTTTTCGTTCGCACAAGAAAATCTCTTTGGAATCACTGATGTCCCATACCGCCAGTTTTTCCTCCAAAAAATCCTCTGCTTCTAGATCTTCTTACCAGAGAGTCAAAAAAATTAACTGGCTATCCTATACCCAAATATAGGATTAGATTCACAACCAATTTTAGGAGATACTTCTAGCTATTGAATTCTCTCATGCTCCTTAAGCGTTTCATTGTAGATGAACACATTATCTAAGAATACCACTCCGCATTGACCCAGGTATGGACGAAATATATCGTTCAAAGACTGTTGAGATGGACGAGAGTATTCAATAAACTAAAAGGAACATTAAGAATCTCCATATAACCGAAAACAATACTGTAATAGATATCCAATATCCATTTCAGAATCAGTAAAAAGAATTTCATTCTTTTATAAATTAGAATTACTCTTGGTTGCATAGAACCCACGGTTTCCAGAACCGTGGGTCCTGGGAACCGTGGAAGGAACCATACCACGGTTCATTGAACCGTGGTACGGTTCCAATTTTTAATCAATTAATTATTTAATCACCAAATTATTAGAGACACAGATTTGGACACAAATTTGGACCTGTTCCACACAGACCTGTTAATCCACACAACGGTTCCAATTTTTAATCAATTAATCATTTAATCACCAAATTATTAGAGACACAGATTTGGACACAAATTTGGACCTGTTCCACACAGACCTGTTAATCCAGATTCCACACATACCTGTTAATCCACACAGACCTGTGTACTGAGAAAAAATAATTAATTACCTCCACGGTTCAGATGGTTCCTGCATAAAGTTTCTGAGAACCGTACGGTTCACAATACGGTTCTCAGATCCGTATTGAACTGTTAACGGTTTATTAATTCTATGCTATTATAAAGAAACACTCTATAATAGAAAAGAATCCAAATCACACAATTCCTGTATGGAACACATTCCAACTGCTTTTCGTTTGCAAATTTCAGGGATTTTATCCAAATCCAATTGCAACATTGAGATGGTCCCATAAATGGATTGTCATCCAACTGCCATTACCTCTTACACATTAAAAATAATTTCAAATCCTAATTTCTAATTGCACTCACTCTCAAAATCACTGATACTTCTGGAATTTAAAATAGAGTAACATAACTGGTCAACTTGGTCAACCAATCGTCTACACCTCAGGCTTCCTCCCTTCCCAAACGTGGTTCAGGCTGAAAGCCCCAGATTTGGCTAGGGTCCTAGGGAAAGGACCAATCCTGAATCAGTAGTACTTTTATCTATTGGTCATCCAGTCAGTTTTGATTGTTCACTAATTAAGCGTCGCACTCAACTCCTGGCAAATCTACATGGCGATCGACATGAAACCGTTCCAACAAGACTTGTGTTATTCTTAGTCTTTATTGATCACATAAAACAAGAAGTGTTGTCTTTAGTTGACAGATTTCAAAATCTTCAACTGAAAGTGAAAGGTACCGTGACTTTATAAAACAGACTGATTTCATCTCAGTAAGGTCATTCACTTTATAATTTCTGTTTGATCAAAAACCAACGAATTTGAGCAAAATCAAAACATCCACGGTTCTTTCAAAATTTTACGTAACTGGGATTTTTAAATTCCATTCCATATGGACTAAAACTGTGAAAATCAATATATCACATCGACTTGGCAGTTTCACAGTTGCCATTCCATTTCGAAACATCCGGCATGCATCAGATATGACATGTTGTGATTTCTAAAAAATAATTTTTTTTAACGTAAAATACCTAGTAACTGGGAATTTTGCTTTTCGACTAGCTTTTTATAAAACTATATTCAAGCATGAAATTACTCTGATCAACCTACTGTATCTCCCTGTATCATGCATCCAAACATGCATACAGGTTCATCCAAACATTTTCAACACTAGAAAAGCACTCTACTACTTCACAGACATGCATGCAATTAGAACAATTTGGGAATTTTTCAAATTTTGGTCTAAAAATTGCCAAACTTCCGATGGCTATAACTTCTGCTACAGGACTCTAATTTGGTCACTGTAAAGCACAGTACAGAGGGAGAGGAGGTTAGCAAGGCACTTGCCACGTCATCTTGCCATGTAGGCTTCACACGTGCGAGCTGTAATAGACTGAAATTGTAGTAGGAGGGTGTAGTTATACTAGGTGGTATTGTCAAAAATCCAACTCCAGCCCAATATGCATCCAATCAGAGGTTATAAGCACTCTTCTAAGGTTCATTAAAGAGGCATAGAGGCTACCATCAGGTCCAACAACAAATCATAAGCTCAGATCATGCAAAATTTGCATTTATCGAGTTCTTCAACAAGCAAAACTTTAAGATATTGGGGCCTAAGCCCCCCAAATCCAAATGGGGTGCATGATGGCTCAAATCAGAGGCAATCCATTATATCTTTCAACTTGTAAAAGATCCAATGGATTTAGACCACCTATTCAGAGTTATTCAAGCTCAAAAAATCTCAAAAATACACTATTTTTTTGACTTTTGGAGACCCTTAATGGTGTCCAATCCTAAACAAACTTCATGACAGCCTTAGGAAAACATCATTACACCTCTAAAAACGTGCATGCAAAATATTAGTCATGGATTTTTTGAATAACACCAAAAACATTGAAAAAACCATGTTTTTTGATCAGTTTTCAACCTTTTTTGCAAATATTTGTGGATCAGACCCACGTGCAAGTGCAATCAGGCCATATCTATTATGATTCAGTTACATGCAAGCACCAAAAGTTCTGATTTTAGTCAATCATGGATCATATAGCCCATTTCTAGCCCAAAAAGGCTAAAAACCATTATCTAAGTCCAATTTTGACTTTTCAACTAGCATGAAATCATTAAAATCAATCTCAACGACTGGAAAACAGCAATTACAAGTCTGAAAAACGTTCATGAACAGTAGCTTTCATGAATTTCAAGCTAAAACATTGAATACTAGCTCAAAACTGCAAAAAACCGTTAAAAATCCATAAATTTCCATCATTTTCTATGGAAAAAATCCATAATAATGATCACTAGGCTGAAAGCAAATTAAAATCAGAGAAGCCACTTACTTGGAGGTCAATTCCACCATCAGGAAGTAAAAAGCAAGGAGGAAATACCAAAAAGCTGGGAAAAAGCAAAAAGCAACTCCACCTTCTTATTGATGAAAAATACCACTGTAAAGATCGCCACATGAAGATCTACCTACATCCTGTTGCATGCAACCAAACGGACACCTGTGGAGCCAAACCACCCAACAAACAGGAAACGGATAGTCAAATCCCTAATCGCTTCACCCCCGAGCCATAGTGACTGAATGCAAGAGAGGAGAGGATCCTGGCTCTTGGAAACAGGAAAAGGGAATGTGGAGATGGGCGAGTTCCAATAGGTTATATAATCTTCTCCTCTAGGATCCCTCCAATCTTATCAAAAGCATTTGATCTCCTATTTTGCACAAAAGCTGTCAATCACCATGCAAAAGCTCCATAGGTCCAATTAGAGCACTTGGGCCCTCACAAGGTTATTAATTACATTTCTGGCCTACTCCAAAATGAGGTGGCGCAATTAATAATCTCGTACACTGGAGTATCGGATATCCAAGGCTAGGATTATGCCGAATCTTATATACAAGAAGGACATGGACGTAACACCAAGTAAGTCACTAACTAACTCATCTCGATCAAGCGGTCACCCTGTGTGGGTTGCGTCTCAGCATGCATCCGTTGGTGTTCACGAACACCAACTGCTTGCATTGCTCAATGGAGAGTCTGTTTCTCCTCTTCGTGTGATGGCTGGCCCAAACGCTCCAATTCTTCTCACAGGCGGAAGCTGAACAGTCTGTGAGAGAGCTCCCTCTGCCAATCCCTGAAGGTCAGGAGTACTGTGGCCATGAAAGCTCCACCATGTCACAGGCGCAACTGGTCATCTCTCTACTGACACTGCTCTCGATCAAAAGGATACCCCGCTCAAACTTTACCATATCTCGCTCTATGTTCCTCCTGTTGCAAGACCTCCGAAACAAGAAGATAGACTACCACACTCTTTCTATTTGAAATAGACTGTATGCAATAATTGCAAGTCTCTTTTGTTTTTTATGCAAATACTCCCACAAGAAATACTCTAGCCGGCCTCCATGGAGGGGCTACTCCAATAATGCAGATTTCAGCTCAATTTGAACAATTCCAATAAGTCCGCATAGAAACCTTTGTCCACTCCTATTGTCGTTTAGCTCGTTTATTTGACAGTTTCAACAAAATATTTTCGAGGAGAAGCAAAAAATTGAAGAGTTAAAAAAAAGGGTTTTTTTTGGCATTATGGAAAACCCTAACCTAAAAATTCAGAATGCATTATGGAACGCTACTTGCAATTATGGTGTGTGTGTGTGTGTGTGTGTGTGTACACATATACATGTCATAGATAACCCATCCCAAACCATTTGGTTTGGAACGTTCTCTTTTGTACATACCAAATCTAAAAAAAATTCAGCTTTATATGAAAAAAAAGCATTTGAAATTTTCTTTTTGGAATGCATTTGAAATGTGCTCCAAAATGGAAGAGAGAGAGAGAGAGAGAGAGAGAGAGAGAGAGAGAGAGAGAGAGAGAGAGAGAGAGAGAGAGAGAGAGAGAGAGTCATGTGGCTGTAACTTGAGCTATTGTTGGCTGCAGGTGACCGGGCGGAGGGATCGTGCAAAACCTTTACAATTCCAATTGCAATCGAGTGGGGCTTGGGGCTTCACAGGTTCAAATACAGATAATCCTAAAATAACATCCGAGTTCTATGCTCCTTGTTACTACATCAACAAGTATCAATACTTTCCTGTGAATGCTTAGCTACTTTCTGTTTATTTTCTATACATTATTTTTGTATTGTACTTCTGCACATGCTTCATTTGGACACAATTTTGTGAATGATTTTGTAATTATCTTGTGAAATCAGAATTTTCAGACTTCAGTTTATTACGCATTTGGTATGACAGGATGCTCTTTTGCGCATGCCTAGACCAAGCTTGAAATTCTGATGGATGATCATGAAAAAATCAATACCACTAACGTGTTAAAACTGATTGATTAGGATTGAAATCCCAGTTTCCCAACCCATACTGGGAGAAAAAGTCTGGGAGATCTGGATATGTTCCTTCAATATACCAATGGCCCCAGGTCGAACACGGTCCATCGTCTGCAGTGCACGCAATTTCTTCCGGTTTTTAATGCCCGGTCCTGAATGGTGGCAGGTATCCTAGTGCTTCTTTCATGTTCACCTCAGTCAAGCTGATTTCATTGGGAGGTCTAGAGATTGTAGTCCTTGTATATTTGTGATTGACAACCCCATGTGGTTTTCTGGCCTTGAAAAAGTAAAAGATCCTTGTTAGGTTAATATGAGGAAACTTAATACAGTGCAATGCAGGATGTATGGCAAAGTTAATAGCATTTGACAGTCACTTTGCAATTTGAGAATATGTGTTGCATGTCATTTCCTGGAAATGAAGGATTTTATTGCGTTAAGGCAAAAAGTTGTTGTGCTGCTACAGTATGTCTTCCTGTTAGCATATAGTGGATAATTGCACTTTTCCGGAACTTCTGGGAAGAATGGGATTTCCCAAAACGCAGCTGTTTTTTTGAAAATGAAAAATGAAGGAAAGCATAAAAAAACTGATCTTTGCAATTGAAACAAATTTTTTTAAGCTTTAAAAAATTTGCATGTAACGCTCTGTTGATAACTACAAGGTTGTTTTCTGTGACAACTAGCAAACATTGGCATCTGAGGGTGAATGCTATCATATGTTAAAAAATAAATTTCTATTTGACCCAGCCAACTTTCATCAAAGTGATTTCCATGGGTACGCTAGCTATTTCTTGTCTGGAAGAGTTTGTAGAAGCCCTTTGACCAACTGCAGAAGCATGTACAATTTTGGAAAATCACATCAGTCCTTGTACCTAATAGGGTTTTGGACTTGTTTTCTGGATTTCTTTATGATCTTTCTTCACTCTCAGAAACAAGTATTCTCTAATTGACATCGTCAAAAAGATGTTCCTCTGCTAGCGGCTACCTTGCTCTTCTCTGAAGTTATTGTTGAATATAAGCCAATGGGTGGTTGAGGGTAGTTCCAGTAGCAGGCCCCTGTTGGATTCCATTCTTATAGAATCATAGACCCCATATATGCTGTCTTCGACATCACTGACATTTACATAAAGGACCAGGAGTTGTGGGCATGTCTGAAAGGACCCTGAATATTTAGAGACTCCAAATCCCCCTTAACTCTCTCTGAAAGGAACCCCGTCTTTTTGTTCCTGCACTGTTCCATTGTCGCATGTGGTCGTTAGACAATGTGGTCATGTAGATTAGTACCTAGACTTCTTGTTTATGAGTCCCTGTACTGTTCAATGATTTCTGTTTTAATTGAATCCATGCATGCAGTTGGTACCGCGATGGCATGAACATTGGACATCCAATAAGGTGTATGATGGAGATATGATTGTTCTGCAAGGACAAGAAAAATCGTTTCTTGCTAGCATGCGTAACAATGGTGCAAACATCAACAAAGAATACACAAAATTGACTTTCACACCTACACAAGCTGACCGATTTGTCTTGGCTTTTCGAAAATGGCTACAGCGCCATGGGAATGGTCAACCTCAATGGGCTTCTGGAACGACCATTGGGCTTCCACCTCCATCAACCGTTCTTTCAAAACATCAAGTATGTGCTGAGGCCCTTTTTTTTACTTGAACAGTTGCTATTTTTTGATGGCTGAAGAAAATCATGAATTAACAAATGTTCATTGTTGATAAGTTTTATTCAAATCACCTTGTTCATAGCTTCCAGTATTTTTTACTAGGTGTTTTCATATTACTACTGCCACACTGTGCGTTCTTTCATATGACTATAATGGATGATGAGGATGTCATGCATAATGATGTATCTGTGGTGAATTATTTCCTCGCATGCTGCATAAAATTCATTAACTGCCCTTGTCTCTGTTGTGTAGATGCTTGATCGGTACGAGCAACATACATTAAAATGTTCCTCTTGTAAAGCAGCGCTAGATTCTTTTAGAACCTTGAAAACAGTTGCTTTAGGAACAGCTGTTGTACTTGTAGCAGCCACAGGTGCTCCGTCGGAGATGTGGGTAAGAGTAGTTCTTGGAATTGCTTCAGTGCTGAGTTGCTTGGGATACTATTTTATCAATGAAGCTGAAAAGAATTTCATATTTATGGATTATGTGCATGCAAAGATAAAGTAGCACAGGGTATACAGATTTTAGCAATTTCCATCTTAAGAAAATGAGAAGCAGCATCCCATCTTCACGTAGGCAGCAAAGTTCAGAATGTGCTCATTATGAACCTTGTGCACGCACATTTTGTAGTATATGGGGAAGGTTCTGACCGAAGATTCTTCACGGAAGCTGTCATTGTCAGCACACCGGGTTCCAGATTTTAGAGAATGCCGGCATACACAAAGTTCATTTTTTGGGGGATGTGCGTTTAGCTGAAGGCCAGCCACTAATACTGAAATTGTATTAAGGATAATGCTTCTAGAAGCCTAAAGTTATTGAAAGTTATTCCAGAAGATAAAAGATAAGCTTCACACGGTTACCTTCTCATGGAAGATGAGCTGTGCAAGTAGTCACCAAATCGGCAAGAAAGTATCCACAGTGAGATCCTTGTATGTAGTATTTGATCTTCGTGATTGCATGATTGCGAGGCCGTTCACAAAATATCCAATACCTGGATAGATGTTTCTTTCTTTCTTGGTGTCCTCATTTAGGTGAATGATTGGAGTTGGAACTCCTGACCTCAAGTAAAGGAAATGAGCTCTTTGGCAACATGTCACTTATTGGAGGATGAGGATGAATATTGTTGTCTTGGAGATTTCTAGTAAGGTAAGAATATCGCAGATGTTGGCTGCCTTCAACAATGGGCATACTCAAAATTAAGGTATTATGTATTGGATATGACCAACCACAATGATGATGGCATTAACGGGACACCCACACCCGTTTCACATGAATAGAATAAAGCCCATGCTCAGGCATTTAGCATTACAAAACTTGGGTGATCTGATTTCAGAACCTTACAATTTTTGTGGATTTGTTTTTCAGTATAGTTGCAATTTAGTATCTGTCAAATATCTGACTGAAAGTATGTCTAGCAGTCGTAGTTCAGGCTAGTATCTTCGTAGCGGTTATCACATAGCCAATTTCTTGGTAGGGTAGTACACAAAACAAACAAACACAGAGGTAAAAGAAAAACACTTCAAAATAAAAAGATTATAAGTTCATTCAGAACATTGTAACACAAGAAACCCTTGCACTCACTCCAATGGATAGGCTGAATGCTCAAGCAAGCATTCATTATATATCCTGCATAAATAGTGTCTGTACAAAGAATGACTAGGACCAAAATGTTCACATAGTGTTGGATGTATACTAGTACCAGTACCAAAATCAATGTGTGTCTACACATTAGCCCAACATATGAATATCTCGACTTATACAAAACAAATTAGAATCTCTGGTTGGTCGGCTTTGCTGATATGCTCTAGTGATCATTCCAAACTAGCAATTGGTCATGCAACCTTATTTTAATTTTGATATAATGCATTTGTAAATAGATGGCCTTCCAAGACCTTTTACTATGCATTCGAAAGTTTTGAATGAATGTTTGTGCAAGCGTACTTTCATCTCAAAAAAAGCTGGCATGCTCCTAAATATTGGATTAAAGTGCTCTCTCATAAGCATCATGTAAGCACAAGATATTGCGCTCCCCCTCGAGTTATTGACTTCTTCACAAGGTCAATGATTACTTGCGAATGAATATAGTCTTTTGGATTATACTCTACTCAATTGAACTTCAAAATCCATGAAGCTCTATAGTTGCACGACATGCAGCCTAGAGGTGTGTGTTTCCCGAGGGTGTTAATGACATTGAATACGTCATACTCCATAAGATTGTTGTCAACAATAAAAATATTCTCAAAAGCTCCCAAATCAAATTGACTTGGTTCGTAGATCGAATCCTTTAAATAGCCACTCAATTCCAAGCCATGGAATGTCGGTGTCATATAGTCCTCAATTTGAAAGTTTGGTGAATGCCTTGGACTGGGTCTGATTCTCCATCGTACTTTGGTGCATCTATACGTGGAATTCTACATTCTAGTCGTGGAGGGGCCGAATTGGAAGATTCAGCACAATCTCGAGACATGATGTAGTATGAGAAGTAGAGTAGCAGTACAGATGATCAGGGCAGTACTGTACTTGGTCAAAAAGTCAAAACAAGAAATGCTATTCCATATACGTACACTCCTCGTTTCAAGAAGCCATGTTGTAAGCCTTCAAAGGTTTGTAAGTTGAAGTTGGCGTTGCCTTTGTTGATTAAAATCTTTCCTTTGAAAGGATTGTCAACGCTTTTTTCTAGGAAGCCATTTTGTAAACTTTTTGGAAGTTTCTTAGTTGAAGTTGACATAGCCATTATTGTTTGAAATCTATTCTTTGAAAAGCGTCGTGGTCCATTTTCTCATTACAATTTTGTCTTATATCTGAATTCGTGCTATCTGCTCAAAGAGCATAGCCACATGGCATGCTGTCCAGCGTCGATATGCATGAAAATCAATGGCTATAATTTCATGCTCCATAAATAGGAAGTCCATTTGTGTGCATGAGAATTCGTAAATGTTAAGCGTGTCTCTGTGTCACAATGCTTTTAGATGTCTTTAAGCTTTCTATGGGTTTGCGGTTCGCGATGCTTGCGATGTCTTTCTGGTCGTTTGCATGTTTTTCTGGTCGTCTGCATGCAATCCTTGATTTTGGCATGAAGAAGTACACATACCAGAAGCGCATGTTCAACAATTAGGTTGTGAAAATCAAGAGGCGGAGTGAAAAGCTTTTGAAAAGTAAGAGGGAAGTTGAAATAGTAGATGCAATCTGCTTCTCGTGTCTCTTTGGTCGCGATTTGAGTAGCGTGCTTGTATTTGCACAACAGCGATTAGTCTACACATAGATTTGCGAGTTTGTTCGGGTTTGTGGTACAATAGCGATTAGTTTTGTAGGTGCATGAAAAGTACTAAGCTTTTCATGTTTCTCAACATCGTTTCCACTGCATCTGCTTAGCAATCAATCGCTTGTCAGACAAGGAATCGGTTTATTGCCACAACAACGATCAGTTTGCAGGCGTGTTTTGTCTACCGACCACTTTGTTGGCACATCTATCTCTGCTTATCATCAGTGATCATTTTCGAGGCATTTTGCAAGCAGGTGTATAGTTTTTAGAAATCTTCTTTGGTCTCTTTTATCGGTGACTAGTTTCCTAGCATAGCTACGTCTCAAACAACCGTTGTTCAGAGAAGCAACAAAGAGGTGGACGTTTGCAGGTGGGTTCTTTTGGGTTCTTGTGTTTCTGTTCTTTTTGTAAACTCGTTGTTATTTGAAAAGTAGTTGTTGTTGCATGCTGTCTCGTTGTTTGAACTGAATCTGGTAAAAATTGCATGGGTTGAAATCTGTCTCATGAGAGCAGTTTCCAAATGCCTTGCATGCAATTGCAAATTACAAAGAGAGATCAGTTTCAAGATGCTTTGCATGCAATTGTAAATCACAAGTCTATCTTTGGCAATCTGTCTCAATAACAAGTTTGTACATTAGAAAGCTATCAGTTTGGTAGCATATTTGTGTCTCTGTCATCAATGATCAATTTACTAGCATAGACATTTTTTCTATTATTAGTGATCAGTTTTCAGAGACATGGTGTTTTGTTTTGAGTCTTGAGAGCTACTTTCTAAACCAATTGTCTTTTTCTCTTTGTGAATTGTAGTACAACAGTACCTGCATATAGAGAAGGAACACAATTTTGTGAAATTGTGCATGTGATTGGAGAGCGGTATAGAAAAAAGCAGCACAACCATGTCTAAATGGAAACAGAAATGAAAATTTTGCTTTTCTAATGTGATGAATTGTTTTTGTTCAGTCACTAACGACAATCCAAAATCTTTTGTTCTAAACATCGATGTTTCTTTTCTTTTATGCATTGTTTTGCTAGTAGATTCGAATGTGTATATATGTCATCTTTTTTAATATCTTGTCTTTTGCTACAGGGCGTTACGTCTTGTAATAATATATATATGCGTTCAAATGGATCATTTCGCATATTTTCGAATCCATGTATTTCAGTTTTTAACATTTCTTCAAACGAAGCTAATGATATAAATGGTAGCACTTGAGTTTTAGAACTATATTCATATAAGCTCAAAAAAGTTCTTAATATCGGATTGTGCAAAATATTCTGTCGTAGCAATTTTTATAAACTAGGAGATTCGCCTTTCTCCCAAATGCCAATGCAATATAAAAAATGAAATTTGAAATTGCAAACAACAAATTGCCATGGAATATTTTAAATAGTCTACAAAGCTCACACATTGTTCTTTCAAACAATAATTTTTATTCTATATTTCTCGAATTTGAATCATGAAAATAGCATACATTATTTCATGTTCAATTAAAATTTCTCATGATTTGGTAAGCTCCTTTTTTCATATTCTTGCAAATTGAAAAACCAATATGTTTGAAATAATTTATAATTCTATTTTTGTAAATTATATATAAAAAAAAAGCCAGAAATTAAGATTATCAATCTATTTTTAAGAAAGAATCCTAATTATGATTTTATGTTTGAAAATAATTTATATTTCTACTTTTGTAAATTATATAAAAAAAAGAAGAAGCTATAAATTAAAATTATCAAGTCCTCAGTGCTATAGTTATCCTAACAAAGATTCATAACTCATGAAATAATATTTCTACAGTTACTCGGCAGCGGTGACATCATTGCAAAAAGCACACTTGTGTTTCTTGCACTCGCATGCCTATTGCTAGAGTGATTGACAATGAATTGAAAAGCAAAAGAATGGATTATGTTAATGTTTCAACGACTATCCTTGGCTCTACAGAAAAAATAATATGGTATTTCTTGAGAAGTCTATTTGTTTGTTAATGACAAACAATCTATCTTTTATCTATCAATATCATTGCCAGAAATGAGTTTCACGTGTTTACAAATCCCTATTGTCAAAAGAAGTGAGGATTGTCAATACGTAGATAGCTCTTCTCCAGATTTGCGACGAAAATTTATAAGTTATAACAGTACAATACTATTGCATCCAATTGATATCTACACATATAGGCTTGAAGATCTTGAGAACGTGAGTCTTTATGACTATTGGCAACGATTTCTTGTAACCACGAAAAAAAAAACATTTTCAAAAGGAAATATATAGATCAATTAGGAGATTATCTGTACAAAAATATTAAAACGATCAGATTCACAACTTATCATCCTCAGAAGGCTTTTTTTTTTATTATGTTATTAGAAAGATGTCAATTTTGAAAAGAATGTAAACTTTTGAGTCCCGACAAAAAAGATCGATCGAATTATACAAAATGCATATTACGTGATTTCATTCGAAATGAGAAAGACTTTGAACATTATGTTGAAGATTATTCAAATAAACAAATGCTTCAAAATGAACAATGACAACAAATTGTGAATATCTTACTGCAATATAAATCATTTTCTTGCGAGCCATTATTTCAAGTCATATCTGATCAAGAAAGTAACGCTCAGGTCTCATTAGCAAATGATACAAAAGACATGTTAGGTATTTCGCATGAATTTCAATCGTATGAAAATTATTCATTGACAATGGAACAAGAAAATGCTTTTTCGATTTTGATGTCAAATCGAAAAAGTAAACAAGTCTATTTTGTTGTGTGCATTAAATTTATTGCTGATATCATTATTATCGACGAAATGTCTATGATGACTGCTCAAACATTACAACTTGTCATACATCAAATAAATCAAATAAAATCAAATCCACATCGTGTGCCTTTCCCCAATATTTCATCTTGTTATTAGTAGGCGATCATGCACAGTTGCCAACAATATGTAAACATAGAATCTATAACTTATGCTCGATATGCCACATCTCCACATCTTTATATTGGAAAATGGCGATTCAAATCCACTTGACTTATTCGATTCGACACTCGTCAGATGCCTTATATCTTTCATTTAAGCATGATAAGATTTACAAAGCCAACATCGAAAGAAATCAACGATACTACGATTCTAAAACATGTTACAAATGTACATTTCCTAACATTAGCATACGGTATTACGACTCATAAATCGCAAGGCATAACAATCCGTGACACTGCAATAATTGATATTCCAAAAAGTTTCTATCCAGGATTAACTTATGTTATGTTATCACAAGACGAGAAAACATATTTTTTACATGCAAATTAGCACCTGCAGATTTTGATCCAACACTAGCCATTAAAAATTAAATAAACAATTTATATTTACAATATAGTCCTATTCTATCAGATCTTAATCTTTCTAATATATTATGTTGTTTTCATTATTTTGGAAATATCATATCCAAAATATTTCATTTCTAATTTTTCAATTGTACTTGAAAGGAGACATCCGATATGGCATTACAAGAATTTTCAGAGGCCGACAAGGTACATTATTATGAATATCGCGAATTATTTTTTATGATTGAATAGTATACCTAAAAACATAATGTTTTTAACTATTCAAAATTCAAAATTTAATTCTAATAATAACTTTAACGATGAAAACTTTCGCAAGCTTTTTCGAAAACTAAAAGTAGAAACTAAAAACCGCAAGCTTCGACATCTGAAAATATTGAAGAATTGCGAATTTATTCAACCGCGCGACAAACATTCTTGTTAAATGCCTACGGAATCGAACCGGAACAATACAAAGAGGGGTTTCAAAATAGTTATACTATGAGCACGCATATCACAACACAAAAACATGCAAGAGAAGCGTATGTCCATGAACATCACGGAGATCTTGTAGAAGGTAAAAAATCACATGTATTTTTTTTAATTTATTTTCTATATTTTTTTTTTAAATTTATTGTATTGAACATATGAGAATCATATCATTTTAGGATACAACATTTCAAAGCGCATTCTAACAAATGTTACTATGCAATATGTAACCTATATTTCGGCTGTAACATTTCCATTTCAGAATGGAAGACTATGTCTCGGGCAGAATTGAATGCCATAAACACAAATCTGGGCAGACAGCTTGGCCACCTCTCTGACATAGGAGCTCGACTAACAAACGGTCCTATCACAATCGAAAATGTTTTGAAAATCGTGGAACGAGAAGCTACCAACTCATCAATTACAACAACAACTGACACACATCAGGTTCATATTTTTTAATCATTGTAATGTACAATTTGCTTACAATGCATTTTATACACAAATGTAAATACAAACTTGCAACTAACAAATAATAGGTGATAACTCTTGAATCTCCACAACCGATATCACAACAATCTTCCTCTAGCAAGGAAGTATGTCAAGTTAACGCTATTTTTTTGCTCAAACTAGATATTCTTCTATTATAAAAGAGAAAACCATTAATTTACGATATTCTTTGCAGGATCTGATACCGCCACCGAAACGACTACGACCAAGTTCTTCACAATCTACAAAATAGTATCTCGAACAAGCAAGCTAGTCTACATCAGCCAAACAACCAATTTTGATAGACGCATGGAACAACATGCTCATAGACCACCGAAAAAGGATTGTCTATGACAAGACTTGTGGCGATATTTTTGATCATTTTGAAGCTCAGATATTAGAAATTGTTATTGATCCTTCAATTACAAATAGATTAGAAAAAATGTATCTCAAAATGTTCAGATCTTGAAAAATACGAGTTTGTAATAACTTAGGCAGTCGTCCGTCGCTCTCACGCAAATACTGGTATTTGAAATGTCGATCTTACATATGAAATTTTTTGGCACATTTTATCAATTTGTAATGTTAATATAAATTCATAATTTTAATTCAAATTGTTTATTCTCATATTTTGTTTAAACTTATTCAAAATTCAAAATTCCAAAAAAGCTTTTAATCAAATGAACATACAATTTGTACAATGACAAAACATCTTATTACACTTTTTCAAACATTAGAACAATGTATTTAACAAGCACACACATTATAACAATAATATACTTGAAATTCGCTCTCTATTATTCTCTTCTAAAATGCAATTTCTTTTTAGTTGCAATACAACCAATCAGTTTTTCTATGCAAAACGTATATTTTAATGCACAACATACACAACGATATTCAATAACTAATTTCTTACAAATAAAAATTCTTTGAAGAATTTTTGGTTTTATTCACAAGTTTTTATTTAGTAATCTATGAATTCTACTGCGATAGTTTGAATAGTTTTTTATTTTTCCCATTAAATGATGTAGAGTTTTTATTTTATGTTTATGGTAACCACAATTTTCTCAAGATATTCAAACTCGGTTCAACAACGTTGCCACTAGCAATCAAAATCAATTAAAAGACATTACCAACTGTCAACTATTTCGATTCTGACATCTTGATCATTATTGATTTGGAATGTTTTGAATCTTCTTAAAAAATTCCAAAACACATGAACATGTAATTCTTGTAATTACTAATTGTGTGATTACATCTATCTTTTTGAAAACGACATTTCTACATTTAATAGACACATATATAATGTATTTGTACTTTGTTATTTGTTGTTCATTTCAAAATGCAAGTTTTTTTTTAAGTTACAACATAACACCATCAAACATATATGGGTTGAATACAAAATTCAATTATCATTATGACATACAATTCGCTCTTTACAATTTACGTTTGACTCGAATCAGGACAAAATTGCGTAGCTAGTTTTATTGAATGGACAAAGTAACAAAAGTAACTTATTGAATGGACAAAGTAACAAAAGTTGATGCAGTGTCCCTTTGCTTAAAAAAGTCATTTCAAAATACTTTAAAACAATCAATTGTTTTTCCTTCATTAAGTGCACAAAGAGAATTTGATTTTTGGAGCTATCCACAAAAAGAAAAGTTAAAAAAAAAAAAGGTGTTAGCGCCTAGCTTCTCAAAACCATCATAAGACATCCAACTTTAGCTCCTAGTGTTGATGCTTTGTTTCAAAAAACCGTCATAAAATACAACTCTTATTTATTGAGGGTTTTTGAAATAGTTTATAAGAATTGAGCATTGGACTTGGATTCAAAAAACCAAATTTCGTTACTTTTGTCCATCAAAAGAAAGGCTCTATGATTTTTTTTGGGAACCAGGCATCAACGCTTTGCTTCCAAAATGTACAGTCAATGAAACAAAAAATATGGCTTTTGAAAACCTGTATCCTTGAAAGGTTATACAATGGGTTTTTGGAAACCAAAGTAACATAAAATTGGCTTTTGGGACCTTCAAAAAAATCTAAATTTTTTGTGTGCTTTTGGAATGGGTTTTTGAATGCACAATATAAAACATTAGTTTTTTTAATGGAATGTGGAGAGCATGTTCATGGTCTATCATAGCAAATGTTTTGGTTTTGCAATACATAAGTGACACACTATGGACCCCTTTAAAAAGTTTTCAGGAAATTCAAGGCCATGTGCTAGGCATTGTGAGAGAGAAGAATCACACTTTTTAAAACTCGAAATTCAACCCAAGGATGGATTGAATGTTTCAAGCTTGATGTGAAAATTTGCTTAAAAAACAAGGTTTTGAGACCTAGTTTGGACATAGTTTACAATCAAGTGGATTTTGAGATCACAAGGGATCAAAATCATCATGAATTGATACATGTTGTGTATGGATCGAGGTTCTCAAGCACGTCTGATATCACCAAAATTTGGATGGTTGGTGTTTCTCCAAGATAGATCCAAATCTAGTGTATGATTGCTTGTTGGAAAGCTAGTGAAGCTAGTCTATGATGTAATTGTTTTCAAGCCAGAAGGACTTATCTTGAAAAAGTTATTGGCATTCAAATGAAGGTGGGTAGGGCACCCAACCTGGTGAGACATGCCAAGGAAAGCTCACACCTAGCTTAGATCATTAAAAATTCATGATTTTGCATTGTCAATCTAAATTGTGTGAGATCTAGATGAGATTTTGGGTTTCATAGCCACATAGTTTCACACAAATCCATTGTTTTTGAGTTGTTTGTGGATTCATTGAGTGTTTTCAAGTGTTTTTGAATCTCATCGAGGGAGTTGGCTCAAATTCTTGGAGTTCTTCATCTTTGGTGTGAGGCAAGATCTATATACAGGGAGAGATTGACATTGGTTGCAAGTTTGATTTCACATTGTGTTCACAAGATCTCATAAGGAGTTGAATTCACTTTCAAGTATCATTATTATAGAGAGAGAAGCAACAAATTTGAGTGGAAAACAGTCAAGTATTACTTGTTTGTCCAAGAATCTCAATTTATGAGTGATCTAGTCGGAGGAAAACTAGGACATTGTTTGTAATCAAATCTTTTCAAATCCATTCCAACTCTCAAGAGGTAGAGTCATTGCTCTTGTTGGAGTCCAATAGGGGTGATTGGATCTGATTTTTGTGTGATTTGATTCAAATTTAGTGTGCCTTAATCTTGTGATCTAGGAAAGGTCCATTTTCCAAGGTGACTAGTGTGTTGGGTGAAGATTGATTCTTAGATTTGTGATCTAGATCTTTTGTAGATATTTCTAGATTTTTGATGTGTTCAAATCTAGTGTCTTGAGATTCAAAAAATCACTTTGAAGAATCATTTCACAAGTTTGTACTTTGTGTACAAGTACCTTCTCCTCATGGCATCAATGGAGGCAAATGGAAAGTCCAAATCAAGATGCTTTTATTGTGGCAAGATGGGGCATTTGGCCTTCAAATTCTACAAGATTGGAGCAATCAAATCTCAATAGAGGATGACTCTTATGTTCACATCAAGAATGATGTTTCTTATGTGATTGAAAGTTTTGCAAATGGTCGTGATGTCAAGGAGACATGAAGGATCAAGGAGGAGCACCAAGAAGATGATCTTGACGAGCCATCTCCAAAACAAATGTGGCAAGGATTGAGGAGGACAGTCATTCTTCTCAAGTTATGATCCCAAGAAGAACCTCAAGAGACATGGATGAGCCTATGTGGCTCACATTTCAAGGGAAATAGGAACATATTTCAAGAGGTATACATCTCGTGCTTTCTTCTCTTATGTCATTTGATGAATCAATTTGCTTTAGTGAGACTCTTGCATCTCAAAGTTGGAGTAAAGTCATACTAGTTGAGTATGATGTCTCTCTTGAGAACATAGTCAATGATGTTATTAATGGTTTGAAATTGATTTTAGAAATTGGTTATTAATTAAAAGCAAATGGTTATTTCATCAATTGTATGCTCTTGAGTCTTGCAAGAGCAATAGTGATTTGCTCACTCATAGTGTGAAAAATTATCTTTTTTCATGTATTGAGGCAAATTGTAAACTCTTTATGAGAGTAATAAATCATCCTCTAAGGACACTTATCTACATAATGAAGTATTTAGCCTCATTAGATCTGAGATTAGCATGGTAATCAAGCATGAAGATATGATGCAAACTCTTTGTTATTATAGCATGCATAGTCTTGCCAATCTTGATGTGCCTAATTCTCAAGATCTTGGTAGCATGATGTTGGATCTTTGTGATTCTCATGAGTCAAGAAGAACTCTTAATTTCCTCATGGACTTGGATCAATCATGCTCTTCAAGGATGGAAGAAATCAATGTCAAAAGTGCTCAAATGGGGGAAAGCTCTTTGTGATGCTTGGAGATGGTTTTCAATCAAGGATTTGTGGTATTTTGTTCTTTTACTTCTCTTAAGTATTGACAATAATTCACTTCCCAATCTGTGTATATTGTTTGCAGATCAGGGTAAAGGGGTAAGTCATCAGAACTGACAAAGATTTTATTGGAACTGAAATTCATTCTATGAATGTCAAAAATGTTTACAATATCTATTTTATCTTCATAGATAGAATATTGTTTTCAAATTTTCTGAGATATTCTAATATGTACATGGATAAACATCCAGCGACTAATAAAACATGGTCAGTTTGAACGTTAGACTGATCTTGTACAATAGCTAGGGCTAGAATACCTTTATGATGATCTCTTTGTTGAGAAATTTCCTTCTGACGTAGTGATACTTGATTTCAATGTGCTTACTCTTGGAATGAAACCTAGGGTTGGCCGATAAGGCAATGGCACTTTGATTATCACAAGATAAAATTGTCGGAGCATACTGATTTAGACTGATATCTGAGAGTAAATTCCTCAACCAAATTGCTTCCTTTGTAGCTTGAGAGACTGCAATATACTCTGATTCAGTGGAAGATAGAGCTATTGATGATTGCTTGCGACTGTTCCATGAAATAAGGCCATTGTTGAGGAAGAATATAAATTCAAAAGTGGATTTACGAGTGTCTACATCTCCTACCCAACTTGCATCTATGTAACCACTGAGTAAATTGAGTTTGTCGTTGTCAACTGTTCCATAACAAATGCAAAAGTCCATAGGAGCTCGAAGATATCTCATAACTCTGACAAGAGCTTTCCAATGTGTTATACTAGGGTTAGTCATAAACGGGCTTAGGGAGCTTACTACAAAGGCTATGTCTGGTCTGGTACACATCATGGCGTAAGAGATCCTATTATCAAATGATATGTTGTCTGTACATCCATTTGATGTACTTCCAAATCTGCTGCTGCAAAAAAGACTGTAATCACACCAGACAATATATAGTACTACCATTTAGAGTTTTGACGCTCCATACTTTTCACATTACTGATATCTATTTGTTTGAACGATAACTCACTTCGAAATCTTTGCAACGCTGCACCGAAGTGGAAAATCTAAAATATTTCCTCTGAAAGTTTTTATATTCTGTTGATTTTTCATATCCGTACCAATATCGGATCCAAGCGTGCTAACTGAAGGAAAACCTGAGCAATCGTACATCCGCACTCCAGTCCGGCCTTAGTTTGAATGATCGTTTGAAGCTGTCCCATTTCTTTTCATAGAGAGGTGGATTCATTTTTTATTTGCTCGATGTAAGAAAAAAGCAAAGATTGCAAAACAATAGAGATACAATAGTAAAGGTAAATTCACATTTATTTTGATTCATTTGATATTTAGTTGATAACTTAATGTGTTATCTATTGATGCATTATATTGTGGTTTCCATTACTTTCCATTGTGCTTTCCATTACTTTTTATTGTGCATTCTAGCATGCAAATCATGTGCTAAAATAGATACATTGCATTGAATTCATCAATGGATACATTTGCATTGCATAGATGTGCATTAAATAGACTATACATTGCATTGGATACATCAATAGATACATTTGCAATCAATAGATGTGCATTCAATAGATGCGCATTCAATGGGCTATATATTTGCATTCATGGATTAAAAATATATGCATTCAAAAATTTTGCAAGAATGATGTGATGCCAAAACATTATATTGATTGATTTAAAAACATGTACACTCTCACTTGCTTCTAAAAGAAAAAATCCAAATAGAATGATTAGATGTAGTTAATCTTGATTTCCATATTCAATCACCCATAATAGACTCATTCACGTCAGAGAGAGAGAGAGAGAGAGAGAGAGAGAGAGAGAGAGAGAGAGAGAGAGAGAGAGAGAGAGAGAGAGAGAGAGAGAGAGAGAGAGAGAGAGAGAGAGAGAGAGAGAGAGAGAGAGAGAGAGAGAGAGAGAGAGATCATGAGAGAGTTAAAGGTAACCAACACTCCCAATTCTAGGAAGGTGTGTAGCCCTTGTTTTCTTCCGTTAAAGGCGTGGTTCAAATGTTTTTTGTTGGAAGATGAGTTCCACAAAAAAGCCCAAACGCCGCAGGGAGGGAGCATGTGGTGACATTCTGGAGTAGGATATAATCGTGTGGTTTGGGAGTTTTGATTAGCACTCTATAATGTTCTCTCTGTTTTTCTCTTCATGTGTGTTAACGGTCAGTGTGGGTGTGTGTGTGTGTGCGTGCGTGTGTTTGTGTGTGTGTTTCATGCTACTGGTTTACGGTTTGTGTTATATGTTAATTTATGTTTCGTGCTTGAGAGAGAGAGAGAGAGAGAGAGAGAGAGAGAGAGAGAGAGAGAGAGAGAGAGAGAGAGAGAGAGAGAGAGAGAGAGAGAGAGAGAGAGAGAGAGAGAGAGAGAGAGAGAGAGAGAGAGAGAGAGAGAGAGAGAGAGAGAGAGAGAGAGAGAGAGAGAGAGAGAGAGAGAGAGAGAGAGAGAGAGAGAGAGAGAGAGAGAGAGAGAGAGAGAGAGAGACTGATACATCTAACATTTTCAACTTTTGCAGAAGGACCATAAGTTGGTTTCAAGAAAAAGAGTTGCAAGAGAGATCGAGAATATTATTGATAGGATAAATCATATGAATATTGATTTTGGATCATCATTGGCCCTAGATGATGCTCTTTTGATGATGAACCCTTGCATGATATAATTAGTTCATCAATGCCTTGTGATTCAATCCATGTCTCCAAATCTCTAGAACGTTCTTACCACCCAACCACACCTATCCTAGATGTTGCACATGAGTCCTCCACGATACTCCACGTGGATTCCACAAACTTGACCACCCCTTTAAAAAAGAGAACACGTCTTGGACGTATTATGACTAGTTTGAAAGATAATTGCAAATTACTACGCACTGTTGATGTGTCAAAAGACATTCTAGGTTCTTTGTCTGACCTTCATCTTCCACCTAGCTTGCAACCATTAGTAAAAACTTTTATTAGAAGTAGATATTCGTGTTGGCCACTGCAATCACCATTACCATTAAATGGAACATCATTTACGTATTGGGGTCGAATGTACATGATCATGCCTAGTGAACACTTTCCTGAGGTTGGTTTGGGCCTTTTTGCATTGAGTAGTATTGAGGTCCCTTTAAATAGTGTTGTGACATTGATGCCATATGCAGGACCTCAATACAATTGGGGTGATTGGCATGCCTTGTGTCGTCACCAATGGAGGATGCAAGTATATGGCTTGAATTCAAATGCTTGTTCTTTAGAGGAGCAACGCATGCAAGGAGGCAACATCTCAAGGGCAAATCGTACATACATTGATGGACGTCCAGATGTGCATGGAAAAATTGCTGCATATATAAATAGTTCCATTGGCCACCCTTTATTGACGAATTGTGATTTTAAAGAACGCACCAATGGAAAAGAAGAATATTTTACTAGGAATGTAAAGGGCACTTATGTAATGGTCTGTGCCACTAGATCTATCAAGTTTGGGGAGGAATTGTTCATCAAGTATAGTTTCAACCATCCTCTACCCAAATGTTTGCAAAAGACAATAAGTCAAATGTGAAGATTGATATGTAGAGATGTATAATCCATGCATCTTGATTGTATTTGGTTTGTGTCATTAAATATGTCAAATGCTAGGAGCATTATTCGTCATTTGCCTAGATTAAATGCTAGGAGCATTATTCGTCTTTGAGTTCATTGAATGTTAACAAGTTGAAAAGACAAATATGTCTAATAGATACATTGGTATGTTCATACTTTTTAAACCAAGAGGTAATTTATATTCATATGCAACATTTAGATCTATCAAGTATAGGGAGAAAATGTTTATCAAGCATTGTTTCAACCTACTTCTTGTTATTTTGATATATAGGATTCTTCATCCTCATTTAGTGTTGGAGACAATAATCCTCGTAATGGTCGACATAGACGACGAATGCAATACAACGGTCCACATATAAAGCAATTGCCTCGTCGTCTACGTCAAGGCTTAAAAGAGATGATGAAAATTGATGAGCGCATTAATCAAGAGACTAATGCATCTGGATCTAGCTCATCTAGATCTACTTCTTCGCAAACAAGTTCCAACGATGAAAATGAGCTTCCAATGAATGATGAATTTGAAGTCATGGGAGACATGTTGGAACAAGATGAGAAGGCACTTTTGTCTAAAGAAGAAAGAAAATTGTGAGAAGAATCAAAGACTGCATTGTATCCTGGAGCAAAGACATCTCGTTTGGCGACTTCTCTACTTCTATTAAATCTTCAAGCCAAATATAGATGGAGTGACCAAAGCCTCACATTATTATTTGAGTAAATTTTTTTTCATCTACTTGTCATTTTTGCTTTGAAACATAATTTACAATTTGGACATCGAGTGATATTTTTTTTACAATGACTTCTTTTGTCATGTATAGACTATTGAAAAACAAAATTCTCCCAGAAGGGAATGTCATGCCTGAGACAAGAGATGAGGCACGAAAGATGTTGTCTAACATCGAGATGGACTACAAGCAATATCATGCATGTCCAAAAGATTGTATTTTATATCGAGGAAGGTAGGAATCACTCAAGAAATGTCCCATTTGTGATACTCCTTGATATAAGATGATTTGCAAGGGGCAACCATTCAGTGCAAAGTTATACGACATTTTTTAGTAATTCCACGATTGCAACGTTTATTTCATTGCAAATCTCTTGCACAACTTATGGACTGGCATGCACACCATACCTGTACGGATGGGATGATGAGGGTACCTTCAGATTCACCTACATGGAAACACATCAACAAAGAGTATCCAAGCTTTGCCAATGAGTCAAGAAATGTGAGATTTGGTCTTGCAACAGATGGTGTGAACCCCTTTGGTGTACGAGCAACTACGTGGTCTATTCGGCCTGTTTGCTTGGTAAATTATAATATTCCTCCTTGGTTGAGTACAAAAAAGGGACACATTATGTTGGCACTTTTAATTCCTGGCCAACGCAATGTTAAGAACATGGATGTGTATCTTGAGCTGCTTATTGACGAGTTGGAAGATTTGTGGAAGGGGATAAAAGCATATGACATTTTGCGCCCCTTACATGAGAGATAGTTTACACTACATGCCATTGTAATGTGGACAATGCATGACTATCCAGGATTAGGTGAATGCTCAGGTAATCATTCAAACAATGTCTATCTTGTGTACAGAGGAGTTTGTTTACAATTACATACAACTAGTAATTCTTGACTTATTCATGACATTAGAACACCAACTGGTTTTGCCCATTCTCTACGGTCATCATTCACAGTGGATGGAAAGTTGCAAGGTCTCAAATCTCATGATTGGCTAAAGATGATTCAATTCATCTATCCATTGTAAATTCGTGGGGGCTTGTCAAAAGATATTTGTGAGACCATATACAAACTATCAATCATTGTTAGGTATTTACAAGTACTTGGTGCATTTTTTTATTTAGTATTTATTGATTGGAAATTCAAATAGACATAAAATGGATTGAATATGTTGCAGATGGATGTGTTCAAAAGAAATCCGTGAGCTGAATCTTCGCAAGAGACATGAGGATATGGTGGAGATTGTGTGCATGTTTGAGAGATATTTTTTGACTTCCATCATGGACTCACAAGTGCATTTATTGGTGCACTTGGTTGAAGAAGTTTCTATTGCTGGTCCAGTGCACACTAGGTATAAGTGCATAAATTATCTTTTGCATGTGTATTTAAATTAAATCAATTGATACATGAACTCATTAAATAAAACACTTATTTTTAACCATTTGTGACTTTTTAGGTGGATGTTCTTTATGGAAGGGTACATGAAAGTCTTAAAAGATTTTATGCGTCAAAAGGCAAGGCCTGAAGGTAGTATGTCAGAGGGATGGTTAGTACATGAATCTCTGTTTTATGTTACTGAAATTTGCACCAACTACATCCATCTGCTCTACTGTTGTGGCGTGATGAGGAAGCCGAAGAGGTAACTAGTGAAAAACCTCAAGGGATGGGAAAGGTCCATAGGTTGGCACCCTTCCAACGAGAAAAAATTTCTACATTCATGCTTTATAATTGTGGAGTTATGGATAAATGGTTAGACCTATATGACGAAGAAAAAAAAGGAAGGGCCTTTTCTAGAAAGTGCCAACGACAGAATAGAGGTAGACACATGGCCTCAAGTTCACATGATCTTGAGCCCTTTCCTAGGCAATGCACTATAGAGTGGATGCATGACACACTACAAAAAGCAACAAAAGAGGGACAAAAAATATCAAACGCAGAATGAGACTTTGCAAGAGGATGCGAATGGAAGGTATTATTCTTTAGATACTTATTATTAGAACATTCTTGTTTATAACAATATTTGTCTAATCATTTTGAAACACCATGTTCATTCACAATGATTATTTATGAGATTCATGTTTGTCATGTGGTAGTGCAAAGTGTATAATGCTATATGGGTTTTGGTTTCCACTTTCATGTTGAAAGGATTGAAGAGACGCACACACGATTGTGGTGTAATAGCATCTTTCCAACAAGAAAGTCAAAGCAGTGCACGAGATCGGAATCCCATCTCAGGAGATATAGAATACGTATGAACTATACAAAATATTTATGATGTGTCATTTGGTGAAAGTGGACACTATTTTTTATTTGATGTGAAATGGTTCAAGGTAGTTTGTAGAGGGCCAAATGCAACCATAAAATCAGATCCAAGTGGGTTTTTTGCGATTGATTCATCAAAAACATTGAGCATGGAGTCCTTTGACACATTGGTGTTGCCTCGTCACTGTGAGCAGGTGCACATGCTATGCTATAATGTTTTTCATTTTATTACAAGTGACTTCAGTATTTGAGTTTTCGATATGTTCTAAAATAGTGATTTTTGCAGGTGTTTTTTCAACCAGATCGACTAAACAAGATATGGTGGTTTGTAGCTCAAGTTGAACCACGTTCACGATGAGTATTTGAGGGTGCAAATGTTGAGAATGAAATGGAAAACCTTCATTTTAACTATGAGATTGAGCTACCTAGAGATGTAATAAATCGTCAAACCATAATTGAAGCACCCACTTCCATAGATGTTGAGAATAGAAATTCTAATAGTCAAGATGATGAAATAATTTTTGAAAGTGAGAGTGATGATGAAAATCATCTAAGAGGAGATGAATTGCAAGATGCTGTCGCTGATGAAATTGATTCTTGTAATTCTAAATAAAAATTGATTATTGCAATTCTGAATGAAATTGATTCTTGCAATGCTTTCAAATGATTGTTATTTAGCCAAAATAGAGTCTCATTTATGGTCAAGTAAGTGAAAAGAATAGACATAGTTTGACTTCAATCCCATTTTTTTGGAGATAATGTCGGTGAAGATAGATGTACGGCTTTATGTTCCAAGAAAATTCTCATTTTTTAACAAATGCTGCAAAGGCAGTAAATCACTAAAAGCATGTGAGTTAATGAAATCACCACCACAAACTATGACAAAATCAAGTGTTTCATCATAGTCAATTCCCTTGAATTGAGCATATTCCTTGGCAACTAGTCTTGTTTTATAATTGTTCACACTACCATCTTGATTAAGCTTGATTATAAAGACCCATTTGAAAACAGTAACATTTTGTATCTTTGATGGAGGATCAATAATTTTACAAGTATCTCAAACAATGCATCATGTACTCACCTCACTTTTCATTACATCAAATCACTCTTTTGTTGCTACAGTTTCATTCACATTTGAAGGAACATCATCAAACTTAAGGTAGTAATAAGGGCAATAAAAATTAAACAATCATCAACTTGTAATTGCTTCTCTCTTCCTTGTATTTGAGCCTTGATGGTTGCATTTGGGCTATGATACCATGTTAAAATCAAAGGTTATGAACCTCATTTGGATACTAAAACCTTGAAAAAGCATCAAAGGTTTCACTTATATCTAATAGATAGAAAACTAGCACACAATTCAACCTATTTTGCATCTAATTGGCAAGAGCTTTTGAACACCACAATAAAACTAGAAATAATTGATCTTCACATCCTGTCACACACGTGGAAAGTATGATACTTTGTTCAGATTCAGATCTATTCATTAGACACAAAAAATATCACATTCATCATTCATCAATTCCTCATTAAAGAGCAAACTTGCCAAAATCACCATCTTTTGATAATCTCTCGAAGTATGTACAAAATGAGCTCTCAATCCATATGAAATGATCTCGGATATGAGATTAGGTAGAGTGCCATTAGGGTAGACCCTAAATCCCTGGCTCTCAAAGCCTTAGATCATGCATAATTACCCTCTTGGTAGCTCGAGTCAATTGTCTTATAAAAGTAGGTGGCCGCCCTCATAAAAAATCCCAATCATCTAGGAACACCATGATATAATTCACTTTAGAAAAATATTTATTTAACTAGTTCCATTTCATTATGAACATGCAAAAAAAAAAACTCATCATAATATAATCCACTTTAGAAAAAAAAAATATATAGCCTAATCATAATATAATTCACTTTAGAAATATATTTATTTAACTAATTTCATGTCATTATCAACATGTAAAAAAAAAAAAAAGAGATTGTTGAGGATTGACTATGGTACCCCAAAATTATAACATTGAAAAAGAACAACAAAAGATTGCCACAATCTTGCCAAGAAAGAAAGCTTCAATTGGGGCCACACCAACATTCAGTTTTGAGACAAAAATAGCTCTCTAGAGAGACCTAGGGAATTGATAATGAATAAATTGATTACTCATCTAGAATATAAATCTTGGAACTCTTAATACCATCCCAATAGGATGATAAGTTGAATGTGCTAAGCCCTTCCAATAGAAATGAAACATGAAAGAACAACACTTACTACTTGCTTGACGTGCAAAGAAGAAAGATGAAACCTATACCCATACGACGCCTTTCCCACGATTGCCTTGAGCAACTATGGACTCAATAGAATTTGGCTCAATAGAAATGCTCTAGAAGACGACAATGACCTAGTTGTTATATTTCTCACTTTATTTAATTGTTATATCTCTCACTTCCGTTATTCCAGAAGACGATGGGCTATGGTATTCTCTTTAAACAAACATTCATGGGCACTAGCTACTATTTGTCTTCTCATATGTTTGTTTTAAGTGATTTGTAAAGGTAATTTTGAGAGGAACGCAATAATATGAAAAATTGTGAGCATCTTTGTCGTGCACATTGGAAAATGGAAGTAAAAAGACTTGCAATTTAAAATGATAAAATAACGAGAAATTTTGGACTCATACTCACCTAAAAGAGACGCTTGAGCTTTGAGCGAATCATCACAACAGCTTATTCCTATAAAGACAAAGCTAAAAAACATTTATCAAATTGAATTTTAAGGTGAAAATATATAAATGTCAACTTTTTGCAATGTTCTTAAATTTTTTTAACAAGATGAACAATGCATATCATGGAACTACATACTTTTGAACCCGTTTAAATAGAGTTTATGTGACATAGCTTAAAACATCGTGTTCCACATATGAGAAAAATATGAAGCAAAAATTACAAGAAAATTAATACACACACATGGTAATATATTTTGGTCACATCACACAAACTTGAGGAGCTCTAACAACTAATAGTTTATTGATATATGCAATTATGTTTCCATCAATGAAGTTTACCTTATATGCAATTATGTTTCCATCAATGAATGAGAGAGAGAGAGAGAGAGAGAGAGAGAGAGAGAGAGAGAGATGTACACCTCTTTGTGTGTGGTGTAGTGGTAGAGGTTTTTTGATATGGGATTGACCACCCAAGTTCAAACCCTCCATGAGAGAGAGAGAGAGAGAGAGAGAGAGAGAGAGAGAGAGAGAGAGAGAATAATTTTTAGCTTGAAAATGGGGTGAATAATAAGTATTTAATGGATGTGGAAAATGGTTGTTGTAGTGCCTCTTTTTGTCTCTTGGTAAGATGTGGTAAATGCATGTGGGCATGCACCACAACCAGTGTGGCATACACATCCAAGATCCACATTGGGATTTGGGATATGCCAATAAACTCTATCCCATCCTCCTTTTTAAAAATTTTTATCTTACAAATGCCCCCCTTGTAAAATCTATATATTTCTGTCTGCTAATAATGGAAGTAATAATTAATAGAAGGTGGGTCTCCTCCGAACAAATTGCCTCCACTTCCATCTGCTCGCCCTTCCTCCTCCTCCTCCCCCTCTTTCTTTGAATCTGTCTTCATCTGCCTAGGCCATGCACAGGTTATCCCTCACACCTGTTTGTGTTGTGTTTGATCCGGGGAAGGCTGCTTCGATCGTCCACCGCTTCAGTATCTCACACTAATTCTTGTAGTTTTTTGTACTCTAGTTCCTTCATCGAGCTTTTCTGCAGAAAACAGCCCTGGTGGATGCTTCTGATGGAGGATTTTGAGCTGTTGAACTGCTTGGGTAGTGCAGTGTGAATTCGTGATGCAGGTTTGCTGTGGATGGAGGATTGGAAAGATGGGCAATTAGTTTGGGAGCTATAGCAGAAGGGATTTTAGGAAAGAAGCAGAATTCACAGGGAATTGCGGCCATGTTTTGTCAGTTTTATTTGTAACTGTCTGCCGAATTATGTAACCTTTCTACATAGGAGGAAACTTAATTTCTTTCGAAATTTAGCGATTTTGGTTCCATTTTCTGTAGAGGACCTGCCGGTAGTCTGCGTGTGCATTGTCTAGCCATGGAGATGTCGGATGTAACGGAGGTCGACCATCAAGGAAGGATGTGGATGTTGGAGCAGCAGCTGGATAAGCCTTTGGGCGTTGAAGCCGGACGGGTCCGCAGCATGGCAACACCCAAGGTAATTTTCAGTTCGTTGCATCTGTCTTGCGGATATCTTTTGGCAGTTGACTCGTCTTTCAACTAGTACAGATTCTTTCGTGAAGTTCTTCTGGGAAAAAGATATGCGGGGATAAGAATTAAGTAGGTCCATAGCCATTTTGTCTGTGAATCATGTCACCATGTAATCATAATCCACCAACGGGGTTGGCTCAGTTGGTTGGCTTGGCATCCAAAGTTTCTTTGGTCCCAGGTTCGAGCCTCCCCTTGGAAACCAAGAAGCATAATCCGGTTAATTTGTTCCGAGCATTTGGGTTGCAGTTCTTGTCTATTCTGCAGCACGCCTTCAAATTTGTTGCTGACTTTAGCTCCTGATGATCTTTGAAATGAAATGCAGGTATCATCAGTAGCAGCTACGTTGAAATTGGCCTTTTTCAGTCTTGGAGTGGTTTACGGGGATCTTGGCACATCGCCGCTTTACGTTTTCAAAAGCACCTTTCCTGACGGCATATCTCACCCAGAAGATGTGCTTGGTGCTTTGTCACTAATTGTTTACACAATAACGCTTATCCCCCTCATCAAATATGTGTTTATTGCATTGAGAGCCCATGACAGTGGTGAAGGTAAGCAGAAAAGGCTGTCATATTTATTGTAGAAGTGCTAATGTTCTATCTATTCCTTTTCCCTTTCAATTGAAATCCTGGTTTTCAGCAGAATGGTCTCAAAGGCTCGGGAACTTCTTGGACAGATAGGCATTTCTAGTGATCTATTGTGTTTTTGTGCTGATTTATCTTGGTTATTAAAGGGCATAGCATTGGGGTGAAAGAGAGGATGCAGTTACAAATGAGGGGCTAATGCTGCAGATGAAGTTTGTTCTTTTTTTTTGCCTATCAGTGTCTCTGTTTTAGGTAACTTATGCTTACAGTGGTACATGCAACATGATGGACTTGAATAACCCTTTGTGTATACGTATCGACTAAAGTAAAATCATGTGATGTTGTTCCTTGAATTCACCTGAATGATTCAAAAATTGTAAAACAGTAAGACAGTGAAGTACACTGAGATATCACAAGTCATCAAGTTGTAACAACTATTACATCCTGATCTGTTTTAGAAGGCAGTATTTAGGAAATGTTTTAAGAAACTATTCTGATCATTCAAAATTTAGCAGTTAGTTGTGACTACTCCTGTATGTTCAATGGATCCTTCAAGAGGACAGGAGCAGAAAGTCAGTGCTTAATCAAAACTTACCATGGTGAAGGCCCTGTAAATGCGTCATAAACTTGTATTCCCCTTGCAATGGTTTGATCAAAAGATTCACAATTTAAGAAAGAAAAGGATTCCACAGAAGCATTCCTTTGAAGTGTCAAGATACAAATGACAATATTGTGTAGATTCATGAGCATTTCGTAACTTCCTACAGTTGAAATGGGCCAACTTTCTAGAGTCGAAATATAGCCATTACCATGAGGATACGTTGCAATAACACATTTAAATGCTCAATAAAAGTAATTACATTCCTCTTTAAACATATCAACAAAAGCTAGGTTTTGGAAAAGTTTCTTGAAGAAGCTTACACATAAAGAGGCGCTTTGTTTAGTGGCTTTTGTTTACTAATCTAGGGGGATCTAGTGCTTGTGCTATCAAGCCATACCGAGTGGCAAAGTCAAAAGCAAGAGCTGAAGGGTTGCGTTGAGTTGGCTAAATACCTGGTTTGGGGTGAAACCCTAGTTGCTTGAAGTTGTTTCTTTTCTGATTCAGTTCAAGTTAAGCTTTTTTGCAAATATTTTTAGCATGGCTAGTCTTGGAGAGAGTCTTTTGGGTGAATCAAGCAGACTTGATGGCACTAACTACAGGGTGTGGAAGTTCAAGATGGCTAACATCTTGATGGGCAGGAATTGCTAGGAGATAATTACAAGGAGAGAGCCTATACCTACATTTGAACCTGATTTGAAGGACTACATTAGCAGAGACACATAGGTGAATAATCTTTCTGTCAAAGACAACAT
Source organism: Diphasiastrum complanatum (assembly GCA_029204225.1). Classification (NCBI taxonomy): domain Eukaryota; kingdom Viridiplantae; phylum Streptophyta; class Lycopodiopsida; order Lycopodiales; family Lycopodiaceae; genus Diphasiastrum; species Diphasiastrum complanatum. Next base: position 47,986,372 of record CM055095.1, read on the forward strand.
TATTCCTCACATTTGCAATGCAAGAGATGCAATAGAAGCTTGGGGAATTCTAAGGTCTATGTATGAGACGATGGATTTTGCTGGGCTTATTTATTTGTAGAACAGGTTACATACTCTCAAGATGGAGGTGGTGCAACAATCAATGATCACATTACAAAGGTCAAGGACCTTATGGACCAGCTTGCTTTAGTGGGAGAGATAGCAAGTGGCAGGAGTATTGTTTCCATAATCTTGAATAGTTTATCATTCAACTATCAAGATTATGTGATGTCCCTTTCATCTAGGGAGAGACTCCCAACCTTTGGGGAGTTACGTGGTGGTTTTTATAGGAAAAGATGAGAAGGAAGAATTCTTTTGGAAGACATGCATTTGCTTCTAAGAAGAGGCAAAATTTTCAAAAGAAAGACAAAGGCAAAGGAAAGAACTCAAAGGAAAACTTGGAGCAACAAGTGTCCAAGTTGCAAATTGCAGATGGAGACAAACATCCATTCCTCATCTACACCCAAGAGGAAGGGCATTTGCAACTCTTGTGGCAAGTATGGACATTTCACTTTTGAATGCCAAAAGAAGCAAATTGATTAAAAGAAGGGCAAGAACCAGTAGCGTCACTTTGTTGATAAAGTTGCAGAAGAAGAGCAATCTGGTGGACTTGATTATTCACATCAAACCTATCATTAAAATTCACATTTGGTGGATGGTACATTGATTTTGGAGCCTTGAAGCACATGACACCTCAAAGACACTGGTTCAACACCTGTGAGGAGACAACTGATGGTCAACAAGTTTGCCCTTGGAGACAACTCTACACATGAGGTGAGGGGCAAAGGCATTGTTCTAGTGAAGCTGTCATTAGGAGAGGCGAAGGTAATCAAGAATGTGTTGCATGTTCGGGGTGGTTGGATAAGAATTAGCTATCTGTACCAAATAGAACATGCTGGTGAAGTTTGATGAATTTACGTGTTTGGTGAAAGATAAGGCTTAGAATAGCCTTATGTGGACTTAAACAGGCGCCAAGGGCTTGCTATAGCCGAAATGAGAGTAGTTTACAAAGCAAGGGCTTAAAAAGAGTAAGTTTGACTGCAATTTGTGTTCCTTTAAGGAAGGTGAATACCTTGTTGTTGTTGTGCTCAATGTGGATGACTTACTCATCATAGGAAGCAATAAGGATCCTATTGCTCGTGTTAAGGAAAGTTTTTTTTGTGAGTTTGAGAGGAAAGATTTGGGTTTGCTGCACTAGTGTCTAGGAGTTGAGGTTTGGAAAGAAAAGCGTTTCCTATTTATTTTTCAAGAAAAGTATGCATAGAAAATATTGAAGACATCTAATATGCAAGAAAACTACCAATGGATGCAAGCAACAAGCCATCAGAGGATGATGGTTCTTCATTTGCAGATGAGACTCTCTACCGTCAATTAGTGGGAAGCCTGATTTACCCAGGCTCGATATTGCGTATGTAGTTGGGATTGCGAGTCAATTCATGAGCAAACCTATTGAATCACATGAAAAGGCAGCCAAGGGGATTCTACATTATGTGAGAGGGACAATGACCTATGGGATTGGATATACTAATGATGGTGATCTTTAGATGAAGGGCTATTCAGTTTCAGATTGAGATTGGTTAGGTGATAAAGACAATTGGAGATCGATGATAGGCTATTGCTTTAGCCTAAGTTCAGGGGAAATTTCTTGGTGTAGCAAGAAGCAGCCTACTATTGCTTTGTCATCTATCGAAGTTGAGTATAGGGCGACCTTGAGGACCGCTTGTGAAGCTATTTGGTTACGACGCCTACTTGACCAACACTTTATACAAGAGCAAGTGCGCAGTGGTGAGATTGAGCTAATATAATGTGACACCAACAATGAGATTGCTGATATCTTTACTATACCACTTAATAAAGGTAAGTTTGAGAAGTTCAGAACATAGTTAGATGTTGGCTTAAATAAAATTGCCATTAAAGAGGTAGAGAGAAGGGGGGGTGGCACGGTGAAGAGTAATGCCTATTTCACCCCTTTCGCTAAGCACTAACATTATTGTAAGTTGTACATTGGTCATGGGCATGTGGTTTGTAAATACATGGGGCCCCCAATTTGTAACTTAACTAAGTTAGTGCAAGTGGCCCACTTGGCCCAATAGCTCAATCATATGGTTGCCACCTATACATTCCATGCATGTACATGAGGTGGGGGCCTCATGGAGGATGGAGGACTTGGAGGACCCACGCCCTCCTCTCTCTCACTAGCAATTCATTCTCTCTTCTAAGTTCTGGTGTTGTGAGGTGCTTAAGCAATTTTCCTTGTGTTTGACGTTTTCCATAGCTAGGCTTTTCAAGCTTTCTTGGTTGACCTAGTATTGTAGTTAAGATGCTCCATAGCTATATATTGCAATTTATCACTTGGTTGCAAGTATAGTTGACATCAATTACGTATATTGGTATCAAAAGAAGCATAAGACAACAAAAAGGCATTCACACAAGCAATCTACAACTAACTTGAGGATCAACAAGGGTTGCTGATAGCTTAGGCAGATCTCCAATTAAGATCTAGGTCCTTGTCACCTATTTATATGATATGGCATGTCTAGAAGGTCAAAATATGTCCTTCTTGTAGGGCTCCCAAATTAGGCTTTTACTCTTATCCAGTGAGTAGGTCTTATCTAGTTAAAGGAGTTAAAAAAATAAAGCCTTGTAGAAACAATCGTGAGACCCCATTAGATTGCAGGTCCAAATAGAGAGAAGTACAAACTATGTAATGTATGCCCACAACACCCCTTTTTTAAATCATTGCCTTCAACGTGGGCTTAAGTTTTTAACTACTAAAGCTACTTTTGTACCACTCTTTGCCATTTTCTTTCTTGGGTTACAACAACAAGAAAATTTACAACGGAATGATCTTAGTTTGTAGCCTAAATAGTGCAATCTTGTTCGTGTAACAATGGAGTATGTGCACAATCTTAAAGGTTTTCCCATGTAGCTTCATCAAGGCATGATTGAGCTTTTCCAATATCTTAAAGGGACCATAATAATGGGCAAAGAACTATTTAGTAAGGGAAAAACTTATGGTGTGGAACAATAAATAGATTAACCTTCAACAAATCCTAGAAAAGACCTTTGGTGATCAACCAAAGACTTGTACTGATGATGGACATGTGCTTGCACAATACAATCACGAGAGTGAGCAGAAAAGATGATAAAGTCAATGGAATATAATCAAGGGACAATGATATACCTACTACAACAGGTAAATATCTATTGGCCAATAGAAAAGGAGATACACCCGTGCTAATACTAATGAAATTGTTATATTGTACTTTGCAAAACACAAGTGCTGATCCTAATCTTGACGATTAGAAGGCGAGAAAAAATTATGTAAACAATCTTTTTAAATATGATTTCAACTCTTACGATTGACCAAGAGTACTTACTGCGACTACAAAATGAACAAATTTGAAATAGAGTTGCCAGATCAGATTGACATGAGGCCAATTGAACTGAGACTTAAGTTGGGCAAAGGACTTATGGAAACCATAGAGATGACGGTCGACGAGAGAGTAAACTTGATGGTGAAGAAAAGAAGGTGATCGAGTAGACGGATAAACATCTAAAAAATCAGGACAACCAGGATATGCAAAAAGGAAGGATATCAAATCAATTAGGAAACGAGTAGTGATGGGCCAACATTGATGATATGGCGCTTGTCAATAATTGTCTCATCTTCGCATCAGAGAGATTTTGTTGAGCATCTGTCATAGGTGTGTCGTGGCGCCAATTGTGAGGGAGCGCCCAATTTTCCCATAGGTGGAGGGGTTGGCTTTTCTATTCTCTTTTGTATTCTTGATTTGATTGTCGCGCCTCAGTGGCGTTGGACTCCCAATGGATCCCCGACTTAGTAACTTAGTCTAAGCATTCCATTCCATACATGATAGCTCAAATATCAACTTCAAAATATAAACCAGCCTAGCCATCATCATATTGAAAAGGAAAACCCACCAAGCTAAACAAGCATCCATTCATAAGGTAATAGACAACACGAAAAAATCATTTGTTAGATCTGGAGGCATAGCAACGAGCCTAAAGTTCATTGTCTCGACTCTCATGCATGGGCCATGTAGAAAGGTTGTGATAGGTCCTGACCATTGAATAGGCATGGTGAAACCAAGATGGTTATTGGCCCCAATCCTCATTTTTATTAATCATTGGTGAGAGGTATATTGATTATGACTCAAACTAGTGGTCTCGGTGAAAGATCTCAGTGGGGCAACATCTAGTGGATGGAGAAAGTGTTCTTGATTTAGCTTACCTCTAGCCTATCAAAATCTTGTCTTGATGTTGTCTTTACGGGAGATCAGGCCTAATTTTGATGAGTTGAATGATATTTTATTACAAGAGGAAATGAGATGACAAAATCTCATCAACAGGGACGATTTTAAGGAGCAAGCATTCACAACAAAGACGTGGGAGCAAAATCCAAAAAAAGGTGGTGAATTAGCTAAAGGTGTTCTCGCAGGAAGGTTATGTAAACTTTAGGCTTAGGCGATGAGTCATCAAGCGGGAATTGTAGATATTGGTACGATGAGCAAGTTATGACGAGACGTTTGGACATTTGAATCATAATAGTGTATAGGTTTTGAGGAGATTCAATATGGTTACAGGCCTACTGTTGCGTTGGCGCCTCAAAGGGCGTTGGGATTTGAGCGGTTTTCCCAAGGCGCTTAAGTCTAACATTCATCCGTCATGAACTAGGCTAAATCGAAATGGTAATTATCCCCAAGGATCAACTTTATTAAATCTGGAAGAGGTTACATTCATACATAGACTGATTGGTCTCGGGGCCACCAACACGTGGTGGGCATTGTGCCTAGCTCGCGCTAGTAGAGGGAGCTAAGACCTGGCGACTGAATTCTTGGCGTTAGTTGAGCTGCCGAAGTTTATGTCTGTCAGACTCCCCCTATAGTGCTGGTGTGATTCGGCGCCCCCCCTCTGTCCTAGAATATAGTGCTTTTTTGTAACGCACGCTTTTTGGGATTTAGTTTCTACTTTGCTGATTAAGCATGGCAGAATCAGTTTAGCTCCCGGATATGGGTTCCGGGAGTCGTCCCGGCGGGTAGAATAAACTTGGCTCCTGGACATGGGTCCCAGGAGCTGACTAGGCCATGACTCGAGCTCCAGGGCTAGCTCATGACTTGGGACTCCTTGATTGGCTCACCATAGGTTGGAGGCTCAGTCCTCGACTTCCTAACTTGCTCTGGGAATTTAGGGACTGTCACCCTTTAGAGTCTTACAGGGCGTGCACCCAAGTCAACTTTACAACATCCTCCCCTCGTTTGAGAAAGCTGATGTCCTCATCAGGGCCAAACTAGAACCTAAGACTCATGGCTAAGACTCATGGTGTGGACTTGATTCACTGGCCAAATTTTCTTCATGAATACAAAAGCACGGGCTTTATTCACCGGCCGGAAAAGACCAAATTTAAAATAAGAAATTACTTTTTGCACTTAGCACAAGAAAAGTGTAGATCTAGTTTATTTGTAAAACCTGTGTAAAGCTGCAACATTAGTTAAATTACTTAGACCCCATGAAATTGGCGGCCTGCTTTATTAACGTGGAAAGGAAAAGTACCTAGGAGCTTCGTTGAGCCCAAGATATATGGTTTTTCAGCACATCAGAATGAGTCCCCTAGGACTTTAGATTTTTTGTTGATCGCACAAGTTGAGCTTCTTGAGCTCGGAATCGGCACTCGGATCCATCTTTATGTAGAAGCTGTAGGCGATGTTGGCTCCGTTTGATCCTTTGTCGCCTAATTTGTCTCTGCTGGTTCTCCTTTGTTAAAGAGGTGAATGAGATTTGAAGGAATTGCTGGTTCAGGTTCAGTTGTATCGTTCGTCTCTAATTGATCTCCTGGCACACCTATGACGACGCAAGGTCTTCTGCCATTATATAATAACACAAGGTTAGCCCCCTTTGCCAGGAAGGCAACCATGTGTTCGCTTAACCAACTTAGTCGTCGAAAGCATTCATCTTCAAGACTGTGAACGTTACTCGATTTTTCCATGTCCCCAGTGAGATTGGTAAATTGGCTGCCAATCTACAAGTTGTCATTGTGCCTTTGGCGGTCTCCACACAAATAGAGGTCGCATTTTTTTCACATTGAATGCCCAATTCCTCTGCCAAACTTTTTGATAGGTAGTTATGCGATGCTCCTAGATCTACCATGAAGTGAGTGATCTTGCCTTGAATGCAGCCTTTCAAGTACAACAACTTCGATGCTCTTGCAGGAGTCGCTTGATATGTTCACGACACGCCGCAAGTGCCCCTATTTGTTTTAGGGCATTCAGGTCGGACTCCGTCAAATCCATTTCTGGGTCTTCTTTGTTGTCTTGTTCACAGTCAGCTTGATCAGATGCCTCTCTTTCCATCTTATCGAATACCTCAGTCGCCACTATGATTTGTTTATTCAACGGCTTGGGGTACGACCTCCAAGAGCGACCTTGTTGTTGACAATTAAAGCAGCGCAGAGAACTGCCCATTGTTGGTGAGCTGTTGTTGTGGGTTGTTTCTTCTCTGAAAATTATTCCCTCCATGTAATAGATCCTAACACCACAGCAGGGCAAACACTAACTGATCCACCCAACCTTGCCTACTCCCTGATATGGAGCAAGCCCCTCCTAGCCCAGTGTGAGGACTGGTAGCATGCATATTGCCAAGTGTCGGCCACATGGCTCTGACATGGCCGACTGCACGTCGGGACCCAACTTGGGGTCCTATACTGCTGACAGGGTCCCTAGGCTGTGTTAGGCCCGCCATGGTTATGGACCGTGATGATTTGCAAGACCCAGCTATGGAGTATCTTAACTCAAATGCTAGATCAACTATGAAAGCTTGAGAACCTTGGCTATGGAAAATATCACATACAAAGAGAATTGAATAAGCACCTCACAAACTCAAAAGTCTCAAGAAGAAATGAATTGCTAGAGAGAGAGAGAGGAGGGCGTGGGTCCTCCAAATCCCTTGTGAGGCAAGTACCTCCTTTACATGCATGGAAAGTCTAGGTGTCAACCATAGGAGTGAGCTACTTGGCCAAGTGGGCCACTTGCACTAATTTACTTAACTTACAAAAGGGGGTCTCATGCATTCAATTAAAACATGCCCCATGAGTTATGTACAACTTAACTAATGCTTAGCCAAAGGGGTAAAATAGGCATTACTCTTCAACACCCCCCCCCCCCCCCCCCCCCCCCCCCCCTTAATGGCAATTTTATTCAAATTGACATCCAACAAAGTTCTGAACTTTTCAAACTTATCTTTACTAAGTGGTTTAGTAAAAATATCAGCTATCTGGTCGTTGGTGTCACAATAAACTAGCTCGATCTCCCCACTGTGCTCTTTCTCTCGTATAAAATGCTGGTCCACCTCTATGTGTTTCGTCCGTGCATGATAGATTGGATTCCTCACAAGCTGAATGCAACTTTGGTTATCACAATGTAACAATGTAGGTCTTACTTGAGCAATCTGCATGTCCTCAAGTAGACGGCGTAACCAAATGGCTTCACAGGCGGACCTCGTAGTCACCCTGTACTCAGCTTCGGTAGATGATAGAGCAATAGTAGGCTGCTTCTTACTGCACCATGATATAGCCCCTGAACCTAGGCTGAAACAATAGCCTGTCGTCGATCTCCGATCGTCTCTATCACCTGCCCAATTAGAATCTGAATAACCCTCCAGCTGAAGGTCCCCGTCATCTGTTTTTCCAATCCCATAAGTCACTGTCCCTCTCACGTATCGTAGGATCCGCTTGGCTGCCTTCCAATGTGCTTCGGTAGGCTTACTCATGAATTGACTTGCAATCCCAACCGCATAAGCAATATCTGGCCTGGTGGTAGTAAGGTAAATCAGGCTGCCCACTAACTGACGATAGAGCGTCTCATCTGCAAATGCTGGACCATCATCTTTTGATGGCTTGTTGCTTGCATCCATGGGTGTGCTGATTGGTTTGCTTTCTTGCATGTTAAACCTCTTCAATAATTTCTGTGCATACTTTGCCTGTGAGATAAAAAGACAACGCTTCTCTTTCCAAACTTCAACTCCTAGGCAATAGTGTAGCAAACCCAAATCTTTCATCTCAAACTCACTAGAAAGATTCTTCTTAACACAAGCAATAAGCTTCTTATTGCTTCCCGTGATGAGTAGATCATCCACATAGAGCACAACAACCACAAAGTCTTCTCCTTCCCTGAAGACATAAAGATTGCAATTAGACTTACTCTTCTCAAATCCTTGCAGAGTACTCATCAATTCGGCTATACCAAGCCCTTGGCGCCTGTTTGAGCCCATACAAGGCTTTCCTAAGCCTGCAAACCAGATTTTCCTTGCCTGTTATTTCAAATCCTTGCGGTTGTTCCATGTAAACCTCCTCCTGTAGGTGCCCATTAAGAAAGGCACTCTTGACATCCATTTGATGGACATCCCAATCAAAATATGAGGCTATAGCCAAAACGGTCCTGATAGATGTCATCTTAGCAACAGGTGCGAATGTCTCATCATAGTCTAGCCCCTCTTGCTGAGCATAGCCTTTCGCCACCAACCTTGCCTTGTACTTGTCCACTGTTCCATTGGCATGAATCTTGGTCTTATAGACCCACTTGCAACCTATTGGTTGCTTCCCTTCTGGCAATGTAGTGAGCTCCCATGTGTCATTCTTAACAATGGAGTCGTACTCCTCCTGCATGGCATGTTGCCATACCTTTTCTCTCACGGCTTCGTGAAAGAACTGTGGCTCATCTGCATTCAGAATAGTGGACATAAGAGCAAAGTTAGTCTCTTGTCTCTCATGAGACCTAAGAGATCTTCTGACACCCTGTTCACTGCTCTCTCCTTCTTCCATCATTTGACCTTCTTTGATTGTTTCCCAATACCACCTAGGTAGCTTCTTCCTAGCAGTAGGTGATGTGGATGGTGACCACGTATCCCATGGTACTGTCTTAGTCTTCCATTTGTCCCCAACTTCGGCTTCTGGTACTTGGCCAAAAAGAGGTCTCGAACTAGTAGGTTCGATTTCCTGTTGTTGCTCCTGCACTTGAGGCTCACAGGACTCTTGACTAGGATCCTTATCCGTGGAATCAATCAAGGGTATGAACTCAGTAGTTCCTTCCTTCTCCTGCTCCTGTATCTTGGGTGAATGCTCTTCATCAAAGATGACATCTCGACTTAGGATCTTCTTCCTGTTTTCGAGATCATATAGCACATAAGCTTTCTCACCTTCACTATACCCAAGAAAGACACACTTTACGGATTTTGCATCAAGTTTCTTCCGCAAGTCCTTTGGTATATGTGCATATGCAGTACACCCAAATACTCGAAGGCTGCCCACTTTGGGCTTGTTGCCACTATATGCTTCTTCTGGCGTGATTCCTTCAACTGCTTTGGTTGGACTTCTATTCAATAGAAAAACAGCAGTTGCTACCGCTTCCGCCCAAAAAGAATTTGGAAAACCCTTTGCCTTGAGCATGCTCCTCGCACACTCAACTATAGACCTGTTTTTCCGCTCAGCCACGCCGTTTTGCTGCGGTGTATGTGGAGCAGTAAACTGTCTCTTTATCCCACATGCTTTGCAAAGATCTTTGAACTCATCAGAAATATACTTACCACCCTTATTTCCCTGTGTGGTTTTCCACCATAGCTTTCCACTGTTTGAAGTATTTGAACGCTTCAGATTTCAGCTTCAAAAAATAGACCCATACCTTCCGTGAGAAATCATCTACGAAGGTCATGAGATAGTATTGCCCCCCTGCTGATTTGACCTGCATGGGACCGCATGAATCTGAATGCACAAGCTCAAGAATGCCCTTGGCCCTGGTAGCTTTCTCCTTTGGAAACTTTTTCCTCTGTTGCTTCCCTAGTGCACAAGCCTCACATGTGTCTGAAGAAGACTTAATGCTAGGAAGATCTACTACCATTCTGTGCCTGTTCAAAACTTGCAAACTTTTATAACTCAAATGACCATATCTCTCGTGCCAAAGCTTGTCCCGATTAGTATCCCTTGCAGACAAGGCCTCTTGGCTAGGAATGGTTGTGAAAAGCTTGTAAAGACCTCCTTCTTGCATTCCCTTGGCTACCACCTTGAAGTTTTGATCTTTGTCTTTTACCAAACATGTAGAATCATCAAACTCTACCACCATGTTCTGTTTGGTAATGGCACCAACAGATAGCAAGTTCTTAGCCAACCCTGGTACGTGCAACACACTTTTAATTTCCTTCACCTCACCTGATGACAACTGTATTGCAACTGTGCCTTTGCCCCTCACCATACATGTAGAATTATCTTCAAGGCAAACATGCTGACCATCTTCTGTCTCCTCATAGGTGTTGAACCAATCTCTATGAGGTGTCATGTGCTTTGAGGCTCCAGAATCAATGTACCATCCACCAAATGTGGATTCAGATGATAGGGCTGCGTTGAATAGCTCAAGCACACCAGATTGCTCCTCCTCTGCAACTTTGTCAACAAAGTGACCCTGCTGGTTCTTTCCCTTCTTCTGATCACTTTGCTTCTTCCTACATTCAAAGGAAAAATGCCCATACTTTCCACAATAGTTGCAGTTGCCCTTCCTCTTGGGTGTAGATGAGGAATTGGTGCTTGACTCCTCTCCAACCTGTAACTTGGACACTTGCTGCTCGAAGCTGCTTTGAGTTCTTCTTTTTGCCTTTGCCTTTCTTCTGAAAGTTTTGCTTCTTCTTAGAAGCAAATGCAAGCTCTGGATTATCTTCCCTTTCAGAAAGATTCTTCCTTCTCATCTCCTCCTGTAAAAGAAGACCACATAACTCCCCAAAGGTTGGGAGTTTCTCCCTAGCAGAAAGGGACATCACATAGTCTTGATAGTTGAATGACAAGCTGTTCAAGACTATGGGGACAATACTCCTGTCACTTACTTTCTCTCCAACTGAAGCAAGCTGATCCATTAGGTCCTTGACCTTTGTAATATGATCACCAATTGTTGCACCTGCTTCCATCTTGAGAGTATGTAACCTGTTTTGCAAATACACCAGCTTGGCTGAATCCACTGTTTCAAACATAGACTTCAGAATTGTCCAAGCATCAGTTGCATCCCTTGCATTGCAAATGTGAGGAATAATATTGTCCTTGATAGAAAGATTGATTATCCTATGAGCTTTCTGTCTCCTGTTCATGTAGTCCTTCAAGTCAGGATCAGATGTTGGTACAGGTTCTGTACCTGTCATCACCTCCCAACAATTCTTGTCCATCAAGATATTAGCTATCTTGAACTTCCACACTCTGTAGTTTGTGCCATCTAGTTTGCTAGATTCACCCAGCAAACTCTCCCCAAGACTAGCCATGATAAAATCTGTGCTTAAACAGAAGCTCAACCTGAAAAAGATCAGAAAAGAACAACTTCCAGCAACAAGGGTTTGACCCCAAACTAGGGTATGTAGCCACTTCAAGGCAACCCTTCAGCTCCTGCTTTTGTCTTTGCCACTTGGTGTGGCCTCACTAGCACAAGCACTAGGCCCCACTGGAACAGAAACCGGAAGCCCCTACAGAAAGTGCGCCCTACTTTTGTGTAAGCTCCTTTAGAAAGACTCCCCAAAACTTAGCCAGATTTAGAAAGGTTTTGGATTATTTCACTCCCCTTGCCAATAGCTCTCCAACAGTGCAAGACTCCACCTGATCTGACACCTGTAGATCAAATGTTCCCTCTTTCAAGATTGAGGTGCTTGTAGAAGATGAGAATCTTCTCAAGAATCTAAGCACTGAAGTTTCTCTCACTCACAGACTCACAGGCTAGACAACCTGCTCGGATACCATGATGATTTGCAAGACCCAGCTATGGAGTATCTTAACTCAAATGCTAGATCAACTATGAAAGCTTGAGAAACTTGGCTATGGAAAATATCACACACAAGGAGAATTGAATAAGCACCTCACAAACTCAAAAGTCTCAAGAAGAAATGAATTGCTAGAGAGAGAGAGAGAGGAGGGCGTGGGTCCTCCAAATCCCTTGTGAGGCAAGCACCTCCTTTACATGCATGGAAAGTCTAGGTGTCAACCATAGGAGTGAGCTACTTGGCCAAGTGGGCCACTTGCACTAATTTACTTAACTTACAAAAGGGAGTCTCATGCATTTAATTAAAACATGCCCCATGAGTTATGTACAACTTAACTAATGCTTAGCCAAAGGGGTAAAATAGGCATTACTCTTCAACAGACCGTGCCGAGGCACACTACTCACACTGTCTTGCCCTGTTGGTCATGTACGCTAGACACGACTCTGACTGTGGTATCTGACCTCCTGTGTTCTCTAGGGTTTGGCACTGGTTACGTGCTCGTAACACTCCCTCCCCCTTAAGAACCGTCTGGAAAAATCTTGCGAAGGACGCTGCCTCTTTCCCAGGTGGCATTCTCAACAGGCTGATCATTCCACTTGACCAGATATTCTCGGTATAGAGTATGACGAGTCTGCGTCTCTCTACTATCAAGAATCTCCTCTGGTTCATGTGGAGATTGCTGAGAATCCAATGGGAGAACTAGAACACTGTCCCCTACTAGATTATCTGATCTGGCCAAGGCTTTTCGTAACTGACTTACATGAAAAACTGGAAAAACCTTAATGTTGTGTGGGAGTTCTAGTTCATAGGTGACCTCGCCTAGTCTCCTACTGATGGTAAAAGGACCACAATACCTAGGAGACAACTTAGCACACTCCTGATTTGAGGGTTTTAGAGTCAACTGGGACTCTCAAGTAGACTGTTTCATGAGCGGAGAACTGCACATCCCATCTGTGTGGATCTGCATAATGTTTGGCTCGATCCTGGGACTGCCTAATGCTACGCTTAGCATGTTCTATCATCTAGTTTAGGTCCTCTAAAAAATTTCTGGCTGCTTCAACTTGGTATGGCAACATGCTATGCAAGAGGAGTACGACTCCATTCTCAAGAATGATACATGGGATTTGGTGAAGTTACTAAAAGGGAAGCGTCCTATTGGCTGTAAGTGAGTCTACAGGACCAAATACAAATCTGATGGGAGCATCGAAAAGCATAAGGCAAGGCTGGTTGCTAAAGGCTATGCACAGAAGGAGGGCTTGGACTATGATGAGACGTTTGCACCGGTAGCTAAGATGACGTCTATCAGGTTGGCTTTAGCATTGGCTGCATTTTTTGGTTGGGAGGTCCATCAAATGGACGTGAAGAGTGCTTTTCTTAATGGACAGTTGGCTGAAGAAGTCTACATGGAACAGCCACAAGGTTTTGAGGCTAAGGGCAAGGAAAGTATGGTATGCAGGCTTAAGAAGGCCTTATATGGTTTGAAGCAGGCACCCAGGGCCTGGTATAGTCGTATTGACGACTATTTTGCCAAGGAGCAATTCATAAAGAGTCAGTCGGATTGCAACCTGTTCGTGAAGGAGGAAGATGGGAACATTGTTTTGATAGTTCTCTATGTGGATGACTTGGTCATCACGGGTAACAATGGGCAGCTTATTGAAAAGGTGAAGCTCATTTATCAAATGAGTTCGAGATGAAGGATTTGGGCTTAATCCACTATTGTCTTGGTTTGGAGGTTTGGAAAAAGGAAAACTGTGTTTATTTCCCAAGCCAACTATGCATGTGAAGTTTTGAACAGGTTCAACATGCAGGATTGCAAACCCGTTTCCACGCCCATTGATACCAGCAGTAAGCCATCCAGAGATGATGGCACTCCTTTTGTGGACGAGACTCTTTATAGGCAGCTTGTGGGTAGCCTGATTTATCTCACCACTACGAGACCAGACATTTCCTATGCGGTTGGTGTAGCAAAGCCAGTTCATGAGTTCTCCAACTGAAGCACATTGGAAAGCAGCCAAGAGGGTTTTGAGGTATGTCAAAGGGACAACCTGCTATGGGATTGAGTACACAGATGACGGAAAGCTTCAGCTTGGAGGCTTTATTGATTCGGATTGGGCAGGTGATAGGGATGATCGAAAGTCGACCACAGGTTACACTTTTAACCTTGGTTCAGGGGCCATTTCTTGGTGTAGCAAGAAACAACCCATAGTTACCTTATCATCGACAGAGGTTGAGTACAGGGCAGCGGCAAAAGCTACCTGCGAGGCAATATGGCTCAGGAGACTTCTTGGGGAGGTGCAGATTCCACAGGATGGTCCTACTATTCTTCAGTGTGACAGCCAGAGTTGCATCCAGCTTGCCAAAAATCCTGTGTACCATGCTCGTACGAAGCATATTGAGGTGGATCAACACTTCTTACGAGAGAAGATACAAAGCGGAGAAGTTCAGCTCGAGTACTGTGATACCAACGAACAAGCAGCAGATATCTTTACTAAGGCACTTAGTAGAGAAAAATTTGAAAAGTTTCGTAGCATGCTAGGTGTTGGTATGAACAAAATAGCCATTAAGGGGGGGGGGGGGGTGTTGAAATAAATGCCTATTTTCCCCCTTAAGGCTTGTATACTTGTAACTTGTAAGTTGTGCATAAGACATGGGGGTAAAACATTTATGTACATAGTACACCCCACTTGTGCTAATTAGGCAAGTAAATCAAGTAGGTTAAGGACCCATGTGGGTTCTAGAGCTAGAATTACCAAGACACCACCTCTATACATAACATGCTATATGTAGCCCAAACTTTGGAGGGGTTTCCACGCCCTACTACACTTTGAATATTCATTCATGTTGTGTGAGCTTTGAAGTCCTCTCTCTCTTGCTTTTATGTTCTACTCCATAGCTGGTTTTCTGAAGCTTTCATAGTGTACTTACTATGCTGTTATGATACTCCATAGCTAGGCCTTGGAATTTGACAGGAGAGTGGACCTGGATTGGGTCCTATGGCAGGGTGGAACGTGAATCGTTCGGTCTCTTGTGGTTAACCGGCACCTGGAGGTATGCGGTAAGAGAGAGTCTAACATATGATATCAGAGCCAGTGTATGCCGAAAGCAGGTGTGTTGATCCGAAAGGGTTATCTTGTAAGTTATGATCTGTTTCGAAATTCATTGTTAAGTGGGAAATGTGTTTTATTCACATTTTGTTTCCTTCTAACATCTGTTTTTAATGTTTTTTTGAGTTAAAAAAAAACAACAGATTTGGCTCCTCTCCGCGCTGCCACATGGTACTGTCCTGCAGCGGACAGGTGGCAGCAGACAGCGGACAGTAGTTCTGCGCGATTTGGCACTGATTCCGTGAAGTTCAACGGCGGAAATCAAGCTCCACAAATCAGCGATGGCCTACTCTTGTCTGCGGAGGCCCATGGAGCGGGTGCGGACCAGCGAAGGGGGGGGGAGGTCCTGAGCGCCAACTAGGAAAGTAAACCTGGCAGGTGGCCCAGGTCACCCACATCTGACCTGTGAAGGCTTAGGTGGCAAAGTATTGTCATTTGGCAGATTGTGATCAAGCATGTAAAGGGAGGCATGCCTCTCCTATGCTGAGTCTCATGAGAAGAGAGAGTGGAGGTGGTGGTACATCTATCCCTTTGCTGTCTTCTTATCCTTGTGGCAGCCATGGACAATACCATTTGGATAGCAGAGAAGCCAGCAAGCTTGAGTTTGTATTTGCCTTCCTTGAGTTGATTGTGTTCTCTTGCAACTCTTATCTCCTTTCTCAATTCACCTCTCTTGCTCTTGAATAATGGATCCTAATCCTACCACACAGCCTATGTCTCCTGGTCATGAGGTTACAGCATCTACCTCTACCTTAGATTCCGAAGCGTTATTGCTTGCAATTAATAGTCTATAGCAACAAATTGTTGATTTGCAATCCAAACACTCTCAAGATCAGCAAGATTTGAAAGAATTGACGCAATTAAGGCAACTATTGCATCAACCTTTGTTCACCCTTGAGATTTTCGCTGGGGAAAAGAAGGATAGAACCCCTGAAGCGGTCTTTCCGTGGATTGATCGGTGGAACTCGCACTTCTCCATGCAATGGTTGGCCTTTTATTTGAAATTTTTTTCATTTATTGAAAAAAATTTCAACAAGCGCCCAAACCTAAAAAAATTATACAAAGTATTAGAATCTAAAATAAAATATAATAAATAATTCCATGCTAAGCATAGGACGTTTGACAATTTAAAAAGAATTTAGCTTAGCCTGACAAGCATAACCAAAAAAAGGTATCTATGATGAGCATAACAAATAAAATTTACCTGACCACTACGAAATGCCAACTAATAGTAGCTGCCATATTTTGTGAGGCTTTGAGCTGGATTCTTTGCTTGCACACAAAGAGCTTTGAGCTCTAACTGATTAACATCTTCGACTTTGGAGACTTTGACGTGTTCATTATGATTCATCCGACGACAACAAGATCAACTTAGCCATCA
Source organism: Diphasiastrum complanatum (assembly GCA_029204225.1). Classification (NCBI taxonomy): domain Eukaryota; kingdom Viridiplantae; phylum Streptophyta; class Lycopodiopsida; order Lycopodiales; family Lycopodiaceae; genus Diphasiastrum; species Diphasiastrum complanatum. The sequence goes on from CM055095.1 coordinate 48,002,692, forward strand.
TGTACTTGCGAGGTAAAGCTTTTACGTGGTGGCAAGATTTAATGGTTAGCCTGAAACACCTAAACATTGAGAAGATTTTTGTAAGGCCTTTAAGGCGGCCTTCCTTCCCATCTTAGATGAATTTGAATTTTATCGTTAGTATGCAACGATACATATGGGGAACCGGCCCCTGGATCAATATTTACAAGAGTTTCAAGAGGTTTATTCTCGTTTGCCAGCTAGAGATTAGGAGGAACCAACCTTTTACCCTCGAGGCTGCGGTTCGCTTTGCCAGGATTTACGATGATACTCGTATAGTGGCCAAGCTTGAGTGTAGTGTCTTGCCCGAGGGACTTAGACAGAAATTCCAAGAGGTATATTGTTGTTTTGCTACTAGAATAGATCCTTTGTTGGTTAAATTGCATATTATTCTAGGATTGCCTAGAGACTATTAGTTAGAGGTTAGGAGGAACCAACCTCTTACTCTTGATGATGCGGTCCGCTTCCCCCGTATGTACGATGATACTCGTATAGTGGCTAAGCCTGAGCCTGGTGTTTCACCCGAAGTAAAGGGTAAGAAACTATTCTTTTCAAAGAAAGAAAAAGACAAGGTAAAGGAGACACCTTCGAGTCCTAGTAAGTCGAAGAAAAGATCTACTATGGACCAAGAGACCTTTGCGAAAGCCAGAAGTGGCATTCTGTGCTTTAATTGCATGGAACCAGGTCATGTGGAAAAGGAATTCCCAAAGAAATAGAGGCAAGCTAAAGGGGCATCTTTTAAGATGCCAGATAACTCTAGCATTTTAAGTATTGATCTTTCCTTTGTTGGTAATTCTATGTGTTGCATTGTTGTTTTAACGCGGCTTTTTGGCCCTCACGACCTCATTCGAATGAAGGGGGTTGTTGGTGGCCGAGCCGTGACAGTTTTATTTGACGAAGGTTCTACGCACAACTTTATTAACTCTACCTTGTTGCAGAAGCTAAAGGTGGAAACAAGGCAAAGTGACTACCGATATTTGTGAAGCTGGCAACGGGAGCGGAAAGCCAAGTATGGGACCTGATAGTCCCTCATCTGCCAATTCAAATACAATCCTATAAAGACAATTTAGACTTTCATATTATGAATCTAGATAAAGTAGATGTAATACTTGGTAAGGAGTGGTTCTATGAGAGGAATGAATTGTTGAAGAAAAACTATGTTGTCATTATTACATAACGGCTCACTCATTGAATTGAATGGAAATGTGGATATTTCTTCTCCTTATATATTTTATGCTTTAGAAACAGTTAAATGCCTGGACATTGTTGATTGTAATTCATACATGTGTTCGTTGAAGGATTTCACTTATTATAAGAAATGCAATTTGCAAATTCATAACATGCAAGTTTAACAACCTAAAACAAGAAAATCCATCAAAAGGCGAAACTTTCAGAAAACTTAGACAAGAATTTAACGATGTTTTCCTAGATAGCTTCATGAGGGTCTTCCCCCCTCTAGGGGAGTTGACCATGGTATTAAGCTCCTTCCTGGTAGCTCGCTTCTCTCCTTGTATCCTTACAGGATGAGTACTACCGAAAAGGATGAAGTTTATAGGCAACTGCAAAACTACCTTAAGATGGGCCATGTTAAGCCTAGTAAGTCCCCTTGGGGTGGTCCAATTATTTTAGTTGATAAAAAAGACGGAGGTACTTGTCGTGTGAGACTTTAAAAATTTAAATAAGTTAACGATTACCTCAAATGGATGAACTGCTTGATCGATTACATGGTGCAAAGTACTTCACCGAATCGATTTGAGATCAGGGTATTATTAGATTCAAGAGTGAGGACGTAGAAAAAACCGGGTTTAGGACTAGGTATGGCCACTATGAGTTTCTAGTTTTACCATTTGGCTTGACAAATGCTCCGGCGACTTTCTAGCAGATGATGAATGATCTTCTTTGTCCATATCTAGGAAAGTTTGTCATAGTTTACTTAAAAGATATTCTCATCTATAGTAAGACTTTGGAGGAGCATGAGGAGCATCTCAGCACTGTCTGAAAGTTACTAAGACAGGAGAAGCTCTTTGCCAAGGAATCCAAATGCGTTTTTTTCTAGAAGACATTTATATATCTTGATCATGTCATTTCGGACCATGGGTTAGAAATTGACCCAAATAAAGTCCGTTTTGACATGCATAAAAAAATTTGCAGCATTTTCTCTCCTCCAGCGCATGCGGACCAAATGCCAAAAAAATTGCGATTTTTATGCAATTTTTTTTTGTGTTTACCCCCCCCCCCCCGGAACACATTCTGCTACAATTAAGATACATATTTTGAGGAGCTTGGTTTTCAGAGTAGTGCGGAGCCTACTCTTTATGTTATGTTAAAAGATGATTAGATTATTATTGTAGTGAAGTATGTTGATGATGTTATCATCACGGGTTCTAATCACATTTTGATTTGGAACATCAAGAAAGATCTGTCATCATAGTTTGACATGAAAGATCCTGGTTCACGATAGTACTTTCTCGGGATTAAGGTATGGAGAGTAACACGAGGTCTATTTTTTTCTCAATCTAAGTATGCTCATGAACTTCTGGAAATTTTTTGGGATGTCAGAGTGCAAACCAATTTCAACTCCATATGATTGTGGATGCAAGCTTACGAAAGCCGAGGAAAATCAAGATCTGGATGAATTGTTTCATAGACTTCTTGTCGGAAGTTTGATCTTTCTAACTACTACACGACTAGATATTGCTTATGCTTTAAGTATGGTTAGTTAGTTTATGGCTAAGCAAAAGCAGTTTCGTTGAAAAGATGCAGAGCGATACTCAAGTATATCAAGGGTACTTTATAGTTTGGTATCTACTATGGAAGGCAAGATGTTTTGCAATTACAAGGATATGTAGATGCAGATTGGGGGCTAGAGATGCAAAAGATCGAAGATTTACAAGTAAATATGTCTTTAATCTTGGGTTAGGTCGATATCATGGAGTTCGAAGAAGCAGCCTACCATTGGAGGCAGAGTACCGAATTGTTATGAGTGTAGCATGCGAGGCAATTTGATTGCGAAGGATTCTACACGATCTTCATATGGTACATATAAGCTGGCAAAGAATCTGGTTTTCCAAAGCAAGGGGAAGCATATACAACCACATTTCATTAGAGATAAATTTCAAAATCTTGAAGTGGGGCTTATCTATTGTCCTATATGGAAGAGCAATATGCAGACATTTTTACTGAAGGACTTAGTATAAATGAATCTGAGAAGTTTAGAGAACTTTTAGGAGTAATAGATAACAAAGTAAACAATAAGGGGGTGTTAGGAAATAATGTTTATTTCGTATTCCTAATGTTCCTAGGCCATGGCTGCGTGCTATTTTAGGGGCTTATACTATTTTATGAAGTTCTTAGTCTAAAAAAATCTTATGCATGTAGTGGGGCGTAGAAGGGCTTTGTTTTGGCTCTTAGAAATTGGTCAAGGCTTTTACTTGATATAGACATTAACTTCAGATATTTTCTTTTAATACTAGCATAGCTTTTACTTGAACTAGAATAAGGAAAATATTATATAAGGAGGACCAGCGCCCACCTCCGTGGATTTTGTAGCAAGTTTGTGCTCTTCTTCTCATTAATCTAATGCTTAATAATCTCTCAATCTGGTCTTCATTGGTGTGTGTGAGTGCTGATATGGTTAGTTCACTGAATCTGGTCTTCATTGGTGTGTGTGAGTGCTGATATGATTAGTTCACTCCTAACTAGGAATTGAACATTGAATTCCAATAAGAAGGGATGGGTGTGGAAAGCAGAGGAATGTGAAGGTAGATAGATTGCATGAGATCTATCAAACTAGTCATTTTTTGAGTATTTTACAAAAATGTGGTGGTGCCGGCGATTTTGACCAAATGGTCATCTAGTTGTACTTCAAATTATCATGTGAGGAAGAGGCAAAAGAATGTGTGTTAGGCATGATGAAGAAGCGAAAAACGATCTAGAAAAGGAATGTAGAAGGAAGTAGGGAAGTGTAACAAGGGGTTATAGGCCAATAAAAGATAGCCACGACAGTGAAGGCACAACAATAAGAAAAAATTGGGCAGCAAGAGAAAAGCAAAGAGGCAAGAAGAGAAGTGGAGAGGCAGCGATGGAGAGCTAAGAAGGACTAGAACACATAAGTAGGGCAGCAAGGAGGGATGAACTTCGTTAGCGGTAGCAAGGGGAGGAGAGGAAAGAGAGGGGGGCAACAAGGAAGGGGGGATGATAGAGGAGGGCGATGAAGGACTAGTGGGGCAATGAAGGAGGTGAAATGAGAGAGAGGTAGGGCGATGTAGGGCTAGGAAAGTTTTTTCAGCAATTAGATAACCGTAGGAATGTTCTCATGTATGTAATTCCAACTTTCGTTGCAAAAAGATATGATGGTCTTATTCAAAAGTAAAAAATTAATGTTTCCAAAAAAGTGTCAGCAAAGAAAATGCTTCTTCAAGGACACCTTACTGTTAGGAAAACAATGGAGAAGTTCCCTCTGCAATTGAAGGCTAGAGGGAGAAAAATGGTCAGAGAATAAATTTTCCAAACAGAAAAAAAGCAATAGGAGAAGGCATGAAAGTTCTCATCTATTTATACTTCTGTCCCAAAAAGAGTTGAAATAGATGACCTTCAAAAGCAGGGGCTTCCAGAAATAGGCAACTAGGAAACCAATGCAACTAACATATCAGTTCTAGGAAACCATATGCAACTAACATATAAGTTCCGCTCACAAAGAAAAAAATTATGGGCAAAAATGTCTATTGAAGACTAGAGAGAGAATGAGCCAGAGAACAAAAATGTCTATTGAAGGCTAGAGAGAGAAAATGAGCCAGAGAAGAAAGATCTCTGGAGAGAGTGTCTCTAGTTCCTACTCATACTCTATTAAATCTACCACCCTTCAAAAGAGGCCCATCTCCTTATAAATAAAACCTGCTTAACGAATATTATTGCTTGTGCCAAGTGTAAGTTATGGGCCCATGATTGCACAAAATCATTAACCTTAAAGAAATATTTCCTTCAATACTGGTGCAACTTGAACAAACTTGAGTGAAAAACAATGTATCTCATGGAAATGTTACAATTTGAAGCTAATATGAAAACCACGATATGAATGGCTGGATGATGATGCGACTTTTGACACTGCAAAAGAACAGCTCTTTACACGTAGAAATATCTCAGATTGTGTTGACCGATAGTCGCATCGAAACATAGTGGTCACCTTCTCATAGCCTCATATAAGCTACTGCACCACCAGTGGACTGAAGCAATATGTGCTATAAGCACTTTGCTACCACATGTGAAGGAAAGGACATTGATAACATGTGCGTTGGAAACTCTATGGCCACATACCATTGGAGGAATCCATGCCAACAAATGATTGCACTAGCATCATCAATCATATACATGCCTTGCCAAATAATGGACCAACAACACAAGAAGTTAAGGCTATGACCACTCTTCGACTACATTGATCCAAGAAAACAAGAGTGTCAAGAAGAATGCTCATACCAACAACACAAAGGTTCCAAGCTATAGGAAGGACTCGTGAATGCAAAGTAGCCTCAACACAAACATGAGCAATGACATTTGAAGCTAGTCGTATTGATCAAGAATGCCATGTAGTAGCAGTAATGAGTGGGCATAGGCATGGATCCCTATCTGTCTGAAGGACCATGAATGCAAATGACTACTAGCAATAATTGTTGTAGAGGTATCCCAAGCCACTTGTATAAACTATGAATGCCACATAGTGGCAAGTAGAAATGGATTTGTATGTCCAAAGAGATTCCAAGTAAGGTGACAAGATTGCGCATAACATTTAACATCATCAATAGTTGGTTTCACCAAAGTATAAGGTAGAGGAGCAAGAATAACCAAATGCGAATTCTCTAAACAGTCATGCCAAAGAAGTTGTAAAGACCAAGTTCATTTGTATCAGAACGACTTTGCGTGCAAGTATCATAATGAATGATAAGTCAGTGTAGAAATCTAGAACACTAGCATGTATATGGATCATTCGACTTATTGTCAAGATTGTAGAAACAAAAATGGGAATATGCTCTTAGTATAAATATTGGACGTCTACTATATGGATATTATCTCGTGACCTCCAAATTTTTTGTAGATACCGCATTATGCTTTGAGCGAATATGTGTCATGTCTGTAGGAATATGAGATGTAGGAAGCTCTTAGTGTAAATATTCGACTTTTGCTACATGAGGATCATCTCGTGACCTATCCAAATCCTTCGTAGATTATGCATCATGCTGTAAGCGATCCAACTCTGTAGGTATATGTGTTGATTCCTCATCATCCGTTATCCCCTTTGTGTTTGAATACGAGTTTGCTCTGCATGATGTTGGTTGTGTTTTGAGCCTAGCTATGGAGTATGTTGTTAGAGTTAATGTTCGCATTGTTACCCCTAATGCTGTTGTTTAGGATTAATTAGGATTATAAGGCCATGCCTGCGTGCTGATACTAGGGGCCCTTACCTATATTTAGTAAAGTCAAGTTAGATTTTAGTTAGACTCAAGTTTGAGATTCTATGCTTGATTTGGAGCACAAGTTTTGCTATAGATAGGTGTTGGGTGCTTTTACCTTATATAGAGACATCAATCAGCCAATTGCTTTTAGGTTGCTTTTCCATTATTGGCATAGACACTTGATGCCAAATTCTATAAATATGTAGTGCATTGTAGTCTCTTTGCAATGGGACATAGTCAGAGTACATCTCATCATTATGCTTCCTCATTGTTGTTTGTGCTCTCTTTCATGTGTACGACTATTGTCTAACAACAATAGGAATCTTGTGTTGGGTAACTTGTATGAGCAAGTCGGTTTTCTAACATGGTATCAAAGCATCGGTTCAAGATTCGAGAGAACAAGCATGTACTCAATGAACAAGATTAATTATCATATGCAGATTGATTCGACCATCTTCGAGATGGTGTCCCTAGCCAGCTCTTAATTTCAATTTTCATCTACAAGGGTGGCAGCTTTGTGGAAGGAGATTTGGCGCTACAAGGAATCAAGCTGTGTTGCAAGAGGAGATTATGACAGCTGCCTAGGATTTCAAAAGGATCAGAATTTCAAGAGAGCTAAAGTTATTTGCTGTAGTTTGTTTTGTAGGAAGAGGAAGATCGTTATAGTACTGCAGGTTTAGGTCGTTGGAATTGCTATAAATTAGAATTTCTAGTTGGAAGGAATTGTTGCTCATTGGGCTGAAATGTTCCTAGAGCAAATTGATGCAAGTATAGCAAGGTATGCTGGTGCCTACATAAAGCAAATTGCAAATCCACTAGATGCATCTGCTTTGGATGGTATAGGTAGCTTGATACAAAAATCAAGTTCATTGTTGAAAAGTTTGATTGTCAAAGATCAAGTTTGACCATCATCATTGCATGTACATTTGATCATCATCATAGTGAAGATCGAGATTGGTATTGGAGTTGGAGTTGTTGCTTGCACGTGAAAGTACAACAAGGCAATCATATAGAAGTGGTAGTTCCAAATGCAAGTTGAGGATGGTTACATGCAAGACAAAGCACGAGGAATACTATTTATACAAGTGGCTGGGAGTTGTATGGGAAATATAGACTATGCATCTATATCGAAGTAAATCGATAGTTAAGTCAAGACATAGTTTCATTGTTTTGCAGTTTCTTATCATGGTGGCAGTGATAAGTTCATTATTACAAGTGATAGTTGTGACAAGCTGTGTGGGAAGTTTAGTTTAGGAAGAAAGTTTCATTTATGTGGTGGTCAAGTAGATTCTTGGATACCATCCAAGTCATAGTTGATCCTTCATGTGGTGGTACCAACAAGTGAGATCAATTCTATCAGGTGGAGATCTAGTTTGAGTTGGAAAAAAGTTGTTTCTTCAAGTTTTTGAATTTACACAAGTTTCTGACATGTGGTAGATTCAGTTGTTTCCAATCAGATTTGGAAGATCAGGTTGTTGATTAGCCTTTGAAAGTCAACAGTTTAGGTTGCTGTTTAGTCTCATGAAAACAACAAGATTCTTTATTGAATCGATAGGTTGTTGTTTAGCCTCATAAAAATAACAGGATTCATTTATTAAATCGACAGGAGGTTGTTTAGCCTCATGATAAATCTCAGGGGTCATTTATTAATCAGCCTTAGAAAATCATTATGAAGTCATCTCAAGTGAAGCATGGTTCCTTCAAGGTTGGGAAGTATTAGGAATCTTTGATCTCTACCTTTGTTTATCATCATGGATGATTTTGGTATAGGGATGTGTTAGAAAAGATTCAGGATTATTGTTTTATGATGGAGGTGTTTACAACTCTTAATCAGGAGGAAGATGGACATACATATACACGAGTCGAAAAGTTTGCACATGACATAGTGTGAGGGGCATGTTGAGATGCTTTCTAGGTTTCAAGTGGCTCTATGTGTGAGATAGAGGTAGGAGATTTCATGGAGAAGATAGTATCAACTTGTGTGAGATGCCTTTTGAGATAGCAGATATTTTTTGTAAGGAAGTATTGCATACTTTATATCTTTCTATTGGGGATGATCTATTACTTGCATATTTTGTTTGGTTCATAAATGACATTGTATTTGAATCATTGTTGGAGAGTGGTTGGATGCAAACGTAAAGTGTTATCAATGGTTTTCAAGACCAACATTCAGGGGGAGTAGTTTAGCTAAGTCCATCATAGGAAAGTACCAGGAGATTTGAAATGGATTCAATTCAAGGAATCAACACAAGTGGAGCCAACTTCTTATGAAGTACAGGTTTCTAACATGGGTGTTGATTAAGGAGATTTGTTGTTGACATTTTGCTACTTACGATTGTTATGATGGTGCTATGGTAATCAAAGAGGATTACATTTTATGTATGCGTGTTGGTGAGATCCTTACATTTTTGTGGTAGCTTGGAAGATGTTCAAAGAGACCAAGGGATTCAATCATCAAGAAAAGTTCTCAAAGTTATGCAAAGGTTATCATGTCTACATTATTGGATTTTTGCATTATTTGATTAAGGGGAGTCAAGTTATTTGATCCAAAGGAACCCAAAGAATCGTTGCACTCATGGAGGCCACACATATGCACTAAAGGGACATGAGGACAAAAGCAAGACATTGTGAAATCATATGAAGCAGGTTCATGTAAAAAGGATCGACATACAAAGGAATTCTACGTAATCATATGAAGGAAATTCTATATCGAGTAATGAAGACATTGAGATCAGAGTTGATCTTGAATTCTACATAAGAATTGAGGATCTTCGTTATATGGGTGTCATGTAGGATACACATGCATACTTGTGCTATGTGTTGTTGTCTAGGATTAATGAGGATTATTGGGCCATGCCTGCGTGCTGATACTAGGTTTTAGTTAGATTCAAGTTTGAGATTCTAGTGCTTGATTTGAACCACAAGTTTTGCTATAGATAGCTATTTGGTGCTTTCACCTTATATAGAGACATCAATTAGGCGACTGATTTTGAGTTGCTTTTTCATTATTGGCATAGAGACTTGATGCCAAATCTATAAGTATGTAGTGCAGTCCATTTGCTCTGGGACAAAGTTGGAGTACATCTCGTCATTATGCTTCATCATTGTTGTTTGTGTTCTCTTTCATGTGTATTACTCTTCAACACCCCTTCTTGATGACAATTTTATTTAAGCTAACACCTAACAATGTCCTGAACTTCTCAAACTTATTTTACTAAGTGGTTTAGTAAAGATATCATCAATCTGATTGTTGATGTTGCAATACTTAGCTCAATCCCTCCATTGGGCACTTTCTCTCATATAAAGTGTTAGTCCATCTCTATGTGTTTTTGTCCATACATGGTAGACTAGATTTCTTGCAAGTTGAATGCAGCTTTGGTTATCACAATGTAACTATGTAGGTCCTACTTGAACAATCTACATATCATCAAGTAAGTGTCGTAACCAAATATCTTAACAGGTGGACCTGTTGTTGATCTTCAATCGCCTTTATTACCTGCCTAGTCAGAATCTGAATAACCCTGTAGCTGAAGGTCACCATCATCAATATATTCAATCCCATAGGTAAAAGTCCCTCTAACATATCGTAGGATCCTCTTGGCCTGCCTTCCAATGTGAGTCAATAGGTTTACTCATGAATTGACTTGCAATCAACCAGTTGATAGTAGAGAGTCTCATCTACAAAGGAAGGACTATCAGCCTTTGATGGCTTGTTGCTTGCTGCATCCATGGCTTTTTTTGGATATTAAATCTCTTCAACATTTTCTGTGCATAGACAACGCTTCTTTTTTCAAACCTCAACTAAGGCAATAGTGCAACAAACCCAAATATTTCATCTAAAACTCACAAGGACTTTTCTTACCGTAAGCAATAAGTTTCTTATTGCTTGCTGTGATGAGTAAGTCATCCACATAGAGCACAACAACAACAAAGTCTTCACCTTCCTTGAAGACATGCAAATTGCAATCAGACTGTCAATTCAGCTATACCAAGCCCTTGGCACTTGTTTGAGACCATGCAAGGCTTTTTTAACCCTACAAACCAGATGCTCTTTGCCTATTATCACAAACCCTTGCGGTTGCTCCATATAAATTTCCTCCTAAAATTGCCCATTGGGGAAAGCACTCATGACATCCATTTGATGAACATCCCAATAAAAGTATGAGGCTAAGGCCAATATGGTTTTGATAGTTGTCAGGTGCGAATTTCTCGTCATAGTCTAGCCCCTCTTGTTGGGTGTAGCCTTTTGCCACCAACCTCGTGTTAGGAATTAATGTTTATTAGCCTTTTGCCACCAACCTTGTGTTAGGAATTAATGTTTATTTGATACCCCTTAATGATAGTTTGGCCATGCCTACGTGCTATTATAGGGGCCATTACTATCTATAGTAAATTCGTTTTTTATTGCTTATGCATGTAGGTGGGCGCACTACTACTAGATTAGGACCTATGTAGTACTTAGAAATTCACCTTTGGTCTTTACTAAATATAGTTAGTATTTTTAGCAAGTAGCTTTTGCTCTTTTGCTATTTGCTTTAGGCTTTTAGCCTTTCAAATAGATTAGAGAAACTATATATGTAGCCCACAACAAGATTATTCCAATATGTTAGAGCTTTGCTCAATTCTCCTATAATCTGATTTCTCTTTAATCTCTATGCTTGGTTGTGTGAGTGCTATTAGGACTAGTAACTCCATCTAGAATTTGTATCACAAATTCTGACATGGTAGTAGAGCAAGCTATTTGGTAAGAGAAAAAAAGAAAGAAAGAAAATTTTTTATTAATGTCCATGAAATACCCTAAGGTACAAAAAGGACTAATAAACAGGTGCATGTCAAGTATGCACGGTGGGAGCATGAAAGCTCTACCACCTAAAAGAAGCAAGACTACAAAAAAAAACAAGAAACAATAACTGGCATAAGTAGAGTCTATCATCATGGTACAATAGATGTCTCTCCGCCTGTAAAATAATGATGTATAGTATGTTGTGACCCTGTCACTGATCGAACTGTGGATCTCTGTCTATGAGTGGATGGTCGGTGTCGTCTCTGCTGCCGTGAAGCTGTAGACTGTGACCTGTGGGTTGGCTGTCTCTCTGATCATCTACACTGTCTCTGCCGTCTATGTATGGGAGCATTTGGAATCTTAGCCTCTCCATCAGAATCAATACTCTCCTGTCTTTGTCTCTGATAGGATAAATACTCCTGTATGCTCAGCTGTATCAAGGGGAGGGTGTCAGGGTCTAGCCTCGCCATACACATCTCTCGGATCATCAGTGCAACACATCTGGGGTCCTCATACGATATCATGGTAGAGAGTGTGACTGGGTGATCTCGAAACAAGCAATAATATCTCCCTCGGATCTCATAGTAGGCTGGACATCTAAAGAGAAAATGAAACTCATCCTCTACATCATGTGTATCACACATACTACAAATCCGAGCATCTCTCGGAGTGCCACTATATCTGCCAGTTTCAATGGCTAGCTGATGAGAGGAAACCCGAAATTGACCCATCACTATCCGCAGTCTATGTGAGATACTGACCACCAGATATTTGGGTACTATAGGATACCCAGTGAGATCCCGGGATAGAAAATGTGCCTGATAAAACTCAGTCTTCACCCCAGACGAACCCTGCCAAGTGATATGCCCTATATAGGTGGCCTCGAACATACTTATGAGTCCCAGCTGGTAGGTCAGTAATATGAATACCCAATGTGGAGAGGAGACGGCAGGCTTGGGAATACCACGAGAAGGAGTGTCCCTTAGAATGTAAGTGCTGGGATGATGACAAAGCTGCTGCAGCATACTGTGTCTCCACCCTGAAGATCCTCCAGTCGCTGTATGAATGTGACAGTATGGAACAATGCCTCTAGCTGAATAGGGGGGACAGCGACGAACTCCGCAAGTATAATATGATGTGGTACAGAGAGCTCCGCCAAAGAGAGAGATTGTTTGCAGGGTTGCGAGAAGATTAATTGGACGAGCTGAAGCTACATGTGGAGTCAACGTTGTTAGGACAACGGGAATCTTCTAGGAGAAGATTGGAGGGAAGTTATTGGCTATCTATAGATTGATAATAGGTTGGAGATTGTTCGTTGTCTGCGTTTCAGGTTGATCACTGTCAGATCAGATCAGATCGCTGGTTTTCTGACAGACCTGTTTGCTGGTTGTCTGACAGATCTGTTCCCTGGTTGTCTGACAGACCTGTTCGCTGGTTGTCTGACAGACCTGTTCGCTAGTTGTCTAACTTGCTGGTGGTCTGACAGAGTTGTTCACTAGTTGCTGACAGACCTGTTCCCTGGTTGTCTGACAGTTCTGTTCGCTGGTTGTCTGACAGACCTGTTCACTGGTTTTCTGATAGATTTGCTTGTTGTTGGAAGTTACTATAGATCAGTATTATGGCAGGGTGGAATGATGCTGTGTTGCCGGAGTCTAGCAAGCTAGATGGAACAAACTACAACATATGGAAGTTCAAGATGCAGAATATTCTCCAGGATAGAGAATATTGGAAAATCGTCACAGGTTTTGAGATACCTCCTACCACTGATAGGGAGTTATTTCTTTTTAAAAATTCCAATTTCAGTAATTGGAATTCTACTGATCCAAATCAAGATTGTTAAGGTTAGAAGCATCTTATTGTAAGAAAATAAAATGATCCAAATTTTTTGGGCAAAGGTGAAAAAGATGAAGTGCCAAAGATGTGAAAATACTTAAAATTGCAATAAATTGGAGGAAGACATGTTTGATCAATGAGCTGTAAAGTGCTTTGATCTCTTTAAATAACAAAGAATAACAAGATTGCTAACCAACTAAATAGAATCTCTTTGACAAAACACAATATTCTCTTGTGTGGCCCAACTTTGACTTGCAAGATCTTGTGATCAAAGACTTCAACTGCTGATGAGCTTTAAACTGCGATATACTCGTCTAACTGAAAGGAGTATGAAGATCCACTGTGATTTTGAACAGATCTGGCAGATTAAAAGATGGAGCATTCTCAATTTGACTGAAGTTTGACTTTGCAGTAACACCACTGCTAAATAAGAAAAGGATCTCTGTTATTATAGTCTATAGAGCAGTAGAAAACAAGTAAACTACATCTTTTGACCATATTTTTTATTTTGCAATAATTTTTCAAAGTGAAGTGTGATTGGCATGCCTTTTGTCTCTATAGGTGCACCTTGAAACATTACTCCGATTTTGGCCAAAGCTGAAAATGTAGGAGTTTTGGAATTAGGATTCTGGAAAATGGTCAGATATGGTCTTTCCTTGATGCATGGAATCCAATGCAAACTGTCAGATTTGAATTCCAATCACTGTAGTGAAAGTTATGGCAGAAAATTCAAAGCACTTTACAAGTGTCTCTAAAGAGGTGAGCACTAGAAAATCCAGCACAACGAGTCGATCAATCTCTAAAAAATGTAGCCTCCACGTTCGTCAGAGAGTGCTTTGACCAAGTCATGAACAAAAATCACAGAGATGGAATCATATATGAAGAATAGGCACTAAAAGATGAACAAGTATCATCTTCCAACTAACAATACTGAAAGAACATCAAATATAGTCAAGGAAGATATGAAGAACATCAGTGATCCAAACAAAACATAAGTCACTAAATGAATGTCTCTGCTTTGTACATATAGTTTAATGACATTAGCACTAGAACCCTAGCAGAGAAATTGAACAGGTCATGTGACATAAGCAGCTCTAACTGAAAATAGTACACCCCTCTAACAGACGCCCATCACCCTGTAAGTAAAAATAATTGCTACCATATATTAATCATTTGTCTTGTCCAGTAATTTGGTTCCTGGGCCCACTGTCAAATAAGCCCTAGATGCGCTTTGCCCATAACTCTTGCCCAATAATGTACAAGTGTCCTTGAATCTCTAATCAATGTATCTATTTTAATTTCTCGCATCTACTGGTTCATTTTTAGGCCATCATTCTATGCTGGTAGCCGGGCTGGTTCTAAGTCTGTGTATGTTATGTGAATGTATGTCATGAAGCATGGTGGAATGTGATTTGTTTCAATTCTTGGAGGCATCCTTCCATCTTAAATCTTGTCATAGCATAGGATGCCACCAACCATACACAGGCGCTGCTAGACCATCCATCCATCCATCCACCCATCTATCCACTCCTACAAGAGTACAATTCAGCTCTTAGAACCTGGAAGTGCTTGGTGAATCAGAATACCCCACAGTAAGGGAAAATATTATCGGTAAAGTAAAATAGAACATTTGTACCAAAGCTTCATAATATATAGCGAAATGAAGTTGATCTGATTAAAGGTCAGGCAAGAGCTGCAAGAGTTCATATTCAACTAAAATGGTACAATTGACTGGTCCAAGGATCATGACAGAAGCCAGCACCAATTAGGTCACTGTACGGGATGTAGTTTTCTGGAAATGAGGTGGTATTTGCTTGTACCCTAGTGAATATGCTGCAAGACAAAACATGTGTTTTGCTTTTAGTCAGATAGATTGTTAACTGAGTGTCCAGCAGAGATATCTGATTCAGATTCTCTTGTGGAACTGGAGATTAATGTCAGTAGCATACGCATGGAGAGCAATGTTTAAGTAACCTGAATGCATGTAAAGTCAGATGTAGGATTTTTAATACCATCAGTGGTGATTAGAATTCTTATCAGTAGTGCCAATATCAATAAGACAGATAGCACATACATGAAGGTTTTTTTTTCTCACCAGTGATTGGAGCTGAAATGTAAGCCATAAAGACCTGAGATAGCAATAGATGCAGTTGCACATTCCCAACCACATAAAAAGTTTGTATATTTTAGCCTGAAAAGAGACGTCAATCTAGTTCATAATTCCACATATTGTCATACGCACTTTTCCAGATTATTTGACAGCAATAAGTTCACATTAGAGCAACTAGTCTGATCATGTGACAAAATCTCATGATAAATGTGTCTAAGATGCAAGTCTGCACGGCTACTCCTTGTAAAGGACATCAAAGTGGTTAATTCCTTCTCTAAACTATCATAGAACTTAACTACTCTGAATAATTCAGTACTCTACTCCCTAGAAGGCTCTCAGTCTTATATTTTTGTGCACCAGCTTATTCTATAGCAAATTGACTTTTGAGGAGCTTTACCTATGATTATTTTCAAATCACCTATTGTAAGTTTTAGACGGCAATCAACAACTCATCTGTTTAATGCTGGCATTTGGATCATCTTTGCAGGTGGCACATTTGCTTTATACTCTCTTATTTGTAGACATGCAAAAGTTAATGCTCTCCCTAATCAGCATCCAACAGATGAGCAACTAACTACCTATAGCCGAAGAACGATGGCAGAGAAGTCTAGGGCTGCAAAAATAAAAAAAGTGCTGGAAAAAAATACAGCTGTTCAAAAGATTTTAATGTTACTAGTACTTTTGGGAACTGGTATGGTGATTGGGGATGGTATTCTAACGCCAGCTATTTCGGGTATCTTATCAATCTTTTTAGTGATACAATTGTCAAAAACTGTTGCTCTGCATCCTTTAGATTTGTTTAACCCTAAAAAGAAGTAAGCTTGTGCTTGTTTCTCTTTGAAATCTTATTATACCCATGACTCTTTGTTACTTTAAACTTCAAGAAGATTCAGTACTGTGTTACTTTGAATAGCCTTGTTTTGATCAATTGACAGCTTGTGCTTGTGCATGCAGTGCTTTCATCGATGAATGGACTCAAAGTTGTTCACCCATCTCTGTCACAAGGTATGGTCTAATCAGGATGGGTTGCTTTCTCAGTTGTCTCTCTGTGTTGATATTGAGATATTTTTGGAAAGGTTATTAATGTGGAGGCGATGATAGGATAGAGTTGGATCTGCTTAGATAATGGCTTGTCCTTTTTTCTTATCCATGTTGTAAGAATGATTCCAGTCAGCTTCTGATGTTTCAGGTGTCAGGGTGTTGTTGGCATCGATTATTCTGGTTATTCTTTTCAGCATGCAACGTTTTGGTACCGGCAGGGTGGCTTACTTTTTCGCTCCAGTAATCCTTTTGTGGTTCCTCACAATTGGCTGCTTGGGTCTCTATAACATAATCAAGCATCAACCAACAATTTTTCGAGCACTTTCTCCAGTTCACATCTATCGTTTTCTTAGGCGCAAACATTCAAAGGGCTGGATAGCACTTGGTGGGATTGTCCTTTCTATAACAGGTAGAAAGTTTAGCGACGTTCTCATTAAGCAAGTGGTAACTCTCTTGCTTGGATGGCACATATGTTTAGTTCTTTTTTCAGCGTTTATGTTGAGCAGATTATAGCTTGAAGAGTACCACACTAATTGATTAGCAAAAACTACAGGAGCTGAAGCACTATTCGCAGACTTGGCACATTTCTCTGTCGCATCGATTCAGGTAACCACTTCTCTAATGCTGAGCATCAAGCAACACAAAGAGTATCCAATAGTATTGTGGATGTGTACTCGATTCTGGGTGTTGAAGACATAGATTGCTCAAATGTCATAGATGATATTGTCATTTTGGGTGCAGGCAGCATTTGCTCTGATTGTCTTTCCTTGTCTAATATCAGCATACATAGGCCAAGCTGCCTTTCTTATGAAGTTTCCTGATCAGGTGGATGAGACATTTTTTAACTCTATTCCAGGCAAGCCAAGCGACTATTCATCTCATATTATTTACGGTTTCCATTATGGTGCTGCTATTGATTTCATTGATATTTCAATTCTTATCCCTTGATATCCTATAATTCTATTGTGATTTGATGGAACTTTGCAGGTCCCGTTTTTTGGCCTACGTTTGTTCTTTCATCAGTGTCTGCAATCATTGCAAGTCAAGCAACAATCTCAGCAACGTTCTCTATCATCAAGCAATTAGTGGCCCTTGGATTTTTTCCTCCTGTTAAGATAGTACACACATCAAAGTGGATTTTAGGACAGATCTACATACCTGACATCAATTGGATCTTGATGGTTCTATGCCTCTTGATCACAGCTGGATTTAGAGAGACAACTCAAATCGGCAATGCCTACGGTAATGGTTACAGGTGGTATGCAAATTTATCAATAACATTTCTGTCCATTAATATAGGACTCACGTATCATATTTCTACAGGTAATTGAAGCTTATGCAGTAGACTTGGAATATCTGATCCTTACTATAGCTACAAATTAATATGGGATGGTCTGCTTGTACAGGCATCGCTGTGATTGGCGTCATGCTTGTTACAACATTGCTTCTGACACTGATTATGCTTTTCATCTGGCAAACCAAGTTGGCACTTGTGGTCCTATTTCTCACAGTATTCGGATCGGTAGAACTAGTATATTTCTCATCTGTACTGTTCAAGGTGAAGAGTGGTGGCTGGGTTCCTCTAGCAATAACAACTATACTGGTTACAGTTATGTACGTTTGGCATTATGGCTCGGTCAAGAAGTATGACTTTGAAATGCAGAACAAAGTGTCTCTGGGCTGGATTATGGGTTTGGGCCCCAGTCTTGGGCTAGTTCGTGTTCCTGGAATTGGACTATTCTACACGGATCTTGCACATGGAGTTCCATCAATTTTTTCTCGTTTTATCACTCATCTTCCTGCTTTCCATAGGGTTCTTGTATTTGTTTGTGTCAAGTATCTCCCAGTTCGAATTGTTCCACAGGATGAGAGATTCTTGTTTCGATGGATAGGTCCAAAAAGTTATATGATGTTCCGATGTGCTGTGAGGTATGGCTATAGAGATTTGCACAGGAAAGATGACAACTTTGAGCAACTGTTAATTGAAAGCCTTTCTGCATTCATCCGTTCCGAGTCATTGGAAGATGTCCAGGGTCAGCCAACATATATGAGCTCCTCCGAGGGAGCACTCTCAATTTCTGGAGCTGTGCACTTCCAAATGGGTCCACCATCACTAGGACAACTACCCAGCCTACGAGCATCACATATGTTGATGGCATCTACTTCAGAGAACTCTCTTTTATCAGAGATGTCTCATGAGATAATAAGATCCCATGAGAATGAGATCAGTCAAGCTTCCATGCCCTCAACAGAGGATATACTGACGGAGGATTACCTTGAGCTTCTAATGGAAGCAAAGGAACAAGGAATTGTTCACATAATTGGAAACACTCTTATTGTAGCACGGGATGGTTCAAGCTTCCTGAAGAGGTTGACCATTAATTATGCCCATGCCTGGTTAAGGAACTTGTCAAGAGATAGTGCCCTTTATCACATACCACATGAAAGTCTTTTCAGTGTGGGCATGTTATACAAGGTGTGAAAACTGCTTGTTCCAGCAGTTCCATTTTTGGATCGATGAATTGAAAAAGTGCTTGCTTTTGTACATTGAAGTAGTACAGTCCAAGCTACGGTTTCATGAGGGCTTGCATTCTTATCATGGTCTAAGGGGGCGAGTACCTACTAGCTATTTCCTGCTAGCCTGGATCTGGCCTTGCCAAAAAACTGGAGACATTTCCACCTTAGAAGTATGTATGACAAATGTACAAACCTTTGCAATGTGAGTGCGTGTTTTCACAAGATCAATATCACGAGTGGAAAAAGTCATTGCGGGGCAGGAACTCCTGGGCAGTACCATCATAAACAGTGATCACAAATGTTCTATTACTTATGTTAAAAAGCCTATGCAATTTGGTTGGCCTATGGAGGAAATCTGTGGGTTTGAAATACCTACTGGTTTTGGCCCTTTGTAAAGTATGAGCATATCCACTTTAAATTTAAATCGCTAGGTTCTCGTGTAGGTTTTTTGATTGTAGGTTTTTATTGTACTCTAGGTCCTTGTGTAGGTTTTTTGATTGTAATACAATACTTTAAGAGAGTAGGGAATATTAGCTG
This sequence comes from Diphasiastrum complanatum, assembly GCA_029204225.1. NCBI lineage: Eukaryota > Viridiplantae > Streptophyta > Lycopodiopsida > Lycopodiales > Lycopodiaceae > Diphasiastrum > Diphasiastrum complanatum. The sequence continues at coordinate 48,021,977 of CM055095.1, forward strand.
CAAGCAAGAGTAATCTGACAATAGTAACTAGAAAAGAAGTTTGATCATTAATACATTTTTGAGTATTTTTTCTCCATACAATATACTGCATATACTAATGCACAAATGTAGGCTGAGAGCAAGCCGTAAGTATGTCGACAGAACAGCAAGTGGGGTTCAAGCTAGCATCAACGTGGCAGAATTTCTGCTTACCCAACACGCCCCATTGTCCTTGACAAATACGAAGATTGGTTGAATGCAAACAATTTGTGAAACTCTAGTGTTTATATTGTAGGTAACTTGAAGCTAAATGGCCAGCATTGCCTTATCCCACTTTAATGTATATATGCAAATCTTGCAAATTTTACAAGTAATCTTTCGACAAGAAAATGAAATTGGACTTTGTGTTGCACTTTGAAATTCATATAGCTTAACAATAAGATTACAAGGGATCCAAGATCTCACATGAACTTACTGAAATGCACTCAATTTTGAAGGCTTGTTAATCATTTTGAATAGAGATGACATGAGATCAACAAAAAAATACGGGTGTACAACTAGAAATCCTCGAGATCAAATACCAAAACGTTGGTGCTATGAAGTTCAACACATGAAAAACTTAAACAGGATTGGACATGAGGTTAGAACCCATTCGATGAAGTTCAAACAAAGGCCCTAGCTCATTAGGCTTTTAGAAGGAAAAAACGCAGCTAATTAAAGAAATTTGGTTTTAGCCAAGCAAACCACTTATGGAGGCTTGCAACCATAGTGTACTTAAAGCATAATATCACAAATGTGCTCAACACAAGAACTACAACCAATCAGAGATACAATTGTATGCTCCCTTGAAAATATTTGTTGATATGGTGGACAACTTACATATTTGCCAAATTAGGTCTTGATCAAAGGTAGAAGACAAATTGTCTCCAAACGAGCAACTCTTTAATAGCAGGTTTTGAAAAGTTCTAATTTTGAGGAGCAAGAAGATGTAATTTTATGATTTTCCGCTCTTTTCTTTTTCAAAACAATAGAATTTTCAAAAGTCTCATCAAGTAATTTGCAACATGGGCATAATTGTATCTTGGACAAATGATCATGTAGTCTTAAGTAGTGGTGAATGCACAATCAGTTTGTAGACAAAATTGCGAATATGAAATTTTTTTGTTTATTATTGAACCCTTCTCTTCATATTGATGATACTATCCAATGGCTTAGCTTGGCATCTAAAGTTTCTTTGACCCTAGGTTTAGGCCCCCTTCGGAGTAAAATGCATTATTGATGAGAGCAAGGCATACTCCATTCAATGCTAAATGTTGTCAGTTTTATTTTTTGTCTTTTTTATTATGTTTTAAGTAGGAAAGCAACAGTCCAAGTGTTGGTAATCAAATATGCAAGGGTAGATGGGGCTTTCCAAGAATTGACGTGTGGGATGGCTTCTCTCCCAACCCCTCTTTTTCTAGATGTCAGTTTGATAAGACCATCTTTGTGATTTCCAAGGTAGAGATTCTAGAATTCTAAAATAGAATCAAATTCTTATTTTGCTGGTGAGTGTACTACTCTAGTGTGTAGAGCAATATATGGTTGTGATATCAAAACAAGAAGAAGAAGAAGAAGAAGAAGCAGAAGAGGAAGAGGAAGAAGAAGCTAGTTCTTTAAAAAAAATTGGGGCCCTCTACATTGAAAAGGGTTTTGACATTCTGTGAGTAAATTTTTTGCGAGTTTTGAGAGTTTCTTCTACCTATGATCCCACAAAATGGTAACACATGGTGTGCTACTCTTTTTATGCCACTACATGATTTTTGAAGGTTTGATGCATACTTAAAAACTTACCCATCAGATTTTAAATAGGTCCATCACAAAATACTTTGTTACTTTATAAATATAGGTTTACTTTTATTTTTAAAAAAAATGCTATTGAAGTTGTAAAAGCTAGCACGTCGGTGTGCTAGCTTGCAAAGTTTTTGATTCAAAAAAAATTAAAAAACTTAAAATTTTCTTTCGAAAAAATATTTCTTTTTGGAGCTAATTTGACTAGCATGCCAGAGTGCTAGCCGAGTAAATTATAAAATAGAAAAGCTATTTTGACACATCTGAAAATCTAATTTTGAGTCAAAACATTATTTCAGAATAATTTTTTCAACCTCCAAATGTAGTAAGCTGACGTGCTAAGTAAAACAACAAAAAAAAAAAATTTGCAACCTTTAAAGATAGCACGCCGACGTGCTATATGAAAGGAGGACAAAAAAAAATAATTTAGCCTCCGAACCTAGCACGCCGACATGCAAAACGAGACAACCCGAAAAAAAAAAATTTGCAACCTCCAAACCGTGCATGCCAGGCCATAATTTTTTTTTTGGGCTATCTCGCCGTCGTGCACGCCGGCGTGCTAGATTTGGAGGCTACAAAAACAAAAATTTAATTTGAATTCTTTTTTACTTTGTGACATTTTTAACTATATACCAAACCACATTCTTAATAATAAACATTGAAGTAGTAGCGTAAAAAAGGTAGCACACCATGTGCTATCTTTTTGTTGAATCATGGCAAAAAAGAAACTCGCAAAATGCCAAGGCCCCAAAAGCCTTAGGACTTGATTCCTCTCTTCCCAACTCTTTTTGCGGGAATGCTATTACGTGTGCAAATTTTTTTTGTGTAATAGAGTGCCTAAAAATGCCATTGGAGGGATCACGCCATATGAAGCTCTATATGGCAAGAAGCCTAATCTCAAAGTTTTGAAAATTTTTGGGTTACCTTACTATGTCATAAGTAGATTGAGTCAATTTATGCAAGATCCTCTTATTCTACATTGAAAAATGGCCAAACGGGTGTTAAGATATGTCTCGACCATGAAGAATTTTGGCATGCTTTATAGATTTGTTAACATTAACTTGAATGCTTTCTCATATTCTGATTTTGCAGTTGACAACATGGATCGGAAGTCTAAAAGTGCATTTGAAATATTCTTATGTGATGGGGTGGTGTTTTGGCTTTCCAAAAAGCAAGATGCAATCTCACTGTCTTTAGCAGAGCTTCAAGTGATGGAGGTCGAGGAGGCACCAATCACTTTTGTAATAACCAATGAGACAACAACTTGCAACCAATCCTACATTTCATGCAAGGAGCAAACAAATCAAGATTGCTCCTAAATAAATCTAACTCCAACACCTACCATCATCAGATTGCATAGCTGATATCCTCACTAAATCCTAGTCTAAATATTCATTTATCAAGCTAAGATTAGCCCTTGGAGTTATGGATAAGTGTAACATAGTTTTATCAAGTTAGTTTTGAGGAGGAGTGTTAAAATTGCAAATTCTAAGTTGATTAACCATGTAAATATTGCACATACTAAATCCCGCATGTGTGGAGGTTGTCTGCACGTGTGAAGAATAGGCCTAGGTAGGTTAGATCTTAATCATAGGTGTAGGTAATGTGAAAAAATTATATTAAAAATTTCATAAATGAATCAATAGATCTTTAGCTAAATTTGGATGCACATATCTTTTCATCAACAATGTAGAAATCTTGCATCTAACATGCTAGAACATGAAAAGTCATGCATAACTCATTAAGAAATTAAGATCCAATTAGTTTCCAATCATATTTGTACTACATCAAATACTACATCAGTTTTTAAACTGTACTTCACATGTTTGGAATCAAGTACAACAAGAAAATAAGCATTCTACACACTCAAATTGACAATATCAAGAGGAGAACAGTTAAAAGAAGACAATAACATTGAAAATAAATATTCTCCACAAATAGAAAGAACTCTTGAAACTAGTACATGAAGAACAAAATAGAAAGGAAAGATTACGATTCCTCCATGCTTTCACCTTTGATATCTTTGGAAAATAGCAGAAAAGAAGCAATAAATTTGAGTGGTCAACAAATGCTGCCTCCATATTTCACACAGTGTGAAGTGTATGTGTCCAAAACTTCCAAAACTGGGCCTCCATTGCCTCCTTTGACATGCATGCATTCCAAAGGAAATTCCTTGATTGTGATTTATTCATAAAATAGTGGGAGCCGCACACTTGATGATCTCAAAATAATATAGTGGGTCATCCTAAAAGATCAATATATGGTATCTTTGAGTAATCCTATAATAATTTTGCCCTTGAAGTAATTGGGCTTTGAGGATGTACTATTTTGGAGTAAGAGTATCGACTTCTAGGGGTTGGTCTTTGTTCAAAGCATTCAAGAGGAAATTCCTTGATTATGATTTTTAATAAAATAGTTGGAGCTCCACACTTGTTGATCTCAAAATATTATAACAATCATCCTAAAAAAATTAATACTTTCTATCTTTCATACTCTTTACAATAGTTATGCTCAAAATATTATGGTGATCATCCTAAAAGATCAATATCTTATGTCTTTGAGTAGTCTTATGATACTTATGGCCTTGGAAGTCATTGGACTTTGAGGATGTACTATTTTGGAGTAAGAAATTAGAATGTACACTTCTTGGAAAAAAAATCTCTTGATGCTTGGTCAATTGGCAAGTCTTTGAAGGGATGAAGTTAAATTGGTTGTCTCATCTCCCTCGGTTGGTGCCTAAACAAGATTCCCAAATGTAGGCTTGACTTGGGAATTTTTTGAGCTAGGTATGAACTGTCATGATAATGAAAGCTGCTATGTTCCGGACCTTGGTGCTTGAGTGCATGAATAAGACACAAGATTGATCGATAAAGTACGAGACATGAAATTGTAAATTTTGACTTATAAGTTGAATCCCAAGTAACTTAGCCCACTCGCTCACTTCAGCAGATTTTGGCATATTTGCAGATGCCAGCAGCACTCCAACTGTGCAATCCAGACCCACTGACCGTACTGTAGCTGTTAATATCAACAAAAATCTTTATGTGAAAACAAGCATATGAGACCTGGGTAGATGCCAGGAATCAGACATGACGGCCCCAGCAGCACTCCAATCCGCTTGTTGATGTCAACAAACTTTGGCCTTTAAAATTGATACAAAGTCCGAATCTTTGTCTTGATGCATCAGAAGCCTGGGGCCAATCACAGGGCAGGTGATTTCTGTCCTGGGTCGAAGCAAGAAGCAACAGGCTACGTAGAATGTGCGCACTGCTTAGTAATAAATATTGCAGGAAAGAGAGAAAGCGAGAGATTCAGATCCCAAAAAGAGCTTGAGTAAAGAGCTATAGTAGGTGGTATTTGCTTGTCTAGAAAAACCCTTTCCGGGCATGTTTCTCTTCCAGTCATGGCACGTAGTACTAGAGGCAGCCTGGCAATGAGCGTCTAACAAGTCATGACTCATGAGACAGGACCGAGAAGCAGGCATTAGCTCATTCTGGGATCAGCTTTTTCTCCACCACCAATGCATGAGGGTGGTGGGCTCCCACACATGTAAGAGTTGGAGGATAGATCATCCCATCTTGGAGATGGTGGTATCAACCACCATCATCAATAGATGGTTGCTGCACCATAGATAAGAAGTCATGGTGCATATTACCCTCATCTCAAAAGTGAGCAAGTGAGATTAGTAGGAGCTAAGAGAGGAGGGAGCTTGATCTCTTACTCACACTCCATCCAAAACCCAAGATTTACTTTGATATCTTCACTTCTATTTGACATGTCTTCAGTGCTAGTGTTGGCGGGAACACCTTCTTTGGGTTATCCAAAAAAAACCTACATTTCTTGAAGCTTCTAAAATTTAAAAAGACCGCTACTCATAAAAGGCTTTATATGTTTATGTGAAAAATTGTCGCAATTTTTGTGATGCAATTTTTGAGATAAAATGTCGGTTTCATTTCTATATCGGCTTTCCCAAACACTACTTGCTCATTGCTATAGCAAGCTTAAAGGTGGTTGACTCCTAAATATCTCATAAACTTCACATGTTATTGCATAGATTTGTATAACCATGCGTAAAAATTGGTCCTTCAAACACATGGGTGCATGGGGGTGCCAAGTCCAAGAGTACTCTCTAAGATATTCCCTTGATCCCACATGTGAGATGGCATTTGTACTATTGCACGTGAGATTGTCTAACTATCATTTTTATGTCAATCAATCAACTATTTGTGCGGGTATCATGAGCAATCCCCATGTCTTGAGCTCTTTCCAAGGGCTAATGTTATTCACAACAAGGTTTGTTGCAAGGAAATCCAGGCCACACTTTCTACACATAAAGTGTGGCCTGGATTTCCTCCGTGCAAGGTTTGTTGCACAGAGGAAATCTAGGCCACATTTTTTACTCTTAAAGTGTGGCCCAAATATCTTCCCTACAAGCAAACCTTGTCATGAATATCTGCAAGCCCATCCGAGATGGAGGCATCATAGATGAAATTGATAAATCATCGAGATAAGATCTATATGAAATTGCTAAAATCAGTACATTTTTGCTTTTACAGGTAAAAAGTTTGCAAATTTTACAATGACTAGGTGAAATGCCAATTTCAATTCTAATGTGCAAGGGAGGTGTCATAGATAAAATTCAGAGAACATTCAAATGATAAGTAAATTGAAAATCACAAAACTACTATACAAAATTTACAATGTATAGGTGGAATGTCAACTTGAACACCTTGTAAGAGTTTATTATTTAATTTTGTGAGCAATGCACCATGGGCTTTGAATGTCTGTTGCAACCAGATGGCGATCCAAGGATGGAGGTGAAGTGAGACATACACTCTCTCGCTTCATCTCCACCCTCGGATGGGCAATTGGGTGCACATGGTAATAAAATGTCAATGCATCTCTCGGACCTAGGCGGTCCATACTACCATGGCTCCTTAAAATATTGCATACCTATCTACCCAGTGTGGTGTGTGGTGTGGACCTTGGTGTGGTGGTAAAGGGATCTAGGTGTGGGATTAACCATCCAAGTTCAAACTGCCCCAGTGTGGCGTGGATCTTGGTATGCTGTCAGAGGGATCTATGTGTGGAATTAACCACCCGAGTTTGAGAAAAAAAAATATTACATACCTACATTATTATAATGCAAGGTCCAAGGAGTAGAATTTTGGAATAAAAGCTATAAAAAAATTCTTAATCTAAATCATTGCATTTTTATAAGGTTAAACATGACACATTTTGAAAATAATAGGTGAAATGTCAATGTCAACCAGTGGCCTAGAAATAGATTGGCTTACAAGCCTTTATGCCATTTTTTTTGTCACCATCTCATTCTAGATACTCGTTGCCCACAAAATAGTCAAATACTAATAAAAGGCCAATTGACTTTTGGCATGCTAAGATCTAAGTTTGCAGGCTCCTAAGCTGCCAAAAGTCCAACAAATTGACATGTTTTATGCAACAATTCTAACAATTTTAATTATGGATTTCCAGTTTGTGTAATAAGTTAGTAATTCAGGGGCTTAGATTGAAGTATGTGAGAGTCTTTTGAATGATTGACTGGAAATTTTTGTTAAGACAGTTCAAGAGCTATTGCTGACTGCCATGAATGGCAACTGCCATTTGCCTCCTGAATGTATATGGCAGCTGCTGCTGCTGGCAGTGTTTGTGGGCTTGCGGGTTTTGACTCTGGAGTTGAGGACAAGGGAGTTGGGTATGGAGTGCCGTTTCCAGAGGCAGCTGCTAGATGCAACAAAAATGCAAATCAACCGTTTTCTGCTGCCCACTTTTAACTTCAAACCTCAAAGCCAGCTCTGCCGGCGTTATTTCCAAAGCTTTTGGTCTTAAAACGGCACTTCTAAGAGCATCTACAAGCTGCAATGTCAGTCCAAGCCTCAAGGGACCTGCCACCAGGCTACAGGGCCCTCTTTGCCTATCTCGCTAATGAATCCTCTAAATGTCGCATGAATTCCAGGGTTAAAATCTGCCGTTCAAGCTACAAAATTGCATCACTAAAGATCAAATTTTAGTACTTTATCCAAAGCCAAAGTTCCAGAGTTCTAGAAGACCAATAGTAAACTCGACATATATATATTTTTGAAGAGCTTAAAAATTCCTGCACGTCTCATTTAAAGGAAGATCATGAAAGATCATGCCAACTTGATTGTTATATAAAAATGAAGGCCTTCAAATCCCAAGCATGATCTCTATCTACCATGATTCCCCAACCTTGAAGAATGAGCTCAGAATTTCTAGCCCTTGGTAGTGAGCTCTAGCTCATAGGACAATGGACATAACTTAGAGTAAGCATTGAAATTTTGAGGGGCTCAAAGTAGTGAGCTATGGGTTGGTTACCATTCATGTATGGTGGAATTGGTTGGGGTCAACTACATCTTTTGGAAGCATGGTTACTAACCATGCTCCATCTACAAACAAAACAAACCAAATTTTTTAGCGCATCGGTTAAATATAATGTACCTAAGCAAGGTTCTAACCATTGTAAAAGGTCTAAGGCCTATGTCGTGCAAGTTTCTAGAAACTAAACCTTTTGTCAAACCATTCATGTGGATATCCAATGACCTGTTGTCACATAAAACTGGGACCTTTCAATGAATAGGCAATGACTAACTACCACGTAGCACTTAGTCCTTCTAATGGAAAGGCAATGACTAACCACACTTGGTCCAAGTTTGATAGCCATCTCCCATGGAACGGCCAAGGGTGAGAGCCCAATAGCAAGGCCCTGATCGATGAGCACATGAAAAGCCCAAGGCCTTGGGATTTCTCCTCCGTAATGGCAAGTAAGTTCTTTTTTAATGTGTTGGGGCTTGGCGGTACATCATACCATCATGTATATAGATCTTATAGATCTAGATCAAGTAGAATAAGTGTGAGGGATTTGTCTACCCAGTGATCACATTGTTATTTCATTAAAAAGATAGCAACAAAAGTGACTTTTAGGCCATTTGTTGAAATTAAGTGGTTTAGAGGCCTAAAAGTCAAGTTTGTGAATAAAGGACTATTTTCCACCATTTTTCAAATGCAAATAATAAGGGAGGTAGAAATTAGCCAATAGCCATTGAAGCCAGGTGCCCATTCTCCACTATAAATTGTCGCGAATTTGTCGAGAACTAATTCTATTCGAGTTCGTTTGGTTTTCTTTTGTGGAAGCTTTCAGGATCCTAAGCAAGCGACTACAGATCACAGAACATAAAAAATTCAAGCAATCAAGACGACAAGAACAATGAGATGGAAAAGAGAGCAATTGTATTATCTGTTTTTGAGTTTCGAGTGAGTTGGTCAGTGTCTCACTCGTTGGCAGCCTATCGCTCAGCTCAATCGTTGTGTTCTGCTCGTTGGCAGACTTTCATGCACTGTGTGGAGTTTACAAGAAAGCTAAACAGAGAATTACAAGACAAGTCTATGCTAATCAACAGGTCAGTTATTCTCTGTTATGGCTAACTCTTTCAGCTGAGCGTGAGGCATAATACACCACGCTCGTCCGACTGTCAGTTGGCAGCGCAAATTGTTTTCCTTCGTCTTCATTTCGTTTCGTTTCGTGTCTTTCGTTTTGTGTCTTTCGGTCTTCGAGGTATGTTCGACATTCGGGGTATGTCCGCCCTTCGACCTTCGCTTCGTTTTGCTTCGTCGCCTTCGTGACAAAGTTGCAGGAGTTCACAATTTCTGACACTCCCTCTTGAACCTTGCAACTTTGTATATTTAATCCAATTGCCTTTCTTTGCCTTGCCAAGAGTGGTTTGTTGAGCGGGTTCATGAGCAAATCTGCAATCATCTCTTCAGAGTTTATGTACTGAACCTTGAGCTCTCCTTTCGAGATCAAGTCTCGAATATGATGGTACTTCAGAGGTATATGTTTTGTCTTTGAATGGAAAACAGGATCTTGGGAGAGATATATGGCACTTTGAGAATCCATCATTAACGTGCATGGTTCTCCTTGTGATATGTCAATTGCCTCCAACATCATCTGCAACCATACTATCTCGTTCGCCATCTTTGAAACTGCGACATATTCAACTTCGCATGAGGATTGAGCCACCAAGGTTTGCTTCTTGCAGGTCCAGCTGATTGCTGCTCCACATGCAATCAAACATCCTCCTGTCACAGACTTGCTGTCATCTTTGCAGCTTGCCCAGCTTGCTCACTATAGTGGTGTAGCTCTAATCCTTTGCCTTCGTTTTCTGCTTTGTAGGTTAATCACATATTCTGGGTACCTTTCAGATATTGTAGGATTCGTTTCGCCATTTGCCAATGCGTCATGCCAGGATTCGAAGAGAATTGGCTTAAAGCATAGATAGAGAAGGCCAAATAAGGTCTGATACAGATTGTGAGGTACATCAGATTACCGATCAGGTTTTGATAGGGTACACCTTCTATCTGCTGCCTCTCCTCCTCTGTTTTCGGACAATCCTACTTCATTAATCTGGCTCCAGCTATCATTGGTGTGGCCTTTTCTTTGTAGTCCATCATTTGATACTACTTCAGCACTTTCTGGGCGTACTCTGACTGACTCAGATGCATTTCTCTCTTATTCAATCTCTTCTGATCTCCAGCCCAAGGCACTTTGTTGCTTCTCCCAGATCTGTGATTTCATAATTTTCAGAAATATGACTCTCCTTTTTTTTATTAACATCAAGGAGTTTTCTATCACAAGGAACTCATCCATAAATATAGTCAGAATCACAAAATCTCTTCCTACTTTTTATATATAGACATTACAGTCTGGTTGTGTAGGATTGAAGTCTAGAGACTTCAAAAGACTATCGAGCTTCTTGTACCAAGCTCGTGATGCCTGCTTCAGACCATAAATGCATTTCTACAACCGACAGACATATTGTTGATTGTCGGGGTCTTCGAATCCTTCAAGCTGCTTCATGAAGATTTTTTTCTCTAGATCTCCATGGAGAAAGGCTGTCTTTACATCAACCTGGTCAATTTCTAGATTGTGTTGTGTAGCATATGCAAGGAGCAGTCGAATGCTTGTCATTTTGACCATTGGCAAATATGTGTTGAAATAGTCAACTCCGTACCTTTGTGTGTAGTCCTTTGCGACAAGCCTTGCTTTGTAGCATCCGACAATGCCATCTGATTTGATTTTCTTTTTGTATACCCACTTGCAGTTGACAATCGTTTTATTTTCGGGCAATGGCTTTGGTGTCCATGTCTCGTTTTGCCTCATTGATTCGATTTCCTCTGACATTATCTGCTTCCAGAATTCTCCCTCTGGACTCTGGACAGCTTCTAGATATGTAGTTGGCTAGTGAGCTGTAGTACTCAAACTCTGTGTCTTCGCTCCATTGAAGATTGTCAGTGTATCGATCTGGAGGTCTTCTTTGTCTTGTCGACCTTCTCGGTTCGATTCGTCGCTGCTTGAATGTTTCTTCTTCGTTGGGTTGATCTTCAGCTTTCTACTGTCTGGAGTCTGCAGCTCGATGTTCTGATTTGATGCTTGTCCTCGATCTCCCTCTTGAATTGGTAGTAGTGTGAAGATTTCATGGCCTTTTTTGTCCTTCGATCCAGGGAATGTGGACTGGTCGAATTTGACATCTCTACTCCACACGACTTTCTTCGTGATTGGGTTGTAGAGTCTGTGCACATGAAATCATTTGAGTATTCGACCATGATTGTCTGTTCTAATTTTTCATCGAGCTTGCTTCTTTGTTCTTTGGTATGTGCTTGTATGTTGCACATCCAGATACATGCACGTATGACATATCAGACTCCTGTAAGAATGCAATGATTAGGAATTAGTAAAAATGGTCTTGAACCACAACAGCTGATGTACTTCATGAAGTCTCTACCTACATCCTATCAACTGTTGAGAATGCTCATATTGAGTCTACCAGATATGACATTCGACAAAGCAATCAGTCTCATCGCTGATGAGAGACTGATGAGGGACGAAGGAGAAGGAAGTAGTGATAAAGAGAAAGCTCTTTTCAAACTATCACAAACTAGGCCATACAGCCAACAAATGTTGGTTCAAACCAGCAATACCTTGCATGCACTACAAGAAAAAGGGGCACTCTGCATACGATTGCAGATTCAACCCAAAAAGAAAGACCAAAGCTGAGAAAGAAAATGTTGCAGAGTCATTCAAAGATGTAGATAGAGGTGATGAAGCCTTTACAATACTTGATGGAGCTTCAACGAGCTACACTAAACAAGACTATGATGTAGTCATTGATTCAGGAGCACCATCACATTTCACCTGCAACAAGAAAATCTTAATCGACTTCAGAGAACTCGAAAGCAACAGAGCATTGATTCTAGGTGATGGGAGCAGACACAATGTCAAAGGCATCGAGACTCTACAACTACGAACACTGTTAGGTCAAGCAGAGTTGCCAAGAGTACTCTACGTGCCTTCATTGAGAAAAGATATGCTATTAGTCTCCAAGATGGCAGATCTTGGAATTCAAGTTTTATTCGATGGCAATACATGCCGCATGATCGAGAAAACCACAAACAAATTGCTGACGGTTGGATGTAGAGAAGGAAACCTCTACCAAGCCAAGATAATCAGCAATTCTGATAGCATATTAAATGCATCAGAAAATTAAGAAGAACCTTGCGATCTCCTTCTTGAGAATCTCATTCTCATCCAAACAAGTTTTCAACTTTGTAGATTTTTCTGCGCACTCCTTTGATATTTTTCTTGATTTCTCTTCCAAATAATGTATTCTTTGCATTGAATGTGCATTATCATAAAGTATCAAATTCTCACAGTAACCCAAAAGGCAATTTTTGCCATGACACATATAGATTATTAACTGACTCACTGAATGAAAATCTGGATGTCCCAATGAACATGGATCAACATGATACAATGTTCCTGATGACCATAAATCTACATGCTTTAGCTTTTCCTCTCTGTATCGGACCATATCAGAAGTTGTCAATTTGGGTTGCTTTGAATTCCTTGTCCTAAGCGGAGCATATTCTGGTGACAGATCCACATGAAGATGATAAAGCTTTGTCATCAGTACAGTAGTATAGTAACAAACAACACAATGACAATAACAAAGCTGGAGATGGCGCTAACCCTGCTGGAGATAGAGATGGCGCTAAACACTTGTTTGACCGTGGAGATAGAGATGGCGTAGACTTTGTTTCAAAGATGTCATCCTAATTCAAATTTTTGAGTGTTCCCAACTTTTGTGAGGGAATATCTCATCATTTTTGAACATTATATTATAACTATGGTTTAGCATTAGTGAAGTTTGATGTGACTAAACTAAGGTGCATTTATTTACATGGAAAGTAGTGCGGGCAGGTGCGTAAAGAAGTTAGAAAATGATATTATAACTACTTTATAGTTATTTTTTTCTATCCTACATGGCATTTCTTATAGGGCCCTCTTTGGGCCCATAATTTCTCTAATGTGTTGCAAGAGAGCAAATACCTATTCAAGAGGTTTGGCATAAAAGGATGGGACACCTCAACTTCAACTCATTGGAGGTAATGGCTAGGAAGCAAGTTGTGGTAGGTCTTCCAAGTTCCTTAAAAAGTATCAATCATGTTTGTGAGTCTTGTGCTTTGTCAAAGTCACATAGACTACCTTATACTAGATTTGCATCTAGATCTACAAAGCCTTTTCAAGTGGTACATTCGGATATTCATGGAATTACTACAATTGGCATAGTGGAGCTAAGATGTACGTAACTTTCATTGATGATTTTAGTAAATTTTGTTGGATCTATCTACTAAAGAGCAAAGATGATGTGTATGATGTCCTTGTTAAGTTCAAGAATTCAGGGGAGAACCAACTTTCCACAAGGATCAAGTGCTTAAGGAGTGAAAATGGTGGAGAATACATATCTACCAAGTTCAAGGCCTTTTGTGATGAGCATGGGACAAAGAGGGAGTATAGGATTCAATTTGAGTAGTAGATACATTAAATCTAGTCACCAAAATAGTAGGGTTTTTGATTATGGAGGAAAACCAAAGTTTGAACTTAGGTTGGGACTTACTGTAAAAGATTGTAACTCATGGGAAGAGAAGAAATTCTCTCTCTCCTATCTCATTCATGCTTATACATGGTTCTCTTGGGTTCTACTATCCATTGGTGCACTATACTTGTGATATCTTGCAATTTTGGGTGTAGAATGTTTATTAATTGATATTTTCAGATCCACATGTGTGAAATATAGTACCTTACTATTTTTGTACGAACAACAACATTAGTTTATGTTTTGATTCATGTTTGATCAAGATCTATTAGAATTTGCATCTCATTCATAGTGTAGATGCTAATTTTTCTACATTGGCAAGATTGGTGATTTGCTTGTCTATCTAACCAAAGATCAAAGGGACATTTTGGATCTTAACAACTTGAAATTATTCACACCACTCACACTCATTTTTCTCTAAACCATTGTTATCTTATCAACCTTCATTTTTTCCTTCTATTTATTCGACCACCTCCGCCTCCACTTCTAACACCATTCCCACTAGATCATGTTTGAAACATGATGACCATTTTTTGAAACGATTCATTTCACCAACTGCTCAATACAACCTCATAACTAACCCACCACCTGCCACTCATAAAATGTTTTCACCTCCTTCACCACCTGACTTTAATTTTTTTGATCAAGATCCACACTCGACGAGACTGTGCAACCTTCGAAGGGACTTTCTTCACCCCTTTCCAAGGAGTAAGAGCAATACCTTTGTTGAACCAAGGTCTGAGGGTTTAAGACGAAGAGTACATGATACGAAGAGTGCCATGACTTTGGATGAATATTGGGCAAGACCTTCGAGAAAGCTATCCAAGAAGTCCAAAGAAAAGATCCGAAGACGGTTTGATGATCGAAAATAGTCTGAAGATTTTCAAAAGACCTACGAGAAAGAAGACTGAGGGGGTTCAAAGAAGGTGACTATTGAGGAATATCCCAAGCTCAGCAGCCTAGTGAATGCCTTATGACCACAACTCTCTTGGAGGATCGTGATGCTGCTACATAGTGATGAGCGGCTCCAAGAATACTTAAGGGCACCAAGCTGGAAAAGGGTGGATCCCTTTTATGCGCCAATTAAGAGAAGAGACCTTTGGGAAAGGATGAAACCAATAGAAAGACAAGTCAACTGACCACTCATTCTGGGAGTTGACCTTTGAAAATTATCAAGCTACGCTGCTGAAGTTTGGACATACTTACAAAGGAAGTGCAGATGCTGTAGTCCGAGAAAGTGCGACTTATTGCCTATCTATAGTCTTTCTCATGACATTGAACTGCTACCCGGACAAAGTGCCACCTGTAAGGTTGGATGTCAATCAGCTTGTGCAATCAGAAGAAGGACATTTGATGTTGGCAAGTCTTTATTTTTGAGCAGCATTCTCCTCAAACCAATATGTGTAGATGATTGAGGAATGGTATGGAAACAAATTCATAGCTGGAATGAGGCAGTACCTAGGACCTACTCTGAGGGGCATAAAAACCAGAGTTATCACATTTGAAGCCATCGGAAGGAAGGTAGGCTATGAGAAGTCTCTTGATATAAAGAAAGTTGAGAAGGACAAACAAGAGACGCTCAGAAAAACCTATTACTCCCAAAGCTGATGATGGTTCCTCCACCACAGACTATAGGCAAGCCAAGGGGGGTCATTACGATTCTCAATCTGATATTGTGCGTTGGACATAAGCATTAGCCATAGTTGACTGTATGGTTGGGCATGCATGGGGGGGGTGGAAAAATAGCGAGCTATGTGAAGCGAGCTTTTTTCTGTCAAGTTAGCTTGGCGAGCTTTTTTTTAAAATGTGTGTTTATGTGTCTATGCGTATGTGGATGTGGTTTGTGTGTGTGTGTGTGTGTGTGTGTGTGTGTGTGTGTGTGTGAGAGAGAGAGAGAGAGAGAGAGAGAGAGAGAGAGAGAGAGAGAGAGAGAGAGAGAGAGAGAGAGAGAGAGAGAGCTTTATTAACGTATTGAAGGCACCCATAGGTGCATAAGACAGATACATATGTACAAAGATGCTTGCTTGCTTGCATGCCAATCATTTTTCAATTTGCACGCTTGTTGTGATCTCCTTTTTTCTCCTATATAGATGCAAAGATCAATTGTTTTTCTATGCTATTGAATAACTTCAATAGTTATTTGTTTTGGTTTCAATTGTTCATTTGATTGATGAGGCAACTGCAAAATTGAAGATGGAAATGATGTCTAAGCCAATTGCATTGGATGAAGTAGACCGCGCTTGTGATAAAGTTAGATATGGAGCGCTTGTCACTTGAAGAGTATTTTTGGTATTCTAATAAATATGTAAAATGACAAAGTGTGGGACTACAGTGTTCTTGGTGTACACTTTGGTAATGTGTGTATCCTCTGGACTACACAGTGCTACTTGCACTTAGAATTTAAAACTCCAAAATTTCAAAGCTTTCTTTTATCAAGCCATTTAAAGTTCCAAAAGAAAGTTAGTTTCCCTTAACCCATGTAAGCTATGACCTGAATCAGGCGGTGGAGTTAAAGTACGGCGTTATTATTTCATTGCAAAAGTAGTTGGAAGTGGTAGAAAATGAACTAGCTATGTATCGGAGCACTGAGAGTTCAATGCTTCGAGAAGGAGTGACTGGCGATGACATAGCAAAGATTGTCAATAAATGGACAGGCATACCTATGTCAAGACTTCAACAATAAAAAATGGAGCAGCTTTTTCATCTTGATGACAAATTGCATGAATGTGTTGTTAGTCGAGATCCAGCTGTTAAAGCTATTGTAGATACAATAAGACGTGTTCGTGCTGGTCTTTTAGATCCACATCGTCTGATTGCAAGCAAAATGTTTATGGGACCCACAGGGGTTGGGAAGACAGAGCTTGCAAAGGCACTGGCTAAGTATATGCTTAACACTGATCGGGCTCTTGTGAGGTTTGACATGAGTAAATACATGGAAAAACATGCAGTTTCTTGCCTTATTGGTGCTCCTCTTGGATATGTTGGATACGGAGGTGGTGGACAGTTGACAGAGTCTGTACATAGAAGACCTTATGTTGTTCTTCTCTTTGATGAGATTGAGAAGCTCATTCAGAGAATCACATTTTATCTATCTCATGTTTTCCTATTGATTTGGATATACAAATGTTGAAACTACCTTAGAGGTGCCAAAATTGCTAGAAGTGTTTATGCAAATTTGGAAGCATAACTCAAAAGAGCTAGCAAACTAATACCTACAACAAAGAAGTTTGCCAACCATTGAAATCTGACACGATCGCTCAATTATAGTCAAACGTGACAAAAACTGAAATATGAAATGCTTGAGTATCTGAACAAATCTTCAAAGTTATAATAGTTCATGACATGAAAATCCACACTATGTATCTCTATCCTCCAAACTTATGCACATCTGCTAAAAAATGGTGAAAAATAAATTTCTCCCTTTCAACACATGCACAATGCCTCCCTAATAGACTGGAGGCTTGCGCCATGTGCCCCCGACCCTAGCAAATAGGTCGACAATGTTGCCGCTTGTTTTTGTGAGCACCTCTAACAAAAACCTGACAACAAAATACAATTACCCAAATTAGTACAAATTTCAATTACAAAATGCAATTACAGCCATTAGTACAAATTCTTTCATTGTTATTAAATCCAAACTTTAAAGAATGATTCTAGGTTTGACACTCACCTATATATATGAAAATCCACACTATGCATCTCTATCCTCCGCGACATGGCTCCCCTACAACTTTTGTGATAGTTAAATTGTTAAGATCCATAACCCAGTTTCTTTTTGGGCAAAAAACATTCTTGTTTACTCGATATCCGGACTTTCTGCCATACGTGGTCGGATGGGAGGAGGCTCTATGGTAGAGAGGCATTGTCAAAAGTGTGACCTGAAATTAAACACATATGAGAGACTATTTGTTTGTAAATTTTAATTGCTGAAATTCTTCATGAGATAAATAATTCAACATACCTCTTCAACTGAATCATTGCGTTTGTATCCTACTTCGTTGAGGACACTCAAAACAGGGCCCCTTGTGAAGTCGAATATGGTGGCTGCTCTATCGATATCGGGAAAGAGGTCAGGGGTGCAAAGAATGGCAAGCCATCCATCAGTGGACAAATGTCGACTAGCTAT
Source organism: Diphasiastrum complanatum (assembly GCA_029204225.1). NCBI lineage: Eukaryota > Viridiplantae > Streptophyta > Lycopodiopsida > Lycopodiales > Lycopodiaceae > Diphasiastrum > Diphasiastrum complanatum. Next base: position 48,039,878 of record CM055095.1, read on the forward strand.
ACAAAAAGTGGCCTCGACAATCTCTATAGAGAACTCGTTCCAAGAAGGAACACCGACTTCATCGTTTAACAGTTTCACCCCTAGAGATGTGGGAAGTTGGGCGAATATCAGAGTAGGCTCATGCAAATACAAAATGCCTCCAAGTCCTTCGAGGCATTGCAATTCTTCTTGCAAGCCATCCTCAATATGTTTGCTCTCATACAACATATATCCAATGCTTTTGGTGCTGCAAAACAAGTTTGTATGAAGCAATATAGTACATTCTATTCCAACATAAAAAAAAGTGTAATTAAAACAATCAAAACAATAAAACCATGGAAGAAAAATACTTGTGCCATGTGGACCGCCTCCAGACTGTGTGCTACTGGTCTCTGTGGTGGCGTCCAAGTCAAGCTGCCTCTTCGTCTTAGCTCTTTTTCTTACCACACCTTTTTTTATTTTGGGGTTTGATGTTGATCCCACTTCAAAAAATTTTGGAGCTTCAATTGCTACAGTTTTGCTAGCTTGAACATTGCCTTTGTTTGTAAACAAGTGAAGTTCCGAGGGGTGGCACTCACCTAGAGGGATTGAGAAATAGATTAGCTACTTTTAGCATGAATTTTCAATAAAAATAGACCATCTAACATAACACGTAAGTCACACAAGGTAAACAATTCTTTTTGACATAGGTGTTCGATTTTTTGAGAATTTCGAAAGTGTTAAACAAATCTACTACATAGTATTGTCATCCACCTTGGGGGTACTCCAACCACCATGGACAAAGGCTGATCTCCTCTGGCGTGACACCAATCTCTGCCCAAACAGGACTGCACAAACATTTGAGCATTGCAAAGTGGTGGATGGAAGAGCACGTAAAACCTTGTCTTTCACAAGGGTCTGCAACCACTTGTGGCCAAGCATGCAAATTAATGTAAAACATTGAAAAAAATAAGCGAACAATATAAAATTTTATCATATTACACACACAGTACCTGAAAACCAAACGTCTGGCTGTGCATGAGAACTCTGGTTGCTTTTCAGGTGGATTGGCAGACTTCACTTTCGGCAACAGTGTTGAAAAATCCTTGTTGAAATGCAGGTCTCTCATCCTCGTAAAGTAATAGACATGCCCTTCAGACAAAGATATTCCATCTTTAGCGCAGAGGTCACTCGTTATCCAGGTGGCCTTCTCTATCAGTTGAGACCAATAAGTCTCCTTTGCCATGAATACACGAAAGTTCTTGCTGTCACGAGGCATTCCGCATGAATCTCTCTCTTGTTTTGTTCCTACCAACGTGGTCAGGATTTCTCATTTCCTATTAAAAATAAACCATAAACAAAAACATTTGGTTGATTGGTTATGTGGGACATTAGTTTACATGAGCTTGATATGCGATTCACATAAACAAGAAAAGAGAACTGTCGTAGAGCGCTGATACGTGCAACACCGATCATTCTTCTCGCCAATCCTTTCCTTTGCCAGCTCTTGCTCCATGAACTAACGATCTTTAGGGTCATAGCGCTGCAACAACGTCTCCTTGGATGCTAGCCCAAACTTCTGAAGCATGAGTATGTCATGCGAGAGTGTGTGTGGGGGACGTGCACCCTCGTGAGCCTACGACATACATGGGAAAAAACAATTGCACTTCTAGAATGGTGTAAAATTCACCACAAGAACATGATAGGTTTTTTGTTTCAATAATATGTATGGACTACAAAACTTGTTGATATTAAGCAAGGCCAACAATAGCTCTCCTTCTTGTGTTGTCGTGAATGTTAGGAACGTGCATTTTGTAAAAAATACAAAAATAAGCTTGGTAGAGGCCAAAAATCTTGTATATAGATAAACACACATGTGTGGAGCCTGTTCCCACGTGTGAAACTAGTGTACTTGACATGTACCATAATCATATATGTTGTACATATGATTTAATTCAAGTTCTAGTGGCTAAAATGGCCAAAAACTAGTTTTCTAGACATATGACACATGGCATCAATCTATTGATTGCATGAGCCACATCCTTTGGTTAGGTGTCATATCCCATGTGTAGAGGACAGCTCACACATGTGGAATAAGCTGAAGTAGGCGAATTTTGACTTCTAGAAGATTTCCAAGTAGATCTCCATATAGAAGGAAAATGGACCAAAAGTGCTCAAAATAGAAGGTTTTGTCCAAGTGTCAGTTTTGCATGATGAATCATCATATGACAAAGCACCTTCACACATGTGGGATCAGACGGATGATCAGTACCACGAGCTCCCACTTATTGTTGAGACACCAATCTTGGTTTTGGAAGCAATTTTGAGTGATTCTCTCCCTTTGTCTACATTTGTTTTGATTGTTTTGAGGTTCTATCAATGTGTATTTGATTTTCAGGTTGGAGTCCGTACTCAGACAATGTTTCACATGTGTGAAACCAGAAAGTACACCTACCTTCAATTAATGATTGTTCTTGTTAGGATTTTGTGTGTAAAATTGATCTAGATTGATCTTAATCTCAAGTAGATTGATAGATCAAGTAATCTGACAACAATCCCTCTTGAGGATCAGATTAGGATCCACTCTTGGTCCTTTTTGTACTTTTTGCACATGGTATAAGAGCCTAGTACAAGAGGTTTTGTTGAAATTGATAGGGTTAATCCAAATCAAAGCCAAAATTAGCAGTTTTTTGGAAACTAGTCAGATTTTGTGTAACGAGTTGGATTTGATAGCTATCCTCGAAATTTTTGGTCCATATATTGTTGTGGGCTATAGGAACCCGTTTCACACGTGTGAGGCCATACAGCTCCGATTTTGACTGAGAAATTTCAAAAATTTGTAGAATTTGACTCACATACCCAATTTGAGTGATTTTTGGTGCAAAATCAAGCACTTTCTATAGTGAATCAAATCTTTGATTAGTTCTTGGATTAGATCAGCCAAAAAATTAAAATTGAAGCTTGAAATAGGTGCATTAATTGATCTTCTCTGATTTTTTGAGTGTATGTTGAAGTTAAGAGAGATTTTGCTAAAAATCATAGATTAAGGAGTGATATGCAAGGTGAGAGGTTGAAATCCATTGTACCATCACTCTAGATTTGTTCAAGAGTGATAGGGTCAAGTTTAGAAGCATCAATTTGCTAGAAACCATCTTTGGATCTGTCCTGCAAGTGAAACCTTTGAGAGTTTCTAGTGCATATAGAGCATCTATGCAAATCTTTTGTAGAATTTGACATAGATTGGCCTCAATTGAGAGTTCTAGAAAAGAGATTGAGATCCAAGTCATATTGTTCAACCCTACTCAATTTGTTTGAGTGATTGTAAGGTTTGAAAAGAGTCATTAAGGTGTCTATGACAAATGTGTAGAGAGATCCAATTTTCTAAGAGTTCCTTCCTTTGTAGAGGGCAAGATCTAGAAGCTCATTATGTGTTGTTATTGGTGAAGAATTTGTCTTCTCCTATGTGACCAAATCTTTCTAAGTGGAATTAGCTCTTTGAAGCACAATATCTTAGTGAGAAAAATCACAGCTTTTGATTTTGAATTTCATTCCAAGTCTTAAAAGGTAGAGTAATTAGTGGAATCCAATAGGAGTGATTGAATTCAATTTGTTGAGCAAAAATTGACATAGTATGTATGAAACTCAAATTAGTTCTATTCAACTTTCTTTGTGAGAGTGTGAGGGTCAATTTGTGAGCCCATTGGATGTCTAGAACGAGAAAGAGTCCATATTTGAGTATTCATGCATGGTTGAGATCTTTGTGAATCTCTAGTTGTCTAAATTTTTAAGCTTTGTGAAAAATTGGTGGTATAGTTTGTTTTCAAATCAAATCAAATTCATTCTAAATCTCAAGAGTGAGATTATTTGGGTCAAGAGTGAGTCCAAAAGAAGTGATTAAGTTTGATTTTCATGTGTTTGAAACAAAACCCATCTTTTGTTCAAGAATCTCAAGTGTTGAGAGAACTAGTCAAGTGAAAAGGAAAATCTAGGTGTCAAATCTTTTCATATCCATTTCAACTTTAAAAAAAAAGAGTCATTGGTATTTGATGAGTCCAATAGGAGATTGAATCTGATTTCTTTTGTGATTTGATTCAAATATTGTGTGCTTTTGTCTTAGTGATCAAAGCAAAGTTTCCAAGTGACTAGTCATTAGTGTGAAGATTGATTCTTAGGTTTGTGAGCTAGATCTTTTGTAGATCATTCTAGATTATTGAAGATGTTCAAATCTAGTCTCTCGAAAGTCACAAATTACATTTGTAGAATCATATCACAGGTTTTTATTCACATGGCATCAATAGGTGGCATCCTATTGAAGGAAAGAAAGGATCCTAAGTGCAACCTTTGTGGCAAGGGAGGATATATTTTCTCAAGATGCTACAAAAAGAAGACCAATCCATCCAAGGAGAACCAAAGCAAGGGGGCCGAGGTGAAGGATGGAGCTTCAAGTTTGAAATGCAAATACAAGAAGGACAAGTCCAAGGAAAGGTGTTTCCTTTGTGGAAAGGTGAATGAGGCTTGGAGTCTCACAAGGACTTGCAAGATTTGTCTTCAAGAGTCCATCACAACACATGTCAAATCTTTTGAAATTTTTCATTTGGAAGTGCATTGTTTGGTTCAAGATGCAAAGATAGATGTCACTTTCATGAAAGTAACTTGGATTTACTTTATGTCCTTGGAAAGTATTTTGCTTGGAACTTTAGATAAGTTCAAACTTATTGTTATGATCCAAGAGAAATCAATCAAGAATAAGGAGCAGCAATCACAAAATGAAAATAGTTTCATTTATGCTATCATGTCAACTTATGAAGAACCATTTTGCTTTGAAGAGATGTTTGTATCTCAAAGGTGAATTAAGGCAATACTAGTTGAGTGTGATGCCTTAAAAGATAGCAAAATATGTTTTCCTTGTAAGCTCACATTAGTTATGAAGTCAAGGAAATGGAAATATCATCATAATGTAGGATCTTTTGGTTTCAATAAGATCATGAATGATGTGTTCATTCATAAAGATGAAAATTGTAAGTTTTCAAACTTAAAGGCAAGTTGTAAACTTCTTATGAGAATAAGTGAAGCATCCAAAGCGGACACTTATATCCATAAGCAAGTAGTTAGCCTTATTGAGATGGAGATACCTTTTGATTTCAATATTGGAAAAATCATGCCAAGTTGTGGTGATTTTTGGACTTATGTTTCTAGCATAAGTAATCTTGATAATCATAGGAAGTGCAAATTGACTGGTCATACTTGTTGTGATCATTATGAGACATGGAGGTCTCATATTTCCATAAAAAAGAAGCACCATGAAGGGGATCTTAGGGAGTCATCTCAAGGTTCAAATGTGCCAAGGATTAAGGAGGAGAATCCTTCTGAAGGTTCAAGTGTGCCAAGGATTGAGGAGGAGAGACCTTCTCAAATTGTGATTCCAAAAAGAAACTCAAGAAATATGGTTGAGTCCATGTGGCTCACATTTCAAGGGAAAGAGGAGCATATCTCATGTGGTATACATCACATACTTACTTCTCTTATGTCATTTGATAAATCAATTTGCTTTAGTGAGATCATTGCATCTCAAAATTGGAGTAAAGCCATACTAGTTGAGTATGAAGTCTCTCTTGAGAACCTAGATGATGTTCTTAAAAGGCTGAAATTGATTTTAAATCAATTAGAAAGCAAATGGTTATTTCATCAAACGTATGCTCTTAAGTCATGTAAGAGCAAAAGTGATTTGTTCACTCATAGTTTGAAAATTTGTATTGAGGCAAATTGTAAACTCTTTATGAGAGTAAGTGACTCATCTTCTAAAGACACTTATTTCCATAATGAAGTATTTAGCCTCATTGGATCTGAGATTAGCATGGTAAACAAGCATGAAGATATGATGCAAACACTTTGTTATTATAGCATGCATAGTCTTGCCATTTTGGATGAGTCTAATTCTCTAGATCGTGGTAACATGATGGTAGATCTTTGTGATCCTAATAAATCAAGAAGAAATCTTTATTTTCTCATGAAGGAGCATGCACATGAAGAAGGAGCAAGCCTCAAGGTCAAGCATTAAGTCCATCTGGGCCATTAAGAGGGATGTTTTCATAGCATTTAGAGATGTCGGTAGACCACATAGAAGTGATTTTATTTGGCACATTAAGATAGAATTCAATGGATGAGTTGCACTGCAAGAATAGGTTGGTATCCACATTTAGGTAACTCTGGTATGAATTTGCGTTAAGGCCTGCCCCCTCCATGAGGAGCAGAGACAGAATACCAACAAGAGCCCCAGAAAGAAATGTGGCCACCTTTGAAAAGTAGCAGTCATGTGCATTTGTAATCCATCTGAAGATATTTTTATGTGCTTTTAAGGTACATAATAGAAACCTCTTTCCCTAAAAAGCAATCTGGCAAGATATTGGAAATGGTATGCTTACGAATTGTCATAGTGTCATATTGTTACCTCTAGAAAAGGGACAAAATCCGGACTAGATAATCTTTGCAACGCCAAGTCTCTAACAAAGTAGATGCACATGAAACAAGGACTATGCTTGGCCTTATCTACACCATTCACATACAGTGCTCTGCCCAAGCCGGTAAAGCATGTTTTCTCTCTCTAGAATTTATTGATCCCCAAGCTTCCTTTGATCATGACTAGATCGTGTGAGGTGATTGCACATCGATCCGAGCTCTCTGGACTTCGCTAGAACCGATCAAAGTTTTTTAGCCATAGGAACTTGGCACCGGCTGGATCTGGTCACAATGACGCGGAACGGCAACGGTGCTAATGGCGTCGGGAGCAGCAATGGCACTGTTGGTGCCAGGGACAATGCTGGCGCCAAAAGTAAAGCTTGCATTGTAAAGGTAGCTTTACAATAGTCACACACTTGAAATGTAACCTTCTCAGATTTATTACTAAAGTGGGATTATTCTCAAACTGACTCTGATTACCTTCTGGGTTTCAGTGTTCAGTAAAAGTGCCACTTGTAAGGTTGCTTCAAATCTTTTTGAATCTGGCACTTAGCTGAGGGTCGTATCCCGGGATGCCAGCAGTATGCTGTCAGGACCATTCGGTCCAGGACACCAGCGGTATGCTGTCGCGACCATTCGTTCCAAGAACTGGTTGTCTTTATATATGTCGCGACTTGTGGTTTTGAGTGTTTCTTGCATGAACTTGAATGGACTCTTGGGAAATGGGCTCTAACATGTCGGCCGAGTTGGATGGTTTGCTTGGTTGAGAGTTACATGTTTATGGTTGTCCATTCTAGCATGGTGCCAAGTTGGCTTCCAGCGCTCGTGATGAAGCTTTGGGTTAGTTAAGTCTGATGTAAGTCAGACGACTTGCTTGGAATGGATGTTACTCATTTGTAACGAAGCTTTGAGTTAGTTAAGTTTGATGTATGTCGGGCGGCTTGCTTGGAGGGAAGTCAGCCACATCGGGATCCCCGATCTGGCATGGCGACGGGTTGGATCTCAATGTTGGTTTCCAAACTTCAAGTTGGTTAAGTCTGATCGTTGTTGGCAAGTTGGCTACTTTATGTCAAGTGGGTTCAAAAACAAGAGTTGAAAGTCGGTAAGCTCAGTCGTGGTTCTCGGCTCCCTTTGGAATACCTGCGCCACACCTTCTTGCTTTTGTACGTTGAGTTCTCTCTCCTTGTCCCAGCCTGATCTTGATCCTTTTTCTTTTGGTTCTTTAAGATAGGAAAAGATTGGGTACTCCGCAATGCTCCTCTCACTTAGCTTGAAGTACTTGTCTTTGAATCAACCCAAATGTAACCATTGACTTTGTGGAGAGCCAAGGGGTCGCATCAGTTTGATCTGCATACTATCTCTTCACATTCGTTTGAAGCACCTTGTCCGTGGTGCAAAACATGACTTTCACAATTCCAATCTCACAGTCAAAACAAGAAATGTACATCTCGCTTGGCTTCAACTAGCTCTCTTTGAATCAGACACATGCACCCAGAGTTTGTACTAGTCCGATTGCAATACAAACTGTCCCTTAGCGTCCGTTTGAAATACCACATCTCTCGTGCAAGATTTCATTGTTCCTTTGTTGACCAACTGCTTTACACGTAACACAAGTTAGCGTACTCATTATGTCTCCTCATCATTGCTGGTCCAGAGAAAGCCTATAACAAGCTAATAGCTAAACGATCGGCAACTATCCTTGAATATGTCGCCCCGCACCCCACAAGACACAGACTGTGCTTTCACCAACCTAATGGTAGCACCCTGTCTCATCTGTCCTACGTGCAGACAAAGCCAGGTCCAAACTGCGGGAACTAACCATGCTTACACCTCAAGGGCAGCACCTTGAGTCATCAAGTCCCCTGTTCTACTGACTACCCCGACCGTGGATGCACCCGTGCTTTCACAATTAAACAAGACATTGTCTCAGTAACGCCCCACCAAATTTGGTCGATAGCACCAGAACTATAGGGAGATGCAGGTTGTGACTCAGGGCGAGCTCCAACCAAGTCTCAGCTCCCCTTGCTGGAATGTTGTCCTAGGCCCGCCTTGGCATGCCAGTGCCCCGTAGACTAGGGTCGATCACACACTTGAAATGTAACCTTCTCAGATTTATTAACAAATTGGGATTTTTCTCAAACTGACTCTGATTACCTTCTGGGTTTCAACGTTCAGTAAAAATGCCAGTTGTAAGGCCGCTTCAAATCTTTTTGATCTGGCACTTAGCTGAGGGTCGTATCTCGAGATGCCCGCGATATGCCATCGAGACCATTTGGTCCGGGACACCATCGGCATGCTGTTAGGACCATTCGGTCCAAGAACTGGTTGTCTTCATATCTGTCACGGCTTGTGGTTCTGAGTGTTTCTTGCATGAACATGAATGGGTTAAGCTCTTGGGGAACGGGCTCTAACTTGTCGGCTGAGTTGGATGGCTTGCTTGGGTGGAAGTTACCTGTTTATGGTTGTCCAGTCTGGTGTGGCGCCAGGTTGGCTTTCAACACTCATGACAAAGCTTTGAGTTGATTAAGTCTGATGTAAGTCAGATGACTTGCTTGGAATGGATGTTACTCGTTTGTAATGAAGCTTCGAGTTAGTTAAGTTTGATGTATGTCGGGCAGCTTGCTTGGAGGGTAGTCACCCACATTAGGACCCCCGATCTGGCATGGCACCAGATTGGATCTCAATGTTGGCTTTCCGAGCTTCAAGTTGGTTAAGTCTGATCGTTGTTGGTGAGACGGCTGCTTGTATATCAAGTGGGTTCAAATGGAAAGAGTTGAAAGCCAGGAAACTAAGTCGTGGTTCCTGGTTCCATTGGGATGCCTGCGCTACATGTGGTATCAGAGCCGACTGGTCGGTCAACTATGCGGATCTCACAAAAATGGCCATTGTTTGGAGTTCGTTAGGACAACAGTTGTGCAATGTGTTGCCCACAGTGTAAGCACGGGTGCATCCACAGTCGGGGTGGTTAGCAGAATGAGGGACTTGATGATTCAAGGTGCTGCCCTTGAGGTGTAAGCATGGTCAGTTCTCGTGCTTCAGGCCTGGCGCCATCTCCACGTAGGACAGATGAGGCAAAGTGCTGCCTAGGGAGGTGAAAGCACGGTCTATGCCTTGTGGGCTGTGGGGTGACATATTCGGCATAGTTGCCGATCATTTAGCTAACAAAAAAATCTTGCAAACGATTTGATAATATTCTTATTTAGTTCAAACACGCTTCAAGATCCAACTATCCAACTACTACTTCGCTCTTGTTTCTTCGATCTAATTGACCATCTTGTGGGACAAATTTCAACCGTTGTAGTTGGTGACTTTTTGCGTTGGCAAAAGGTGCCAATGGGAAGGATAGGATACCAACCAGTAGTAGTCGCTTTTTTATACAACATATTCCAGGTCTTGATCTGACACATTCACACATTCATCTTTAAGCATTATTGGCAAGATGTCATCCACTCACTCTACTTGTGATGACATATGGTTTGTTGGCAGGCTCAGACTCCGGACCAATCTGCGCCCGCTTCAGGGTCTGAGCCTGCCAAATTTTTTTTCGCCAAAAAGCAACATTGAAGGTTCTTGAAAAACTTGTCATATATAGAACTCCACACATAGCATAAGAAAAGATCTTGGGAAGGAAGGATCATATGCTCATGACATGTGGATATCAAATGGACTCAAGAAAAATTCTAAAAATTTTCTACATAGATGGGAATCAGGCAATGATGCCTTAACCAATTCTTTTCCATAAATGTATATATTCCCTTTGCAGACATGCTAAGAGTGATACACTATCTTTAACCTACAATAAATTCAAGGTCAATGTTTTTTTAAAAAAAGTGGTCAAAGTTTCCATATTGCTATCGTGTACTCCCTTCCAAAATGACACATCCATATAGTAAAACCAGCATACCCATAGATTCTAAAAAATCATCTCTCCTTTTCCCATTGCCTTAAATCTCCTTTTCAGCATGTCACCTTGAATTCTACTCTCCTTGAATTCTTTCCTATACTCCTCTCCTTGAATTCTTCCTTGTACACCTCTCAAGAAATAAGGGCACATTAGATGCAATCATGTGGAGTTGTCGTCATTGCAAATAGGATATGTTTTGTGTAGTCTTTTTCATACCTTTACTATCATGCTCAAGCAGCCAAGATCAAGAAAAAGGAGTTTCTTATTTTCACATATAGCATTCAAGTCTTTCATACTTTCAAAACTATACTTTCAGATAGCAAACCACAAGTATGCTTGAAAATCATGAAATTGGCATTTATGTCAGTCAAGTTTTTACTTGCACATTCAATAAATAGCACCTGAAGGGTTTTAATTGAAGGAAAATCATTTTGTAGACTGTTTTGCATAGAATAAAAATCTCCAAGTATTTCAATTGAGGTTTTGAGAGATTTTAATACCCAAGTACTTGTACCTTGCATTAATTCAACTTTAACTCCATTGTAAGTTGTGGCATATCATTGTGTGCTCTCTAGAATGGATTGGATGGATTTAGCTTCCATACTTTCGAGTATAAATTTTTTTGAATGTTAATGATACAATGCTTAGAAGCTATATATCAAATTCTAACGATAAGGTAATATGAAATAATATCTTCTATTTAGTGAGTAAGGCAAAGGCATATGCACGTAGATAGTTTGTCAACTGACTTTTATGGATGCATTTGTACCTAATTATTTAGTGTAGTTGATTTTGATGCCTATGCAAATGCTTGATATTTATTGGCATTTTGAATAATAGATTGATATAGTAACATGTACCTGACTTTGACTGTGTGCAGATGGCTAGCCGCAGATCATCCAAATATGAATTGAGGTCAACAAGGATCGAATCAAGTGTTATATCACAAACTAGCAACGAAATGATCCAAAATAGGTGAGCAGCACGTAAGCAACCACCGATAGTGGAAGCAGAAAATCCAACCAATGAATCAACTACCCATGTAGAACCCTCCACCCAATCTGAAAAAGGGAGGCCTAGCTTGCTGCATATGGAAAAGAGATTCAAACCGATGTGCTACAAGATGTTGTTCACTCATTCTGTGTATCTAAACAAAACCCGCCGCCAAAAATTCCACTATGTAGGTCGGTTCCCCATCTAGCGATCAGGACAATTTGCAAGGAGGTCACGGCCCTCGATGCTCTATTCCAGGAGCATGGCTTGGCATGATCATGGTTTATGTAGGAACCATTGACCAGACAGACTTGCTGGTATCGAAATTTGACCGAGAGATAAAAAAATTGTGTCGCAATCTAATATTAATTTTTTTTTTCAAATTTTGTAGTGCAATTGATTGAATGTCTATTTGCTTTAATTTGCAGGTTTGGGGTGCAATGTGGTCCATCGTGGACCAAGAGTTTGAGGATAAGCTTTCACATGATCTAGAGTGGGCCTTTCTCTCTGGAAAGAAATTTCTAGTTTGGGACGGAAATCACAGGGTCACAGCTTGGATGAAGGGTATCAAAGAAGGTATTGTGACCATCTCAAGAATTTTTTGTTTGTACTAATATCTCACCTAACGACTATTGTATTAATATGGAACATGACATTTGCCGCTATTTTGCAGTATTCCCCTCAACAATCAGCAATGGATAAGCATGTACGGGTAAAATGTGTGCAAAAAGTAAAAAAAGGACCAAGAGTGGATCCTAATATGATCTTCTAGAGGGATTGGTTGTCAGATTACTTGATCTATCAATCTACTTGAGATTAAGATCAATCTAGATCAATTCTAGACACAAAATCCTAACAAGAACAATCATTAATTGAAGGTAGGTGTACTTTCTGGTTTCACACGTGTGAAACACCATCTGAGTACGGACCCCAACCTGAAAATCAAGTACACGTTGATAGAACCTCAAAACAATCAAAACGAATGTAGACAAACAGAGAGAATCACTCAGATTGCTTCCAAAACCAAGATTGGTGTCTCACACTGATTATGGCCAAATGTGGCTCTCTATATATACAATAAGTGGGAGCTCGTGGCACTGATCATCCCTCTGATCCCACATGTGTGAAGGTGCTTTGTCATATGATGATTCATCATGCAAAACTAACACTTGGACAAAACCTTCTATTTTGAGCACTTTTGGTCCATTTTCCTTCTATATGGAGATCTACTTGGAAATCTTCTAGAAGTCAAAATTCGCCTACTTCAGCTTATTCCACACGTGTGAGATGTCCTCTACACATGGGATATGACACCTAACCAAAGGATGTGGCTCATGCAATCAATAGATTGATGCCATGTGTCATATGTCTAGAAAACTAGTTTTTGGCCATTTTAGCCACTAGAACTTGAATTAGATCATATGTACAACATATATGATTATGGTACATGACAAGTACACTAGTTTCACACGTGTGAACAGGCTCCACACATGTTTGTTTATCTATATACAAGATTTTTGGCCTCTACCAAGCTTATTTTTGCATTTTTCACACTCCTCAAAAATCTAGCTTGGTAAATCTAGCTTGATGGAAAACATGATGATCTTGAACTTGACTCCATGGGTCGAATTGGTCTTTGCTGGTTCAAAAGGTGTGAAGATCAGCCAATGAGTGATATGAAATCACCATATCATGATAGTGCTTCTTTGATGTTGACATCTTTGATGAGCTTCAAATTTAACAAGAATGGAAATCTCTAAATGTTATGAAAACATCTCTAAATGTTACGAAAACATCCCTCTTAATGGCCCACATGGACTTAAGACTATTATACATAAGATGATCTTGTATGCTTTCAAATTTAACAAGAATGGAAATCTTGCCTATAAATGGAAACCTGACCATGAGGAACATAAATGGAAGTGGGTAAACAAACCAACTAAAAAATGGACTCATATGGACAAATTACTACTTTGCCAATGGAATGATTTACTGATTGACCACAACATTGTGAGACTAGGAAACAAAGCTTGGAGACAAGTTTGTGGTATACCTATGGGATTTGCATGTTCCCTCTAGAAGCAAGTTTCCAAAATCACATTCCATTAAAACAAGGCATGAATTAGATCCAACTATGACACCTGTCTTCCTCACGCAACTAACTCGTGCGGTTTTGTTTTGTGGGATGGTGGTAGGTAACAGTTGGGTGTCCTAAAAATTGCTTCGCTTTATGGTACTCTATATTGTAAGACTTTATACAACTATGTTTTAACTTGCTATGCTATAAATTGAAGGGCTCAAAGGGTTTGGTCTTGACTTGTCAAAAGGGACTATGTGCTGTCTTGTTTCTCTCTCTCTCTCTCTCTCTCTCTCTCTCTCTCTCTCTCTCTCTCTCTCTCTCTCTCTCTCTCTCTCTCTCTCTCTCTCTCTCTCTCTCTCTCTCTCTCTCTCTCTCTCTCTCTCTCTCTCTCTCTCAAAAATCCCAAATAGGGCATTTTGAGTGCCGAAATTAATAAAGATTCTAAGACTTTGTGGTTGACAAATTACAAAAAAATTAGTGTGCCCACATCAATTAACCCCTATTATTATGATATGATAAAGAGATTAATAGGCTTAAAAATCTAGAGAACATATCAAGGCCCTGACAACGATTTGGTAAGAACCAAGTTAGACCCAAAAAAGTGTTGAGAACCTATTTCCCATCCTCATTTCAAAACCTCAAAAATCTAACTTAATCCTAATCATATGGTCAGGAGTTCTTACTAATCAAGATTTAGGCAATAAATAATTGGCAATATAATAATTCCACTAGATTTCTCTATCTCATTCTCTTTTTATCGAAGATATGGACCTTATTGGTATTCTAGTTAGCAATCTAGTAAACAATTTATCAGATACTCTCATAAATTGAAAAGAGAGATCACTCCACAGCCCAAGAGAATGTTGTATGTACTATATTCACAAAAGAGCTAAAGAGGTACATGTCACTCATGCACAATATCATATAAATAGAAAATTTGAAAAACTTTGCTAAAATAGGAAACAAACCACCTGCTTGCTCACTCAACTGTTAGACGATTCCTCAAATTCTCCAAGAATCTGTTTCCTTGCTAGTTTATGTTTGCACCACACTGGTGCTCTGATACCATGTCAAGGATCTTATTGGCAGTATAGTTAGCAATATAGCAAGCAATTCATCAAACACTCTCATAAACTGAAAAGAGAGATCACTCCACAACCCAGGAGAATGTTGTATTTACTATATTCACAAAAGAGCTAAAGAGGCACATATGTACCGTTGCATGGTAGTACGGTTCCCATTACGGGGTGCGTGTCTCGTCCCGACTCTACTCAGTATGTGTCGTCAAATGGCACTCATGCACACTGTCATATAAACAGAAAATTCAAAAAACACTGCTAAAATAGGAAATAGTCATGGAACCGTAAAATAAAAATGGGCTTACTTAATCTAACGAATATGTTGACAACCATCTTATTGCCTTAAGCTTAAAAAAATCTCAAGAAGCAATCCTAGGAATTTTAATCTATTGTATAACACCAACACTTACTTGGAATTTACTACTTCTCACACAAAAATGAGAGGCACAAATAAGATAACTTTTTTTAAGATCTCCCAACAATCCAAAAGTGCTTCAAGGTTTCACCACAATGACATATAGCCTCCTTGGTTGGTAGCTATGGCCATGATACCATTAAAACAACCTCTAGGATGAAACTAGAACAAGCAGCAATGTAGAGGAGTGAGTAGAACAAACCAAACCCAACCAATAGGACTTGAGATCATCTACAGTAGGAGCTTCAATAAACCTGACAAGATCTTCAAAACAAGGCACTACACTGAAGAAGGATGGGACAAGAGGCAACAGTTATACTCTTTAGATATCATGATTCCAAAAGGGGTCTACAAGTGTTAAGGAACATATCTTAAACACTTATAAGAAATTAGATTAAATTAAGAAAAGATGAATATGTAGTCCTATTGCTCACTTGGAAATTCTATGAAGATTGTCTCAACAAAACAACATAGCAATTTCAAAACAAATGATTAGAAAATAGAATCCAGCTTCATATCTGACTTATACTAATGTAGCATAGTTCAATTACTTTTTTAAGAATAGGAAAAATAGGAGATCAGGTCGGATCTAAGAAAAAATGTGTCAAAGATTTAATGCCCTTGCTTGAGAGATATGCACCAAAATTGCCTTGACTTTGGATTTTGAGCTTGCACTCAACCTTGCATAAACACCAATTGTATCACTTGAAATATGCTTGGAAGATTAGTAACCAAAGCCCTGATGCCACATGAAAATTTCATACACTAAGTATCACACCAAATGCCAAGATCCTAATGAATCTCTAACCATGAGACTTGTTCACGAAAGTAACAAAGAGATAACTCTAATAATAATGCACGAATATCTCTTTCCAAAGGTTACCAATTCACTAGCTACGGAGAGAAAAGACAATGTAGCCCAAATGCAAAAATCACTTCCTTCTCTTAGCAAAATCACTAATGCATCGATATTACAAGTGAGGGAAAGATATTTATAGTGCTATGTAGCTCATATTTTAAACATAAACCATCTTACCTCTAAAATCCTACCCCTCACCAATGATCAAGATGCAACATTTGTAAATGTAGCCAATAAATTAACTTAGCTTCCGAACGATTTCACGTGTGAGGTTGGCAAGGGGCGTGTCCCCAGGTTGACGGCCTCATCAAATGAGACAAAACATTGATCTAGAACTAGAAATAGTTTTTACCATGAGTAAATGTGTGCAACTGTCTCATGTGATTGGTCTCAATACACAAGGGGTGAGTCAAAATAATTATCAGTGGGTGATAGGTGAGCATCTATCTCTTGGTTACTTTTCTATATCTCATTACAATTGGTACTAAAGCCTCCAATTTCCATGTATATTTTACACAAGTTACATTGCTTTTATCGCGAAATTTTGGCTAGTATGATGGCTATTGTAATTCCTTTGAATCTCTAGTTTTTCCCCGTAATGTTTTTTGAAACTAACTCTAAAAGCTTCCAATTTTGGCCTAAGTTGGTAGTTTCATAGTTTCATAGTGTTCACATGACATTAGTGGTGAAGTTGTTGCCCTCATCCACCGTGTGGGGTGAGTTGTGTAGAGTTGCTTAATGTGGTGAGGAAAGTCCAAATCATGTGGTCTGAACGCTTATAAATAGTTGTGCATTGATTTCCTCCACGTAATGTCAATGTATGAGTCAAGACTCGATGAATATAAGCAGATTGGTGTGTGTGGCTAGAGGCGACCCCAAGTGCACCTTGACACCTCGGGCTCAATGCTTATTAAGAAATTGACAAATACAAACACGCCCATTTTAAAAATCAATATTCTAGATTTAATCAATTTGTGAGTGGATGACATCTAGAACATAATAATAGAGAGTTTACAAGTTCCCCAAGTTCCCATTCATGTGTATGAACGGGAACTTGTAAACTCTCTATTACGTATTGAATCTAGAAGCCATTTGCTTGTAAAAATGAATCAGTTCTAGGTGTAAATTGAAAATTGAAAATTTTGATTTTATACTTATGATGACTTCCTTAGAAAACTTTTTTAATAGCACTACTTGGGCATGATCAAAATGGAAGCGTTTCTAAATTCTCGGGACAAAAGGAGCAAATCTCTCTCTCTCTCTCTCTCTCTCTCTCTCTCTCTCGGCATGTGACTTGTTTATATGAGTATTATTATTATTATTATTGGGTGAGCAATTGGGAAGACTGAGATATTCGAGGAAATGAGCAATGGCACTGGCAGACACGGATTATGGATGAGAGCGAGAGCAGGAGCAGGAGCAGGAGATGACTTTTGCAGTTCCTGCTTTAAAAGAAGTTGGTGATGGCGCCCAATTACTTGAACAAGCTCTCCACAGAGGCTTAGACAGCATGGAAGCCAAGAGGGCTGCATCTGATCGAATACGCTCCTGTGGACTACGAGGAATGGTGGGCAAGAAGCGAGAGGGATGTTTGCCATGTGGGCTGTCCGGAAGCGGGTTAACTAGAGACTTTAAAGTATTTTCTTGCAGAATTTTGAGAGTTTAGAGGAAGATGGGATGACAGCAGTAGGCGATTGAGTGGAGACGATAGTGAAAAGTGTAGATTTGGAAGAGGTATGAGCAGGTGGAGCGGTTGCAAATGGATTCCTGGCTTGAGGCTGTGTTGTGTGGTTCTGTTTCTGGAATGTGTGATGGTAAATTGCCAGACGGATCCAGGAGACTTGGCTATCTTGCAATCCTTTGTGAAGAGCCTGAGCAATCCAGAGGTGCTGGGCTGGAGTGGCAACGATCCTTGTGGAAGCAGCTGGCGTTTCATCCAATGCCTAGGAACTAAAATCACGGGCATATCTGCATCGGGTGTTGGGCTGCGAGGGATGCTAACGCCGGATTTGAACAAGCTCTCGCAGTTGCGATACCTTGGATTGCAGAAAAATTCTTTCTCTGGGCCTCTGCCTTCTCTCAATGGCCTCCAAGCTCTGCAGACCGTGTATCTGGATGATAATAATTTTGATACAATCCCAGCTGATTTTTTCAAAGGATTGAGCGGCTTGCAGGCAATTTATCTTGACTACAACAATCTGAATGCAAGCACAGGTTGGATATTGCCCCCAGATGTTGGTGATTGCAAGCTCCTTCTGAATCTGTCTCTCACCAATACTAGCTTGAGTGGATCGATTCCAGCATTTTTGGGCAGTATGCCGAGCTTGAAAGTACTGAATCTGGCCTACAACAAGCTCAGCGGTGGGATCCCGTCTTCCTTCAGCGGTTCTAATCTGGTGCAGCTTCAAGCAAACAACATGCTTCTGACTGGCCCCATTGATGCAGTGGGCAACATGCCCAACCTAGTGCAGCTATGGCTTCAAGTAAATGAAATCTCAGGTACCGTCCCCGTGGGGTTAAGCAATGCTGCTATTCTACAGGATCTTAGGCTCAACGACAATCGATTGACAGGTCTTATCCCTGTAAATCTCACCGGCTTGCCACTGAAAATATTCACAGTTAAGAACAATCAGCTGGTTGGTCCGATTCCATCATTTAATTCTGCTGTAAATTTCTCGTATTTTGGTAACAATTTCTGTCAATCCACTCCTGGGATTGCTTGTGCACTGGAGGTAACTGCTCTGCTGAGTTTCATTGGAGCTGTCGGCTATCCTACCAGCATAGTATCAACCTGGACAGGTAACAACCCTTGCACTGGATGGCAAGGTTTAGCTTGCGATTTATCTGGGCATGTTTCTTCGATAAGTCTTTCCAATTCTCAGTTGGCTGGGACAATTTCGCCAGCGCTTGCTGATCTATCCGCTCTTGTTAATGTGAAACTCAACAACAACAATCTTACTGGAACAATTCCAACGAGACTTACAAAATTGAAATCCCTTAAACTTCTAGATTTGAGCAACAACGACCTGTCAGGCCCAGTTCCTACCTTTTCACAACAAGTGTCTGTGAATATTCAAGGCAATAAGCAGGTTAACAAACCACAGGTACCTGCTTCTTCGCCCACACAACCAATATCCTCGCCTCCGACTCAGCCTCAGAATGGAACTCCCTCTGCATCCTCACCACCTCATGGCGATAATTCAACAACCGCTACAACCCCGTCAACAATTGGGTCCAGCGCTTCAGAGCCTGCTCCAGCTGACAATGGGCCTTCTGGATTTTCTAGCCACAAATCTTCTTCTAGTTCCATCGGTGTTGTAATTGGAGCAGCAATGGGGGGATCTGCACTTTTGCTCCTTGCCTTTCTGACCGCTTGCTTTTTCTACAAGAAAAAACAGCCGGTGCAAGGTTTTACACCTGTTACAGTACATCCTCAAGATTCTGGGTCAGATAGAGATTTTGTAAATGGCGTTGTTGCAATCAATATTGAAAGCAAAAGGAGTGGAGCTCAGAGTAGAAACCGCAGTGGCTCCAGTGATGTCAAGGTTGTGGAAACTGGAAACCTTGTCATATCAATACAGGTCCTGCGCAGTGCTACCAATAATTTCTCTGAGGACCGCATTTTAGGGAGAGGAGGCTTTGGGGTCGTATACAAAGGTGTGCTAGATGATGGCACCAACATTGCTGTCAAGAGAATGGAGGCTGCTGTGGTGAGTAGCAAAGGCCTGAATGAATTTCAAGCTGAGATTGCAGTGCTAACAAAGGTAAGACATCGCCATTTGGTGGCTCTTCTTGGTTACTGCATCGATGGACATGAAAAACTGCTGGTATATGAGTATCTTTCAAATGGGACGCTTGCACAACACCTCTTTGAGTACATCAGACTGGGCTGGAAACCCTTAGACTGGAAGAGGAGACTGTCCATTGCACTTGATGTTGCCCGGGGGTTGGAGTACCTTCATGGTCTAGCTCAAGAGAGCTTCATTCATAGGGATTTGAAACCATCCAATATTCTTCTTGATGATGATTCTCGTGCCAAGGTTTCTGATTTTGGATTGGTGAAGTTAGCTCCAGAAGGAAAATACTCGGTAGAAACCAAGTTGGCTGGAACATTTGGATACTTGGCACCTGAATATGCAGGTACTAAGGCTGAGTTTGCTCTCCACTCTCTTTTAAATATGATTCACTCCTTTTTAAATATGATTTTATTGCTGGTGTCTGCTCTCCTCATGATGATCTCTTCTATCAGCATTATACGTCACCAGTCCAACTACAGCTCTTTTGATCAATTTTTGCTGTTTATTCATCAGTTATCATCATGCACTCCGTGTTCTTTGAGCATTTTCTTCTAGTTTCCTGCTACTATTGTGTATGTTGCGCAGACCATCCTGCTTAGAATTATGCTTTTGAGTAGTTTCTGTAGTTCTAAGGGCAGTAATTTCCTCATGTATAGGCTAGTTTGTTTGAATACGAAGATCCCCCCTCCTATAAAAATAAGGCTAAAGGAGTAAGTCAAGTGGTTGAGTCCCTTGTGATACCCACATGGCTCTCTGCTACTCCAAAGATCAATTTTATATATAGAAGAACTTAAATGCTATATTGCTATTGAAGTATGAGCAGTGCAACATTCCTTTCACATCCTGATGCGCCCTCCAACTTCTCAAAAATCTGAGATCAACTATAGAAATATGATTATAAAAACAAATCGAGACAAGGTGTGCAGAAATCTATAATCAGTTGACTTTGGACTTATGCCCAAGATTCAGCAAAGAAAATGCTACTTTGAGATTGAAAGGCCTGGTTTGTTAAGCTGTCATTCTGCTCTAACAGAGATTTATTTGCTTTTGATGTGGCAGTTACTGGGAGAGTTACTACAAAGGCTGATGTATTCAGCTTCGGTGTTGTAATGATGGAACTTATAAGTGGACGAAGGGCTCTAGATGAAACACAATCAGAAGAAAATTTGCATCTAGTAGCATGGTTTCGACGTACGCAAACCATTGAGGGCTCTTTTGCCAAGGTCATTGACCCGGCCATGGAGATGAACAGTGAAAGTTTTCAAAGCATCTGTGTAGTAGCTGAGCTTGCTGGACACTGTGTTGCACGGCAGCCTTACCAACGGCCAGACATGGGTCACGTGGTGAATGTACTCGCTCCACTACTAGAAACCTGGAAACCCACTGATCAAGAATTGGAAGACGCAGGGGGCATAGATCTAAGTATGCCTCTTCCACAAGCTTTGAAAAGGTGGCAGGCTTCTGAGGATTTTACAATGAATAGCCTGGATGACAGCCAGAGAAGTCTTCCTACCAAGCCCGCAGGGTTTGCAAACTCATTCACTTCTGATGATGCCCGCTAATGCAGTCGGTCAGATTTGCGAGTATATGAATTGTTCAGGCCTTCGTGAAGCAGTCTGCTTTTTTTTCAAATGTAGAACTTTTCTCCTTATAATATTTTGGATAGGAAAATAGTTTTAGGCCTCTGTAAGTCTCCTACTTTTTGCATTCTGTATGATAGAGCGATAGTTGGGTCAATGGTTTTGCACGTAAGCGTCTTCCAATGTTTTTCCAGAGGCATGCCAGGTTTTTCACTTATATAAAAACCCTATTGTTTGATGCTGCAATAAATCTAATCCAAGTGCATTTTGATACAGGGACTTTTAGAAGTCTTACTTTAGCCAGTCAGTATAAAGCCTCAAGTATAACCGGTGGAGATCCCACTTTCTGTATTGGCACGGACAGACTTTTTCATAAGGCTATGTTCATTGAAGACCGTACAATTCACTGATAGCATAGCATTGATATTCTGCTTAATTCAATCCATAGATAAGCCATTGTCATTCTTAAGAATTTCTGTTTCCTCTTTTCAGCAACTGGAATGAACAGAAAAATCCAAACTTATGGTGATGTATATAGAATTTAAACTGATTTTCCGGAAAGCCATGTAATCATGCTCTCATGTGATCAAACTGTATCCTGGGCTGACATCCACCATTGAAGTGATTTCTGTCTTTAGCTACAGCTCCTTCAGCTCTAGAAGGGCAGAAACCTTCTGGAATCCATTCCTTGCCTGCGAGACTCGGGGCATCAAATACATGGGAGCATTTCTCAAGACTTTCTTGGCAAGGCAATACAAGCTGCCAGAAACAATGTTGATATACTCCCTCCCTAGTGCCAGAAAGATGGACTGAACATTAAGTTGTAAAGAGGGAGTGCTTATATAAGATTTAATGAATTTTCTTGTTATGTCCATTTATTCTGTTCTTTTTTTTCAGGCTTATGACTGCAACAACTCTTTATGTCAATAACTTATGTTTGTTGCTATCTATAATTCAGCTGAATCTATGAGAGAAGCTCTTTAGTCACACATAAGGAAGATACTCATGACAAAAGATTCCAAGTTGAAGGACGGTTGGGTGGTCTAGCATCAGGAAATTGAGTAGGCAAAAAGTATTCAAAATCAAACTCGCTTGGTTGTTGATAGGTGATAATGGAGGATTCGCTTGAGTGCAGATGGTATTGTAAACCCTGGGATCAAATAGATGCTAGCAGCTACAAGACCTGTACATGGCTTAAGTTCTAGAATCAAGAGCAGAATTTTTTCTTGTCTCCTACTTGAAATTTTGTTCTGTAACTATGCCATATAGAGGGATATACACCAAGGTTATGAAAGCAATGATACAATCCTTGAAACCACTTACAGCTGGTTAATTTTTTAGGAAGAAGGCAATTGAAAATGGAGTCCATGGTTCATGCGTTATCTTTTGTAATATTCTTGGGACTTTGATCCTTAGCTCCAGTCATGGATGGTGTGGACCTTGTCACGTTGTTATCTGCACAAAAACTTAGATTTCAGCCATCCATGTGTGAGTTCCAAGTTTTACTAAAATAAGCATGTGGTGCAGTAGCCGCTAGAACCCAAACTTCATGATTCATGAATCCTATTTTAGACCCTTTCATAAGGCGTCACCAAGTTTTGTTATGTTATTGACATATATACTATTTAAGGGACCTATATTACTTAAATTTCAAGTGATTGACATTTGAGTCTAATTGTAATATGAGATCATTCAAAGTTTGAAGTCAGCCCAATACAGTTTGACTTTGAAACCATAATCTTGCTACATCAACAAAAGGGTAGTCCTACATAAAGGGAATTAGATAAGTTGGTAGATCAACTTGTATCCTACCTAGATATTCACATCTCATCTAAATGTATTACATGTTGAAATGGTCTAGACTCAACTGTCCAACAGCTGGACAATGGGATTGCAAAAATTAGAAGTAATTTCTATAAGTTAGCATTGTGATTTACTCCTAGATTGGAAATGTCATTGAATAAGGATCTGCATACATGTATCATATAAACTCAAATTGCTTAGAAATTGATCCTCTTTTTGAATTTGTTCTTTGATGCTTTGAGTCTCTTCATCCCTTTGCATTGACAAGGGGGGAAGGGGGTGGGGTCCAATCTCACCACTTTTTAGCACAATGAATTGGGAGTTTATAGGCTTAGTTCAGTAATAAAGTTTGCAATCATCATCTCAACACTCAACTACTCTAATCTACTTATCATCTCAAAAATAGAGTGGGCATCAGGGGTAGTAAATGTGCTTTGAAATTATATTTTGCGATTTGGATTTTTTGGAAATCCCTATGAATGATTGCATTGTATCGATTATGAATCTTTGAATTATAATCCATTTACTTGAATTCATAAAAGATATTTTCACAACATGAGTTTTGTGAAAGTACAGTACTTTGGACCTTGAAAGAGTGCATTTAACGCCTCACAAGAGTGATTGATTGATTGATCATAAAAACAATGCAAACTAGACACTAGATTTTGAGATCTACATCAACAAATTAGCATCTATCAATCAAGAGCAACCTTTAATCATTAATCAAGCTCAAACATGTGTGGAACAGTAGATAGTACGGCCTATAGACTTTAAAGAAAAAGTACAAATGACTTTGATTTTGCTTGGATCCAAAAAACAACCAGAAACTCGAGTCTTGCTGAGCTCCCAAAAATAATCTAGGTGCTTACTATGGAGAGTCTCCTACATACAAAAGCCTCCTCATTTGTAAAGTTAGGTGAATTTCCAACATGTAAGAAGGAAGTTAACTTGGCTTTCTTGCCCTAATTTGCCAACTTAGCCTCATTCCTAGAGTCATGCCAAGTAGGTGGCTAGTTGGTCAATCTCCACCACAAATCTAGGATTTAGGTCCTAGAAAGTAGGAATAACTACCAAATTGACTTGACCTACTCTTTAGACTTGATCTAACCTACACTAGGGTAGGTTTCTCACGTGGCTCCATGGCCTCACATGTCTGGGACCCACTTATTTACATTTTACATGATTTTTGA
Organism: Diphasiastrum complanatum; assembly: GCA_029204225.1. NCBI lineage: Eukaryota > Viridiplantae > Streptophyta > Lycopodiopsida > Lycopodiales > Lycopodiaceae > Diphasiastrum > Diphasiastrum complanatum. Next base: position 48,063,992 of record CM055095.1, read on the forward strand.
TTTTTTGACAATTTCTCACACTCCAGACATCATTCTTCAAAATGGAACAAACTCCATGCTTAAAGTGGACATCCAAACCACTTTCCAAAAGTTCAGCACTTATCATATTCTTGGTGATTGATGGTACAAAAAAAACATTTTTTAGATCCATACTTTTTGAGAATTCTAGACACAAAGAGATGGTACCAACACCATCTATCCTACACTCTTCATCACTTGTAGTAAATACAAAATTTTTAGCATCATTGAATGAGTGTAAAGTTGAGAAAATGTCCTTTTCACAAGTCATGTCGGACTAGCCCCACTAACAATCCATCAAGTATCTCTTGAATTGCCATTGCATGTTGGTGAGGATGTAGATGCCATCAAGAATAAATCTCCTTCATCCTCCTCTTGCATGTTGGTGAGGATGTAGATGCCATCAAGAATAGATCTCCTTCATCAGCCTCCTCCTCATGTGCAAGGTTTCCTTGTTTGTCCTCCTCCTCTTGTGCTCTTTGCCTCTTGTAGCATTCGGATGCATAATGCCCCTTCTTTCCACAAAAGAAGCATTTTTTCTTTGACTTGTTCTTTGCCTTTGAACTTGATGCTTGATCCTCCTCCTTGGCCTCCTTTGCTTGATCCTTCTTAGATCCCTTGGTCTTCTTGTTGCCCCTTGAATGAGAAATTTGCATCTTGCAATGATAGGAACTCATCCTTGATTTTCCATGGAGCATCCTACACTCTTCAGCCACTAGCACACTATGGAGCTTATGAATTGATGGCAAAGTGTCCTGATTGGAAAAACTTTGAACCAAATTGGATAATTCATCTCCTAAGCCATTGAGGATCACTTGCACAAGCTCACCATCTAGAATCTTCTCTCCAATAGAAACTAATTCTTTGTTGAGAGACTTGATCCTAAGCACATATTATTGTGCACTTTCATCACTTCTCCTCATACTTAGTAGAATTTGATTTCTTAGCATAAGTACTCTTGAAGTGTTGTTGGATTCATATATAGCTTTAAAAAAATCCCAAGCTTCCTTGGCCGATGTGCAAGAGGCTACCTCCTTGAAGAGGTCATCACTAGCATTCATTTTGATGCTATGAAGTGCTAGTCTTGCCTTCTTTTTGTATCTAACCAATTCTTGTCCTCCAGGAGGCTCATCATCTTCTTCTAGCACAATATCAAAGAGGTCTTGGAGCACTAAGAGTGACTCCATCCTCACTTTCCATATTGAGTAGTTTGTAGAATATAACCTCTCGCTAGATCCAAGAAGGAATAACCCAATGGTTCCCATCTCCCTAATGACTTGTACTAATGATGTACTTGTTGTTGGAAATTAAGCACATAGTTGTCTCCTTGGTGAATGAATATATTTATTTTCAAGATTCTTCCTGCACGTTTATTGATCGTTGATCTAGGGTCAGCAGGTGAAACCAACTTTGGTTCTACGTCTGCTCATCTGATACCTGCGGGAATCACAACTCAAACAGCCAAACTATTTGAAGAACGTATACAATGGGCTTTCCGGCCAATCTCCAGCAAAGGGTAACCAATTCTATCATATTTCAAGTCTAGATGTTAAGTTCAATAATTTGAAGATCATTGAAGACTTGGCCATCTTCAAGACCTTCCATGAATTAGCATTTAGAACAACTCTGCAGAAATACACTAAGTGTCGCAACAGTCTGCAAAAATGAACTATGTTTTTCCACAATGTCGGTTTTTTTTTAGAATGCGACAGTGTCGGCTTTTTCCAAAATGCGACACTTTAGCATAGTTCAACAGTTCAACTATTTTGTGACAATGTCAACTTTTTGCCTTTAGCTTCTTCCTTTCAACTATTTTGAAGAAGTTAAACTGTTTTAAAGGCATTTTTTGGCTTTTTAAGGGCACTGTTGGCTTTTTCGCAAAATCCTGAAGAGAGAGAAAAATCTAAACACTCGTCTATTTTCAATGAGGAACGTTCCCAGCCACTTCCCAAAAAAGCGAAGTGAGAGAAAGCCACTTCACGTAAAATGCGAAGTGAGAGAATTTGTGATGTCCTCGTCCGCATCAACATTCCCTGATTCATTGACCGTATATACTATGTATAGTTGTCACAGAAGCCAAATACTTCCAAGTACAACAGCTTACCTAATTAGGTGAAAAATATTTACTGTAATTAATACATGGATGAATTCTATAAATGGATCATCCAAGCACACTCTACGTGATGCTCCGTCCATGAGATGACTGATTTTGAGCCTCCCAATTACGTCATCATTCTGGTTGTAATTGTTATTTTGTTGTGCTTCAGTGTAATATAGCAGCAACACGCTTTTCTATCTGTGTATAACGTAGATGAATGTTTGTTGTGATTTGAATGCACTTCATTGTTGTTTGATAACATTTGTTCACTCACTCTGATCAGAACATGGACGTCTATGACTCCTCAGTTTCTGATTAGACGCCTGAGGAACTTGCGCTATCACACTGCTATTTCAATCTATTTTAGAACTAAACTTCTGACTAAATCCATTTTCCAGTAATACCACACACAAACCATTTCTAATCTCTTCGGTGGACTGTACTCATTTTTGTTTTTGTGAGTATAAACTAATTTATAAGATCCTGTTGGGCAACAGAACATTTAAGTTGTGATTATACTTAGCATAAACATTCTATTAGACTATTTTTGCATCTAGCAGCCCATTGCAATGAGGGGACTATTCCGCAAATATTCTGCTCTCTTCTCCATTCCGTTCTCCATACTCCCTTGCCCCATCAGATTGGTATCAAAGCGTAGCTCATATAAACCGAGAGATTAAGTTTGTTCTATTTTTATTATTGTTAACATGTCTCACACTAGTAACTCTTCGTCATCATTCAACGAGGTTAGAGTCATTGACAAGTTCAATAGATCTAACTTCTACATTTGGAAGTTAAAACTCCAGATGATGTTGATAGATAGAGATCTTTGGGATGTAGTAGAAGGTTCTGACCTGAAACCAGAAGATGGTGATCAAGCAAAGGCCTGGAAGATTCAAGATCAAAAGGCCTTAGCATGTATCACTCTAAATCTGGCCAACTCCCAAATATCCCATGTTACCACATGCAAAACCTCTAAGGATGCATTAGACTTGTTATCAAATCTCTATGAGACTCATGATGTAACCACTAAATTACAACTCAGAAGGAAGATCTTTACTCTTAGCATGTTTGATTCCACTGCCATCACTTCTCCCATCAAGAGCTTCAAATCTTCATGTACCTTAGTTGTCAAAGAACCTGTTGTCAGTTTCTAAGATAATTGATGAGGGCTACACTGTTACTTTCTCATTTGAGCAGTGTACAATCTTTGATGAAGATACTACTCTGACTACATGCACTAGAGTCGGAAATCTTTACGTACTCTCTAATTCAGTTGCATTAGCTAGCATCTCTCATGAAAATGTAAACAATAATGCTATTCTGTGGCATAGTCAATTTGGACACGTGAATACAAGATCACTTTCCTGTATGCGTTGTAATAATTTTGTTGATGGATTACATCTCCCTTCTTCATTGGATAGGAAATCTTTCTTTTGTGAATCATGCATCTATGAGAAGCACTCTGTTCTTAGGAGATGCAATCTATTTTGTCACTTTTATAGATGATTATTCTAGATGGTCTACAGTCATGTTCATTAAGCACAAATCTGAAGCCTTTGAATGCTTCAAGAGATTCAAGGACATGGTTGAGACACAAACGTGAAAGCACTCCGAACAGATGGTGGCGGCAAATACATCTCTAACGAGATGTCTGATTACATGGCTGAACATGGTATTAGAAGACAGTTCACCACTTCCTATTCACCTCAAAAGAACGAGAATGTAGAAAGGAAGAATCGAACTCTTCTCAACTCAACCAGATCCATGCTACATCAAGCGCACCTACCTGCGAAGATTTGAGCATAAGCTACTGCCACAACCTGTTACTTACAAAACAGATCCAGCACCAAAGTCATCAACAACAAAACTCCTTATGAAGTTTGGCATGGACACAAGCCTAGTGTTAGCCATTTAAAAAAAGAATTCATTTAGTTGAATTCATAGAGTGGAATCTGATACGTGGATTACGTTGGATCTGTTAATTGATAGAAGCTTGTCCCTAGAGTTAATGCTCTTGGATTCAAGGGGAATTCTAAGCTTATCACAAACCTGGAAGGATCAAAATGTAATTTTGGACCATGTTAATTCTTCTGTTTAATACTAGAGTTGTTTTCAGCACATTTTTGTGCGCGTGCGCACAAAAGTGTGCATAAAACCCTTGCTCACTTGATGAGACATAACATGCCATCAAATGATTGAAATTTCCATTGTTGAACTAGATTTGACTCTTCATTGTGTTATTGGAAGAATTAAAATTTTTCTCTCTCAATTGATGGCAATTTGACCTCAAAAAACTTCAATTTTCTGCAGTTTTCAGCACTTCACAAGGGTAACTTTAGGTGCACATACATATCTCTATAGGACTCCAAATTTAATTTTTTTTAATAGAAATGTTTTCATGGTCATAAAGGATTTTTGAAAGTAGACAACCAAAGAAAGGATTGCTAAAAGCACCTCCAAAAGAGCTGAAACTTTCTAGCACCTTTCAATACTTTTCAGCACTTGACATGGGTAACTTTAGATGCACATATCTATCTGTACATAATTCCGAATTGAAAAAAAATTGAGAGACATGTTTCTATTGTCATATAATACTTTTTAAAATAGACAAACCAAAAAAAATTGTTAAAATCATGGTATTATACACTATGAACTCGAAGGGAAGGGTTCTCCTAAAAGTATAGAGTCCCAATTGAGAATTGGTCTTTGAAATCAAGTCAACAAAATATTCATAAACATATGGAAAGGAAATACAAAGCTTATCAAAGAAGTAATTCTATTCAACCATAAAGCATTCAATCATAAGACATGATGAGGGGTCAAGATGGGGAAACCCCCCCCCGAAGGATTCTTTTATATTATGCAAGACCAACTGGCCCTTGGCCAATCACATATACAAAGGATAGAATGGTTTCATAGTTTCTTGAAGTCTTAAAATTATTTGGATTGCAAAAAGATTAGATCCTTGAGAATGCCATAATCTTAATAAGGATTAGACTTAGGCAAAGATCATGAAGCATGGGATTGAGAACTTGTTTCCAAATCTAGTTCATCACATGTATTGGGTTTTTCTTACAAGACTCCAACATAGAAAAAGGGAAAAACACAAACTATAGTTAGATGCAAAATTAAGTTTGAGGAGAAATAGACAGTGAAAAGAGAGAGAGAAAGAGATATATATATATATATATATATATATATATATATATATATATATATATATATATATATATATATATATATATAGAGAGAGAGAGAGAGAGAGAGAGAGAGAGAGAGAGAGAGAGAGAGAGAGAGAGAGAGAGAGAGAGAGAGAGAGAGAGAGAGAGAGAGAGAGAGAGAGAGAGAGAGAGAGAGAGAGAGAGAGAGAGAGAGAGAGATCCTAGAGGATAGTATATGATCAAGTATTGTTGAAACAAATACTTGTAGAAGTTAACGGATCTTTCTATGAAAAACTTATTGGCTACCTTAAAAGTGGTTTGAATATGGACCTAAATGTGGTGTTGTACATGTATAATTAAGATCTGCACCTAGACATTTGAGATTTCTGAATCATTAGCAATTAACTCGAGTAATTGGTTTACTCATGTGGAAGTTAATTAATAAAATGGAGAGTTTGAAGAGAATTCACCAAAAAACTATTTGTTTTGTGTATTGCTTGTAAGACACATGATTTATGAGTCATTTGAATTCATCAAGAAAATTTGTGCATAGGATATATAGAATTCTTGGATGAGTATTTCTTAGTTGAGAAATAAAATCAATTCATTAGTGATTGTATCTCAGAGATGTCTCACATGTGTTGGATATGATTTAGAGAGAGATTATGAAGATTTTGTATATCATCCATGTGAGATCCATTTTGAGGCTAATGATGAGAAACATTGATTTGGGAGCAATCTTGGTGATTTCACTTCTCCATGCATGTTCTTTGTGAATGAATGCTTAGGATTTGATAAGTAGACATATTTTCTGTTACTAGGTCGTATAGTCGTTGTACTTCACACGTGTGAACCATTTTGATCATTATTTATTCTTGCTTGGATGTGTAAAAATTGTCAAGTAGAAGCTAGTTTTGGATGCTAGTTTGGAGATAGATCAACATTCCAAGTTGCCCATCACTCTTATTGATCTTTTGTAAATCTATTTGAGTCCTATTCACTGATTTTTGACATTGTATCAGAGCCAAGTCTAAGAGCTTTGATAATGATCTAAATCTCATCAGTTTGTACAAAGCATGTGTGCTAGATTCAATTTGAAGGAGGGTGAGTCTAACCATTTGCTTACTTGAAGATTTGGAGTACAAATCAATGTGTAAAGTTCAAGTGTACTTCCTGTTAAAAATTCACTACTCTAGCTTGACTAGTTTTGGTCATATGACTTGTAAATAGTTAGATGGTCATGATGTGGCTTATCACACGTGCCAAATAGCATAGGATTCCATTCATAAGGATGTTCTCAAGTAGACCTAAGTGTTAGAACCTTTGGAATGTGTCCAAATTATGCTTAGATACAAGAGAGAGAAAATAGGAGCTATTTTTGGTAATTTTTGCATTGTTGAGGGATCTCCAAGATTTCAACCCTAACTTGGTAGGGATGAAAGATCCACCAAAATTAGCATTAGGGATAGGTTTAGGGCTACTCATACCTACCCAAAACCGTGATGGATCATGTATATATAGGTGATGATATCTCACCAAAATCAATCAAGCAATTTCATGATTTTTCTCTCATAATGGTGCAATTGCTCTCTATGTTCATAATTGTTTGAGTACTTGTGATTACTAATGATTATAGGATTGAATGTAGGTCTGGTGTACAGTACTCAGACTGTGGGAGGCCGTACTTTCACACGTGTGAAGCCTTCTTCAAGGATTTGGGCCATTTAGTGAGGTTCAAGCACAGAATTTTGATGGATTTTGATGGTTCAACTTGTGCTAATCTTATGAAATCATAATCTATTGTTTCCCTCATCATTTCAAGTGTTTTAGTATCCTTATTTGCTGTAATTTTCACACTTCCCACATGTGTGAGAGGCTGCTATACTTGTACTTTCACCATATCTATGTGATTTTTCATGTTTGTGCTTCATACAAGACTAAGAGAGTGAAACTAGTGATTTGCTTTGTAAAAATTTAATCAACTCATTAAAACTAGATTTGATGTGAAATGATGTTAGATCATTGATAAACCTCTAAATCATTGAGAGTGATTTTTGAGGCTGATGCACTTTTAGTCCTAGAGAGAGACTAAAACCACTCTAAACACCATAGGAGGCATAGGCACTTCCAAGAGTCAAATCCAATTTTTTCATTTGAATAGTGAGAGTAGAATTGTTTCCCAAGTTCTTTCAAATCTAAGATCCTTATAGATCTTGCTTCTTGAGCTTTGATAAAATGAATCTTTGTTGGTTATGGTGAAAATAGCAAGGGATATAGAGTCTATAAGCCTATCACTAAAAAAAATTTAGCGAGTAGAGATGATACATTTGATGAAGGTCATTACTTCAAGATGAATGATAGTGCTACTAATCACTCTTATGTCAAGGATATCGCAAGATTTGAGGAGGAGCCTTCAAATGATCAAGATCTTGAGGATCCACCTCAAGACCCAAAGACTTTCATTTTCTTATCTCTTATACTTTTCTTACATCCATGCTGGATGAGCCAAGTTGCTTTGAAGATGCTATGGAATCACATGAATGGAGGGATGCTATGGAGTCACATGAATGCAGGGATGACATGCAAAAGGAGTGTGATGCTCTTATGGAGAATCATACATGGACGCTTGTGGATCTTCCTCATGGAAGAAGACCACTTGAGTGCAAATGGATCTACAGATTGAACTACAACCAAGATGGAAGTATCAACAAGCATAAAGCAAGGCTAGTGGAAAAGGGATTCTTGCAAACCAAGGGAGTAGATTTTGATGAAACTTTTGCTCCTGTTGCTAAACTAGTTACTATAAGGTTGACTATTTCGCTTGCAACTACTTTTAATTGGAATCTTTTTCAACTTGATGTGACTAATGCCTTTCTAAATGGCTATTTGGAAGAGGAAATCTTCATGAGGAAACCTGAGGGCTTCATCAAGGAAGATCAAGAAGAAAAAGTATGTTTGTTGCAAAGGAGCCTTAATGGGCTCAAGCAAGCACCTAGAGCTTGGTACTCTAGGTTGAATGCCTTCTTAACCTCTATTCATTTTGTTGTAAGTGCTTATGAACCTTCTTTGTACTTGAGATTTAATGATGGTAAAGTCATCATTATCATTTTGTATGTAGATGGCATTATCCTTAGTGGTAATGATCATGATGGTATAAAAGACGTGAAAATAACATTGTCTAGAGAGTTCAAGACGGTGGATCTTTAGAATTTTAAATTGTTTTGATGCATGTCATCTTTTCCTTGACTTTGAGGTACTATGCTTTTGGGAATTAGTTGCGTGGTGAATCAGTGAACTACAATTGTTTTGAGTGGTTATACACATGCATAATTGATTGTTCTGCCATTTACTAGTCGATATGACTAGTAAATTAGGGAATTTGTTGCGTGGTGAATCAGTGAATGTTTTTGACATGCATGGATGGTCTACAATTGTTTTGAGTGGTTATACACATGCATAATTGATTGTTCTTCCATTTACTAGTCGATATGACTAGTGGATTTGAGTAACTAGATTCCACAAAAAAACTCTATAATTATGATCGATGGTTTATGTTGTGTGCTTTGCATGCCAATGGGACATTGGTTTAGTGACTTTAGAAATCAAATTGTGTATCAATTTATTGATTTTTCCTTCAATACTAACAGTATTCTTGTCAGAAAAATAACTATTTCTTTTGGGGGATTTAAAATTTTAGTTTTTACGTTATCTATGAAATGAACTTAGATTAGTGAAATGACCTTATTGAGGACTTTATTTACTTGGATTTGATCGCAGGGTTTTCACTGAAGTTGAAGAGAGAAATTGCTAAAAATCATAGATTAAGGAGTGATTTTGCAAGGTTGAGACTAGAATCTAAATTTCCATCATTCTAGATTGGTTCATGTTGTCTAGTGAATTTAAGATGGTAGATCTAGGACTTCTTAAAGTTATACTTGGAATAGAAGTCACTAGAAGTAATGATTTTACCTTCATATGTCAATCTAAGTATGCTAGATCAATCTTAGCAAGATTTGGCATGATTGATTGTAAAGGAGTTGAAACTCCTATGGAACTAAGTGTAAAAGGTTGTAAGGAAAGTGATGAAGCATCCTTTGAGGACATCACTACCTATAGAATGCTTATTGGTTCCTTGATATACTTAACTATCACTAGACCAGATCTTAGTTTTTGTGTTGGCAAGTTGAGTCAATACATGCAAAGTCCATTAATGTGTCATTGGAAAGGAGCAAAAAGGGTGTTAAGGTATATCTCGGCTACAAAAGACTTTGGCATAGTTTATGAAAGGACTAATATTTGTTTGAGAGCATATTTGGACTCAAGTTTTGCAGGTGACAAGATGGATAGAAGATCCATAAGTGCATTTGCTACATTCTTATGTGGAGGAGTTATATCTTGGCTTTCCAAAAAGCAAGATACCATCTCTCTTTCATCAACGGAATCCGAATATAAAGCTATGACAACAACAACAAAGGAGGTTCTTTGGCTTAAAAGGCTTTTGGAGGAGCTACATGTGATCAAGGATGAAGACATTCCATGCATATATTGTGATAATCAAGCAGCTCAACAACTTGCAAACAATCCAGTCTTCCATGCTCGAACAAAGCACATCAAAATTGCACATCATTTCGTGAGGGAGAAAGTGCAAGCAAAGGAGATCAAGCTTATTCATGTTTCATCATCAGATTGCATTGCTATATACTCACCAAGGCATTGCCTAAAGATCCATTTATAAAATTAAGATTGGCTCTTGGAGTTATAGATAGATCTATGCTAGATTTACCAAGCTAGATTTTTGAGGAGTGTGAAAAATGCAAAAATAAGCTTGGTAGAGGCCAAAAATCTTGTATATAGGATGACTACACATGTGTGGAGTCTGTTCCCACGTGTGAAAATAGTGTACTTGTCATGTACTATAATCATATAGGTTGTACATATGATTTAATTCAAGTTTTAGTGGCTAAAAAGGCCAAAAACTAGTTTTCTAGACATATGACACATGGCATCAATCTATTGATTGCATGAGCCACATCCTTTGCTTAGGTGTCACATCCCATGTGTAGAGGACAACTCACATGTGTGGAATAAGTTGAAGTAGACGAATTTTGACTTCTAGAAGATTTTCAAGTAGATCTCCATATAGAAGGAAAATGGACCAAAAGTGCTCAAAATAGAAGGTTTTGTCCAAGTGTCAGTTTTGCATAATGAATCATCATATGACAAAGCACCTTCACACATGTGGGATCAAAGGGATGATCAGTACCACGAGCTCCCACTTATTGTATATATAGAGCCACATTTGGCCATAATCATTGTGAGACACCAATCTTGGTTTTGGAAGTAATTTTGAGTGATTATCTCCATTTGTCTACATTTGTGATTGTTTTGAGGTGCTATCAATGTGTACTTGATTTTCAGGTTGGAGTCCGTACTCAGACAGGGTTTCACACGTGGGAAACCAGAAAGTACACCTACCTTCAATTAATGATTGTTCTTGTTAGGATTTTGTGTCTAGAATTGATCTAGATTGATCTTAATCTCAAGTAGATTGATAGATCAAGTAATCTGACGACCAATCCCTCTTGAGGATTAGATTAAGATCCACTCTTGGTCCTTTTTGTACTTTTTCCACACAAATTGATCACATTCTATGTGCTTGTTGACTATTTGAGAGATTAAAAAGTTAGAATTAAAGTAGAACTACTGGGTTACTGTACTGTGGGTCCTATCAGTGAATTCAGACTAGTTGGTCTCACCACGAGTCGACGGGACACGCGTCCCATCAACGACAATCTGGGCCATGCATGGGTTGTCATAGTGAAAAAATATATGTACAATGTATTTTGGTTTTGAGAAATACAGTTGTTATGTGAGCCTGGAGTGGAGAGTGCTTTATGTCTATGTTATTGTGTTGCATGATCTATAATCCTATTTGGAGCGAATTTTAAGTTGGTATCAGAGCTGTATAAAGAGTTTACACAGTACAATATAGCTGTTGAAGAGAGCTTCAGGAGAATAGTTTTTTCAAGAGTTTGGGGTTTACGACGGGTAGAAAGCGAAAGTGAAGCACCGGTGCACAAGTTTTGGCATACGGAGGCTTGCCAAGCTCGTAACTGTGAATGGATTCGGAGACAAGAGTTGTCGGCTGAATCGAAACTTTAGCCAACTGAAATTCTGAAATTTTGTAGGAAAGCTGCTTGTGGTGTTTGTGATCGGTGTGCAATCAATTTTTGACTGATTGACAAACATATTGAAGCTTCATCTTCCCAGCTCTAGGAGATCTCAGGAGGTGTGCAACTGCAAGAATAAGTCCAAAGAAAGGTATAAAAACCCTGGCCTAGAATTTTGAAGCTCAAATACTCTTTGTTGAAGAGGTTGAGAAATCCTAGTTAAGGGTTTTGAATTGCAAAAGTGGATTGCTTATACAACGAGTGTTGAGGAGCTGTAAATGTAGACAGCACGTCACTCTAGTTGGAAGAACTCGCTCTACGATGGCCGCTGACAGCCGTTAACTACCCTAAGTGCTGGTTTGATCAATACCTGCATAAGGAACACCATTTTCAAATGCTTAAAAATCAGAGTATGAAGAAGCAGACCTGTGGACTGGTCGCGCTCATCAATCTCAATTGGATGATGGTGTTTGGAAAAAGCTAGTGCTTCTAAAATTGGGTTTTAGCATGCGGAACTGTTGTGGGCCATGGGATCTAAGTTGAAACTGATCAACAGTGGAAATAGAAAATCTGGGCCATTAGATTGGAAGTAATTGTGAGAGATTTCAACTAGTTTAGTCTAGTTTATTCATATTTTGGTTAATTGTCAATAAGAGGCCAAAACTCATTTGACTTAGAGACAAACTTTTTGAAGTTATATTAGTTTAAAATACATTCAATAAACACTTTTGGAAAGTGTGGGAAAGTTGGTAGTTGAATTTGAGAGAGATTCAAATTTGAACTTTGGGTACATTGAATCTAGACCCAAAAATAGTAGGGTTTACATTTTGGAGGGAAAGCCATGTGGCCAAATAGGGTTTGAAAACTCTATAAAAGGATGTAACTCGTGGAGAGACACATCTTCTCTCTTCTATCTCTCATTTCATCATTATACATGGTCCTCTTTGGGTTCTACTACTCATTGGTGCACTATCTTGGTGTTATCTTGCAATTCTATGTGTAGAATGATCATTTATTGCTATTTTCAGTTCCACACGTGTGAAATACAGTAGGGTACTGTAATTGTACGGACAGCAAACATATTTTATGTTTTGGTTCATGTTTGATCAATATCTCTTAGAGTTTGCATCTCATTTTGTATGTAGATGCTGATTTTTCTACATTGGCAGGATTGTTGGTTTGCTCCTTATTATAACCAAAGATTTGGGACATGGATTGGATATTGAATGATCTGAAATCATTCACATGGTATCAGATCTCTTGCATTTCAGGTTATGAAAGGATCAGCGATCTTTAGCAAGGATTTGGAGGAGTTACCAATGCTAGAGCATGCTAGATTGATCTCCACTCAAAAATCAGCATTTTTGCATGTGTAGAATTGATCTTTTGTAGGTCAAAACTCAATATAGGGTTATATACTTGATCAATTCCGATTTCACACTTGGTTTACTGGATTTAGATGATATTTGGTGCATTAGGAATGTCTCATTGGAGTCTACAAGAAGATATACCAAGTTTCTAGAGCTTGCATGTAGAATTTGAGATATTCAATTTTTTGTAATTTTGTCAAAACTCTAATTTTGATTGGATCTCTAGTTTGTGAGGTTCCTGAACTTCATTTGAGTGTGTTTCAATCTTAGGAAGTGGCAAGAATCATTAGATTGAGGATAGATCATAGGTTGATCAAGATTTCACTATTCTATGTGTTGATTTTCTAGTTAGAAGTGCTAGAAGAGATTTGAGAGTTCCATATCTTTGTGATTTCTTCTTGAGTTCAATTGTTGACATTCAAGAGAGTGCTTTGTGCATTGTAACAGGTTGAAAGAAGAAGATCAGGTCACTTCAACATGACTACAAGTGTTGGATTTATGTTGGAGAGCAATGATAGGCTTAGCTCAATCAACTATTCTACTTGGAAGGTGAGGATGGAGTCCTTATTGGAGATGAATGAGTTGATGGAGATTGTTGCAGATGTGGAGGAGAGACCTCAAGCACCTCAAGATCAAGTGAGATATGACAAGAGAACAAATAAAGCTCTACACATGATTAAGATGAATGTTACCAATGAACTTCTCAAGGAAGTTGGTAAGTGCACATCATCTTTGGAGGCTTGGGAAGCTTTGAAGAAGCTTTATGAATCCAAGTCTACATCAAGAGTGCTTACTCTTAGGAGGCAAATCTTTCAAAGTTTGCAAAAGAAGGAAGAGAGTACTCATGCTTTTGTTTTGAGGGTTAAAGCATTCAATGATGAGTTAGCATGTATTGATGAAAGCATTAAGGAGGTAGAGCTTGTTCAAGTTATACTTAATGGCTTGTTGGATGATCATGCTAATCTTGTTCAAAGTTTTGCTATTCAAAAGACTTTGCCAAGTATTGTGGATTTGCAAGAGATCTTGGTGAATGAGGAGTATAGGCTTCAATCAAGAGGAGGTGGATCTACATCGACATCTCATTATGAAGAGGATGCCATGTTCATCAAAGGCAAGTTCAAGGGCAAAGGCAAAGGCAAGTGGTCTAAAGGGCAAGATCAAGGTGAGACTTCTTCTTTTGGCAAAAAGAAAGATAAGTCTAAGTTGAAATGATTTTATTGTGGAATCAAAGGGCATTTTGCAAATGAATGTTTGAAGAAGCAAAGAGATGAAGGTAGCAAGCAAATCAACTTTACTACTAATGATGAGGGTCTAGGTGGTGGTGATTCTCTTTTGATGTGTTCATCAAGTCCAATATCAAGTGAAGGTGACAAAGATTCATGGTGGATTGATAGTGGAGCTAGCTCACACATGACTAGTCACAAGGAGTTATTTACTTCTTTGGTCACTTATGATGGAGCCAAGAAAGCAATTCACATGGCCAATGGTGGTGAGTGTGTGATTGAAGGTATTGGTTCAATTCCTATTTGTCTCTCTACTAATAGGAAAGCAAGACTTGATGGTTTTCTTTACATTCCTTCACTTTCAAAGAATTTGCTAAGTGTTGGTCAAATGATAGAGAAAGGATACATGGTAAAGTTAGGTGGTGATGTTTGTTTCATTACAAAGGAAAAAATCTTGGTTGCTAGGGGCAATAGACAAGGTAGACTTTTCAAGCTTGATGCTTTTGTTATGGCTAAAAAAAAAGATGGAATGGAAAAGGAGATTGGTCTCAACTCTCCAAAGTTACCTTTTAGCATCAATAAGATTGGTGGATCTTATGCAAAGTCTAACAAGCTTCCTTATGCTAGATCTAGGTCAAGATCTAATATGCTTCTTGGAGATGTTCATCTTTGTGCTAACTTGGCTAGTCTTGAGGATAATGATGGTGTTTCAATGGTTCTTCATGGCAAGTGCAAGCATGCAAAAGGTAAGGAAAGAGCTAACTCCATCAATGGAGGAGAAGGTTCTTCCTTGGAAAAAATTGTTGCTAATGATTTCTTTGATCATATGGAAAAGGATGTTGCTAGGTGCATGCATGAAGGAGGTGGTTCTTCTACATTCTTTTGTTATGATTCCAAGAAAGTCATTTTTCCAGCAAGTAGAGTTACATGTCTTCATAAAGAGAGTAGATCAAATGTTTCTATCAAGAGACTTGGTGAGGAAGATAGTCACAAGTCAAGAAGAAGAGAAGTATGTGAAGAGTTCAAAGTAGGATGTACTTTGAATGATGTCATTGTGAATGATAGTGAGGAAGAATCATTATCATATGAGTCATAACCTAAAACATTGAGTAGAAGTTCTTGTTTGAGAAAAGAGAGTACCTCAATCATCCTTATGTTGAAGGTACTAATCATTTTTTTCATGGCTTCTAATGTTTTTGAGGTTTCTACTTCTTATGATGCAATCATTAAGAGGGAGTCTTATGAAGGAAAGAGCAATGGAAGTTTGGTTCTTGGGAAGATCCAAGGCATGGATCTCACATCTCTTCATCAACTCAAAGGATTCTATGATTATGAATTGATCACTCATGATCAAGATGGCAAAAGGTTGGTTGGAGAAGACTACATGAAGCAAATCGAGAGGCAATTTCTTCAAGGCAAGGGAGATCTCATTGGTGAGCTTATTGAGGTTTGTTATGGACTCAAGAGGGCTGGATTTATTAGGTTTGATACTCATCTTCACCTGCTCTACTTCATGTTGGATGGAAAGTTTGGAATCTATCTTTTGATTTATGATGGTGACATTGTTTTCACTAACCTTTGTGGAAATTCGAGATCAAGCATTGATGAGATCTTGTTGGATCTAGATCATATTTTTGAGAGGGAGTATTTTCAGAGGTTCATGTCTGAAGGTATTCATATCTTTGATATCTTTGATGATCAAGAGAAAGGTAAGCAAGTGGAAGCGACACACTTTGCTTTATTCACATGTTTTGAAGAATTTTCTTGTGTAGATGATGCTATGCAAGTGGATATTGGTTCTCATGTTTTTCATAATGGAAAAGCAAGTAATGGATCTGGAAAACAAAGTTTGTTCAATGACTTTGATGGTCAAGAGGAAGACCAAGAGGTTGGTCTCAAAGGGCTTCAACAACACAAAAGGAAAGGTGGCAATTTGGAGCTAGTCAAGAGCATCAAAGGAAGGGTATTTGGCAAAGATGTTTTGGATCTATTTTTGCAACTTATTGAAGACTCAAGTAAGGTCAAAGGAGAAACAAGGAAGTGTTGTTCAAGTTTACTTTACTTGTTCTATCTCATGTTTGAGCTATTTCATGTGGATGTGTGCAAATTGTCAAGATATGGACAAACTAGCTACATTGTCTTGCAATATCTTATTGTTGGAGTTGTACTAGCATTCTTGGCTGGTTTTGCTGATGGAAATGAAGCTAATGGAGGTTCATTATGTCACTCATCCATGGATAAGTTCTCAAGTGTTGAGCTACTTGGTGCCAATACTTGTAGATTGTCAATTTTTGGTGAATTCATGGTCATTTTCTTGTGTCAAGTAGATCTTGAAGATGGACTAGTGCAACCTACTTGGTTTATGGAGTCATGTGGTGCTGGATTTGCATCATTAACGTACTCACCTACTCATGGATTTCCAAGGTTTGATGGTTTCTTGTGGCAAGATGGAGATGGAGGCTCATTCATGGAGTTTTATGGTGGAGACATATCAAGAAAGGACAAAGTTGGAGGAGACAAGCAAGCAAATGGTCATCACTCACATTTATTGTTTGGTTGCTATAATTTTTCAGAGAGTTCAAAGTTTGAAACATGGAGGAATCATTTCATTCACATTCTATTTGGTTCTTCATGTTCTAGTTATATGTTGATGTGTAAAATTGATGTAAGAAATAGTGAAGCATCCAATTTGGACACTATTCTCTATATCAATTATGAAAGATACTTTAGAACCTTAGAAAGGAGATCTATACTTCGGATGGAGATCATTCTAAAGTCGGATCAAAGTTCTATTGTCAAAACTATGCCAAAACTAGTTGAAGAGGGAGTGTGAGAGATTTCAACTAGTTTAGTCTAGTTTATTCATATTTTGGTTAATTGTCAATAAGAGGCCAAAACTCATTTTAGACTTAGAGACAAACTTTTTGAAGTTATATTAGTTTAAAATACATTCAATAAACACTTTTGGAAAGTGTGGGAAAGTTGGTAGTCGAGTTTGAGAGAGATTCAAATTTGAACTTTGGGTACATTGAATCTAGACCCAAAAATAGTAGGGTTTACATTTTGGAGGGAAAGCCACGTGGCCAAATAGGGTTTGGAAACTCTATAAAAGGATGTAACTCGTGGAAAGACACATCTTCTCTCTTCTATCTCTCATTTCATCATTATACATGGTTCTCTTTGGGTTCTACTACTCATTGGTGCACTATCTTGGTGTTATCTTGCAATTCTATGTGTAGAATGATCATTTATTGCTATTTTTGGTTCCACACGTGTGAAATACAGTAGGGTACTGTAATTGTATGGACATCAAACATATTTTATGTTTTGGTTCATGTTTGATCAATATCTCTTAGAGTTTGCATCTCATTTTGTATGTAGATGCTGATTTTTCTACATTGGCAAGATTGTTGGTTTGCTCCTTATTATAACCAAAGATTTGGGACATGGATTGGATCTTGAATGATCTGAAATCCTTCATAGTAACCATGGGATAATGAGAGGAATGCCTTGAAGAGCCTTGAAGGGTCAAATGCATGGCAATTGCATTAAAATTTTTCATTTGGAAATCCATTGAGAGGGCCTGACTAGTGAAAGTCGTTTTGAAGGCTATTGGACTTCATAAATAAGAAGTAGTTCAAAAAGCTGAAAAATCTCTAATTTGGGCCTCCCTTAGCCTATTTTGGCCAAACAAAGGGCTACGGACCCCAAACAAAGGGCACCCGGACTGTACCTGCAACTACGGTACCCCAAAATAGAGTAATTGCAGGTGAGAACACACTCTTATCCAAACCTTTATGTCTTATGCTTTGATGGTATAAATGCTTTGGATGCTCTTTATGTTGATGACCTGATTATTACGGGAAATAATCAAGAGATGATAGATATGATCAAGAAGGATCTCATGGAACAATTCGAGATGACAGATCTCAACATAATGCATTATTGCCTTGGAGTGGAAGTGTGGCAAAAAGGACATGAGGTGGGACTAACACAAGTGAAGTATGTCAGAGAGTTGCTGCACAGGTTCAGGCTACAAGATTGCAAGCCAATGAACACTCCTATTGAACCATGTAAAAAGCTTTTTAAGCTTGACGATTCACAGCCATTTGATGCTATGTTGTATAGGCAGTTAGTAGGGAGCTTGATTTACCTTACCACGACTAGACCAGATATATGTGATGTTGCTAGTATTGTAAGTCAGTTTATGGTAGCACCTACAAAAACGCATTGGAAGGCAGCCAAACGCATTTTGCGATATGTCAAAGGCACTTTCGATTATGGCTTGGTGTATAGGAAGCATGAAGGTTTACTTGATGTGGCTGTGTGGATGCAGATTGGGGAGGTGACTCTGATGATCGTAGATCCACCACAAGGTATGTATTCAAGTTCTGTAGCAGTTTTTTTTCCAAGTAAGAAGCAAAGTATAGTTGCTCTATCCACAACAGAAGCAGAGTATAAGGCAATGTGTAGCGCATCACAAGAAGCCATATGGTTGAGGCAGATCTTGGATGAGGTTGGCATGAAACAAGAAAATCCCACGATTATGCATAGCGACAGTCAGGGTGGCATTCAGCTGGCAAAGAATCCAGTGTTCCATGTGAGAACCAAACACATCGAGATTCACTATCACTTTATACGTGAGAGGCTGCTGAGTAGGAAAATTAATGTTGTTCATTGTAGTACAGATGAGCAACTAGCTGACATTTTCACTAAGCCACTCATTAGAGAAAAGTTTGATAAGTTTAGATCAAAGCTTTATGTACTTAAAGTTTGTTAACTTTGATGCTATGTATATGGATGTAATAAAAAAGTATATTCTACTTTTAGGGAGAGAGTTAGAATAAAAGTAGAACTATTGTGTTACTGTACCGTGGGTCCTATCAGTGGATTAGGACTAGTTGGCCTCGCCACGAGGTGAGTCGACGGGACATGCTTTTCGTCAACGGCAACCTGGGCCATGGATGGGTTGCCATAGTGAAAAACTATATGTACAATGTATTTTGGTTTTGAGAAATACAATTGCTATGTGAGCTTGGAGTGGAGAGTGCTTTCTGTCTATGTTACTGTGTTGCATGATCTGTAATCTTGTTTGGAGCAAATTTTAAGTTAAAAGACATTGGTGTAGTTCCAAATCTTTGTGATTTTATTTGTTGAAGATTCAAGTGAGTACTAAGTGCATTGGAATAGGTTGAAGAAGTTTGATCAATCATGGCAAACCAAGGAGAGTTCTTGTTGGAAAGCAATGATAGGCTTACCTCAAGCAACTACTCAACATGAAGGTAAGGATGGAATCCTTGCTAACTATGAATGATTTGATGGATATTGTGCTAGGTATTGAAGAGGAGCCTAATATTATCCAAGAACGAATCATTTATCAAAGGAAGGCCAAGAGGTCTTTACACATCATCAAGATGAATATCTCAAATGAGCTTCTCAAGGAGGTAGGAGCTTGCACATCATCTTATGAGACATGGAAGACTCTTCAAAGGATCTATGAGTCAAAGACCACATCTAGGGTGCTCACACTAAGAAGAAAAATATTTCAAAGCTATCAAAAGGAAGGTGAAAGCGCTAACTCTTATGTGACGAGGATTAAATGTCTTAATGGTGACTTAACATGTGTTGGTGATGCTAGTGGTAGCATTGAGATTGTTCAAGTGCTTCTAAATGGCTTAGTAGACGATTATGCTAATCTTGTTCAAAGTTTTGTTATTTAAAAAAATTTGCCAGCTATTGAAGATTTCAAGAGGTGTTGGTGGCCAAAGAGGATAGGGTTATTAATGTCAAAACTAGAAGTGAATCTACTTCTACCAAGGTTGGAGAGAAAGAGGCACTCTTCAACAAACACAATGGCAAAGGAGGAGGCAAGTGGAACTTCCACAAGAATGTTGAAGTACGGTACTTTGGACCGCAAATGAGCCTAAAAACGACTCCCAAGAGGGATTGATTGATTGATTATCAATGGAACTGTCACCAAAATTGTAGTGGGGGCATGTTAGAAGATTTTGGTGAAGATTCTTCTAACGGATGATTCTAGTAAAGATTCTTCTAACGGATTATTGGATGTTCGTGTGAGCTATGCGGGGACTGTATCATTCAATTCAAATATGGAGGAATCAAAACTCAAAAAGAGGATTTTCCCATTGCTCCATTGACAACACATTCGAAAGCTAAAGAGAGTGCAGAGATTCAGTCAAATGAGCTAGCAGGAAAAACTGGTTTCTCCTCACCGAGTTGGTATGAAAAACGTTCAACCTTTGATCTTATAAAAAATGCCTGTCGTTAGTGTCACAAGTCCGTGATGGGGCTTGGGGGTGGTACCTCACATGCCTTAGAATAACGCACTGATTGTGGATAGCGAATTTCATGGAACCATGGAGACTGATCTTCCTATATGGTAGCCATGTGTCACAGGCCCAAAATAACAACCAGAGAGACTCAATAGAGGGGCACCTACGATTGGGTGGATCATTCCTCACACAGTACATCTCTGTTTGGAAGAGCTCCTAGATATTGGAGTGCAGCACTCAAAATGACCCTTCGTCCTAGAGAGAACACAATTAGGGCACGAAAATGGGACTAGTTTTGCAGCTTTCTGTCTGACGACCCAGTTTCTCTGAATGGCGTTTGTCGGCAACATCAACGAAAACTTTTGGGCACAAACAGGATGAGAAGCAGACGGATGGGTAGCCCAGGACCTCCATTTGAAGTTCAGTTTGGAAAAATGCTTCAAGGACACTTGTCTTGGAAGTGGTCGGATTTGCTTAAATCATCCAAAATATTGTGCATAGGTTCATGGGCCAGATACAAACCAAACAGATTTGGTCAAAGTAACCCTTCATCTTGGAGAGAACGCAAGTATGAAACATGAAATGGACTAGTTTTGCAATTTTATGTCCAACGGTCCAGTTTCTTTGAACAAGGTCTGTTTCTCGTGTTGTCTGTTCCAACCAGTGAGAAACTTTGAGGGGAACCTATGGGAATAGATAGGATGAGGAACAAACTGACATGTAGCCAAGGATGCACATTGGAAGTTCGGCTCGAGCAAGAGGTGCAGTTGGGACCTGCTGGTAGTGGTTGGATTCGTTCGAAATCGTCCGGAATACTATGGAAAAGATGAAACTGATGCGGACATGAAGTATCATGTCTCAGAGAAAATGCAATTAGGGGAAGAGAAATAGATTGGTTTTGCAGTTTTCGTCCAACGGTCTAGTTTCTCCGAATGGGGTCTATTTTTCATGTTGTCTATTCTAGCTAGTGGGCAACATTGAGGAGAACTTGTGGAAACATACATAAAAAGAAATGGATGGACAGGTAGCATAGGACCTCTGTTTAAAGTTTGGCCCGAAAAAGGGCTTCAAGGACACTTGTCCACTATCGGGATCTAGAAGTGGTCGAATTAGCTCAAAATCGTCTAGAATATTGTGGATAGGTTCATGAGCCTAATTCAGACTCGATGAATTCAATCCCACTCGGTTCGGACGTCGTTTGATCAAAATGCCCATCGTTTCGGAAAAAACACAATTAGGGCAAGGGAAATAGGCTAGTTTTGTAGTTTTCCGTCCAACGGCCTAGTTTCTCCGAATTGGGTTTCTCATGTTGTCTATTTTAAAACACATAAACATACACTCTCTCTCTCTCTCTCTCTCAAATTATACATCTAAGATTCATTTACCATCAAGCACTATCTATTTAACACTTAACACTTAGCAATATATATTCAAACACTTAATAATATTTATTCAAACACTTAACACTATCTATTCAAACACTTAACACTTAACACTTAACACTATCTATCCAAACACTTATCTTTCCTCTCTTCACTTTCTTTCACAAAAACAAACAAACCAAACTTTATCTTTCAAACAAAAAGCAAAACAAAAACTTCAAAAGCTTTCAATATCTTCAAATACCAAAATCAAAGCATCAAAAACATGAACTGATCTCCAAGAATTCTTCCAGTATCAACCATTTTCCATAAAACCAAAATGAGACTATGTTTCACACTTCTCTCTCTCTCTCTCTCTCTCTCTCTCTCTCTCTCTCTCTCTCTCTCTCTCTCTCTCTCTCTCTCTCTCTCTCTCTCTCTCTCTCTCTCTCTCTCTCTCTCTCTCTCTCTCTCTCTCTCTCTCTCTCTCTGACCCTTTCTATGCCTCCCTAATTGTCACAATCAAGAGGGAAAAGTAGGGGTTTGGATCTCCAACCGGGTGAGTTGTCGTGTAGTATGGGCTTCGATCCAATAGGGAGGGGGTTAAGCTATGGATCTAAACGGGATCTAAGCCTACCAAGGGTGTCAATCTTGGCATAAGATCTAGATGTGGAATGGCTTAGATGAGGGGTGAGATGCTTGACTCTCTTCTTGGCTCTTTTTGGGTTTTAGGTTTTCCTTGGATCCTCTTCTAGGATCTTGACTTTTTGGTAAATCTAGGCCTCTTGAGCTCTAGATCTTCTCCTCTTGAGGCTTATCTTCTCAAGGGAGGTGAACAATGAAAGAAAATCTATGTAATGGATCTTATTGGTCACTGCAAATGGGATTCTAACACATATTTTACTATTGTGTGATTTTATGGATTAGAAGGATGAAAGCTTGAGCTAATGATCAAGCACAATGAAAATGGAAGAGAGTTCCAATCTCTATCTCTCTCTCCAACTCGTGGAGGATGATTAATTCTATTAAATAGAATTTGTGTATGTACAATGGCTTGGCATGCAATTGCCAAGTGTTCAATTTCTCATGCATGCATTTTGCATGTTGCTTGCATGTCATGATAGGTGGCAAACTAACTTATTCTCCCCCATGCACATGTGCATTGGGGTCTACCAAACTCAAATGAGTCAAAGGCATCATCATGCAAGAAGGCCTTCCATGAGTTTGGTTAGAAAAAAATTTGTCTAAGTTATTTGGGCCTTAAAAATTTGGACCCAAATATGACCATGTACCATGTACTATTTATTTAACTAGGTTTATAAGTTTAACACTAAAGACTGAAAAATGTCTTAAGTTATCACCTTGCTATATTGGGCCCATCCATACATAAAGAAACTCAATCGAAATGCCTATCAACTAGACCTTCCTCAAGGTGTCAAGGTTCATCCAATTTTTCACATTAGTCGTTTAAAAGAACGACTTGGTGGAAAGGATGACTTGATTCCTCAAGAGGAGCTAGTTCAACTTGAGGACCTGACATCCTTTATACCTTCAGAACCATAGGTCATTGTTGATGTAGGCCAATGTGGGCTTAGAAATCGACAGGTAACTAACTACTTAGTTTGTTGGAAAGAAAGCTCCGAAGACGAGGACACTTGGGAAAAGGAGCATGACCTTAGACCGAGATTCCCAGATTTCCTTCCTTAGAAGAGGAGTCTTTTAAGGGGGTGGGAATGTTCCCCAAACCCAACTTAAAAATTGAACATCGACTAGGCTTGTTGACTTGACCAATGACTCGTGGACCTGCATGGTTGGCATGTGTCATGATCTAGGACGTGTGCATGGCTTGGAGACTCCCACCTTGGAGGTATACACACAAGGGAAGGAGATCTCAGTTGTCATCCATTATATCTACCTAGGAGAAGGTGGATGGAGAGTAGTGTGCACGGCCATGATGAGTGCTAGCTTGAGGAGGGAGATGGCCGATGGCTCTGGCAGTGGTATGGGATGCTGTCAGGGTTGGAGGTCGAATCTCACTTCTTACCGGTCACAGGCCTGGGCATGGAGGGTGGACTTGGATTGGGTCCTACAGTGGGGTGAATCGTGTGTCGTTCAGTCTCTCGTGGGTTAACTGACACCTAGTGGTATGCAGTAAGTGAGAGCGTAACACTAGTGTCTCCCTCTAATAGTCACTCATGGAAGTTGGGACCTGGTCGCACGTGCAGGCTCAGGAGTAGGATCCTTCGTCAATGCTATAGATGGATCACTCTCATCCTTAGCACCAGCGCCCAATCACAATGGCTGTAGCAGTTAGGGAGAATTCATCTATGAAGCAGTTAGAGATGTAGTGTAGGAGATTGGTGCAGATCATGTGGTTCAAGTTGTGACAGACAATGCCATGAACTGCAAACATATGGGAGAGATGGTAATGAAGGAGCATCTCAATATTGTGTGGACCCCATGTTTAGCACATTGCATCGATCTTCTTATCTACGACATGGTCGCACTTCCATGGGTTCGTGAGGTAAAATTTTCGTCACTTTGTAAAGCCTTTTCCACTTCTTAGTTTATTCACTAAGGGTACAATTCTTCCTCTTGACCAGACTCTAAGCCAAGATGCTTCGTAGTCATGGCCTGATAACCTAATTAATCCTAGACAACATTGTAGATGTACTCTGCACTTCTATCCAATTTTAGAATCTTGGTCTTGCTTCCAAATAAATTCTCCAAAAGTTTATCGATCACGAATCCTAATTGACCTTACGTTGTCAAAACTGACGCACGTGAATCAGTGATAGGAGCAGTTCTTTTACAAAATGATAGACCGATAGCGTTTGACAACAATGAACTTGTTGGACCTGAGTTGCATTATACAACTAAGGAAAAAGAATTATTTGTTGTGAATGCACTTAAAACCTGGAGGCATTACCTTTATGGTAGTCAATTTATAGCGTATACAGCTCACCAACTTCCGAAAATACTTTTGCAATCAACACGATGTGAGAGGTCATAAAGCTCGATGGGCTAATCATGATGATATGTCAAACCAACTTGCAGATGCTCTTAGTTAGATTGGTAAAGTAACTGAACTTTCATTCACCCAAATTTCTATAGATTTATATCTTTCGATATGTCTTCTTGATCCATTTTTGGTGTAGGAACTCGTTGATGGACAGATTTGGTTTTTCAGATGTTTCTCCCTTAATATTCATCCAAATCAGACTAAATCAATTGCAAACTGATTGAAGGAAGAGGGCGCTACCACTCATCCATTTCTCTTCCAATTAATGTATTTTTGGAGCTACGAGAGCCATCAATCATTTGTGATTCGGCCATAATGGCTCCACCAACTCGAGTAGCATCCATGCCTCATAGGAAGACTGTGCCAAGTAGACAAGATATTAGGATACTGACGACATATCGCCGACAATTGTCATGCATCGCTCGATATCAAGCATCCATAATTACAAAAAAAAACATTTCTTAGACATATGCAAACATTGTGGTACTTGCAAAGTGAAACAAATGCAGTGATAAAGAGTAGCAAATATTCTTATGTCTTCCATATTGTGCAAATCGAGCTCAACTCCCATGTGATAGTCTCCTCCTCCTGACATAGGATAGTCATGCACAATGTCTCTCTCCTTAGAGGCCTCCATAAGGAACCAGTTGTTATGATTTGAAGGCAAGGATCCCTAAAGATCCAAGTGTCAACAACAGCAAAAGAGATGTTGCACTCATAAAAGAACTAGCCAATCTGTCGGATACATAGGGCATGTTGTTGTCTCTGCCACCCACCATGGTCCAGGGTTTGCTTTTTGGCCCTAACCCCTCTCTGTTGCACAAAGGGCTCTCTCGCTCTAGCATGCCTACCAGAAGCGACCATGGTAAAATCTGGCTTTGTAGGTGGTGGATCAACAATTGATGACGACGATGGATGAGAGGGACATGCTGAAGGAACAATAGGATGAGAAGCTGCATATGTGCTTATAGCTCTAGGAACATCCCTCCCAATGTGACTAGGCCTTGCACCTGCACCTACACCTGCACTAGGTCATGGACCAGCTCCAGTCCATGACCTATGAATAGAGCTCTCAATGCTCGAGATGTATTGTTGAGCCCATATGTGTCCATCAATCTCTCCACCTCTACATCTAATATGCAAGGGCAAATGGATATGCCCATCCCCAGCCATCTGGCCTAGTGCGTTGTAGTAAGTGGGTCCTAACCAGGGGTAAGAGATCCAATCAAGACCCCACCATAGTGCAGGCCTCTCCATCTTTGCGGGTACCTGATCCCTGGTGCGTAGCCACATCCACCTCTGTCAACTCAACCTCTGACCAAATGCCTTTGCCAAGGACCGACATTATGTGAAACTGTCAATGTATCATACCTACAAAAGAGGAAGCAAACAATCACATCTCAGTACATTCCATTGGTAGTAACATCTGAATCTCACATATGCATTCACAACATTCAATTGATTACAACAACCGTAAATCCAACATTGAAAAACAAAACCGTCATTTTTTTGCATCGACAATAGGTTCAGACTGTAAATAGTGTCTTGGACCTTGAACTCATCAAAACAAGCATCCTAGGCATTTCTATGAGGATGAAGAGACACAGTGCAGCTTCAAACTGCAATCAATCACATGCCTACAAGTCAGTTCTCCAAAACCCTAAAAAACACATCGGATTTGGGCATGTGATTGAAAACTTTCACTACAAGCAATAACAACCCAAACTAATAGCACAAGCATGTTTGTGAGCATGAAAAAACACAGTTTAGCCTCAATTTGCACCTCAATCAGATGACTACATGCCAATTTACAAAAAGAGCCAAAAACACATCAAAATAGGGCCTTGGGATTTTGCGAGTAAATTTTATGTGAGTTTTGTGAGTCTTGTTTTTGCCAGGATTCAACAAAAAGATAGCACATGGTGTGCTACCTTTTTTACGCTACTAGTTCAATGTTTATTATTAAGAATGTGGTTTGGTACATAGTTAAAAATGTCACAAAGTAAAAAAAATTCAAATTAATTTTTTTTTTTGCAGCCTACAAAGGTAGCACGCTGGCATGCACGACGGGACCACTCAATTTTTTTTTTTTAGGGCGGTCTTCCCGTGCATGCCGACATGCTAGGTTTAGATGCTACAAAAAAAAAATTCCTCATTTCATAATGCACGTCGTCGTGCTATCTTCAAAGGTTGCAATTTTTTTCTTTTTAGTTGTTTTACTTAGCACGCCGACTTACTATGTTTGAAGGTTGAACAAAATTATTATGAAATAATGTTTTAACTCAAAATTTGATTCTCAAATATGTCAAAATAGCTTTTTTATTTTATAATTTACTCGGCTAGCACACTGACATGCTAGTCGAATCAGCTCCAAAATGAAATTTATTTTTTCAAAATTTGCAAGCTAGCACGCCGGCATGCTAGCTTTTACAACTTCAATAACACTTTTAAAAAAAATATAATAAACCTATATTTATAGAGTAACAAAGTATTTTGTGATGGATCTTTTGATGGTGGATAGTCAAAGTTTTAAGTATGCATCAAACCACAATTCTTATTCTTCAAAAATCATGTAGTGGCATAAAAGGAGTAGCACACCATGTGCTACCATTTTGTTGGATCATTGGTAGAAAAACTTGCAAAACGCCAAAACCCATGGAAATAGAGCATGAGATTCACATCTTTTGCTACAAGCAATAATGGGAAAATCTAATAGCATAAGCATGTTTGTGGGATTCAATATCGATGAATTGGAACTAAAAACCATTTCATTACATTGCCTAGAACGTGAAGCCAAAACTTACCTTAAACTATTTTGGAGAGAAACACCATTGTCTCGTCACTATCACGATGCTAATCACACATTGAATAGTGCTCCAAGATGGCTACAATCCACCACCACCATCTCTCTCTCTCTCTCTCTCTCTCTCTCTCTCTCTCTCTCTCTCTCTCTCTCTCTCTCTCTCTCTCTCTCTCTCTCTCTCTCTCTCTCTCTCTCTCTCTCTCTCTCTCTCTCTCTCTCTCTCTCTCTCTCTCTCTCTCTCTCTCTCTCTCTCTCTCTCTCTCTCTCTCTCTCTCTCTCTCAATAAGCAAAAAAATTTATGTGGGCCGTGAGCTGTCTGCTTGCGGCCCACATAAGAAGATTTGAAATTTGTTTGGCAATCTAGGACTGCATTTTTAGTCCCGGATCGGCAACGTTCCGGATCGCGCAATCCGGAACGTGGTTGTAGCGGATCGTGATCCGCTGCAACTCAAGTGATTATATATCACATACTATTCATTTATCATAAATTATCTATCATGATCCGCTGCAACTCACATGATTATATATCACATACTGTTCATTTATCATAAATTATCTATCCTAGAAAAAAGACATAACCTTAGACATTTTAAACATTGGAAAACACAATGCCACATCTCAACAATTCTAAGTGATCGATACCAACACTAAGAGCTATCTTACCTCTTTACCTAGACACTGTAATGTATCTTCAATGTTACAGTGAACTAAAATGGATTATTTGAGTTTCTACTGTTTTGGATATAGAACAACTATGCTCAATTTTTTGACAACACGAGAAGATGGGAATGGCCAAAATTGGACATGCCTTATATTATTCATCATTACTTTTGCTTGGGCCTTGTAGTGCATTCCATCAAGTTTAGTCGGTTGCTCAATCTTTTCAACATTTAAATGACATACTATGATTTGTAGTATGAAAATAGAAAGATGAAAGGCTTCTAGTGGGCTCCATCATTAACAACAATTCAAGAATGTTGCTCATGCCACAACAAAAATGGTTTAAAATTCTTGTACCTATTGATATTCATAAAACTCTGCATAATATTGGAACAATTAGCTTGAATGCCCCACTTATGATGAAAGACTTTAAATTCTTCCTAAAATATCTCCATTTGGATTATAGTTGGTGTCCATCACCACACCCTCCTCTCCCCCAATATGAACTTATAAATTCGAACTTGATGTTATTTTGAGTGTTACAAAATATTAAGTTATCTGATTTAAAGCAACCTTGAACATAAGAGAATGCTACCAAGCTCGCTCCAAAAAATAAATTTTTCCATAAATCCATTTTTTATGCCCTCATTCATGAGAAATAATTATCAAAATTTCTCACCTCAAATGTTTGGCTCAAAAAATAAAACTTTTTGAAACTTTGAATGAAACATTTGAAAAGGGGTGTGAATGAATGAACACTCAATGATCTAGCATTAGGTGCCACTTTAATTTACCAAACATCACTTGCCTTTCCTATCAAAGACTAATGCACGCTTTCCTGAGTCATCTTGCAATTATAGATCATAGGTCTTCCCAATTCTCAAGGTCTTGCCAAAATGTTTGTCTCACATTGCCTTGGACCACTTAAGTCTAACCATGTTCGTATTTGTACCATGTTTGCCTTGAGCAACACAAGTCATACCGTTTGTGTCTGACACTAAGAATGACTTGGCCAAAAATCAAATTGCTCCCTGCACTATCAAAAAAGGCCAAAAATTTTGCAGCCAATTTTGTTAAACATTGTCCCTACCAACATCCCATGCTTATAGAAATTACAATCTCTTCTCCCCCTTCTCTCCTTGGTCTATGGATTATAGTACTAGCTTCTAATAGTTTACAGGTAGCAGTACTAAGTAGTAAGTATTAACTTCTAGATATTAACGCTTGAGTTACTGTGAGTACAAATCCCATTCGACATTCAACATTGATAATTGAAACATTCCACATTTGCAAGGTTGCAGTCCGCGTTCCGGAACACGATCCGGGATTTCCCATTAGAGTTTACTAGAACGCAATTTTTTTTTTTTTGTATAGTTGCCAATATGGGTATCATGTGAAAGGATATCAAAAAAGCAATTGTTATGCAGATCTGTTGCTTGGTTTCAGATGGCTACGAGCTACATTGATTAGAAATCTGGACATCAGTAGATGGTTTAAGAAAACTGGCTGCATTTTCATATGGTTTTAGAAATTTGAACTGTGTAGTTTGCCAACTGTTTCGGGTGCGAAACACCAAAAAGTGTGTTTTCACTCAAGGAGTTGGAAGGCCAAATCATGAAGAGGCCTTACCGTCGGGGGAACGTTTTTGCAGTGGATCGTGATTCGCTGCAACACAGACTTGAACATTACCAAAATGTAAACTTGTTACCTAAGTCTTGAATCATATATGTAGTTTTAACTCATCCATAAATGCCAAATGGTAATAACATTGTACACATGATAACAAATTACTATCTGCTAGTAACAAGCTTCAATTTTATAATCTTAAAACTTCAAAGTCAATTTCTATAAACTAACCAAAATACTAAACACTAAATACTAAATACTAAATGCAAATGGGCCAGTCTCCTAAGTCCTGGGACCTGGACCAAGGCAGACTAAAAGCCTAACGTAGCCTCCTCCTAGTCACCCGTGGAAGCTGTGACATGCTCGCACGTGCAGGCTTAGGAGCAGGATCCTCGTCAATGCTATCAACATTATCAGATGGTTCATTGTCATCGTCTGAGGAATCCTCGTTGTTGGCTTCATCTTCCGAGGTCTCTGTGTCGTCTTCATCTTCTACTGGCTCCTCATCCTGGAGGGCTCGAGAATTGGAAGCCTCTCCCCCTGTCCTGCGATGTACAACAACTCCGACTGCACGCAAGGATTGGCAAAGGGTTACAATTCACATCTTACAAGTTTGAAATCACAAGTTTCAATTCTAAAGCTAGAACTTAGAACATGGGATGAAGCTCAAAGTTCAAACTTCCAACTTGCAAGGGCCCAAGCCTTGGGCCCTCGAGGCTCAAGGGCTAATTCAAAGCTTGAAATTCACTTGCAAACATCAAGGTGTCATCATGGAGTAGGGCATACACGTCCTCCTCCTCATGTAACCTTGGTGGTAGGTCTGGAACCTTCATCACATCAATTTCCTCTGGATTTACCTGTAGTATGTAGAACAACACATGTAGAATATCACTAAAACTTCAAATTAGAGTTTGACTTTTCAAATTTCCAAAGTATTTAGTATGTATTATTAAGTTACAAAAGTATAGTTCAAACTTCAAATTTCAATGTTCAAACACAACTGCAACTTTAAAATTACAATTTACCTGTATAGGCTCCCTCGTCCCCTTCAGCTTCTTCAGAAGCCGCAGATTGGCGTGCACATACACCAACCTATCTAATTGTGCAACATTGAGCCTCCTCCTCCTCTTCATATGAATCAGAGAGAACACACTCCAATTCTTCTCACATGCAACCATTGTGCAATCCTGTGAGAGAATGCATACGACGAGCTTCTGCAATCGAGGAACATCACCCCCATACTTGTCCCACCGTGAAACAGGGTGCAATTGTCCTCTGAGCCATGCTCCTGGAGACCCAAACTCAAGAGTCTCACGCCTGTGCAGTGCACACGTGAGCCATGACAATGCACATTGAAGATCATTCATGAGTGGGTCTTATGCAATGTCGAGTGTGACAATATGGCCGCTCACCTCATTGGGATTCAAGAAAGACTAAGGACTTGAAAAAATAACAAATGTTATAGAATTGTCATGACTTATACCTTAAGACATTGAGATCATCCCTGAGTGAATCTTGTATGACATGATCAAGGTAGATAGTCTCAATGGGTCTAAGCAATGTGCAACACAGGGGGTCCAAAAAATAAAAGGGTACTTTTCATTTACGAGCTTCCCCATGGCAACACAATTTGTCGCATTGTCTGCGACGACCTGCAAAGCACAACAATGCAACATTGGACATCCATCATCCATGATCCAAGAATCAACACTGAGCAAGTAGTAAATATTAAGTAAAAAGTTTTCACTCATTTTTATTTCTCACTACACATTTTCTTTGTCGACCTCCAAAGTGGCCTCGTCAATATATCTAAACAATGTCTAGCCATCCAAGACTAAGCCCGCTTGTGAGGTATCTATGGATCTCAAGAACATCGTGCCCAAGCAAGAAGAAACCAATATATTTATGATATCGCACTTCCTGGTATCAGTCCAACCATCTGATATGATGGAGCACCCATACCTAGATCAAAAGATCCCATTGCCCACAAAATTCAAATTTCAGATGGAAATTGTCAATTGCATTTACAATTTATGTACTGGGTCAATAAATATAAGATATGAGATAGAAGTTAGAACACTTGGCAATTGCATGCCAAGCCATTGTACATACACAAATTCTATTTAATAGAATCAATCATCCTCCACGAGTTGGAGAGAGAGATAAAGATTGGAACTCTCTTCCATTTTCATTGTGATTATGTCTTCTTGATCCATTTTTGGTGTAGGAACTTGCTGATGGACAGATTTGGTTTTTCAGATGTTTCTCCCTCATCATTCATTCAAATCAGATAAAATCATTTGCAAATTGATTGCAAGAGAAGGGCGCTACCACTCATACCATTTCTCTTCCAATTAATGCATTTTTGGAGCCAAGACAGCCATCAATCATTGGAAAGCCATCAATCTCCTTCCCTAGGATACCTCCAAGACAACCATCAATCATATGTTTTCTGACATCTGGGCTTTACGACCCCGAAGGTCAACTGCGTTAATATGCTTTAACGCTTGATGGTCTGTTACTATGGTAAATTGGGAGCCATACAGGTAATGTCTCCACACTTTCAATGCATGAATAATTGCAAAAAGCTCCTTATC
This sequence comes from Diphasiastrum complanatum, assembly GCA_029204225.1. Taxonomy (NCBI): domain Eukaryota; kingdom Viridiplantae; phylum Streptophyta; class Lycopodiopsida; order Lycopodiales; family Lycopodiaceae; genus Diphasiastrum; species Diphasiastrum complanatum. The sequence goes on from CM055095.1 coordinate 48,096,397, forward strand.
ATAGGTGGAATACCGCCTTTGAGTAGGATCTAGCTTCTTGCTCTCAAAAGCAACTGGTCTACCATCCTGATATAGGACTGCACCTATAGCATAGTCACTTGCATCCGTTTCAAGTACATATGGCTTGTTAGGTTCCACTATGTGTAAAATAGGCATTGTAGACACAGTATTTGAGGTTCTCAAAACTCTGATTCAACTCTTCAGTCCATGTAACCGCAAGATTGTATTTACTGTGTCGGCTGGTTCTTTTAGCCCCTTTGAGGACATTTGTTAAAGGCAATACAATTATTGCATAACCCATGATAAATCTATGACAAAACCTCGTAAAACCCAAAAAGGACTTAACCTTCTAGATGGTTTGAGAAATTTGCCATTCACGAACTTGACGGACTTTATGTGGGTCAATTTCCAACCCACAGTCCGAAATAATGTGACCAAGATATACCAATCTCTTCTGGAAAAAAACACACTTGGGTTCCTTGGCAAACAAGTTCTCCTGTCTAAGTAAATTTAAGACAGTTTTGAGATGCTCCTCATGCTCCTCCAAGGTCTTACTATAGATGAGAATATCATCTAAGTAAACTATGACGAACTTTCTCAAATATGGACGAAGCAAATCATTCCTCATCGACTGGAAAGTCGTCGGAGCATTAGTCAAGCCAAATGGCAGAACCAAAAACTCATAATGGCCATACCTGGTCCTAAACCCGATTTTTTTAATGTACTCACTCTTTATTCGAATATGATGATACCTTGATCTCAAATCGATCTTGGTGAAGTACTTTGCACCATGCAATCGATCAACCAACTCATCCATTCGAGGTAAGAAGTAACGATTTTTAATCGTTAATTTATTTAACTTTTTAAAGTTCACACACAAAAACGAGAGCCTCCGTCTTTTTTATCAACTAAAATAACTGGGGCCCCCCCAAGGGGACTTACTAGGCCTTACATGGCCCATCTTAAGGTAGTTTTGTAGTTGCTTATAAACTTCATCCTCTTCAGTAGTACTCATTTTGTAAGGATACAATGATACAAGCGAGCTACCATGAAGGAGTTTAATACCATGGTCGACTCCCCTAGATGGGGGAAGACCCTCAAGAAGCTGTTCTGGAAAAACGTCATCAAATTCTTGTTTGAGTTTCCTAAAAGTTTCGCCCTCATCAGGAGAATTTTCTTCTTTAAAGTTGTTAGACATTAATGCAAGTTGCATGTTAAAACTTTGTAAATTGCATTCTTCATGATAAGAAAAATTCTTTAACCAACACAAGTACAAATTACATTCTACTACATTCATGCATTCAACCATTTCCAAACCAGAAAGCATATAAGGAGAAAAGATATGCACATTTTCATTCAATTATGAGTGAGCCATTATGCAAGAATGACAAACTGTGAGTTGCATAGTTTTTCTTTAATGACTCATTCCTCTCATAGAACCACTCCTTACCAAGTTTCACATCTACTTTATCTAGATTCATAATATGAAAGTTTATATTATCCTTATAAGCTTGAATATGAATCGATAGATGTGGGACTATCCAGTCCCATACTTGACTTTCCGATCCAGTTGCCAGCTTCACAGTATAGTGGTGGTCACTTGTTTTGTTTCCACCTTTAGCTTCTGCAATAAACTAGAGTTAATAAAATTGTGCGTCGAACCATCGTCAGAACCATCGTCAGATAAAACTGTTACGACTTGGCCACCAACAACCCCCTTCATCCGAATGAAGTCGTGAGGGCCAAAACCAGCCATATTGAAACAACAATGCTCACACACAAAATTACCAGCAAAGGAAAGATCAATACAAGATATGCTAGAGTTACCTGGCGCCTTAAAAAATGCCCCTTTAGCATTCCTTTTTATTTGGACATTCCTTCGCGACAAGACCTGATTCCATGCAGTTGAAGCACAGATTGTCGCTCCTGGCCCTCATAAAGGTCTTTCTAATCCATGGTAGATCTTTTCTTTGATTTACCATAACCAGAAGGCACTTCCTTCACCTTATCTCTCCCTTTCTTTGGAAAGAATGGCTTCTTACCCTTTGCTTAAGGGTAAAACACCAGGCTTGGCCACTAAACGAGTATCATCGTATATCCGGACAAAGTGAACCGCATCATCGAGGGTAAGAGGTTTGTTCCTCCTAGCTGATAGTCTCTAGGTAAACCAAGAATGAAATGCAATTTCAATAATAGAGGGTCAATCCTAGTTGCAAAACGAGAATAAACCTCTTGAAATTCTTGTAAGTATTGATCTAGGGGCCGGTTCCCCATCTGTATTATCGCATACTGACAATAAAACTCAAAGTCATCTAGGATGGAAAGGAAGTCCGCCTTAAAGGCCTTACAAAAATCTTCCCAAGTTCTAGGTGCCTCGGAGTCTTGCCACCAAGTAAAAGCTTTACCTCGCAAGTACATGACGGCTAGGTTGATCTTTTTGTCGTCAGATGAATTGTGCACGAAGAAGTGTGAGTTCCATCGATCAATCCACAACAAGACCACTTCAAGGGTTCTATTCTTTTTTTTCCCCAGCAAAAATCTCAGGAGTGAATGAAGCTGCGTCAACTCCTTTAAATCTTATTGATCCCGATTGTGCTTTGCTTGCAAATCAACAATCTGTTGTTGTAGATTCTTGATAGCCAGCAACAACCTATCAGAATCAAAGGTAGAGGTAGATGTCGTAGCCTCAGGAGTAGGAGACATAGGCTGAGTAGTAGCAGCATGCTTAAGTCACAGCCTACTTCACGCTCCATTCGTTCCCTCATGCTCAAATCTCGACCGGAGCAGACAACCATTCGTCAAATCTCGACCGGAGCAAGAGCCACCGTCAAATCTCAACCGAAGCTCAGAAAAATCTCAACCGGAGCACCTTGCTCACATCTCAACTGGAGGCCCGTTGTCAGATCTCAACTGGAGGCCCAATCGTCAAATCTCAACCGGATCTCAACCGGAGCACCCTGCTCACATCTCAACCGGAGGCCCGTTGTCAGATCTCAACCGGAGGCCCAATCATCAGATCTCAACCGGAGGCCCAATCGTCAGATCTCAACCGGAGGCCCACCATCAAATCTCAACTGGAGCCATTATCAAATCTCAACCAAAGCTCAAGCTTCAGATCTCAACCGAAGCTCACCTCTTGAAATCTCAACCGGAGCACAGCTCCCATCTCAACCGGAGCTCACCCTCAGATCTCAACCAAAGCTCAGAACACCCTGCTCACAGCTCAACCGGAGCTCACATTGTCAAATCTCAGCTGGAGCTCTCTGTCAATTCTCAACCGAAGCAATCTAAGCAATCTCAACCGGAGTGAGCTGTTAGATCTCAACCGACGGAAGTCGCTCCAGCTCAACCATTGGAACCCGCACTCCAGCCCAGCTTCCCATCCACCCGCACTCCGTCGTTGTCACCGTCCGCAACCACATTCGCCCACTTTCCTCACCTCCACATCAGACCACAATCATACGACCCTTCGACTGCCCACGACCACCTTCAACCACCTTACAGACCACCTCAACATCCATCCATAATCACTCGTCACAACTACCCTCCCACGATATCTCATCGCCATCAGACCACTGTCCACTTCCGCAGCATTCCATCGCAACCTCCCCACATCACGACCACCGCAAGCATCCGCATTACACCGTTACACCGACCTTCACCTGTCGCAGCCATCTCACACCGCAATACTACGACCATACGACTACCCACGACCCCTTCAATCCAAACTGATCGCACTCCCACCGTATTCACCAGCACACTCCCTCCATCGTCAGGACCGCAATCCAGGCCATCCTTCCTTCACCCGTATTCCAATCTCCCCCATCGTTACCCCATCGTAACCGACATTCATTGCAACAAACACCATTACCACCGCAGCTGACAGTTTCCCCACCGCCACAACAGCTTTGCACCCCTCACAGCCGCATCCAACTGCATTTACACCGCCCTACGACTACATTCGTCTGCCCTTGATCGCAACAGACCGCCACAACCCGTAACTGACTGCACTAACCGCACGGATCCCGACAGTTCACTAAACGTATAACGGACCACATTTACACCACCTCCGCTGACACCGCTAACACCGTCATCTACAGTGTTAAAAATTCACAATTCTAGCTTGACTAGTTTTGGTCATATGACTTGTAAATAGTTAGATGGTCATGATGTGGCTTGTCACATGTGCCAAATAGCATAGGATTCCATTCATAAGGATGTTCTCAAGTAGACCTAAGTGTTAGAACCTTTGGAATGAGTCCAAATTATGCTTAGATACAAGGGAGAAAAAATAGGAGCTATTTTTGGTAATTTTTGCATTATTGAGGGATCTCCAAGATTCCAACCCTAACTTGGTAGGGATGAAAGATCCAACAAAATTAGAATTAGGGATAGGTTTAGGGCTACTCATACCTGTCCAAAACCGTGATGGATCATGTATATATAGGTGATGATATCTCACCAAAATCAATCAAGCAATTTCATGTTTTTTCTCTCATAATGGTGCAATTGCTCTCTATGTTCATAATTGTTTGAGTACTTGTGATTACTAATGATTATAGGATTGAATGTAGGTCTGGTGTATAGTACTCAGACTACGGGAGGCCGTACTTTCACACGTGTGAAGCCTTCTTCAAGGATTTGGGCCATTTAGTGAGGTTCAAGCATAGATTTTTGATGGATTTTGATGGTTCAACTTGTGCTAATCTTATGAAATCATAATCTATTGTTTCCCTCATCATTTCAAGTGTTTTAGGATCCTTATTTGCTGTAATTTTTACATGGTATCAGAGCCTAAAGGTTGAAATGAGCTAAATCCTTGGTTTTCATTCAATTTGATCACAATTTTTGATCTAAATCTTGTGTAGATTGGATCTTAGCATCTAGTATTGATTCTAGAACTCAAAGTGAGTCAAATACATTGGAGATTGGTGTTGTGTGACTTCATTTGCAGGTGTTTAGGTGTCTAAAACCAGAGGCAAAGTTGAATTCAATTCACATTACCAAGATAGCAAGTTTTGCTTGCTCCAAGCATTGATTTCTAAGCGAGTTTTGGAGGTGATTTCATAGAGGAGGCTTTCTAGCATTCAAGGAGAGGGAAGATCAGAGTTTTGGGGACTCTTCAAGGCTGTTCTAAGGTGTAGTAGGCACCTCCTAAAGTGATTTAGGTTCAGTCCAACCATTGCTTGAATTATGCACCAAATTCGATCAATTTTTCATCATTTTTGATCATTTTTTGCTTGTGATTGGATAGTAGATTGTGTTGCATCCTCATTAAGTTCCATTTAGCTCTTTTACAAGTGATTTTGGAAGTATATTAGGTTGCTGAAATTCACTCTTGATCAGATCATTTGGAAGCTTTAATGTTCTTTATAGAAAGAGGGGCAATTCTACTAGTATTGTCTACTTCAATCAAGCAAGTGCATTGTTTCTAGTATTCTATGATTTGATTTTGTTAGAGATCATTCTTAGATCTTTATAGGAAGTCTATTACTAATCTTTTCAGGTCCCTAAGAAGTGGGATAAGATAGACCTTCAATCAAATCAATAGAAGTAACCTTCATTTGTGTCAAGTCCTTGATTAGGAGACTAGATGGCATCTATAAATGCATATCTTTTGGATACTAATGAAAGGCTCAACAAAACTAACTATTCCATATGGAAAGTTAGAATGGAATCTATCATGATCATTCAAGATCTGATGGAAATTGTAAATGGTAAGGAGGGTGGACCTATTAATCCTCAAGAAAAAGCCAAATACATCAAGAGGTGCAATGTTGCACTACATTGCATAAAAATGAATGTTGCAAATGAACTCTTAAGAGAGGTAGGAGATTGCACTTCAGCTCAAGATGCTTGGGAGACTTTGCAAAAGGTCTATGAATCCAAGAACCAAACTAGAATGTTAGCTTTGAAGAATCAAATCTATAGAAGCTATCAAAAGAAAGGAGAGAGTGCACATACTTTTGTCCTAAGAGTAAAGGAATTAAACAAAGAGCTAGCCTTTATAGGTGATCCTATCAACGATGAAGAGCTTGTTCAACTCATATTGAATGGACTAAGCTTTGAATTTGACAATTTGGTTCAGGGATATGCAATTATGGGTAAGCTACCCATACTTGAAGAACTCCAAGGCACACTCATGGCCGAGGAATCAAGAAGGAGCCAAATGCAAGAGAGGGTGGATAGGCTTTCCATCCAAGGTGGAGATGACCAAGCTATCAACATTCAAGAAGTCTAAAAAGCTTGAGGATCAAGAAGGACCCTCAAAGGCATCTCCATCAACCACCAAAGTCAAGAAGGACAAATCAAAGGTGAAGTGCTACTATTGTAGCAAGATGGGGCATTATGCCTCGGAATGCTTCAAGAGGAAGCAAGATCAAAGCCAAGCCAACATGAGCAAAGAGGAGGAGGAGGAGAGTTCACATGAGGACTCTCTCATGATGTCCATATTTTCATCAACAAGCTTCAAAGGAGAAGATCCTTGGTGGATTGACTCGGGTGCTAGTTCACACATGACTAGTAAAAGGGAGTTTTTCTCTTCTGTCTTATCTTATGATGGACCTATAAAGTCTATCTATACAGCAAATGATGAAGCTTGTAAGATTGAAGGAGTTGGTAGAATTCCCCTTTGCTTAGGATCTTCCAAAAAGATCAACATAGAAGGTGTTTTGTACATTTCTACAATAACAAAGAATCTACTAAGTGTTGGCCAAATGGTAGACAATGGTTTCAATGTTGACTTTGCTTCAAATGAATGTTTCATCAAGAAGAAGGGTAAGATAGTGGCTAAGGGCACTAGACTTGGCAAACTTTATAAGTTGGATGCATTTGTGGATACTAATGTTGTCATGTTGGCCGAGAAGAGCAAGATATCTACTTTTACTTTATGGCACAAAAGACTTGGACATGTCAACTCGGGTTCCATGGAGGCTATGATCAAGGAGGAGTATGCTTTAGGCCTACCAAGGTCTATTGGGAAGGAAGACAAGGTTTGTGAAGCTTGTGCCTTATCCAAGGCACATAAGAAGGTGTTTCCTAACTCCATCACAAAGTCATCTCATCCTCTTGAACTCATACACTCGGATGTGCACATTGCTAGCACCAAATCTAATGGAGGTTCATCCATGTTTTTAACCTTCATTGATGACCACTCAAGATTTTGTTGGGTGTTCTTACTTTCCTTCAAGTCTCAAGTATTTGATACTTTTGTAAAGTTCAAGTTGTTTGTGGAAAAGCATCATAATCATAGCATCAAGATTCTTAGAAGTGACAATGGTGGAGAATTCATCTCCAATGAGTTCAAGGCCTTTTGTGAGGAGGAAGGGATCAAGAAAGAGACTTCTTGTCCTTACACTCCTCAACAAAATGGAGTTGCTGAAAGAAGGAATAGAACATTATGTGAATGTTCTAAGGCTTTAAGATTAGATGCTTGTTTGCCCAAATCCTTTTGGGGTGAGTCTCTTGTATGTGCAAACTACTTGATGAATAGGGTGTCTTGCAAAGCAATTGAAGGCAAAACTCCTTATGAGATGTTGTACGGAAAGAAACCCAATCTTAATCACTTGAAAGTTTTTGGGTGTATATGTTATGTGCATGTGCCATTGGAAACAAGAACCAAGGAGGATCCATCTTCCACAAGAGGGATCATGCTTGGATATGCAAGCTCAAGCAAGGGCTACAAAGTCTATCTCCCATCCTTAAAAAAATTTGTTGTTTCAAGGGATGTCATCTTTGATGAACATCATATGCATATGCTTGAAGAAGGCTCAAGTGCTCCAACAATCAAGAAGAAGATGGCCGAGGAGCAAGATCTTGGTTTTGAGGAGGAGCTCATGGAGGAGCAAGCACCAAACCCACCTATCACACCAAGGAGATCTTCAAGGGCAAAAGTGGAGCCATCAAGGCTCACATATCAAGGCAAAGGACAGCAAGTTGAGGGTATCTCATCCACTTCTTATGCTTTATCTAGTTTTGAAGAACCGTCTAATGTTGAAGATGCATTGAACTCCAAAGAATGGTATAAAGCTATGTTGGATGAGTATGATGCCTTGATTCAGAATGAAACTTGGTTGCTTGTTGAGAGACCTCAAAGGAATGTAATAGGATGCAAGTGGGTCTTCAAGCTTAAGTTGAATGCAAATGGGAGTGTTAACAAACATAAAGCAAGATTAGTTGCAAAAGGTTATGCTCAAGAGAGAGGGATAGACTATGAGGAAACTTTTGCACCCGTGGCCAAGATGGTCACAATAAGACTAATCATTGCACTTGCATCACATTTTGGATGGATTCTATGTCAAATGGATGTCTCTAATGCTTTCTTAAATGGTTTTTTGGAAGAGGATATCTATATGGAGCAGCCACAAGGGTTCATCAAGCATGGAATGGAGAACAAAGTATGCCATCTCCAAAGAAGCATCTATGGCTTGAAGCAAGCCTCCAGATCTTGGAATTCAAGACTACATTGCTATCTTATTTCACTTTCTTTTGTTCAAAGTGAATATGATCCTACTCTTTACATTAAGTTTGATGATGTTGGTATTGTACTTTTACTCATTTATGTAGATGACATCATCATTAGTGGAAATAGTGTTGATGGTATTGAAAAAATCAAGATAGATCTATCCTTAGAGTTCAAGATGGTAGATCTAGGGTGTCTTCACTTCATCTTAGGCATAGAAGTACTTAGAGGGTCTGATTTTATCTTTATAAGTCAAGTAAACTATGCTCAAAGTCTTTTGAAGAAGTTTAAGATGGAAGTATGCAAAAGTGTTGACACACCAATGGAGCAAGATGTAAAAGTGCCAAATGAAGATGATGAAAGATCCTTCATGGACATCACTTTGTTTAGGCAACTTATAGGTTCCTTAATGTGGATCACTATAACTAGACCAGATCTTAGCTTTAGTGTATGTAGGTTGAGCCAATCCATGCAAAAGCCATTGAATATCCATTGGAAAAAGGCCAAGAGGATTCTAAGATACATCTCGGGTACATTGGATTTTGGGATTCTATATAGAGGAGATGTGATTAACCTTCATGCATTTAGTGATTCAGATTTTGCAGGGGACAAGAGGGATAGGAAATCAACAAGTGCCTATTCAACTTTCATAGGAGAAGGTGTGGTTTCATGGCTTTCAAAAAAGCAAGAAACTATATCTCTATCTTCAACTGAGGCCGAGTACAAAGCTTTGACAACCACTACAAAGGAGGTACTTTGGATCAAGAGATTATTGGTGGAACTAAAGATCATGGATTCAGAGGAGGCACCAATCATCTACAATGACAATATATCAGCCCAAAACCTTGCATCTAACCCAATCTTCCATGCAAGATCTAAGCACATTGAGATATGCCATCACTTTGTGAGAGAAATGGTGCAAGCCAAGGAGATTGCTTTGGAGCATGTTCCAAGCAATGAATGTGTAGCTGATCTACTTACTAAACCACTTCAAAAGACACCTTTTATGAAGTTCAGATCATCACTTGGAGTGATTAGTAAAGCAATGATTGAACCAAGCTAGATAGTGAGGAGGAGTGTTAAAAATTCACAATTCTAGCTTGACTAGTTTTGGTCATATGACTTGTAAATAGTTAGATGGTCATGATGTGGCTTGTCACACGTGCCAAATAGCATATGATTCCATTCATAAGGATGTTCTCAAGTAGACCTAAGTGTTAGAACCTTTGGAATGAGTCCAAATTATGCTTAGATACAAGGGAGAAAAAATAGGAGCTATTTTTGGTAATTTTTGCATTGTTGAGGGATCTCCAAGATTCCAACCCTAACTTGGTAGGGATGAAAGATCCACCAAAATTAGCATTAGGGATAGGTTTAGGGCTACTCATACCTGCCCAAAACCGTGATGGATCATGTATATATAGGTGATGATATCTCACCAAAATCAATCAAGCAATTTCATGTTTTTTCTCTCATAATGGTGCAATTGCTCTCTATGTTCATAATCGTTTGAGTACTTGTGATTACTAATGATTATAGGATTGAATGTAGGTCTAGTGTATAGTACTCAGACTGTGGGAGGCCGTACTTTCACACGTGTGAAGCCTTCTTCAAGGATTTGGGCCATTTAGTGAGGTTCAAGCATAGATTTTTGATGGAATTTGATGGTTCAACTTGTGCTAATCTTATGAAATCATAATCTATTGTTTCCCTCATCATTTCAAGTGTTTTAGGATCCTTATTTGCTGTAATTTTTACATACAATCGCCACCACAACCACATCCGTTGAAACCGCACGTTACAACCGCAAATCGCAATCCACCGTAACCGTAAACCGTAACTGTAGGAACAGCAAAAACCAAAAAAAAAAAAAAAAAACTTCCAAAAACACAAAAAACTCATGAAATCCAAACAACAATAAAAAACTAACCAGTACCCAATGGACCCACAAAACAATCCTCAAGTCCCAGACAATTATCCATACGAGATCAGATCCCCTGTAGCTGAACAAATCAGACGTCATAGGTTCTACCGAATGAGAGCCGAACTCCAAGAGCCATCCACAAACCCGTTCGATGGACAAGAACCTGATAGAGCCGAGTCTTCATGCGCACGACCCCGTTTTTATGGTGCTGACCCCTCATAGGCCAGAACCAACCTTAATGGAGTCCCTGCTACCCATGGAGCTCCTCTTGAGAGACGTACACCTAAACTAGACCTACCAAAGTTTGACGGTAGTTCGAACCCTCAAAGATTTTTGCAAATCTTTGAGAATGCATGTGATGTATGTGGCGAAACATCCCCCAATGTATGGTCCAACTTTTTTCGATGACCATGATCGCTAAAGCACGTGATTGGTTTTTCAACCTTGATCGTGAAGATAAGACAGACTGGTCAATCTTGAAAGAGTCCTTTATCAAGCATTTTAAGCCCTTTCGCTTGATCGAGAGTCCTTTTGTCAAATTGAGTACCATCAAGATGACAAATGATGAACAAGTACGAGACTATATCGAGCGTTTCAAATGCCTCAAAAGTCAAGTACAGGAACAACCCTCCGAACAGATGCTCATCATGTGGTTTTTAGTCGGCCTTCCAAAATGGATTAGATGAGAGCTTAAATCTAATGATGAATATACGAGCCTAGAGTTAGCCATGTCTGATGCCATCAAAGAAGAAGACAAAGGATCAGATGTTGAGGAATCTAGAGAAAGAAGAGCACCACGTGCTCCTATCCATGAGTCGAAGCCGATCGAAGACACCCGAGATCAGCTTTGGAAATCACAGCTGGCATTACTTAGTAAGCAACACAAACTTCAAATGGAGAAACTCACCAATGAGTTTCAAACTACCCTGAAGTCTATCCAAAGCAATATGCCTGGTCAGTCAAACCCTGCACAAGTACCTTATAGACGAAAAACAATATGGTGCCCACACTGCCGAGCTACGCATCCTGTTGATGCTTGTCCTTCATATCGACCTATTCAGGCACATACAGTTCAACAATATGAAGAACACCCATCACAATCTCGAAATGCCTTGCCTTATCATGAATATCCACTAGCAAGTCCAGAACCACTAGCCATACAAGATGGCTACGCCGTTATACAAGGGCCACTGCACACCAGATGTTTCATCTGTGGTGAAGTCGGCCACTTCATGGTTGATTGTCCAGTTAAGACGCAGTACCATGCTGAGTGTCCTAACTGTATCCGAAAACACAGTTTCAAAGTCTGTCCAAAATAACCAACTAAGATCCTACCTGCCCTTCACTTCAGTTATGAATCACAATAGGATCTTCACGACAACAACACGAGCACCATAGCAACCAACAATTAAACATGCTTCTCAATCGAGAAGTTTCTTGTAAACTTCTACTACATCACCGTCCAATACACCAGCTCCATAATGAAAAAGACAATATGAAGTGAGTCCTTGTTGAAAGAAAGTGAAACCGATATTCCGTCATCTGCTACAATGTCCAACCACGAGCAACCTCCACAAGGAATTGACAGTTTTTCTCTCTTTCTACAAACTCCAATCTATTTGTCTTTCCACATGCTGATAAGATTTCCAATGTTCCAATACACAATATTTCTCGGATTCGGAAATCCAGATAGAGATTCGGTTCTAAATCTCTTGTTCACAGAGGTCCTCAGGACATAGTACCTCAATGATACCTGCATCTCAAGCTATATCTTACAATATCTGCTATCAATGATGGTAGATTTTAGTGTCACCAACCCTGTCTTGTTTTGACAAGGGCATGTCAGAGTAAGTCACATTACTCTACAAAACAACTAAAATATTGCAACCATCAAGGTGAATTATCAATGTTGATGAATGCAAGTTTTATTCAACAAGTGCTATACAGTTCTCACTCTCTGTAATGTTTGTTTATTTATTTGTTTCTCTTCACCTATTTTATGTGATTGATTTTTGCATGAGGAATAGCTACTACAAGAGAGTCTTCTATAGAGCATCTCCAGAACACATTTTCATTCCGCTATCCATCTTCAGATTACCTTGTACAACAGTTTAGGACTTTTGAGGAATATCAGAAATCCATGTTTAGTCAGAGTTCATTCCTGCATCTCATTGCCACATTAATCTTCGAGTCAACTACAGCAAGATCGAAACAAATTTAGTTAAAATTTGTTCAATCTTTAGTCCAGTCGCATGTTCAACGTGTTTCAACTACGTGTTCCACACACCGATCCAATCTTGAACATGAACAATTACCCGCAACAACATCCCCACCAACAGATTTTTTTGGGGGGGAGAGAGTGGATCTGCTTGGATCCACTGGAGCAGTTACGCTGCCAAGCAACAACCCCAGCAAGATCGACAACCAAGGTCACAAGTCAAATATGAAAACTACAAGGCTAGGAAGACAGATGGGTAGTCCAAAGAGACTCAATCAGAAGAAGTACCCCAGCCACGATGAAGATCCTTTAGAAAGGGAAACACAAGCATTGAAAAATCAGTCTCCTTTTTCAACCAACCTCTTGCCATACTTTTGCGCCCATTCTCATGTCTATCATCCACACCATCTACCGTTGTCACCACCACCCTCCCTTCCATCTGTTTGTTTATCATCAGTTTACTGTTCTTTTGAGAAATTCCCAGTTTTGATAGTCTTACCGAAGCAGCTGATAGATCATTGCAAATGTCCTGTGGAGACCAACTGCCACCTAAAATGGATGATCAGCCAAACGAAGATATAAGAAGCAGGTGAAGCAGCCAGAACAAATAAAGAGAAAGATCCAAGAAGCTGAGGAGAAAAGGACAAAACTTAAGCAACAGATGAGTCAGATCGATCTTGATCAAAAGAAACTCTCTGGAGTAATGATAGTTGAATCCCCTCTTATGAAGCCCAAAGAGATCCAAAAGTAACGGATCAAAAGAAAGAGCTGCAGAAAAAGAAAGATGAAGACAACTGTGAACTTACAAATAAAGCAAGCTCCTCACCCAACAAGTAGTGGTCAAAGCTTGACATTGCAAGGGTCCAAGGCTGCAACTGTAGAACTATCAGTTCTCTCACCTTGTTACCAAGCCTTCATCATGTTTCCTCACTGTTACCAAACCCCAGAAGTTAGAATCTGCCAAGAAACCAAAGATGAAACTGTCAATGGCAGATACAAATGACTAAACAAAGAGACATAGGGAAAGCACTCGAGCATGCAAGTTGTGAAGCTGCTGAGAACTCTCCAAATTTTGAGAATGTCAACCCATTCCAACAATAAGACATTCTAAATCCAATTGCGACAATTTGTAAAAAAAAAATAGATTTTGTGATAAAGACTGACGACAATAAGCACTTGGTTTTATGTAAGCGAACAAGGATCTACGCTTTTCCAAGTGACGATCGAAGATGCCAATGCAAAGCGGAGCGACATCGTCCAATATGAGTTGCAGTGGGTCCTGCAACACATTAGGGGTGGGATGATGTTGGCTGATTCTGACGAATCCCCAAGATACTCGAACAGAGCAACTCAAGAGCACCTCTCACCTTAGACCGAGGAGGTCTCTGAGAAGACGAGACTAATGAAGACTGAGAGCCGAGTATGAGAGCCGAGAAATACTAGCTAGGAAAGACATGCAAGAAGTGTGTAAGCCTCATGGTGAATCTCCGAAGATGGAATTACCATGTAAGAACTAGTATTTCTAAGCAAATGTAATAAATGCAAGTAGACCCCTCTTAAAGAAAGTAGAGTGAGCCACCTTTTGATGGTGACCTCTAGTGGAGAGCAATATTCCACTTGTAATTTGTGAAATGTGGAAATTTCACTAGGATGCCACCTAAGGAGCTCTCTTGCTTATTTAAGAGACTCTCTCTTTGTGAAGAGGAGATTTTATGATTTGTATCAATTCCATGCTGAAATGAGAAGAGCCTTCACGAGTTTGGTGCAACCATTGAGCTCCTTGATCATGCTTGTTTCTTGAGTGATGCAGTTATGATCTTGCCCTTCCCTCCTTTGTGTGTGGTTGTGGACTGTAGAGTGGATTAGATTTGCTGCTTTTGTAGAGTGAATTAGTTTTGTTGTTTTCTTGTGGATTAATGTAGGAGCCAACATTCAAGTTAACTAAAGAGGCTAGAAATGTGGCATAAATCTTGCATATTCTCTAACATTCTAGTTCTTGATGTTCTTGGGATGTCCAAGAATCAATAGACTGGTTGGTTTCTTGATTCTTGGACTTCTAACATGCTGTAGTTTAGCTTTGTTTCTTGTTTTTGTCAAGTTATGCAAGGTAGCTCAGTGTTAATGTAGTGTAGGCTCTGATTTCAGTCCGTTTTAAGTGTAGATAGCTATAGAAAACTACTGAACGTTCATTGGTTTGCATGCTGATCTGTGAATGAGCGTTCTAGGCTTGCATCCTATGTAGAATGTAAGTGCGTTCAAGAGTGACGTCTCTAAGTTGTCCTCTGACAGGCAGGACAAAGAAACATACTAAAACAGCACTCTGTCCCTTCTGCCTGGGTTGGCATTGTTAAATCAAGAAGACATCTAACGAATGCCTTTAAGCCTGGTAACAGGCAGAAACGGTTCTGAAGAAGTAGCAAGGAAAGAAAAACAGTAGTAAATAGATCCTCTGGAGGAGAGCATTCTGTAAACACCTTCATCAGTCCAGATACACCCAGAAAATCCTAGAGGATTTTGGGATGCTGAATTGCAAAGGATACTCCAATGCTCGCAAGAATAGTACTGACGAACGAAAATTGTTCGAGGACTGAAGAAGAGAGAGAATTGATGTTGTAAAGACCCTAAAAGGATTTTCCCTAAGATGAGGATGGGAGAACACAACCAGAGAGACTATGGAGCCAAACCGCCCAACCAATCCTAGATCAAAACTGGATCTAGCCCCCAAGCCATGCCATGTGAAGCAAGAGGAGAAGAGAGAAACTGATAACCTCAACCCAATATGTCGACGGGAGAATCCCCACCTCATTATATAGAGAGTAGAGTCTTGTGCATGAAACCATGCAACCCCCATGCAAGTCAATTATAAATAGGTCTCATCTCTTCATGCAGTCCTCCTGCCTATATCCGTCACACAAACATGCAATGTTCCAAATGTCTCAATTAGAGTGTCTGGGTCCTCTCAAGGTAATTAGTCACAAACAGGCCTTGACATGGAATTAAATCATGGCATGACCAATAATCTTCTCTCCTTAAACTGCTTCTATCCTTAAAAGCTCCTTAAAACAAGAAAGAATTACGTGAACAGTTTCTTTAACTTTCAATATTAACCTAGGAAATCATTCTCCTTAGTTTGACTTTCATATCAAACAAGTACTCAGAGATAAACCAATTTCTAACCGTTAATCTCTGTTTTGGAGTACGACTCAAGTTTGAAAAGTACACTAAACAACACAAGCTAGTAATATGACTTTCATGTAAAATACTTACATGAACCATAGAGTGAAATATTCCCTAACTGAGGAGATTAAAGTTAAAGAAAAAATGAAAATTACAATCTGAAATTATCACAAACTCTAGCAGACAATTCATAAAAAACTTCCAAGTACAGCTATCCTTAGAATCCAATATTAAGATATGATAATTCATTCAACTAGAATCTCTAGGAGAATCATTAAGATATAGAATGATTAAAACTCAACTCTGAGTATCCCAGATACTCTTTTGAATAGCATCCACTATATAAATTAAAATACTGGAGTAGAGAGATTCAAAATACTGATCTGAATACTTACTCAATTTAACAGACCAAGACTTAATCGTCACACTTAAGAATCCTCACAATTCCGAATAATCCTCTGACAATAATTAAGTAATTATTTATGATCAGTCAATCATAAATATTTAGATTCGTATGATTCGTCAATCATAATTTTCTGGAATCCAAAACCCATAATCATTTATAGGACACTAGAACATAAATCAAGAAAAGTAAGAATCATTCCAAAATCTTTCCACTAAGAAAATACTGGATTCAGGAACATTCTTCAAACATGATTCTTTGATTGAAGTGCAAGATTTAAGTTCTATAAACCACTGGTAATAATTAAAGACTGAACGCTAACCAAAATGACAATCATCTTCAACTACAAAAAAACTTTAGATTACAATCTAAAAGCAAATCTAGATACCCAAAGTCCTACTGAATATCGATTCAGTTATTATTCTTGGATCCATTACGGTTCGCTATCCAATTGAGCTCTCTGGGATGCAATCACTAATGAGCTGAGTCCCTTTCTTAACTAAGGAATACTCTATCCCAAGAATATTGTATATCCAATGCACACAATTTTAATTGATGAACCGTAATGATTCACTAATCATGCGTCTTACAAACAATATACACCAAAAATTATCAATTTCTAGTGAATCCTCATCACACTGATAGTTTTACCAATTAACTTCATTCTGGAGTAATCAACTACTCAAGTTAATTGTTTATGATTCAGACATCTCAATGTCCAGGTGCAGCTTTCAGTTATACATGTATAACACCACATTTAGATCCTTATCCAAATCATTTATTAGTTAACTCATAAACCTTCCATTAAAAAAATCCGTTAACTCTGCAAGTATCTGTCAAAACAATACTTGATCATATGTTCATGTTCACCGACTAGATTAAGTGCACCAAATAATTCTAGTAACCAGGAATACACAGTAGATTCATAAAAGATTAATTGTGCACATATGTAAATAATCTCACTATGACCCAATACATAAACACATTTTTATTTGGCAGATTCCTCCAGAACCCACATATGTTACTCACATATCTCATCTTGTAACTCAGCTATAAAAGATTTTCTATTTCTCATGAGTAAATAACATGTCCGAGAAATCTTTGAGACGAATAACATTCAATCTCAACAGTTTTCCAATCCAACTTACCTCTAATTACATAATTTCATCCATTCAATCAACCTCTCTCTGATCCTAGTACTCAAACTAAGATTAGGTTGATCCAATACAAAACTCTCAGAGTTATCTTCTGATCAAACTTACTTGTATTCCAACCAAAATGGAATTAGTAACCTTTGATCTCTCACTGTACTACTTACAGATAATGATTCAAATATCAAACTTGTTCTAGTTCCAGATTGTCCACCACAATCCCTAGAGAATTTCTCTTCTTTTTGAAAAGTTCCCACTTCCAAAAACTATGCAACCCACAGATTTCCAAATAGAATTTTATCCCACCACTTCACCCCTCCTTTTAAAGAAATTATAAATTTCAATAAAAGTTAACTGGAAAGATGATATATAAAAATACTCAAATTCAAGAAAAGTCAGTAATAAGTGTATTCCACAAAAGGATTCACTCTATTACACACAGAACTTTCCCTTCAAATATTTTCAACCCGAGTGATAGAAACTACCCTTCCATCGAAATCCATTTATGCAAAAAGAGATATTCTAGGTTTAATAAATTAAAACACTTAAACCATAGATTATATCTGAATTCCATGTCTATTCCCACAAGTAGTAATTTATATGACATAACAGTCTTTCAGAAGAATAACCTCATGCTGGAAAGAATCATATAACCAGTCTGATGTCTATATTCGAGAAATTACTAAGTAAAAGATTAATTAAGAAAGCGAGAAATAGATTTGAGGGCCTCTGATTTTGTAAATAATGAGATACCACATTGGGATCTAGATTAAACCTCAAAATTTTCCAAAACACCCCACATTCGATCGAATGGTTTTATTTTTTCCATATCGCGACTAGGTACTAAACCACACCATTCATCATCAGATCTTTACAGTTCTAGAATTCCCTTTCCAAAATTACTGATGCCCCATACCATCAGCTCTTCCTTCCAGAAAATCCTTAACTACTTCATCTGATATTCTAGAGATCCATTGATCATCTAGCTGTCTTATAATCCATATAGGATATTATCTCTTGTTCCCATACTTTGGAGAATTCCTTTATTTGGATGGCTGGCATGCCTATCAGATGGATATCCACATCCACACCTGATCTTGTGATCTAAACAGAAGAATTAACATGGTTCAATATTACGTTCTAATCCTTTCTGATTAATGATAAGCTTCGAATCCCCATGAATCCAAGAGCATTAATTCTAGGGACAAGCTTCTATCAATTAACAGATCCTATGTAATCCATGTATCAGATTCTACTTCTAACATCACAATTGATATCCAAAACTGCGGATACCTCCATGGTTACAAAGATATAAATTATGAATTCAACTAAATGAATTCTATCCAAGAAATTAGTATCTGGTATTAAGCAATTATTGATTGGGATTACCAAAATCCTAACTGCAAAATACATTTCCTGATTACACTTACTACTGATGTCCACTCTTCTTCCCTCTTTAGAATTTTCAGTTCCCTGAAAATCAATTCTAGCTAAGGTACTAAGAAGATGTAACGACATTAGTAAATGTTTAAAATTAATTACTGTAGGAAAAAGTGAAACAATCTCATTTCTATCCTATACCTGGGCTGAGTTACCGATATACAAAAATCAACTACTAGTATAAACCCAGACCTAGTCTGATCCTTTGCATATCATTCACCATAGGATTTAACTGGAAATGAAATCAATTTTATACTTTTGATTAGTCCCTATCAATTACCAATTCTTCAATAAAATTGGACTGTTTCTTTTTTTATTGACTGATTTGGCATTACTCCGTCATTATTAACAAAACTATCCAAACTTAAAATACAAAATTGCATGAATGGAGATCCTACCGATAGGATTTCAGAATCTCTTAAACTGTATCCAAACAAGATCTATTCGGATTAAGAGTACTGCCCTCACTCATTCTATTTGGCCATTTCATATTGTTTGATGGTTTCTAATCCAATTTTGACGAGTATCTTGCACAAACGTTACTCGACCCATTTCTGATGATTAATATCAACTAAAAATATACAAGACAAGTAACCATTCCAGATTTTAACCAAATTTAAAAATTTAATTAAAAAAAAATTAAATTTTAATTTTTAATTCGGGGAGAACACATGCACCCAAAGTTTAGTCACCATCAAGAACAGTACCAGAAAAATTAAATTTTCTTGAATCAGGTACCGTCTTGAAAAAAGTAACCCATGAGGACAGAATAACTGATGTTATCCTAAATCTATAACCCAAATTTATAGATGAACTGTCATGATAGCAAAAATTATATCGTCCCCCATTTATGGCCTAGAGAATAAATAATTATTCTCACCAATGATCAACCTACACATTTTTCTATTGGTTATCCATACAATACCTAATTATTTCCCATGCAAATAGAAGGAGTAGCCGATGTCGTAACTTATTACGAATCACAAGCTCCCCTCGCATGCAAATAATCAAAGGCAAAATCTAAACCCACAAAGGCTTACTGGATACCATAAAAGAAAAAACCCATGTAAAGTCTCTCAACAAACAAAAAAAAGCCATAAAACTTTTGAGGCATGCCACCCTCTTCCACTCCCAATAAAATAAAAAGAGGAATAGGTTAAAAAAACCCTATGCACAATCTGGCCGCCACTCCCCTTGGCTTCCAAAACAGGGCTTCGAGCCGCGCCTTCACTGGAGATCGAGAGAGCAGGGCTTCCAGCCGCGATGGCTATTCGGCCTCATCACTAAGCAGGTCGTTCACCTCCTCAACCTTCTGCTCCCATGCGAGAGAGCGCCATCTCACGGCTACAGGAACATTCCTCATTCAACTGCGCCTAATCTGTATCATGATCATCAATACCCTGATCACACTCCTAGTAAAACGAGGTATAGGATGCAAAATTTGGTCTGCTGGGATTTCAATCCCAGATGCATCTACACCTTCAACGTTCTCAGCAAGGGAGCGCGCCAAGAGGTAACTAGATCAATGATAAAGAGACGGGCATTTACTCCTGGCACCCAAAAGCGAGCTGTCTCGCACACGCCGTCACAGGCAGATCAGGTTCCAGAAGGAATTACCTGTTGAGGTGGAAGACAACAGTCCAAAGGCTCTTTGCGAGACTCACCGGTTCAGAAACCATCAGCCAGTGACATCTCTAATCTCTCTACACAGAGGGATGCTATTACTTGGAAAGTGATCAGCAGGGTTTTCAGTCAAGATTTGCCTTATCAAATCTAACAAGGTTACACTCTCATCCTTCTACAGATTCGACTGCTGGTCAGCAACCCTCTGAAGATTGACCCCTGATTTCTAACGGCCTACAGCTCAAAGAGACTCAGATTTATTCTCAGATTTTTTTACTTTACTTCATGCTTATTCCAATACTTGCAAGTCATATTGAAGAGAGCATAAGCTTTTCAAAAATTTTGAACAGCAGATCTAAGAAAGTTGTTGATCTTAACTTACATTCATAGCTCACTTCCCTCTCAGAATCAAAATAGTAGTAAACTGCCACTTTGCTATATGCTCCCAACATGCATGTTTACAGAAGTTTTTTGTGTAAAACAATCCATAATCCAATGCATGCAATAACTGGAATCATGTGCTTATGCTCCCACAGTCCATATAAACTGGATAATTTTCTACCTTATCTATGAACTTGAACAAACAACATGATTCAGAGCATTACAGACTGATGCAGACAGTTCCTAACTTCGTCTGAGCGAAACCCAACAATGAACCAAGTAACCAAATTAACGTTTGCAGATCACTCAACACCATTTGAAAAACTTCCTCAAGAAATCATGAATCTGCAAATAGATTCAAACAAATTCGCAGCATCTTTTACCAAAAAATCCATGTAGAAGTGCACTCTACCAATAATTTCGAAAAGTACGGTACTTATCCGGAATTTGTGAATCCAACTCCATAATTCCCTTGAAAAAAAACACTCAAATCGGGATATAAATCTAAGCGTTTCAACTTCCAAATCGATGTAGTCTTGTCTCCATCCTTGACCGCATCTTAGTCGAGCTCTGATACCAATGTAAAGACCCTAAAAGGATTTCCCCTTAGATGAGGATGGGAGAACACAACTAGAGAGACTATGGAGCCAAAC
Organism: Diphasiastrum complanatum; assembly: GCA_029204225.1. Taxonomy (NCBI): domain Eukaryota; kingdom Viridiplantae; phylum Streptophyta; class Lycopodiopsida; order Lycopodiales; family Lycopodiaceae; genus Diphasiastrum; species Diphasiastrum complanatum. The sequence goes on from CM055095.1 coordinate 48,117,828, forward strand.
CGCCCAACCAATCCTAGATCAAAACTGGATCTAGCCCCCAAGCCATGCCATGTGAAGCAAGAGGAGAAGAGAGAAACTGGTAATCCCAATTCAATATGTCGACGGGAGAATCCCCACTTCATTATATAGAGAGTAAAGTTTTGTGCATGAAACCATGCAACCCCCATGCAAGTCAACTATAAATAGGTCTCATCTCTTCATGTAGTCCTCCTGCCTATATCCGTCACACAAACACGCAATGCTCCAAATGTCTCAATTAGAGTGTCTGGGTCCTCTCAAGGTAATTAGTCACAAACATGCCTTGACATGGAATTAAATCACGGTGTGACCAATAATCTCGAGTACTGGAGGGCCGGTCTACCATATTAGGACTATTCCAGGTCCTTAACCGAATATGGCCATAACAGATGCGGCTCACACCTTACAGAAAACTGATAGGATCATTGATGTACCTTGCAGATAACACACGTCCTGACATTGCTTATACTGTGTTCAAGATGAGCCAATTATGCACAAATCCAAGCTTGACACATTGGAAGATTGCAAAACAAATTTTGCAATATCTTCAATTAACAAAGGATTATGGTTTGTGTTATTGTCGTGATGCAGGGTTTCAGATGCTTTCCTATAGTGATGCTAGTTGGGCATCTCTCAAGGACGACCGTAAAAGTGTCTCAGGAGAATGCACCATCGCGTCAGGTGCAGCAATTCTCTGGGTCAGCAAGAAGCAGACCATTGTAGCTCAGTCATCCTGCAAAGCAGAGTACGTTGCAGCAGCAAAGATGGCCAATGGGATAATTTGGCTCAAATAATTCCTGGACGAATTGGACGAAGCGAGGAATGAACCTCTGGTTCTGTAGATGGACAACACATCTGCAATACATCTGATGAAAGACCCTGTGTTTCACTCAAGAACGAAACACATTGCGATCAAATACCACTTGATCAGGAATCTGATTGGCAAGACGATGTTGCAGACCACCTTCATTGGAACGAAAGACATGGTTGCTGACATTTTCACATAGGCCTTAGACAAAGGTCTATTCAAGAGACAGAGGAGTAGTCTTGGAGTCATCAAGCTATCATGTTTTGAGAGGGAACTGAAGAAACAAAATGTTTCTAGTGCCAAAGCCATGCTAGCCCTCCACTCCATTTTTGACAGAAAAGACACAAGAAAAGAAAATGTTCGCGAACAATTTTGCTACACACGACACAAAATTGTTTCGCGACACAAAATCTTTCTTGCTCCACGAACAACCAAGAAGATCAGCCAAGTACCAAGGGGTACAAACATTTGATCAGATATTATGACATCAGCAGAAGTATTCTAGATCGTGGCTAATCTGCCACTCTTGTAATTCACAATTAGTTGTAGATGTTTAATCTTTTCTAATCTGTAAGTTACACCACGCGACATGAAATTGTTTGCGAACTATATACTTTCTGTTTGATGCATAATGTTGTAATGTTAGTAAGTAATGCTAGTAAGCAAGACAAGAAGTCAGAAGATGAAAAATATAGAATACGAGTCCGCTTGCGTGCGAGACAATTCTGCATAGGATCTGTAGATCCAGATGTCTGCTAGTAAGCGAGACTCGAATTCGTGAGAGAACTGTATTTCTCTCACATCAACGCACTGCGTGAATCTGTCATGCAGTGCTTGAAGAATAGGAAAAATCAATAGATGATATTGTAGCTGTTGTGCACATTATTAATCTGTATGATTGTATGATCTTGAATGTAAATTTGTCTGTTACTATTCGTGTGTCTAATTCACTTGCTCATGTAATTCCGCACTTTGGTTTGATCTTGTTGAATGTTACATTAATTTATTAACGTAGATCAGCAGTGTCTGACTACTCTCTGAAGGATTGTAAGAATGATATAGCCGGCAGTGACTAGTGATCATATCTGAATTCTTGACGAATTGATCTTGTTCGCGTCGCTTCGTGTTTCGCCTCGCTTCGCTTCGCGATCACTTGGCCATAAGGGTAAATCAATTACAGATCTCATCTAAGTTTTGTTTCGTTTTGTTTCGTTTTGTCTTGTTTCGTCTCGTCTCGTCTCGTCTTGTTGCAGAGCCTGATTGATCTTGTCGTGAACTCTTTCGCTTCGTTTCGTTTCGTGTCGTTTCGCGATCTCTTTGCTTCTAACATGAATCAATGTTAGAGCTCATTTAAGTTTTGTTTCGCTTCGCTTCATTTCAGTTTCTTCCAGATTTCGTTTCGTTTCGTTTCGTTGTATTATAGAGCCTGATTGATCCAACTCGAACAGAAATAATTCGAGTGTCATGAAAAGTTTCGCGAATCGTTCGTGATTTTTTTTATCAGTTTGTCACCAGAGTTTTGGCTAGAATTTGCATTTTTTGAGTGCATCATTTTCCGAATCAGCATGGCCAAGGAGATCAAAGTATTTGCCTCCTAGGTAGAGATATCTACCCTAATTGACACCTATCAGGCCATTGACGAGTACCCTCCACGACACTCATCAACACCACCTGTAGAGCCCACAGAGCCAGAATGCTCTGGGCATACACCAAGTTAGGGTTGCCCAAGTAGTCTAGCCCATCTTCTGTGAAGATCTATGCTCGTTGAAGTTCACCCTTAAAAATTTTCCAACTTGTCGGGGAAAATCATGCCCAGAGCTCCTAGCATGGCCCATCATCCATGGATCAACTACAAGGCAATGGCAAATCCATCAACATGCTTTGAATTTTCTTTTATGTTATAATAACGAAGTTGAGATAAAATGGTGATTCTATCTCAAGAGCATGACTTCATGCGAAAGATTCTATGTTAGAGAGGCTAGCCATCCATAGTCACTAGGGAAGTCACCCTTTAGATAAGATGGAGTCTGTGCAAAGAATGGGCCCAAAAACTTTGGACGATCTGGTCCATACAAGTAATCTGAATCCTTCTTACATCAATCCAAAGCACCCATTGCACATTTAGTATAAAATATTTTTGGATCTAAGGTAAGGCGAGAAAACTAATTACCTAACAAAAAAGGATCAAGCATGATGCAGTGCTAAACCTCAAATAGAATAGAACAATGCTGCTTATCAAACTCAATTAAAAATTTAAAACTACATAGTAGTAAATGAAAGATTTGAAAAGACAGATAAATGAGCTTATTATCACCATGGTGATCCTAGCCTAGCATGCAGGCAACTTTTGACGCAATAAATTGCCTAACATGGAATCCACGAAATTGAGGTCCCAAAAGAAGACCGGTTGATGCTACCTATGGTGGAAGCTGTCACAATCACGGATGATGATGCCATAAGCACCTCTAATTTGTGCTCAATCCCAAGTATGCCACAATGGCATTTCGATTTGTCTGATGCCATGTTGCGCGAAATGAACACAAGAACCTAGATCACCAATAATGGATTGTGCCAACACTCTTGATGCTACTGCCATGGATGCTGATGATCGACAAGCTCATCATGATCTATGCATCAAGCACAAGGCATGTGGTTGAGGGTCGAGGGTCAAGAGCTGGGAATAGTAGGAAGAAGAGAAGAGGAAAAAATAGAAGTCTGGCAAAAGAGAAGAAAAAAGTTAAATAGGATAATATCTCATAAAGAGTAGAGGAGAAAAAGGGCCGAGACGTTCGTTTGTCCACCTTCTGGCATCATCTAAAACAACAATATCACAAGATTTGCTACATCATAGTTGCCACCTACCATGTTGCCATGTGGCAATAGTTGTTGTTACAGCTACATGTTGTAGCAAGGTGCGAAGAGGAGATAGATGTTGCATGAACACTTACATGTGGTAAGTTTCAACCTTAACCGAGGTCCCACAAGCCTAAAAAGTTAAGGCCACCACCATGTTTATCCTAACCCCATTGACCAATCTCAACATATAGTATTGCCTTTGCAAGGCAAGACCAAGACAAAAATAAATAAGCTCATCTTAATTTGGATAATTCTACACTCTTCCCTAGGCCCTATAGTTTTCACAAATACACACACACACACACACACACACACACACACACGAATTAAAATGAAAAAAACATCAAGTGAACCACTCTTTCAATAACAAATTAGAAAAAGAAGACATGGGATTAATATTGACGTTTACTTATAAATTGTAGCATTCAAAAAATAGCTTTGTATTATAAAATTTGAACCATGCACGATTGAAGAAATCCTTGTGCTGTATAGATTGCAAATATCGAAAGAAAAATAGTAACAATATGACAAATCTAGTCCATGAAAGATGAAAAACTTGAATCCAAAAAGGACCTGAATTAGCAATAATGTTTACCTGAAGCAGTGGTCAAGACAATGCATGAACTTTAGCAGGGAAAAACTTTGGGAGGAAGAGAATTAGCTAGCTTGTCTCTTAATGATTTCAGACTCATCTAATTTAATAAGAACTATCAACTTGTTATTCACATTCTCATTTGTAATATCCTAAAATTCTATTATAAATGTTAGCAACTAACTAATGTCAATAAATTGTCATAAGATAGAGATTCTCCTATCAAGCAATATACTTCATTGATATGGAATAAAATACCCACTATTTTTTGCATGCCTTGGTCCAACATGTCTCTTTTTCTTTTAAGATGAAATGATTGTGGAATTGGAAACTTTTTTATACCTACCTGTGCAAATGCTTCCTTTATCATCTTAAACATTGTGGCATATGCTTCTCCATTGATGCTAGATAAATCACGTGCCCCCTAAACTAATGTAATGCCCAATATTTTTCCAGCTTCATTCAAAATGCTATAAATATTTGAAGCCTTAATTTTTTTTTTTTCATTCTGTTATTATTTAACATTGATTTCATAGACTTAGAAATTATATATTAGACCATAATATGAGAGGTCATACTTTACCATGACATTGTCACTTTTGTTGGATATGCTTGCAGCTTCCACTTTCTTCAATGTCGTTCAACATTAAGGTGGCTTTTACACTTCATGCATGCATATGTTCTCTAAAAAATTCGAACAAATTTTAAAAATTTTAAATAATTCCTTTGATTTTGAGTTTTTGAAAAATCCCCTTCATCAACCTACATACATGGTACTGCAAGGCAAGGCCAAAAATTCTAAGAAAAGCTTGAGTGTCAAGATTTATACTTTTTGTGGATGTGCTCTCAAGTGGTAAGCTCTCCCCACAAGCCTAAATTACACCCCTCAAGGAAGTTCAAACTTCCAAGAAATGGACGTAGTTTGAATCGTTATTGAGGAGGCCTTCCAAACTTCTAGTGCTGAAGGCTGATCATCCCCATTTGTCCTTTATTGGAGGAGAGTTGTCGGTCATCTAGGATTCAAAATGTGAGCCCGACGGCCCCTCATGCCATGTCCGGATTGATCCCTCGGCTAGGTTCCGAGCACTTGCATCCAAACCCCTCTCTCTTCGCTTCTCTCTAGGCACATCGTGACGTGACGAGGGCGATAGCAAATGGTCACACTAAAGCATTGCACTCAGTAGGGGGAACTCAATTCAGAGGGCACGAGGCACTCAATTCACGAGGCCTGGTATATGTAACCTTTGTCTTGAGGTAGTGGTTAGAAGACATGGTAATCATGATTTTTATGAAGGTGCCTAGTTAACCAAGATATTAGTGAGTAGTGAGTTCTCTCTTTCCGTAGCAGTCGCGAGCAGCGATAATGGACATGTGGCATTGCATCATTGGTTGAGAGGAGGTTCATTATGTTCCATAGCGCAGGCTGCAAACATATTTAGATCTTGATCGTCTATCTCTCTCCTGCTACGTTAGATATTGTTAATCTGATGGTTGGATGCTGCTTGTAGCAGCATTCGCCACTTCTGCGGCTCAACCTGCTGCTACACGGAGTAGCCCACCTCCCAATGAACGATATCTAGTCATTAGCTTTGAACATTTGGTTTGGGCCTTTCAATTGAAAGGTACAAACTTCAATTATGCCAGTTAGCAGGCTTGAGCAGACCCGCTACTTAGTAGCATGCAGCCTTCAATGCACCTCGCCGCAGGGCGGCTCGGTGCATGAAGGCTGCATGCTACAGCCAGTAGCGGGCCTGCTCACGCCCGCTACCTCAGGGCGGCTCGGAGCATGAAGGCTGCATGCTACAGCCGGTAGCGAGCCTGCTCACGCCCGCTACCTCAGGGCAGCTCAGTGCATGAAGGCTGCATGCTACAGCTGGTAGCGGGCCTGCTCAAGCCCGCTACCTAGTCCATCACGTTTGTTTCATTGACCCTTTCAAACGTTGCACCATACACACTCTCTCTCTCTCTCTCTCTCTCTCTCTCTCTCTCTCTCTCTCAAGTTTCTCTCCAATAGCCCGAAGCCCGTGAACTCTCCAGATTCCGTCTCTGTGCTCTGGAAATTTCTTGCGATGGCTTCGTACCTTCCAGACTCCTCCTGTCGTCTATGGCGCTACACGGATGATTATGTTGACTACGATCACCATCTGCATTCGCCTCCATTGTTTCACGTAGCTCTTACCATCACAATATTGAGCACGTGCAAGATGCATTGCATCTAACCTTTCGTGTTGTCCTTTACTTACTCAGCTCCCATGTCACCTGAAATTTCCGAAGTCCTATGGCTAGTTCTCACCACCCTCCTTTTTCAAAAGAACTGTTAATTCTCTCTGTTTCCTTGACATTGGACTAATAAACATGGCATCCTACATTCGTATACTGTCAATTCCCTACTACTCAGGAGCTTGACCGGCAACACATTTGATATCATTAGGTGGGTTGAGTGATCTTTCCGAATTTGTGTGAGCACTGCCTCTTACTCTTCTTAAGGATTCAAGTTTTCATGTCCATCTTCGACACATCATGGGATTAGATGTCGTCAAATCACTAACATTAGCGCCAGTTTGTCGCTCGGCTTAGCTTGATCGTGATTTATCCAATGCTGTTTTGATTAGGCCAAATGTAAGCTCTCACAGTGGCACAGTTCAGATTGGGATATATCTGCAACAGCAAATTAGCCGTGAAAGCGGAGGATTAGCTGCAGAATCATTCAATCACCTACTCTCTCTATTTCGATCACGCTTTTGTATGGTTGTTGCTGCAAGTTATCTCTCAAATGAGCTGTAAAATAAGAGTTTACATGTAAGATATTCTAACATACTCGAAGTGATCAACACCGAGAAAGGACATCATCAAGATCGTGCTGGAAATCAGGAAGCTGCCAAGTTGAGAATTATGAGCTGTAATGGCTGTCGCGTCCTTCGGAAGCGTTGCAGTGACAACTGTGAACTACGCTCATGCTTGCAGTGGATAGACGGAGCTGAAGCCCAGGGTCGCGCCACAACTTTCGTTGCCAAGTTCTTCGGGCGTGCAAACCTCACGAATTTTCTCACAACTGTGGACGAAAGCCAACGAACTTGTAAGCTTTCCTTTAAACCATCACTATTATAGCCGTGGCGAAAATGTGTCAAAATAGTCGACACCATATCTATCTGTGTGGCCCTTTGCGACAAGTCTTGCTTTGTAGCGACCAGCAATCGTTCTAACTTTTGTTATTGGTTGATTTGAACTTTTAGCTGTTGTTTTTTAAGGCTTAGTTGATTTCGTTGAATCGATCTGAACAACTTTGGTTTTTGGTTCGTCTCAATCTGAGGTTGTTTTGATTGAAAACGAACCACCTTTGCTAGCTACGGTGGTGATAAATCCAGCACAAAAAAGTGGTGTCAAGCTAGAATGCTTAATCTTGATAATCAACACTTATACTCAATTCGTCTTCCCAGCGAAATTTTGGGTTACTTTGCATTAATGTGATCTGGTTTCTATTTGTTTCCAATATTTCACGATGCACATACTATCACTTCTAAAGTTTTATCGATTAAATGGTTGATCACAGCCCTTTTTATATCACTGCTCTACGAGGCGTGTGGAAGAGTAGTAAATCCAGTTCATGGCGCTATAGGTCTGCTTTGGTCAGGTGATTGGCAAGCATGCCAAGCGGCCGTGGAGGCAGTTTTCAAGGGTGAAATGTTGCACCCAGTTACAGCTTCACCCCCGGCAGGATCAAATGATTCATCCTTTCTTTATATCCCTCTGTTGGAGTTGAGTAAATATAAAAAAGAAGGGCTTTCTACTCCAACTTTTCAGCTGGCATCTACAGGCACACTAGTGCATCGAACCAGAACCAAGGAAGCAAAATTTGAACGGGATCCAGTCCGACCTTCTCTGTGGTTGGGTTGCTCAGATTGTCGGAGAGAGCATTCTGAAATCGGAATGAGAACGATGAAGGAAAAGCTGGAAATACCCAAGCCCATGAACGATGATGTCTGTAATCTTCTGAAGACCACACAGTCAAAGAGGAACGGTGGGCTGCATTCTTCTAAGAAGGATTTAAAAAGGAAGCATGGCGAGACTAATCCACAGGAACATGTGATCAGACCGGTTCCTCAGAGATCATCGGATGGGATTAAAACATTCCTTGAAGCAGTTCACGGAGGCGCGGATCCGAAAATGGAAATATTGACTGAATCTGATGTTGTTTTAGATTGACTCTCAGCTTGCATTCTGTCACTACTTGTCCTCATACTTGTGACACAAAAATGCTACGAGGGTGTCGACAAGCCCCGACTGCAACTCAGTGAGCGCAAAGGGTGCTGTGACAAGCTTGGATAGCACAGGCTTGTCTGTTTCTCCGGTTGCATTGGGCGACTGAAGCACGTGGACCGGAGCTAGATGAGGCCATATACGACCCAAAAAGGCTGAGTTCTTCTGGGAGCATACCTTGAAATTGGGAAAACTTGGGAACGTTCACTGGATGTTTTGACCTACAAGATCTGCATCATTGTTTCTCAAATGATTGGAGTCGTCTGGTGCTGGCCAGTGCCCAGTATATCTTGATCCTAGTATGTTCGCAATGAAATGTGTAACACCTCAATCTCTGCAAGGGAGGATAGCTTATCCTTACATAGATAATACAACACTGCCAAAAGAGGACGAGTTATATATTGAGAAACATACTTTTTGATCTTACATCAAGTTTTGGCAACACTTTATGACAAAGAGGTTTTGGTTTGTGATTTACAATTTGAGAATAGAGATTCCTGTTTTTTTTAAGAAGGCTAGATTCTAGTGTACCAAATTTTCTCGTTGATTGATATTGTGTATATAAACATAGCTCCTATCCTGTATTTCGGGATGAAAGTAAAATGTCTAGTTTGAACTTTAGAGAAGATAATTTGTACTCCAGGTGTGATTGTATCGCAAATAATTCACAAATCGGGTCTTTTATCAAGAAGCCAAATGGCAGTTCACGTTTATGCATATGCATGATGATGTTGTTTCTTCCATTCTATAGTAGGAACTAGCAAAACTCTTCAAGAAAAACTTTGATGTTTAAGATCCATTATGGAAATTACACGAAGCTACTAAGTCCAATACCCTTCATTTGATTTATTGAACTCTTGTCTCCACTTCGCCTGTTAGCTTGAGTAGAAGGTGTTTTACTTCTTATCCTCGCACATGATGAGGTACAAATGCTTTTGTCACAAGAGGTAGACACATGGCCTCAAGTTCACATGATCTTGAGCCATTGCCCAAGCAATGCACTATAGAGTGGATGCATGACACACTACAAAAAGCAACAAAAGAGGGACAAAAAATATCAAACGCAAAATGAGACTTTGCAAGAGGATGCAAATGGAAGGTATTATTCTTTATTATTAGAAAATTCTTGTTTATAACAATACTTGTTTAATCATTCTGAAGCACCATGTTCATTCACAGTGATTATTTATGAGATTCATGTTTGTCATGTGGCAGTGCAAAATGTATAATGCTATATGGGCTTCTGGTTTCCACTTTTGTGTTGATAACAAGAGACGCACACACGATTGTGGTGTGGATTTTTTGCGATTGATTCATCAAAAACATTGAGCATGGAGTCCTTTGACACATTGTGTAAAAATTACAGCAAATAAGGATCCTAAAACACTTGAAATGATGAGGAAAACAATAGATTATGATTTCATAAGATTAGCACAAGTTGAACCATCAAAATCCATCAAAAACCTATGCTTGAACCTCACTAAATGGCCCAAATCCTTGAAGAAGGCTTCACACGTGTGAAAGTACGGCCTCCCACAGTCTGAGTACTGTACACCAGACCTACATTCAATCCTATAATCATTAGTAATCACAAGTACTCAAACAATTATGAACATAGAGAGCAATTGCACCATTATGAGAGAAAAAACATGAAATTGCTTGATTGATTTTGGTGAGATATCATCACCTATATATACATGATCCATCACGGTTTTGGGCAGGTATGAGTAGCCCTAAACCTATCCCTAATGCTAATTTTGGTGGATCTTTCATCCCTACCAAGTTAGGGTTGAAATCTTGGAGATCCCTCAACAATGCAAAAATTACCAAACATAGCTCCTATTTTTTCTCTCTTGTATCTAAGCATAATTTGGACACATTCCAAAGGTTCTAACACTTAGGTCTACTTGAGAACATCCTTATGAATGGAATCCTATGCTATTTGGCACGTGTGACAAGCCACATCATGACCATCTAACTATTTACAAGTCATATGACCAAAACTAGTCAAGCTAGAATTGTGAATTTTTACTATCTAGCTTGGTTCAATCATTGCTTTACTAATCACTCCAAGTGATGATCTGAACTTCATAAAAGGTGTCTTTTTAAGTGGTTTAGTAAGTAGATCAGCTACACATTCATTGCTTGGAACATGCTCCAAAGCAATCTCCTTGGCTTGCACCATTTCTCTCACAAAGTGATGGCATATCTCAATGTGCTTAGATCTTGCATGGAAGATTGGGTTAGATGCAAGGTGTTGGGCTGATATATTGTCATTGTAGATGATTGGTGCCTCCTCTGAATCCATGATCTTTAGTTCCACCAATAATCTCTTGATCCAAAGTACCTCCTTTGTAGTGGTTGTCAAAGCTTTGTACTCGGCCTCGGTTGAAGATAGAGATATAGTTTCTTGCTTTTTTGAAAGCCATGAAACCACACCTTCTCCTATGAAAGTTGAATAGGCACTTGTTGATTTCCTATCCCTCTTGTCCCCTGCAAAATCTGAATCACTAGATGCATGAAGGCTAATCACATCTCCTCTATATAGAATCCCAAAATCCAATGTACCCGAGATGTATCTTAGAATCCTCTTAGCCTTTTTCCAATGGATATTCAATGGCTTTTGCATGGATTGGCTCAACCTACATACACTAAAGCTAAGATCTGGTCTAGTTATAGTGATCCACATTAAGGAACCTATAAGTTGCCTAAACAAAGTGATGTCCATGAAGGATCTTTCATCATCTTCATTTGGCACTTTTACATCTTGCTCCATTGGTGTGTCAACACTTTTGCATACTTCCATCTTAAACTTCTTCAAAAGACTTTGAGCATAGTTTACTTGACTTATAAAGATAAAATCAGACCCTCTAAGTACTTCTATGCCTAAGATGAAGTGAAGACACCCTAGATCTACCATCTTGAACTCTAAGGATAGATCTATCTTGATTTTTTCAATACCATCAACACTATTTCCACTAATGATGATGTCATCTACATAAATGAGTAAAAGTACAATACCAACATCATCAAACTTAATGTAAAGAGTGGGATCATATTCACTTTGAACAAAAGAAAGTGAAATAAGATAGCAATGTAGTCTTGAATTCCAAGATCTCGAGGCTTGCTTCAAGCCATAGATGCTTCTTTGGAGATGACATACTTTGTTCTCCATTCCATGCTTGATGAACCCTTGTGGCTGCTCCATATAGATATCCTCTTCCAAAAAACCATTCAAGAAAGTATTAGAGACATCCATTTGACATAGAATCCATCCAAAATGTGATGCAAGTGCAATGATTAGTCTTATTGTGACCATCTTGGCCACAGGTGCAAAAGTTTCCTCATAGTCTATCCCTCTTTCTTGAGCATAACCTTTTGCAACTAATCTTGCTTTATGTTTGTTAACACTCCCATTTGCGTTCAACTTAAGCTTGAAGACCCACTTGCATCCTATTACATTCCTTTGAGGTCTCTCAACAAGCAACCAAGTTTCATTCTCAATCAAGGCATCATACTCATCCAACATAGCTTTATACCATTCTTTGGAGTTCAATGCATCTTCAACATTAGACGATTCTTCAAAACTAGATAAAGCATAAGAAGTGGATGAGATACCCTCAACTTGCTGTCCTTTGCCTTGATATGTGAGCCTTGATGGCTCCACTTTTGCCCTTGAAGATCTCCTTGGTGTGATAGGTGGGTTTGGTGCTTGCTCCTCCATGAGCTCCTCCTCAAAACCAAGATCTTGCTCCTCGGCCATCTTCTTCTTGATTGTTGGAGCACTTGAGCCTTCTTCAAGCATATGCATATGATGTTCATCAAAGATGACATCCCTTGAAACAACAAATTTGTTCAAGGATGGGAGATAGACTTTGTAGCCCTTGCTTGAGCTTGCATATCCAAGCATGATCCCTCTTGTGGAAGATGGATCCTCCTTGGTTCTTGTTTCCAATGGCACATGCACATAACATATACACCCAAAAACTTTCGAGTGATTAAGATTGGGTTTCGTTCCATACAACATCTCATAAGGAGTTTTGCCTTCAATTGCTTTGCAAGACACCCTATTCATCAAGTAGTTTGCACATACAAGAGACTCACCCCAAAAGGATTTGGGCAAACAAGCATCTAATCTTAAAGCCTTAGAACATTCACATAATGTTCTATTCCTTCTTTCAGCAACTCCATTTTGTTGAGGAGTGTAAGGACAAGAAGTCTCTTTCTTGATCCCTTCCTCCTCACAAAAGGCCTTGAACTCATTGGAGATGAATTCTCCACCATTGTCACTTCTAAGAATCTTGATGCTATGATTATGATGCTTTTCCACAAACAACTTGAACTTTACAAAAGTATCAAATACTTGAGACTTGAAGGAAAGTAAGAACACCCAACAATATCTTGAGTAGTCATCAATGAAGGTTAAAAACATGGATGAACCTCCATTAGATTTGGTGCTAGCAATGTGCACATCCGAGTGTATGAGTTCAAGAGGATGAGATGACTTTGTGATGGAGTTAGGAAACACCTTCTTATGTGCCTTGGATAAGGCACAAGCTTCACAAACCTTGTCTTCCTTCCCAATAGACCTTGGTAGGCTAAAGCATACTCCTCCTTGATCATAGCCTCCATGGAACCCGAGTTGATATGTCCAAGTCTTTTGTGCCATAAAGTAAAGGTAGATATCTTGCTCTTCTTGGCCAACATGACAACATTAGTATCCACAAATGCATCCAGCTTATATAGTTTGCCAAGTCTAGTGCCCTTAGCCACTATCTTACCCTTCTTCTTGATGAAACATTCATTTGAAGCAAAGTCAACATTGAAACCATTGTCTACCATTTGGCCAACACTTAGTAGATTCTTTGTTATTGTAGGAATGTACAAAACACCTTCTATGTTGATCTTTTTGGAAGATCCTAAGCAAAGGAGAATGCTACCAACTCCTTCAATCTTACAAGCTTCATCATTTGCTGTATAGATAGACTTTATAGGTCCATCATAAGATAAGAGAGAAGAGAAAAACTCCCTTTTACTAGTCATGTGTGAACTAGCACCCGAGTCAATCCACCAAGGATCTTCTCCTTTGAAGCTTGTTGAAGAAAATATGGACATCATGAGAGAGTCCTCATGTGAACTCTCCTCCTCCTCCTCTTTGCTCATGTTGGCTTGGCTTTGATCTTGCTTCCTCTTGAAGCATTCCGAGGCATAATGCCCCATCTTGCTACAATAGTAGCACTTCACCTTTGATTTGTCCTTCTTGACTTTGGTGGTTGACGGAGATGCCTTTGGGGGTCCTTCTTGATCCTCAAGCTTTGTAGACTTCTTGAATGTTGATCCTTTGCCTTTGGACTTGCCTTTGCCTTTGGTGAAGAGAGCTTGGTCATCTTCACCTTGGATGGAAAGCCTATCCATCCTCTCTTGCATTTGGCTGCTTCTTGATTCCTCGGCCATGAGTGTGCCTTGGAGTTCTTCAAGTATGGGTAGCTTACCCATAATTGCATATCCCTGAACCAGATTGTCAAATTCAAAGCTTAGTCCATTCAATATGAGTTGAACAAGCTCTTCATCCTTGATAGGGTCACCTATAAAGGCTAGCTCTTTGTTCAATTCCTTTACTCTTAGGACAAAAGTATGTGCACTCTCTCCTTTCTTTTGATAGCTTCTATAGATTTGATTCTTCAAAGCTAACATTCTAGTTTGGTTCTTGGATTCATAGACCTTTTGCAAAGTCTCCCAAGCATCTTGAGCTGAAGTGCAATCTCCTACCTCTCTTAAGAGTTCATTTGCAACATTCATTTTTATGCAATGTAGTGCAACATTGCACCTCTTGATGTATTTGGCTTTTTCTTGAGGATGAATAGGTTCACCCTCCTTACCATTTACAATTTCCATCAGATCTTGCATGATCATGATAGATTCCATTCTAACTTTCCATATGGAATAGTTAGTTTTGTTGAGCCTTTCATTAGTATCCAAAAGATATGCATTTATAGATGCCATCTAGTCTCCTAATCAAGGACTTGACACAAATGAAGGTTACTTCTATTGATTTGATTGAAGGTCTACCTTATCCCACTTCTTAGGGACCTGAAAAGATCAGTAATAGACTTCCTATAAAGATCTAAGAATGATCTCTAACAAAATCAAATCATAGAATACTAGAAACAATGCACTTGCTTGATTGAAGTAGACAATACTAGTAGAATTGCCCCTCTTTCTATAAAGAACATTAAAGCTTCCAAATGATCTGATCAAGAGTGAATTTCAGCAACCTAATATACTTCCAAAATCACTTGTAAAAGATCTAAATGGAACTTAATGAAGATGCAACACAATCTACTATCCAATCACAAGCAAAAAATGATCAAAATTGATGAAAAATTGATCTAATTTGGTGCATAAGTCAAGAAATGGGTGGACTGAACCTAAATCACTTTACGAGGTGCCTACTACACCTTAGAACAGCCTTGAAGAGTCCCCAAAACTCTGATCTTCCCTCTCCTTGAATGCTAGAAAGCCTCCTCTATGAAATCACCTCCAAAACTCGCTTAGAAATCAATGCTTGGAGCAAGCAAAACTTGCTATCTTGGTAATGTGAATTGAATTCAACTTTGCCTCTGGTTTTAGACACCTAAACACCTGCAAATGAAGTCACACAACACCAATCTCCAATGTATTTGACTCACTTTGAGTTCTAGAATCAATACTAGATGCTAAGATCCAATCTACACAAGATTTAGATCAAAAATTGTGATCAAATTGAATGAAAACTAAGGATTTAGCTCATTTCAGCCTTTAGGCTCTGATACCATGTAAAAATTACAGCAAATAAGGATCCTAAAACACTTGAAATGATGAGGAAAACAATAGATTATGATTTCATAAGATTAGCACAAGTTGAACCATCAAAATCCATCAAAAACCTATGCTTGAACCTCACTAAATGGCCCAAATCCTTGAAGAAGGCTTCACACGTGTGAAAGTACGGCCTCCCACAGTCTGAGTACTGTACACCAGACCTACATTCAATCCTATAATCATTAGTAATCACAAGTACTCAAACAATTATGAACATAGAGAGCAATTGCACCATTATGAGAGAAAAAACATGAAATTGCTTGATTGATTTCGGTGAGATATCATCACCTATATATACATGATCCATCACGGTTTTGGGAAGGTATGAGTAGCCCTAAACCTATCCCTAATTCTAATTTTGGTGGATCTTTCATCCCTACCAAGTTAGGGTTGGAATCTTGGAGATCCCTCAACAATGCAAAAATTACCAAAAATAGCTCCTATTTTTTCTCCCTTGTATCTAAGCATAATTTGGACTCATTCCAAAGGTTCTAACACTTAGGTCTACTTGAGGACATCCTTATGAATGGAATCCTATGCTATTTGGCACGTGTGACAAGCCACATCATGACCATCTAACTATTTACAAGTCATATGACCAAAACTAGTCAAGCTAGAATTGTGAATTTTTAACACATTGGTGTTGCCTCGTCACTGTGAGCAGGTGCACATGCTATGCTATAATGTTTTTCATTTTATTGCAAGTGACTTCAGTATTTGAGTTTTCGATATATTCTAAAATAGTGATTTTTTCAAGTGTTTTTTCAACCAGATCGACTAAACAAGATATGGTGTTTGTAGCTCAAGTTGAACCACGTTCACGACGAGTATTTGAGGGTGCAAATGTTGAGAATGAAATGGAAAACCTTTATTTTAACTATGAGATTGAGCTACCTAGAGATGTAGTAAATCGTCAAACCATACTTGAAGCACCCACTTCCATAGATGTTGAGAATAGAAATTCTAATAGTCAGGATGATGAAATAATTTTTGAAAGTGAGAGTGATGATGAAAATCATCTAAGAGGAGATGAATTGAAAGATGCTGTCGCTGATGAAATTGATTCTTGTAATTCTGAATAAAAATTGATTATTGCAATTCTGAATGAAATTGATTCTTGCAATGCTTTCAAATGATTGTTCTTTAGCCAAAATAGAGTCTCATTTATGGTCAAGTAAGTGAAAAGAATAGACATAGTTTGACTTAATCCCATTTTTTTGGAGATAATGTCGGTGAAGATAGATGTACGGCTTCATGTTCCAAGAAAATTCTCATTTTTTAACAAATGTTGCAAAGGCAGTAAATCACTAAAAGCATGTAAGTTATGAAATCACCACCACAAACTATGACAAAATCAAGTGTTTCATCATAGTCAATCCCCTTGAATTGAGCATATCCCTTGGCAACTAGTCTTGTTTTATAATTGTTCACACTACCATCTTGATTAAGCTTGATCTTAAAGACCCATTTGCAAACAGTAACATTTTGTATCTTTGATGGAGGATCAATAATTTTACAAGTATCCCAAACAATGCATCATATACTCACTTTTCATTACATCAAATCACTCTTTTGTTGCTACAGTTTCATTCACACTTGAAGGAACATTATCAAACTTAAGATAGTAATAAGAACAATAAAAATTAAACAATCATCAACTTGTAATTGCTTCTCTCTTCCTTGTATTTGAGCCTTGATGGTTGCATTTGGGCTATGATACCATGTTAAAATAAAAGTTTATGAACCTCATTTGGATACTAAAACCTTGAAAAAGCATCAAAGGTTTCACTTATATCTAAGATAGAAAACTAGCACACAATTCAACCTATTTTGCATCTAATTGGCAAGAGCTTTTGAACACCACAATAAAACTAGAAATAATTGATCTTCAGATCCTGTCACACATGTGCAAAGTATAATACTTTGTTCATATTCAGATCTATTCATTAGACACAAAAAATATCACATTCATCATTCATCAATTCCTCATTAAAGAGCAAACTTGCCAAAATCACCATCTCTTGATAATCTCTCGAACTATGTACAAAATGAGTTGTCAATCCATATCAAATGATCTCGGATATGAGATTAGGTAGAGTGCCATTAGGGTAGACCCTAAACCCCTGGCTATCAAAGCCTTAGATCATGCATAATTACCCTCTTGATAGCTCGAGTCAACTGTCTTATAAAAGTATGTGGCCGACCTCATCAAAAATCCCAATCATCTAGGAACATCGTGATATAATTCACTTTAGAAAAATGTTTATTTAACTAATTCCATTTCATTATGAACATGCCAAAAAAAAAAAACAAACCTTTAATATAATTCACTTTAGAAAAATATATATATAACCTAATCATAACATAATTCACTTTAGAAATATATTCATTTAACTAATTTCATGTCATTATCAACATGCAAAAAACAAAAAACAAAAAAATGCGTGGATAATCCACTTAGAAGATATCCACGTGTGGATATCTTTAACTTCCGGTCCGGTCCGGTGAACAAATTGAAATTTGCGTGGATAATCCATGCGTGGATTATCCACGCAAAAACTGCTTTCCGGCGCCGCCAACCTTCCCTCCAAACAGTTGCCGAAATTTTCGCGTGGATAATCTACGCGCATAAATTTTTGGCGCCATGTCAAAAAAACATCGGTGAACTGGCCGAAGGCGTGTTCAAATTTTTTTTGGCATGGATAATCCACACATGGATGTTCCACGCAAACAATTCATTAGCATTGCATGCATATCCTTAGATGAATGTTTAGGTTTGCATGGTTTTGATCTTGTGAGTGCAACTGGAGTGAACGTAATCTGAGTAACCCACTGACAGGCTAGGAAATATATTACAACCTAACTGCATCTTTTTGTCTGATATGGCTTTGTAATAAGAATATCACAATAAGAGAGCCAACTGCCTGGTAATGGGCAGAAACACCCGGTAACCAGAGATAAAGAAACGAGAAAAACCAAGAAGAGATCGCTTCATAGATTCTATCACTGATAGATTTTGTGAACACTAGATCTTCCAGCTAACGTTGGAATTCATCTTGAACTCTTACCATCCAAATATTCATTTGACCACCTATTGCAAATGACACACGATTATAAACAACACATCCATCAAATTTGTAGAGGTCATTTTGTCTCTTGCCCTTGCCAATCAAGGTTCCATTCCTTTTGATCAAGCAAGAATCACTAACAAATTTCACTTTAAGCCCTTTGTCAACCATTTGACATACACTTAGAGCATTCTTAGTAATGGAAGGAATGAACAACACATTTTTTAACCTTTCTTTCCTATTTGTAGATAAGAGAGAAATAGGAATGGCACCAATGCCTTTGAAAACAACTTTACCACCATTGGCCATTTTGATGACCTTCTCCTCTCCTTCATAAAGCACCAAAGAAGTTAAGTACTCTTTGTGAGATGTCATATGAAACCTTGCTCCACTATCCATCCACCATGGATCAATATCTCCATCATCGATTAGCAAACAAGCAGACATCAACCTCACTTGATGAAGTGCATTTGCGAACTTCTTTGAGAAGTTCATTTCTCACGTCACATGAAGAGCTTTCTTTGCCCTCCTATCATACCTCATTTTTTCTTGAGGTGCTTGAGGTCTCTTCTCCACACCTACAACAATATCCATCAGATCATTCATCTCAAATAAGGACTCCACCCTCACCTTCCAAGTTGAATAATTGTTATCATTGCCTTCCAACATGAAACCTCCACTTGTAGCCATGTTGCAATGATTGATGAATCTTACTCAACCTATTTCAAAGCACTTAGCATTCTTTTGAGACTCAACAAATGAAATGAAGAAGAAATCACAAAGATTTGGAACTAAACAAGTGTCTCTCACACCTAGTCAAACTAGCACATAGATTTGATGAAACTTGATCAATTCTTGATCGTACCACAATAGAATGAATCTTTGAATAAAAAAGAACTTGAAACACACTCTTGAAAAGATCAAAAACCTTTGTCACAAGAGATCCTATTCAATCTTTGAGAATCCACAAAAACACATACTATTGAATGAATCAAAATCTATATGCAATACTAGCAAACTTGAATAGATTCTATAAGAATGCATCCTCCACTACCATGTGCAATTTTAATCTCCAAGATCCAGCAAATAGAAACAAAAATTGGCCTACTTGAAGTGATTTGACCTACAATGAGCTTAGGATAAGAAAGATTCACTTTCTACACTTGAAAATGCTTGATTTGATCAAGGCACCATTCAAACTATCACAATTTATGGCACATTCGAATATTCCACTATATTTTGCACTACCACCAACTTGTGTGGAATCAAGAATATGCATTCTACACATAGAATAGCCAATATCAAGAGAGAAAGGCTAGAGATAGACATAGAATAGAAAAAGAAGGGTTCTCCACACCAAAAGATAACTTCATCATCATTTTATCCATGATGGTATAGACATTTATAACGGGGATAATGTCACTTGGCCCCTTGCCAAATATTGCCGAAACTTTGGTAGTTTCCAACTACTTACCAAAAACCTAGAAATACTTGACTAGTTTAAATGTATCTCAACTAACCAATAGTAATAGGTCCAAATCCGACCTTATTTACTTATGTACTTGATAAAAATAGTAAGTAAACTATTTTTAGGCCTTATTCACATTAAAATTAAGTCTCTAAGTTGAAATTTCACTTTGGCCTCCAAATTGCCAAATTAGACCAACTTAACTAGTTAACATTTTTCACAAGGGCCACACTCAATACCTTCCGCCCGGTCACCCTCTATGTGATGGGCTTGTTGGTCAATGTCCCACGCCATGAAGGTACATCATATGTTTGGGCCAATTGTCATAATTTTAACATTTACTCTCTCTGTTCTAACAATAATCTTGATTAAACGTGTGTGCTTGTTTCTTAATCTTGAGGGCAAGTAATCGGCTTCACTAAGTGGACTAAAGTCTCATGACTGGCATAAATCATGTTTTTGGATGTTGCCTAGACCTCGTGAATGTTAGAATTTATAACATGTCTTGTTTCAGTAGACATCAATGACCACATTTTTTTTGTGTATGCAGTTTGTGCTTCCCTTGGTGATGAGAAGTTTTTTGACAAAAGAGCTCAAGATTGCAATCTACAAAATCAGTGGTTTAGTGAGGTATGATCGATGCAAATGAAATCATTTTTTAGAGAGATAATTAAGATGATCTAACTAATGTATAAGTTGTTGTTGTTTAATTTTCTTATAAAAATACATTTCATCCAAGGAGATACCGCATTGAGATAGCAAGAACAATGTGTTTGATTGAGAAGCACTTTTCCACATCCATTCTCACCATTCAAATGCATCTCATTGTGCATTTGGTAGATGAGGTGGCCATTGTAGGTACATCATCTACTTTTATCAATTGCTTATGCATAGTCCATCCTAGACTATTGGTATCCGACATTCTCTCATTGATCCATATTATCAATATAGGAATTGTCCATAGATGATGGATGTTTTTTTTGGAATGATTTATGAAAACATTGAAAGGCTTCATAAGACAAAGAGCAAGGCCTGAAGGTAGCATGGTAGAATAGTGGCTAGTGCAAGAATCCATGGTTTATATCACATAGTGTTGGATTTCAATGCTCAAGATAAAATCCACTAAGTAATGAGCATCCTGGAAAACTTAGTTGAAGTAGACTCCATCGACTTCGAAGTCATCGACTTTCAACTTCTCCTTGTATATATTCCACCATCAACTCCATTAACTTGACATTGACTCCATCAACTTCATCAGCTCACACTCACTCAACTACATCTTATCCATCAACCGACTTAGTCGACTTGCCCAACTTACCCGACTTCATCGACTTTTCATCAACTACCAACTAACTCGACTTATCGACTTCCTCACCGTGAGAGAAAAGTCGATCCATGAATTGTTAGAAGGCTTCAAGTACATCACTGACAATCCACCTAACTTGTATAGATATTGACAGTTGGACATGATGACCATCTAATGCATAACAACCGCAATAAATTAAGTAGATAGATTTTATGCTTCCCAATGCACTGAGCACTGACATGCAATCATCAATGTATAGCGTCAACAGATCTAACATGCTCAGTGGGTTGTATTCCAGCTAGGTAACTAAGTTGCTAAGTAATTTGGAAGAGAGATCAACGACCATCAATTGAAGCAATTTTTGCACTTATTGTCTCGGTGTTTCACGCTCTTGTACTCATCTTTTTCTCTTCAATCAGAGTGCAAGTTTTTGTCTCACTACTACTTTGTTCTATTGTACATTGCTACTATTTTATTCATCTTGTTTTGTTGGTAACTGTTGCACTTCTGATCCTACACCATCCGTCGTTATGAACTTCCACTACTATGCTACCATTATCGATTCGATATCAGAGCATTTGTTTCTATCACAGCTCCTTTGATCAGATATCAGTCCATCAGCTCATTTATGATCACCTCCCACCGATGTTTGACACATAGTTCCTTGCTGATAGTGATCCTTTGATTCCTCATCTTTTGGATAGTAAGGATGATGAACGTATTGTAAGGGAGGTTCTTCAGGGAAAAAAAGTGATTAAGAGAATGAGTGAGTCCTTCAGAGAGAAGGTGAATAAGTTTTTCATTCTTAATAGTGTATAAATGCAAAAGTGGATTCGAGATATGAGGAGGCCAAGGCTCGTAGAACAACCACTTGAACCACTTTCAAGAGAGGGCCTATAAGACAACCATACCCACATGACCTGGCTCTTCTACCCAAGGACATGATACTTGATTGTGCTGGATTATTCTCCTTTCTATTAATCGACTAATTGATTTTTAATCTTCATCCAATTGTTTATCCAGTTCTGTGGATTCTCCTGTGTTTTACACAGTCTATAGAATTACAAATGTTTTTACACAGTCTGCACGGAGTTTGACAACAATGTCAAAAAATTTCTCTCACTACAAAACCCGACACTATCGTCTTTTTGTTACAGTCAATTTTCTCTTAAAGCGACACTGTCAAAAATTTCAAGTAAAAATACAATGTTGCATTTTTTGCATTTTTCGCCTATCAAGAATTTTGAGTAAAAATACAGTCTCGTGTTTTTCACATTTTTTGCCTATCAGGAATTGCAAGCAAAATGCAATGTCGTATTTTTCGCATTTTTCAAAGTGCCTCAAATGTTAAGGAAATGACTTTGGCAAAGTGTGGGGCTACTCCAATATTCAGAAAATGAGATTTTGCGACACTGTCGCATTTCTCACAAAAGTCGTATTTTATGCATGTGGTAGTTTATGTTCATTTCTACAGAGTGACAGTTACGTTCATTTGTGCAGACAGACTGTTTACGGCCAAATGTCACCGCCTATCAACAAGCAACTTCTGAGAAGAAGTGGATGAACACCAATAGACTCCAGCCAACTGGCAGCCGCATTTGACGACCTAATTGCTTAGCAGCCGCATTTGACGACCTAATTGCTTAGTGTAAATAGCTATTCATATTTCAATATCTAATTATGAGATCAAGTATTGAATAGTTAGCTTTCTCTCAAGCCTGCAAGCTTGAACACTCTTGAGCATTCTAGCTCAGTTCTTTAGAGTTGATTAGAGATTGCTATTGCGCTTACTGCTTATCAGTAGTTGCGCTTAATTCAGACTTTTATTTAGTTGTTCAGAAATAGCTTAGAGTACGCGGCTTTGATCCAAAAATTTGTTGTATTCATTTTTTTCTGTTTCATTTCATACAAAATCAATACTATCTTTTATTGCATTCATGTTTGTCTCAAAATGTATGCGTTTATGTAATTCTTTGCGACAGATTATTTGTCTGATAATTCAATGCTTAAATGTTTGGCTACGTAATTACTGTAGTACCAATGATTTCAAAGTTAGTTACTATAAGATAGAACATGATTTCTATCACTATTGTTTTGTTCGAAATTGATAGGCGTAGTCATGCATGAAGAAAGAGGAAGACAGATTATTCTGTTGTGCACAATAATTTTTCTTTCTTGTCGTTCAAACTATTTTTATTCGAATCTTATTCGACCTATCTTATATACACCTCTTTCCAATAGATTGGCTACATGATGCCCTTAGCCAACCCACGAGGAAGTAACAAAGAGAGCAGATTTTCATGTAATCTATGTAAATCATTCACATATTTAACTGTGTTTATGTATTTTCTTGATATCATGCAATGTATAGGGTCATATAGCTTGGAACATGAAGTCATCAATCAATATTTTTCATACGTAGCACATTGACAAAAATATAAACACCTATGATTGTGGAGTCATGGCCATTTTTACCCAAGAGAGTCAAGCAAGTAATCTAATTGAAGCTCTAATATCTTACTGTATGTACTTGACCAAATTTGGCCTTTCCTGTTTATGCTTTAGCACAATTCTCTAACAATCCAGGAAGGTATCATTGGGAGCTAGCAAAGAGAGTCTTGCGGTATCTCATAGTGACCATAGATTTTGGCATTGTTTATTCAAATCCAGATGAATTCACTCTCAAAGCATACAGTGACGCTACTTGGGCAAGTTCAAAAGATGACAGTAAATTAGTCATTGATAGATGCTTCATTATGTGTGGAGGGCCAGTAAGCTGGGTTTGCAAGAAGCAAACACTTGTGGTACAACCTTCATGCAAAGTTGAGTATGTGGTAGCTTCAAAGAATGTCAACGAAGTTGTGTGGCTAAGGCATTTACTAAATGAACTTTGGGAAAAGCAAAAAGAGCCTACTATCATGTATGTGGACAATACAAGCGCATCCATGACTCAAGATCCGGTCTTCCATTTTAGGACTAAGCATATACCACTTATATATCATCAAAGCAGAGATCTTGTGCAGAAAAAGGACATTCAAATTGAGTATGTGAAACCCACAAAGATGACAACTGATGTTCTCACAAAAGCCCTTGGAAAGCAATTGTTTGAAAAGCATATAAAGAATATGGTGATTAGCTGAAGAAATCTTCAGTTCAAGAGGGAGTGTTAAAAATTAAACTTCACTTTGTTCATCCATGAATGCTTTCATGTGGCGTAGTCTATTCCCATAGAAAGAGACAGCTGCAAGTACAGTCTGTTTTGCACGGAAGATGATAGCGCAACTAACTAGTATTTAGCATAAACATTAGTTTACAAGAATGACTACAAGAAAGTGTTTTACATAGTATAAATGTTCCTTTGAGGAGCACAGACGAGTGAGAGAGATATAAAAGTAAAAATTATAGGAATTGCACGTTGATATGTGAATGTTATGTACTTTCTTCCTAGAACATTTTGAATAATAGATCATTCTTGTCAGGTTTCTGCTGTGTGTGTAAAGAATGTATTGCTTTCCTGATGAGTAAATGACATTGTTCTTGAAATCTGACTTGAATTGACAAGTTCACGGGCTGGAAAAACTGAACGCGTAAACTTTGTCGAATTTTTCACATTTTTTACATTTTCTCGTAGAGGTAGAATGTGCAGGTGTGTATAGATTCATTGAATTTCACAATTTTGCAATTTTTGCATTTTTTGAAAAATTGCGACAGGCGTAGGTTGAAGCACGCTTCCGAATCCTTGGTGCTGCTAGTTGTAGGTGAAGCCCAAGAGGTGGTGCCCGCGCTCCCGACACACACTCACACACAATCATCAGAGCGCTGCAAACTAGCTATAAGGACATAGGTTGTCAAATGGCAACTAACCTGCAACAAAAGGTTGTAAAAAAAGAAGAAAGAGATAGCCTAGAGGCCAAGCTCATATTTAACAAAAAATGAATGTAGCTCAAGGCCGCTTGTGGTATGTAACTACTACAAGAAGAAAGGACACTTGGAGAAGGATTGTTGGAAAAATCCCAACAACTTTTGCATCCATTGCAAGAAGAAGGGACACTCAACATTTGATTGCTGGCACAATCCCAAGAGCAAGAACAAAGACAAGGCCCATACTGCATAATCTTTCGATCAAGAAAAAGAGCTAGAGCAAGCTATGGCAATGAGAGATGTGCCTAATGCACACTCAAATCTGAAGATTGTCATAGGCTTTGTCTTCCCAAATTCAATTTGCATGTTCCATATCTCTCTGAAATTCATTGTGGTTTATGGTGAATTGTGCTAGGAAATCAATTTTGGTGTCTTTTTTGGAGGTTTAGCATGTGTAGCTCAAAACTAGTGAAGGATCTGAAATTTCCAGCTAGTTAATTATCTTTGAAATAGTTGAAATTTAGTTTGCATGTTGGATCTTCCCATGTAGTTGGATTCTAGGCTCTTTTGTGGCCAAATTTGGCTTGTTTTCCATGATTTTGGCACAAGATGGAGGGTAGAATTCAAAATCTAGCAAGATCAGATCAATTGATTGGTTGTAACTCTGTATTTTGGATTGCATGTGGATTTTGAAAATGTTCTTGCCATTAATTTTCAATTGGGCATGGTGAAAAAACCTAAAAAGGGCTAAAAATCATGATTTTTGCTTGTTTTTTCATGGAATTGGATGGTAGGAGGTTGAAGAACATCAATTGAAGCTATGAAATGATAAATCACAGTCTTTTGAAGCTGTCCTAGAAGTAAGAGCTAGAATTCCAGCAATTGGGTTTGTAGGAAGTAAAAAAGTGTCAAAAATTGACCAATTTTGGTGAATTTTGGGGGATGGATTTCTCTAAATCCATAAGGGGATCATTCTGGATTTTTTCCAGCATGATTTGTGTTTCTTTTTACCTTCCCAGCAAGCTATCAGACCTGTAAATGATGGGTAGAGGCTTATGTTTCAATTCCATCAAGTGTAGCAATTTTGACTTCTAGAAACCAAGAATTCATGGTTCTCAACCCATACTGCTTCATAGGATCTGTATAAAGACTTCATGAAACTCTTAGAGACCATTTAAGACTATTTGGATCATCACTTTTAGGCTTGGTTGAGTGTTTGCATGTTTTTTTTGACAAATTAGTCTTGAAAAACTGCACCCTCCTACAGCTTAATTGGTTGCTCTAAACTCACATGTGTGAGTCCTAGGTGGCAAGCTGACATGGCGAGTGTCTTGTTCATTGGTCTCCCTCTGTACTGAGCTTTACAGCACCCAATTTGGTGTCCTGTAGCCAAAGATATGATCGTCTGAAGTTTTGTAATTTTGTAAGCAAAATTGATAAAATTTCCAATTGTTTTGATTGCATGCATGACAGTTTCCTAGTTTGAGGTACTGTGCTTGCATGTAATGTTTGCATGTGAATTCTCAGAGTGACTCTGACATGCATGAGTAGCTTAGATCTATTTTGAGTGGTCATACGCATGTACTCTGACGGTTAGATACAAAACTGAATTTTATAGCTGACAATTTCCATATTTTTTACGTAAAATTCCGTAAAGTAAAAAATTCAATTTAATGTCGCATGTCTTGCATGCCTGAGAGACATTAACGGAACGAAATTAAGAATCGAACAGTGAATTCAAATTTTCGATTTCGATTGTTTAATAACTGACAGTGATTTTCTATGAATTTTTAGAAAACGAGAAATTTTAAAAAAAAAATTAAAGGTGCGAAAACTCAAAATTTTTAGTTTTTTCCAGTTTCTTGTAATATCTATGAAATTGACTGAAAATAGTGATTTGACCATGCTGGAGTCAATTTCAGTCAGATTTTTGGTCAACAGTATTTCACTATGAGTTAATCTGATATTAACTAATTCCAAGATAGATATATCGAGATGGCCGAAGAAACTTCAAATCATGCTGCAAATCCAGGTGCGCCATCTTATATGGTGATTTGTCAGCAGTTATTTATGGCACTCAATGATATGAATAATCGTAATCAGATGAGAGATCAGCAAATGGAGGTTTTTTTGAATCAGGTCAAATTGATGTCTTCACCCAATCTCGGTTTTCAACCAAAAGTTTATGCGGGCGAGAAGAAGGAGAAGAAACCTGAGGTCGTCGAGGACTGGTTGGCCAAGTGGAGTAGTTACTTCAATCTGCACGGTGTTCCTATTGAGAAGAAAATTGAGAGTGTCATGATGTTCTTACGCAGCAAAGCGTCATCGTGGTGGCGAGATTTACCGGTGAAGCCAACTACTTGGGATGCGTTTGCAGAAGTTTTCAAGAAAGCTTTCGTAATTGCCGATGACGTGGACTACTACCTAAAGTTCATGAACTGCAAGATGGGTACAAAGAGTTTAGACTCTTATATCCAGGAATTCATGGACCTATGGAATAGAGTTCCATCATTCGATGCGAAGTTGGCACTTTGGCAGTTTGTCCTAGGTTTGTCAACCGACTATAAGAACAAATGCAGACGAAATGTGCTTCAAAGCCTCGAGGATGCATTTCAGATTGCGAAAGCAATGATTCCACAGTGGTGGCATCCAGGAAGTAGTTTGCGCAAATTCCAACACTTTGAAAACCAAGAAGGTTAAGAAGTGCGGTCTAGACCAAGCAAAATACTTTGACGAATTAGATCAAGTAGCATCGTAACCCAGGAGCCGAAAAGAAAGAGATTCAGGAAATCTATGCCCCGAAAAAAGGCTAAAAGAGAGAACTTATGTTTTGTCTATAAGAAGCCTGGACATATGATGAAATTTTGTCCAAAAAAAAAGAAAATGTCTGCTCAAATGATTAAAATCCCAGGAGGCAATGGTAAGACTTTGGAAATTAACCGGACTGATTGTGAGTTTGAATGTTCTTTTAGTACTAGTTCTTTTTTGCCTAATGAACTTTTCCATTTAATTGGCACAATTAAAGATCAAGAAGTGAGTATTTTATTGAACAGTGGTTCAACTCATAATTTTATTAATTCTAGTCTTGTGTAGAAACTCAGCTTGGAAACTAAAGCCAACAATCATAGATATAAAATTTATCTAGCTTCAGGAACAGAGTTGGAGACTTGGAACGTAAAAGTCCCGAAGCTCCTAGTTTCGATGCAAGAACACATGAAATTAGTTAATTATCATGTTTTAGACCTAGCTCATACTGATTTAATCTTACGTTATGAATGATTATTTAGTAAATCGCCTTCTCTGTTAATTGATTTTGAGAAGCATGTTCTCACTTTCAAGGAGGGTGATAAGGTAGTTACATTATTTGGCAGTAATTTTGTACGTCCGTTGTTGGATCGGATTTCTACAGTTAATGAAATGGAAACATTGGATTATTGTGAGTATGAAGTTTTTTCAATTGATGCTATTCCAGTTGTGGATGTTCCTGAAATGAATCTAAATGGTTGTGAATTCTCAACCATTCTTAACTCAGTAAATTTAGATTATGAACAAGTAGTGAAAGAACAGATCATAAATGAATTTAGAGATGTTTTTCCATCTGAATTACCTCATTGTTTATCACCGTCTAGGTCAGTAGACCACATGATTGAGTTGATTCTAGGAAGTCAACCTATCTCTAGACAACCTTATAGGTTTTCTCAGAAAGAGGAGACTGAGATTTCAAATCAAATAGAAAACTATCTGAGGATGGGACATTTACAACCTAGTAAATCACCATGGGATGCGCCTGTTCTTAAAGCGAAGAAAGATGGAGGTTTCCGGATGTGTGTGGATTACAAGGGCCTTAATAAAGTGACTATAAAGAATAAATATCCATTACCCAAGATGGATGACCTTGTAGATCGCTTGGGTGGAACATGGTATTTCACCAAGATAGATCTCAGGACAGGGTACCATCAAATAAGAATTAAGTCGGAAGATGTCCAAAAGATAGGATTTCGTTCTAGATTTGGTCATTATGAATTTCTAGCATTGCCATTTGGATTCACAAATGCTCCAGCAACGTTCCAGCAAATGATAAATGATTTATTTCGTCCATATTTGGAGAAGTTTGTGGTTGTATTCTTAGACGACATTCTCGTTTACAGTAAATCCTTGGTGGAACACATAGAACACTTAAATATCATCTTTTGATATTATCGAAGCTAGAAAGTACTTCATATCATTGTTTCATCGTTTTCTTCATGATTTTGCTACAACTCATCATAATAGACAAGTGTTCTTTGAGCCTTACAAGATATTCAAAAGTTTTGTTACATTGCCTTTGCAAATGTTTGAGAACATGGCTTTTTTGCATTACACTAATATTGTCAAGCATGTTGAAATTCATCTGAAAAATAGATTGGATCGATTATATACAAAACTTTATGAGAAATTTAAGCTCTTTGCTCACTGCCAAATTTGTTGCAAGAAGTGTAGATTAGTTGAATATCAATCTGCATTTATATTATATTTGATTATTTTGATCCTAGATGAAGTGGATTCCTCAAGCTCCATGCATACTTCACCTCCCTCCTCTTCACGAGATCAGAAGATCAAGGACATAGTCATGTTTCTTGAAGAAACTGCCATAAAATATGATAATATTATAGAATTTGACCCAAGTGATAATCGATCTGCATTTGTAGGAGAGACCGAATGTGCTATGGATGAATCAAATGAAATTCCTTCTTGATCCTTTTTTGATTTACCTAAATATTACATAGATAATGATAGTTATCTCACTGTACTTGACTTGTGCGATTTTTTTTATTATCGTGAAGATGAAGTGTTATGTATTTTAGCCAAAACATTAGGTGAGTTTTCTGACATTCTTGACTTTGAGTATGATGACATTGTTCCTTGAGTAAGATGATGAGATTGATGATGATACACTTTGTCCAGAAGAGTACTTGCAACAGTCTTTGTCGAAGACCCATTAGCATCAAAAAAATATTCCCTCAGAGGATGAGTTCATTGCTTTCCAAACCCAACTTGGTTTTGGGCCTTGAAAAATATACCAACCAAATGAGTTAAGCTCACAAAAAGGTCACATAATCGACCACCCCGAATTGATTGAAGCAGATACCGTTGAATGTGTGAGTTCTTTTATTTTTTGTGCATGCAACTAATATTGCATATTGTTTATATTCATCATAAGAATTAACATTTTAATTTTTCATATTTTTAGGAGGCCGTTCTTATTGAATAATTTTTCATTTGACAAGGTGGCTTTCGAACCTACTCAAGCAAATTTAACAAGGACGGCGGCCTTGGAAATTATCTCAAATTTTTCAAAAACCATGGGAATTGTGTTGCTTATTCAAAGTTCAGTGCTCAAGGGGAAACAATTATCATGGCAGTAAAGGCATTGTCTCATTACTTAGGTGGTCATAAGTTCATTAAACCACATAAAATAATTTTTGCTAAATGCTCAATTGTACTTAGGATTTTAAGTTATGTATACTAGAAAAATGAAAAGAAGATGGCAAGGAGATATAGACATATTCAATCAGTTGGAAAAGTATTTTTTTTCAAAACAAATCACAAATGTATAGTGCAATGTTGTGTCTATCAATCTACCTCCCTTGATGTAATAATTTGCATGTCATTCTAAACTTGATGTAATTTGTAGATTTTGTTTGATGTCGTATTTGTGCTCGTCAATAGAACCATTGAAATACCTGAAGAATATATTCGTGTTTACCATTGAGGCCACCATGTTGTGTGTTTTTATGAAATGTTGCTCTTGCTTGCCAATGAGATTTTTCCCTCCCTTGTGATGACCATATACTCAAACTTCCATGATTTTCTGCTAAGGATATGGAATAGTGTCGTAAACAATTTCCATCAATAGATAAACTTCAAAAACAAAATAAAATGGTAACTTGATATATGTTTTTAGATGCTTACCATGTAATGTGTGTTTTCTGGAGCAGTCGCAAGTCATTGTTTAAAAATATTTCTTTTTGTAATATTTTAATCATATCATCTACTTTTGTCCATACTTCGACTTTCATTACCCTTGTAGCAGCTATGATGTCTCTCCAAACTGAGTAACGCATCTTAATGGCTTTCCTGAATGGTTAGATTTTTTGTGCCTTTACACCGCCAATGCTTAGCTTGCAAGGTACATTTTTTTTTTCCCCTAAAGCTTAAGGTCCTTTTGTATTTTAACATGTCCTTTATGGAGACCTGCTTTAGATAGAATATCTTCTAATCTAGAAATGGCCTCCTTGGAATCCCAATAACTTGCCACGAATCCTATCTTCCATGCTCGAACCAAGCATATCAAGATTGCACATCATTTTGTAAGGGAGAAGGTGCAAGCCAAGGAGATCAAGCTTCATCATGTGTCATCATTCGAATGTGTTTCCGATATTCTAACCAAACCATTGCCAAAGGACTCATTTATGAAGTTGAGATTAGCACTTGGTGTTGTAGATAGATGTACACTAGATTCATCAAGCTACATTTTGAGGAGGAGTGTCAAAATTGTAAAATTCTAGCTTTGGATTCATGATGCTATGTACATAATCCCACACATGTGGATCCTGTTTCCACATGTGGATGTTAGGCCTAGATGCATTCAAATTATTTAGATAGGAAAAATCTTGATTTACATATGTGTGTACATATCAGAAAAATATCAATAGATGATCATAGGAGTTGATTAAGTGATTCCCTAGAATTTTGAAAAATTACCTCAAATAAAAAAAAATGGCATCAAGTTAGGAATCAAGGAGGTGGTGCTTATCTAGCATTGATTGGTGGATTTGTAGATGATATGGCATTTCCACACGTGTTAGGCCTGTTGAATTAGCAGAGCAGCTCGAATTGTACTTGATCTATATATAGATTATCTTTGTAAATAACAAGTTTGATGAGTGATTTTGATTTTGAGGTGAACTCCATGTTGTTTTCACCATTTGTGTTGCAATTTTATGCATTGAATGCTATCCATTAGGGTCCTTTTTGGACTCAGAAAGGGCCTCTTCCTTGCCTAAACAAGTTTGCGAATAGTCTTATGTGGTAGTTCACCTTGGGTTTAGCTTGAGTTAGAACCTAGTCACATAGGTTGCACTTGAACCTAGTATATTAGATGAATAAAGAATTAAATTCAATGATTGTAAAAATATTAATTTATTTTTGAATTTGTGAAGGGCTGAAATTTTTTTGCACTTCATCCTACTTATTTTTAAAGCTTGTTTTGGAGAGAAAAGAGGTTTCAAATTTTTTACACTTCATATTGAGGTTTAGATTAAAAAAAAGGTACAAAGGAGAGGGGTTCCTCCCCTTGTACCATAAAGAAAAAGAAATTTAAAATGTAAGGGAGGGGGGGTTTACAACCCCCCCTCCCCTCCACACTCCCCCTGCATAATCGACCTTCCTTTGACCGTGCAGCTCCTCCTTGCTTGCAACCCACCCCTAGCCACCAGCCTCGTTCAACGCCCAGCTCTCTAGAGGGCCCAGACATGCGCCCGGCGTCAACCAATCTCCTTCCAGAACTGAGCGGGGCGGCATGAGGGAGCTGGTAGGGGAGCTGAGACCGTGAGGGAGTTGGGCGATTACCGAGGCTTGTGGCCTGGGGTGGGTTGCAAGCAAGGAGGAGCTGCACGGCCGAAGGAAGGGAGACCGTGTAGGGCAGAGCGTGGAGGGGGGGGGGGGGGTGGGTGTAAACCCCCGCATCTAAATATATATGAAAATTTGAAAGCATTTTGAAAATTTTATACTAACCATGTAATGAGTGATGTGATCTTCTCCCCATGCCAATCATACTATCAAGCTTTTTCCATACATCAACTTTTAGTACTCTGGTTTTGCCGTCTTTCTCGAAGTCCTGAGTGGCAGCAATAATATCTGTCCAGACTAAGTGTTGAATATTAGAAGCCTTACCAGTATGATTTGATAGAAAACGACGTGCTTTTTCTCCTCCTATGCTTGGCTTAGTTGGCAAGTTCCCATTCTTTCCTAAAAGCTTTTCATCTTTTTGAATTTTGACATGTCCTTTATGGAGTCCTGCTTTTGATAAAACATCTTCTAATCGAGAGATAGGTTCCTTTGCTAATGATGCTGGCTTAGTATTCCAAGCAAAAACTATATGAAGATAAATGATCTTTTCTATTAATCTAACTTCTGCATGAAGAGTGCAAACATGCACATTTTTTAAGGGGATAGGCAGCACAGGCTTCCAGTTTGGATCTGCATATTCTATAGTGATTCCTGTACTCCTAGTTACATCTTTTGCCATTTTCATGCAGTACAAACAAGGGTGTTTTGATGTAACACCGTGAGAGACATTATACATACATTTCAATGTTTTCAAATCACCTGCTAAGTGCCATTCAACATTGAAGTCTCCAACTCCTGGAACATTGAGATATCCTCCATCCATATGGTCCTTGATGATCCTAGGATAAGATGTCCTGGAGAATATCCATGATAATATATTATGATCCTCTTTCAGCACCTGTCCAAAGAATTAATCATACTTAGTTTACAATGTATTAATACTATTCAATGAATGTAATGTAATAATGAGGCTAGTTACCTGAAACGCTGCCAACCACCATATATCATTTTCTGACTGGACACTGAATTTGAAATCTTCTTGGTTCTCTGTTTGGGATAGAGCACCATTCATGAGAGTTATACTAACCCTTTCCATCTTCTACCCTTTCACAATTTCTGACTCATCTAACTTAAGTACTATGATTATTTTGCCATTCACCTTTTCATAGGTTATATCGAATGTGACGATGTATCTCAGCAAGTAATTTAGATCAACAAATAAATTGTTTGATGAATTATAGAATATCAATCTTCCATCAGTTTCATACACCTCCTCAATATGAAATGGAGTTCTAGTGATCTTATGCATACCTATGTTTAATGTATCCCTCTCTTTCTTCAAGTGGTATGTCCTAGGGATTGGGACTTTTCTAATTTGAACTTGCTTAAGAGCTTCTCTAATTAGTTTACATATTGTTGCATATGCTTCCCTACTAATACCTGCAAAATCACAAGCACCCTGAACTATAGTCTTATCTAAAATATTTTGAATGTCCACCATCAAAGACTCTGCTATTTTACACTTTACATTTGAAATCCTATTGTTCATCATGATACGCTCAGTGGATTTGCAAGTCAATATTGTGCCCAATGACATTCCTAGTGAAGCATTGTCTTTAATATTCCGAGGAGCTACTAATGCAGATTTGCAAAAAAAACAGATAGTTAACAGAATATCACCATAGCTGAAATTAAATTCAAATGTCATTGAAAAACTTACAAAATTTAGAATATGCTTACTTGAATGCACGGATCCTTCTATTTCGATAACCTCCTTTTGAAAGCGTTTGAATATCCTTGCAACTTTGTCGCTTTCGCTTCTTACTTTCAGCCTTCTTCTTTACCATATCCACATCCTTCAGTAATTGTAAGTTTTCAATACGAATAGACTGTAAGATTGATTGCATTTGCTCTAGTTCTGATTTGATATTGATTGCTATCTTCTGTAATGATTCATTTTTTTTTTTAAGTTGTTCATTTTCTTCTAACGTCTTTTGGAGATGACAATCTCTATTCTGACAATAAGAGGATATCCGAATTAACTCACCTTCTAAAAAGTGAACTTTATTCATATAAAGCTGTTTTCCATGGTTTTGCAATCTTTCACAATATCCTAGTAATCCACTATGCCCATATAATGTCATCATCAAAAAAATAATAGAGTAATCAGTTGCATCAAAGTACTATGACCAGATTCTATGAAGCAAAACAAAATACTCATCTTTGATTATATTATATACTATGTACGATCAATCCAATCTCCATGCTTGTATGCTTGACTCAAATTTGGAAATGCCGCTCATTTTTTCATTCCAATAGGTAGTTGGCGCTCATATTTCCATTCTCGCGGAAGGAATGCATATGTAAACATTTTGCAATTTTTCCTGATTCGAATTTGGGGATGCGGTCATATTCTAGATCCAGTGAAAATATTGCCCTTTTCGTAACCAATGGAGGCAATATTTTTGAATTTAGTCAAGTTATACTGCGAACTGTTAACAGTTCTTAACTGTGACTATAGACACTGTGGTTAGATCATTGGGAGTTGGGGAGGCCTTGGGAGTGGTGTGGGCAAGCAAATAAACAATATTGTTTTATTTATTTTGATATTTTTGTATATCCTACATGGCATTCTTTAAAGGGTCTTTTTGATATTGAGAACTCCTCTAATGACTACTCATATTTTTGTTTTTCGAGTCACCTTAAGTGACATAATTTACACATGCTAACCTAAGGTTAAAACGTTAAAACCTTCCACCAAAACTACTATCACATCCGATAAGAGATCAACACGTAGCACTAAATCTTTTTGTAGACATTCACTTGGATGTCCACATGAAACTTATGTGCTAAAGGTCCAAATTTCTTGGCACTTAACGAAAACAAGTAACTATCCAAAAAAATCTCATGCCATGGCATTACGCAAGGCCTCATGCATTTTACCTATTGCCTCTCAACGTGCACCGATGCCAACACCCTGTCATACATGCTCTTCGAAACAACATTTCAACTTGTCTCTTGACTGACCAATAGTCACAAGCCATGACGAAGGATACATCTTTTTAAGGGTCCTTTTCGTGGGGCACATGCCAAATTCTAAAATTGTCAAAGAACATCCATTAATTCCCATAAAATAGGACATCTTTATGTGGACGCTCCCCACCCACAAAAACAAAAAAAAAACATGGGTCCACTACTATATAGACTATGAAAAAGGGAGCAACGTATTTTGCACCACCACTGCCATGGCATTGGTGGTACAGTGCCCATCTAATGGAGATGGGCAATTATATCACTGTTTTTTTTTTCAAACAATGCTATCATCGCCCACCCTTGGATCTGTGGGCAGTGGTGGTGTGAAATACACTCTCCCATGAAAAAGTGCCCCAATGTAAATTATTTGGATGACGAAGTGTGGAGTTTTGATTGCTTGGGGTCAATTCACTCCAATCTCCTAATTTTATTTCTATTGAAAATATTGCCCACCATTACAAATAATTGTCACAAAAAATAAACTTGAATACTTAAATGAAAGGGCAGCCAATCCACATGGATGTTCATATTGGAATGTCATTTATGGCACTAGATCTTTCTTTTCTTTTTTTCGGGTGGGGGTGGGGTGGGGTGGGTGGGGGGGGGCGCGCGCGCGAAGGCCCTTCAATCGGATCTGTGCCCAAGCAAAGGCCCTTCTTGATGCTAGATTGTTGCAAAGAGGAGAAAAAGTCTAGCACGCAGAATTGGGAGATTTTTGTGTCATCATTGAGTATCAAACTGAAAATCAAATTCAAACAAGCTGTTCTCATATGCAAATTGTCCCAACTCACACTGAAAAGTCCTTTCTTACACTTGCTTCAGATTTAAGAGCTAACATTGACTTTTTTATTTTAGCAAAATTTGTTCAGAGTAGCTGCCACAGTTGATGTACAGGAAAATAACATCTTTGCTGTTACCACACTCAAAGATCTTATGCCTCACCTTCAAGTCCAAAACTCGGTAGCATAACTCTGCTTAACTCGAAGCACAAAAGCAAAATCCACATCGAAATAGGACAAAGCTTCATATGTATAACATAATGTAAGAAGCTCCTTAATTTGCTTTAGTAAGACAATCACAATATTGCAATGTCCAGATCAGTCCAGACAAATGCATCAACATATTTCTGAGCTACAAAACTTTTTGAGGCATGAAATATGACTTTTCACCCAACAACCATAACAGTGCTGCTTCGAGCTATAGCTAATTGAGCTCCTTCAAATGACCACCCAAAGCATGCATCTTTCCAGCTTCAGCTCACGATTTATTTGTCGAGAAATTTATCTTTGACAACCTCAAGAACTTGCAAATTGAGAGGAACTCCACCTAATGGCCAAGCGTTATATAGTTCATGTATGCACTGAATAAAATAGATAGATTTTCTCAGCCTAATGGACAATAACCTATACAACAATATAGAAACGCTGGTGTTACAACCACCATAGCACGTCATTTATGTACACAAAAGATCAAAGCTTTTTAGCTGTTTGATGTGTGTTTTAGTGCTGCACAGTGCAAGCAGCTCCGATGTTGGACCAGTTTGCGTTCTTGAGGCTTTTTCCAGATTGGTGCCCATTTGAGAGGCCCTCCGTAGCTGTGTGACCTGATGCAATTGCGTGGGCTGAATTGGATGCAGGAGCCTCTGAAGAAGCTTTAAGTTGGATCGCTGCATTATGCTGAGTTTCCCAGATCAAATCTCTGAGAGCTCCTAAGGCAGCATCGTATCCACGGATCACATTCTTCATGGTGTGATTCAGCACTCTTGCAACCCATATTTTGAAGAGAAGCTCTTCCCAGTCAAAGTCCCCTTTCTCGAAGTGATCCAGAAACTTCTGATAAGCAGATATCCAGGCTTCCTCATCTGCAAAGCTCCAGCACGGCCAGTCTATTGCATGCAGCATCCCATTTGCAAGAGCAGGATCAAAGTATTCTTGCAGCAATTCCTTCTGACGAGGACTCCAGTTGCTCTTGAGCAGCTTAAGAGTTTTTTCTATGTTGTAACCTATTTTTTGTTTCACCGCCTCTGGCACGGGCCTTGGATTCTCGATTCTGTATCTGCTTTCGGTCACAATCACTTCGTTTCTCAAGGATTGAATGGCAGCAAAGCACTCCACTAACATGGTCCTGAGATCCTGCAATCCACCATACAGAGCATGCACCTTTCCTTCCGGAACGTAAACTTCCGCCATCCGGAGGCCCGCTTGAGCCATGACAAAAGTGTAAAGGGTGTCGATTCCCCAGTCGCTTTGATCACGTACGCGCTGGTCTGCAATGAGAATTTCGGCAGCTTTTCTGGACACGAGAAGCTCCCCTCCCAGCGGTTGCTCTATGGCAGGAAGAATGGAGTTAGGCCAAAGGAGAGCGAAGCCGATCTTCGTGACAAGCCAGGTTATCATGGCATCAGTGCTTGATCTCGGAAAGTAATGTCTCACGACATCGTAATCTAGATCAGCTTGCTTTTCAGCTTTGCTGATCCAACTGGCAGAAAAGGACACGATATCTGCATCGTAGAAATGAAGGCGATGGTATTCAGTATTATCCAAAAAGTAAACAAGAGCGGTATTCATTCCATCCCCCTTGCCTCCTCTCAAAGAAGTTCCTATCCGCCGCTGCTGCAAGAGAATGACGGATTTTCCTGTTGATTGCTCAATAGCAGACTTTGCGGATTCAATAGCATGCCATGTCTCCCCTTTGCTGAAACCCACACACAGGACGCCTGCAATGGAAGGATGGGATGCAGCGCACTCTATGTTTCGCACCACCACAGATACATCCTCTTCCTTGAAAGGAAAACACACCAGAGACATACTATATTTTTCTAGTTCCTTAAGCTTCTCTCTCACACACAGTCTTGCTGCTTTATGATAATCGTAATGCAGAATCTAAGTACTCACAAAACAAATCGCTCTCAAGATCGACCGTAGAGCCGATTCGCTCACGCCGCCGCGAGCAATAAGGAGCAGCAGAGCGGAGAGAAAGGAGAAGAGAATAGCAAAGAAATAAACGAAGAAGAAGAAGAAGAAGAAGAATTAAAAAGCACAACTCATGAATGACAAGAGGAGGGAAGGCTTAAGTAATAGAAAAGATAACGTGCTTTGCTCTCCTTTATTTATGGAATAGGTGTTCAAATTGTTCAATCAAAATGTGGATCCCAATGAAAAGGGCCCAGAAAATAAGAAAGTGGCACATGTCATGATGGGGAGAGAAATAAAAGCCCATCTCTACTTTCTTTTGATCTAGTCTACTCCACGCTCTCAATTTAAGTATAGGGGAAGGACTCCCATTTTTAAGCCCCTCCCCATGTAAAGAATATGTAAAAAGATATTATAAATAGAAAATTGCTTAAAAATAGATAGGTTTGAGAAATTTCATGATTGGAAGGTTCTTCTATGATTTTTATTTATAGCAAATAAGTCTTAAAAATTCATAAGGTTTGATCAATCTAATCTGTAGACATCTTTTGTGAGCTCTTTCTTAGGGTTAATTTGCCACAAAGCAAAGGGATCAAGTTGTTGGCTAGGTGTCATGAAGTCATATAGAATAACATAGAATATCAAAGGTATTTATGAAAAGTTTGTCTTCAATAAGGGCATGCAAAAAGCATGGTGATGATGTGAATGATTGATACTACAATAATATAATAATTTAGCCCTCAAAACTTAGACACCAAGTGATCTTTGTTAATGAGGGATAGAGGAGTTAATAAGATTTCTTCGTGGCATTGTGATTTGTGAACACAACCTAATATTGTTACTAATTTAATTCTAAATTCCATACAAACTTATCCCTCAAGTCATGGAATCCATAGGCCCTTGCAGAGAGGGTGGACGCGGGCCATTGGCTCCCGACTCATTTCACTTGTAGAGCAAAACTTCAAAAAGAGCAAGAGTTGAAAAACTAGAAGACGGTTCTCATCTTAAGGAGCTTGGTGAGAGGATTCTAGAACCATATCATGTCCATTCCAATATTGAGGATGTGGAATAATCATTGACATGTGTATTTGGCACTCTAGTGTTTGAGATTATTAGTTATGCCTTTTCCTATTTGCTAGAACCTTTGGCTACTACTTTGAACATGAGCTTTATTTCCAAAAATTTCAAAATATGTCACAATCCAGGCATGTGCCATGATGGCCCTTGAAATAAACTTTCGACAATCTCCAACACATGGCACCAACAAGATTTCAAATTAAATGTCGGAATCCAATGGATAAACAATATGTTTGTGCAAAAAGTACGAAAAGGACCAAGTGTGGATCCTAATCTGATCCTCAAGAGGGATTGGATGTTAGATTTACTTGATCTATCAATCTACATCAGATTAAGATCAATCTAGATCAATTCTAGACATAAAATCCTAACAAGAACAATCATTAATGAAGGTAAATGTACTTGCTGGTTTCACACGTGTGAATCTACCATGTGAGATATGCCATTGAGGTGCAAAATCCTCTACAGCCAATGCTAATAAAGACGGGTGATTGATTATTATCGTCACTATCATTATTATGTTTTATTGGAAAATCAAGAAATTTTGTGCAAGCACCATAATGCCTATGGAAAAAGATTATCAGCCAACTATGACATTAGTAAGAGAAATTATATCAAAATGATATTAAAACTAAATCATAATTATGTACAGAAGAGAGAATATCCCTCCAGATTTAAACACAAATGGCTTTTAGGTGATCTAACACCAAGGCTAATTCAGATCGTGGGAAGAGAATTGAATTTTGCAATCCTCCCAACTTAGCTTGTAACCATTAGCTTGTATTTTGCAAAATGAGTACTAGTGCATTTAAAGTAGTTGATTTCCAAAGTGAGACATGCGAATGAATGCTTTTGGTTAATATCACCTTGTGGGATCATAGAGAATCAAACCTGGGTGTGTGTGCCCAACTCGAGCACAATACACCAACTCACCATGTGTGGGAAGATGACTTATAGATGAATGGAACATTTGTACCACTAACTAACCTTTTTGGTTTATATCATCCACATAAAACCAATAGATGGAGGAGTATGGTGATCCAAAAGTGTCACCTACATTTGCTGGATAAGATGAATTTGGTGGAAAGCCACCCCTTGTGGACGTATGTTGTACCCATGAAACTGAACCAAGTATGTGGCTGCACAAAAACAAACATGTAGCATGATTTAGCTTTATTGATGCAATTCCAAAATATGTAAATCTTGCATATCAAAGCCACACTGTAATAATGACATATGGACACTCATGTGTGCATACTATAATATTTGTAATTAAGCATTAAGGGATGTACTCACATCAAAGAGATTTTGAAAAGTTCATGAAGAGGTTGGTCCTAAAATATATAGGTGGTGCTAAGGAGCATAATTCTCGAGTATTTTCCAAATTCATCAAGGATATTTTTTGAGAAAGAAAACCACATTACATTTTAGCAAAATTGCTTCTCTTATGATGATCTTCAAATAAAGGTGAACGACTCACAAGAAACATACATGTTTAATTTTTTGTTGACATCTTAGCCAATCTAAGTATATTTGATGTACAACACGTACATGTTACAACATAATAATGCCAAGGTATGAAAAGCACACAGTCTAGAAGTCTACTAGGGCACCCCTTGGGATTCAAGCTTGAGCAAGCATGGACACAACTTTCAACTTTTATCGAGCTTGTAGAATAATATATGGAGGATTCATATTTTCCATTACCAATGACCATTCTACTAATTACTTGTGGACCATGTATTGAGGAACTTTGGGGCAAGAAACCCATTATGGACCTAGAGAAAGTACTCATTTCAGGGGGGTGGTTATTCTATAGCTTAGCCCTTAGATTAGGAAGGTTTGGACATGAGTATTGAAATATCTATACAAAATGTGGTTGTGTATTGTCAAATAACCAAAGTAATTAAAAAATATATATGATCGTTGAGGATAACTATTATTCAATAAATCTTATAAATAAGATTACAGACTCTAAGAACTAGGATTTACTATTAAAAAAAAATAGAACTGAAACTATGTCGCACTAACCACTCCATCAACCACCGCCACTTCTTCTTCCGTGCAACCCCCCACTCCAATTTCTGTTGCCGCTACCTCTCTTCCTGTTCCATCCACATCTGTTTCTGTCTCCATCCCCATTTCTTCTATTGATACCACTCCTACTTCTCTTCCAGTGTCCATTGCCCCATCCATCACCATCGCATCCTCCATCACTCATGCCACCACCGTTGCTCCTCTCACATTCAACCCTTATGATTGGCAACTGTCCCCCGACACTCTGGCATGGATGCAAGTTATTAATTTTTCATCCCCACGCCAGACACTTTCTGCTCCATCCTCACCTTCTTCCATACTCCACACCACCCTTCAGTTCCCCACTGTTCCTCCCATCCTCTCGTTCGGACAAACCGTCCTCACCCCTGTTTCCACAGTTGTTTCTCACACCCCACTTGCTTCGCCAACAAAGGTTGCCGAGGGCAGCAAACCGCTGCCTGATGACACATTTGTACAAACAATTTTTGTAGCATCACCAGATCGGGTTGACCCTACCGCCCCAGATGACATCAGGACAAATGAAAACCTGATCGAAAACAACGACGACGAAATTCCACAAGTCGTCGGGGCCGATACAACACAAGCCCCTGCCAGTGCTAGTGTACCAGCTGCTCCCACGGATCTAACGACAGTGTACCAAACTCTAGGAAAATACATCCTGGATGCGGTAGCGGCCAAAGCTATTCTGGAAAGCAGGGTACTATAGTTGGCAACGAGTAATACACAGCTGCGAGCAGACCTCACCAAGCTGCAGCAAGAGCTGATTCTGGCTCAGCAACACGAACAAGCAGGGCACCAGGAGATTGCCAAGCTGCAGCAGAAGGAGGAGGGCCTAAAGAAATATATTCAAAGCCTCTCCAAAGCGCTGACTGAGGCCTCCACAAAGGTGCGGGAGCTTCAAGCCGAAGCATCCCAACGGCTTGCCCCCATCCAGGCGCAACTTACACTTTTGGAAGCAGAGATTAGCGCCTGGGGACGGAGGTCAAAGCCTTACAAGACGAAAAGCTCGCCTAGTTAGCTCGATCTGCACCGGACATAGGGCCGCTTTCCCAATTAGAGATGAATCTTCTACGGCGTCAAGTGCAGATTTATAGCCAAACCCTCAACAGCTACCAGGTGGAGTTCAATAAGTATCGGACAAGCGCAACGCAAGAGCTCGCCCAGGCCAAGCAAGCCCTCAAGGCATGCCAAAAATACATGGAAACGAAGGCCCAGCCCACCCCCATGGTAATTCCACCGCCACCTAATTTTGACGCTGTACAGGCAGCCAAGATCAGAGCTAGCAGGCAGCAGAGAGATTTCAACCAGATCAAGGGTTCCGAAGGCCAAGACCAAGGGCAGATAGATGCGACTGTTGAGACGCGAGACCAGAGCCAAGGCGCAACCACAAGCCAAGGCCAAGCAACATCATCCAGAGGATCGCGTACGATATCTGCCAACCGGGCCTTCTGAAGATCGAAGTCCGTGAGAGAGTGTGTGCGTTGTAATTTGATGTTATTGGAAGCTTCATCACTCCATGCTAAACCAAACACAGATGGTTGCCAATGACTTGTTATTACATATTATATCTTATCACAATTGATTCTAATAAGAATTTACATTACTTGAACATTATTCACTCTAAGTTCCTACTCCACATACTTAACACTATATTGACTATAATGCACTTCACTATTCCATGCTTGACGCATTCATGCTTTTTTAAATATCACATTGAGGGCAACCCCTCTCCCATACATCATTCCTACTTTTAAATCTTCTAAGAAAAATAACAAAAGAAGTAGAAATATGCATGAAAAAACACCTACCAAAAATAATTTTTTCCATGACATTTAAAACTACTCTACTTTTAGGCTCCCACTCTAATCCATTAAGGTCCAAACCTACAATGGATCTTGGGTTTAGAAACAAGCAATCAGCATTTACACTAAAAATAAGATTCAAACTCTAATAGATCTTGATCAAGCACAAACCAAAACATAAAGTATTGTTGTTGTTCGT
Source organism: Diphasiastrum complanatum (assembly GCA_029204225.1). Classification (NCBI taxonomy): domain Eukaryota; kingdom Viridiplantae; phylum Streptophyta; class Lycopodiopsida; order Lycopodiales; family Lycopodiaceae; genus Diphasiastrum; species Diphasiastrum complanatum. The sequence continues at coordinate 48,161,615 of CM055095.1, forward strand.
ACAATTACAGTAAGCTACTGTATTTCACATGTGTGGATTTGAAAATAGCAATTAATGATCATTCTACACATAGAATTGCAAGATAAAATGGGAGTGCGATTCATTGAATAGAGGAATTCAAAAGATTATAGGTGTTCGATTTCATATCGAGGAAGTATATCAATCAAAGGACAAAAAATCCATGTCTTACAATCAGTCAAATAACTTGTTTGTAGATATGAATACGTTATTAAGATTTATTATACATTTCTATAATATTTCCACGGAAAAGGTAGACAATAAGATAGTCTTGGTACTGAAGCTGGATGAATCGGAACTTATTAAAGGACAAAAAATGGAGAGAGTGAGTATAACACTCATGAATGGAGCACTCCAAAAGACAAATGATCAAGGAGATTTTAACTTCAGTATTCATCAGTTCGAGAATGACATCTGGTGGTTGGTAGCCTTTGAGGTATGATATTTTAAAATCTAATAAATAAAGTATCTTACTTGGATTTGATATTGTTATCAATTGACTAGTTTTTTGTCTATCCATTTTTTAGGTTTTAAAGGAAGATCATGACATTCTGTCATGGGTGTTTACCAAAACAACATATCCCAAAAATCATCAAAGAGCATATGGATGGAAAACTTTTGAATGTACCTAGAATAGGAGACTTCAAGGTAGAGTGGCATTTGGCTGGTGATTTGAAATTTTTAAAATGTATGTTCAATGGTTCCCATGGACCAACTTCCAAAAATCTATGTTTATATTGTATGAAATTTTCAAATGACATGACCAAGAATACAAGAATAACAAGAGACAAAGAAGATCCAAATTGGAAACCTGGTCTACCAATTCCTCTACAAAACGTACATATTTGCACTCTCCATGCTAAAGTTAGAATAATCGAAAAGCTTGTGTATTGTCACATAGTATATGCTTCATAATAAATGCATGGAATCTCCTCAGTCTTGATCACATGAAGCTCCTCCAAAAGTCTCTTGATCCATAGGATCTCCTTGGTGGTTGATGTCAATGCATTCTACTCAGTCGAGGATAGAGAAATGGCATCTTGCCTTTTTGAAAGCCAAGATATAACTCCTCCACATAAGAATATAGGAAAAGCACTTGTGGATTTTCTATCCACCTTATCACTTGCAAAATTTGAGCCTACTCTTCTTCCAAAGGCACACTTTGTCTTCATCTTGTTCCTTGATGAAGCCCTTCGGTTTCCACACGTAGATCTCTTCTTTCAAGAATACATTCAAGAAAGCATTAGTCACATCAAGTTGGAAAAGCTCCCATTTGAAAGAAGTAGCAAGACAAATAACCAATCTTATGGTGACAAGCTTAGCAACAGGAGAAAAAGTTTCATCATAATCTATGTCTTTAGTTTGCAAAAAAACTTTTGCTATAAGCTGCTTTGTACTTATTAATAGATCCGTCTTGATTGTAATTCAAACTAAATGTCCACTTACAAGAAAGTGGGTTTCTTCCCATGTGGAAGATTCACAAGCTACCAAGATTGATTTTCCATTAGTACATCAAACTCAACTTGCATAACATCTTTCCAAGATTGTGACATTATAGAATCTTTAAAACAAGATGACTCTTCAAGCATAGTAGTCAAGAAAGTGTAGGAAGTAAGAGGATGAGAGTCTTCCCTTTGCTTGCCCCTCTCAATATAGGTGAGCCTTGATGGCTTGAGCCTTGTAGATATTCTTCACACTCTTGGATTTTGAGATTTATCCTCAAACTCTTAATCTTCTTGAAGCTCTTCCTCAGCCTTTGAAAGATCTTTGACATCATGAGATTTAGATGAAATCTCCTTCACTTTGGCATTATGAAATTCATCAACGAGAACATCTCTACTTACAATAACTTTTGACAAATCCTTCTCTTTTTCACACACACACACACACACACACACACACACACACACATGTTGGATTATTCTCCTTCTTACCAATTGTCTAATCGATTTTAATCTTCATACATTGTTGATCCAATTCTGTGGATTTTTTCGTGTGTTTACATAGTCTCCAAAATTACAAGTATTTTTACACAGTCTGTAGAATTACACAGAGTTTACAACAGTGTCGTATTTTTCGCCTGACAGAAATCTCATGTAAAACCACAATGTCGCATTTTTCGCTTTTTCTAAAGAGCCTCAAATGTTAAGGAAATGACTATGGCAAAGTGTGGGGCAACTCTAAATGAGATTTAAGGGCACCTTCACATTTAAACCTGATAGTGTCGCCTATGGCTATTTTAGTTCATTTCTGCAGAGCTACAGTTTTGGTTCATTTATGCAGACATAACGTTTACGACCAATTTCACCATTTATCAAGAATCAATGACAAGAACTGGATGGATGCTAGCGGATCACCAGCCAGCTGGCGATCGCAATTGTTAACCTAATTTCTTAGTATAAATAGCTGTTCATATTCATACAAATTAATTCATTGAAAATTAGAATTATCAGAAGCGTTTGAATAGTTAGCTCTCTCTCTCAAGCCTATGAGCTTGAACACTCCTGAGCATTCTAGCTCACTTCTTAGAGTTGTTTTAGAGATTGCTATTGCGCTACTGCTCATCAGCATTGCACATTAATTCAGACTTTCATTTTTAGCCTCTCAGAGATAGCATAGAGTACACGGCTTCAATCCGCAACTTATTGTACTCATTTACTTATGTTTCATTTTGAATAAATACTATTCTTTATTGCGTTCAGTTTTGTCTCAAACTATATGCATTTCTGTATTTCTTCACGACTAATTATTTGTTTGATAGTTTTTCTATGCTTAATTGTTTGGCTACATAATCACTGTAGTACTGACGATTTCAAAGTTAGTTACTATAAGTTCAAACGTGATTACTATCACTATTGTCTTGTTTGAAATTGATAGGCATAGTCATGCATTGGAAAGCTGAAGATAGTTTATTCCGCCATGCACGAAAGGTTTTTGTTTCTTTTTGAGCTAGACTTGTGTTCTGCATACCACTTTCCGACATGGTATCAGAGCTGTTTCACTAATTCTTTATGTGATTCCAATATGATATCAGAGCGAAAGCTCTAATACTTCATATCTTTCATGATATCAAATTGATATCATACTCTTCAGTTCTTTTCAACCTTTCAATATCAGAGAATTGATTCCTTATTGTCGGCATTACCACATCTTAGCATCATCAATACAATCAACAGACTAAGTTCCAGATGAATTCTCAAAGTAAAGCCGGTCTTATTACAGACAAGCTGAATGGATCCAGTTATTATTCGTGGAAATTTAAGATGAAGACCTTGCTAATTGCCAACGAATTATGGGATGCTATTACAGGTACAGAAGTAAAACTTTAAGACGACGACTCAGACGATTGGGACATTTTGAACTCACTATATGATGTGAGGGACGTAACTACTAAGTTACATCTACGAACGAAATTCTTCACATTCAAAATGTCTCCTGGTGATTCTCTTCAGAGTCACATTAACTAGTTTAAGAATCTTTTGCAATAGATGGCCGCTATCGGATCAGTCATAGACGATCAAGACGCAATTATGACATTGCTTTCAAGCTTGTCTTCTACATATGAGAACTGGGTGATGATCATATCGACACACTCAGATTTAACTCCTACTAGAGTTATCACTATGTTGATGCAAGAAGACAATAGAAGAAGTCAAGACACTTTGTCTACTTCCTCCTCTCAAGCTCTATTTGTCAACAAAGGCTCGAAGTGATATAAGCATAAAAGCTCCAAGAAGGCTGCAACGAATCAAAAATAGGCTCAAGATCAAGAACAATCATTGAATCCACATTCGAAGAAGAAGATGTTTTACAGGTATTACAAGCGCAATAACCATGAGATCAAGGATTGCCGAATTCTCCAAGCGAAGAACGCAACCAAGCAACCTGATCAACAAGCAAACACAGTCTCATCATCTCCCCAGGTTGAAGTGGATGAAGGCGAATTCATGCTCAAAGATCAAAGTGCAATTTTGGATGATTCATGGTTTCTAGATTCTGGAGCAGCTCACCATATGACTAATCAACATGAGATTTTCAACTCCTACACTCCTTACATCACGAAGAAATTTGTTCATCTCACACTATTGAAGGTGAAGGTACTATAAGATTGCGATTCCAGCATGATCAATTCAAATTACTATCAAAGGTTTTATATGTTCCTTGGATGTCAATTGTGATACTAGAAGTGGAATGTGATACGTGGATTACATTGGATCTGTTAGTTGACAGAAGCTTTCCCTAGATTTGATGCATCAGTAGGGATTTGAAGCTTATTCATTAACCAGAAAGGATCAGGATGTAATATTTAACCATGTTAATTCTCTTGTTTAAATCACAAGATCAGATGTGGATTCATGGTATCCATCTGATAGGCATGCCAGTCATCCAAATAAATTGGATTCTCTGGTGTTTGGGAACATGAGATAATTTCCTATAGTGATTATAGAATAGCTAGATGATCAGTGGATCTCTAGAATATCAGATGAGGCGGTTACGGATTTTTTGGAAGGAAAAGTTGATGGTATGGGACGTCAATAATTTTGGAAAAGAAAATTTTAGGACTGTAAAGATTTGATGATCAATGGTGTGTTTCTAGTACCTAATCGCAATATGGAAAAGAAGAAAACCGTTCGATCAAATGTGGGGTATTTTGAAAAAATTTGAGGTTTAATCTAGATCCCAATGTGGTATCTCATTATTTACAAAATCAGAGGCCCTCAAATCTATTTCTCACTTTCTTAATTAATCCTTTACTTCTTAATAATTTCTTGAATATAAGACATCATAGTAGTTTATATGAATTCTTTCCAGCATGAAGTTATTTTTCTGAAAGATTGTTATGTCATATAAACTACTACTTGTGTGAATAGACTTGGAATTCAAATAAATTCTAAGGTTAAAATGTTTCAATTTCTTAAACCTAGAATATCTTTGGTGCATAAATGGATTTCGATGGAATAGTAGCTTCTATCACTCAGATTGAAAATATTTGAAGGAGAAGTCATGTTTGTAATGAAGTGAATCTTGTAGTGGAAGCACTTATTACTGACTTTTCTTGGATTTAGATATTTTCAGATATCATCTTTCCAGTTAGCTTTTATTGAAATTTATAATTTCTTTAAAATGAGGGGTGAAGTGGTGGAATAAAATTCTATTTGAAAATCTGTTGGTTGTGTTGACAGATCCCCTACTCCAGAGGACCTGTTGTTTACTCATTTCTCTGATTCTTTCTACTTCGTCAGAACCGTTTCTGTCTTTTACCAGACTTAAAGACATTCGTTAGGTGTCTTCTTGATTTAACAATGCCAACTCAGGCAGAAGGAGCAAAGTGTCATTTTAGTATTTTCTTTATGTCTTGCCTGTCATAGGACAACTCAGGGACGTCGCTCTTGAACGCACTTACATTCTACATGGATGCAAGCCAAGAACACTCATTCACAGGTCAGCATGCAAACTAATGAACATTCTAAAGATTCTACAGCTACCTACACTTAAAACGGACTGAAATCAGAGCCTACACTACATTAACACTGAACTACCTTGCATAAATTGACAAAACAAAAAACAAGAAACTAATCTACAGCATGTTAGAAGTCCAAGAATCAAGAAACCAACCAGCCTTTTGATTCTTGGACATCCCAAGGACATTAGGAACTGGATTGTATAGAGATATGCAAGAATACTCACAGATCCAACCTATTTAGTTTACTTGAATGCTGGCTTCTTCATTCATCCACAAGAAAACAAGAAAGCTAATCCACAACTAGGAAAGCAAGAAAACTAATCCACTCTAAATCCACAACCACACACAAAAGGAGGGAAGGGCATGATCATAGGGGCATCACTCAAGAAAACCATCATGATTAAGGAGCTTAGTGTAGTATCAAACTTATGGAAAATCTTCTTATTAAGCATGGAGTAGATACAATGCAAAAGCTACTCTTCACAAAGAGGGAGTCTCTTAAATAAGCAAGAGAGCTCCTTAGGTGGCATCCTAGTGGAATTTCCACATTTCACAAATTACAAGTGGAATATTGGTCTCCACTAGAGCTCACCATCAAAAGGTGGCTCACTCTACTTTCTTTAAGAGGGGTCTACTTGCATTTATTGCATTTGCTTAGAAATACTAGTTCCTACATGGTCATTCCATCTTTCGGGATTCACCATGAGGCTTACACAGTTCTTACTTGTTTTTCCTAGCTAGTATTTCTCGGCTCTCATACTCGACTCTTAGTCTTCATTAGTCTCGTCTTCTCAGAGACCTCCTCGGTCTAAAATGAGAGGTGCTCTTGAGTTGCTCTGTCCGAGTATCTTGGGGATTCGTCAGAATCAGCCAACAGGTTACATAGCTTTCGAAAAAGAACCAACTGTGGTATAGAAATGAGATTGGTTTGGAAGTAATTTCAGATAGATTCAGAGTAAGATGCCTAATTGGAACTTTTCGAATAAGAGAAATTCTCTAGGGATTAATCGTATGGACAATTTGGAACAAGTTTGGAATTTGAATCATCATCTATAACTAGTACAGTAAAAGATCAAAGGTTACTAGTTCCATTTTGATTGGAATAGAAGTAAGTTTGATCAGAATATAAGTCTGAAAATTCTGTATTGGATCAGTCTAATCTTAGTTTTAGTACTAGGATCAGAGAGGAGTTGATTAGTGGGAGAAATTATGTAATTAGAGGTAAGTGGGATTGGAAAACTGTTGAGAGTGAATGTTATTCGTCTCAAAGATTTTTCAGATATGTTATGTACTCATGAGAAAGAGAAAATATTTTGTAGCTGAATTACAAAATCTTAGTGAGATATGTGAGTAACATATGTGGGTTCTAAATGAATCTGCCAGGTAAGAATGTGTTTATGTACTGGGTCATAGTGAGATTATTCTCATATGTGCACGATTAATCTTGTATGAATCTATTGTGTAATCCTAGTTACTAAGGTTATCTGGTGCACTTGACCTAGTCGGCGAACATAAGCATATGATCAAGTATTTTTTGGATAGATACTTGCAAAGTTAACAAATCTTTGTATAGAAGATTTATGGATTAACTTATAAATGATTTGGGTAAAGATCTAAATGTGGTGTTATAATAGTATAATTGATTCCTTCACCTAGACATTTGAGATTTCTGAATCATTGGCAATAAACTTGAGTAGTTTACTCCAAAGTGAAGTTAATTGGTAAAATGATCAATGTGATATGGATTCACCGAGAACTGATGGCTTATTATTATATGGCTTGTAAGACGCATGATTAGTGAATCATTTGGGTTCATAAAAAATTATGTGCATTGGATATACAGTATTCTTGGAATAGAGTATTCTTTAGTTAAGGAATAGACTCAACTCATTTGTGATTGTGTCCTAGAGCGCTCAACAAGATAACGAATCATAATGAATCCAAGAATAATAACTGAATTGATTTTCAGTAGGACTTTGGGTATCTAGATGTGATTCTAGATTGTAATCTAAAGTTTTTTGTAGTTGAAGATGATTGTCATTTTGATATGCATTAAGTCTTTAATTACCAGTTGTTTATAGAACTTGAATCTTGCACTTCAGTTAAAGAATCATGTTTTGGAAGTATTCCTAGATCTAGTATTTTGGAAAGGTTTTGGAATGACTCTTACTTTTCCTGAGTTATGTTAGACATATACTCCAGTATCCTATAAATGATTAAGTATGATTTTGATTTCAGGAAATTATGATTGACGAATCATATGAATCTAAATATTTATGGTTGACGAATCATAAATAGATACTTAATTATTGTCAGAGGATTATAAAAAATGGTGATGATTCTTAAGTGTGAAGATTAATTCTTGATCTATCATTTGAGTAACTACTCCAGTATTTTATTTGAGAACCTATGGATCTCACAAATATTCTCACAAGATAAGTATTTTATTTGTGGAAAATTTAATTTATCTGGTGGATGTTATTCTGCTACAATTTATGGTCTACAGATGCTTGAATATAGTTTTTCATTTGAATTGGATCTCCAGTTATCATAGGAGACAGACAAGTCTATTAAGATGAATGAATGTTATTTTCTTGCGTTTGGTGTTAGAAATAGGAGCATTTAACTCAAAAGAGTATTTGGGATACTCAGAGTTGAGTTTTAATCATTCTATATCTTAATGATTCTCCTAGAGATTCTTATTGAATGATTTTTCATATCTTAGAATTTGGATTCTAAGGATATTTGTACTTGTAAGCTTATGAATTATCTCTCAGAGTTGTGGATAATTTTAGACTGTAATTATAATTATTTTCTTTTTTTTTTAACTTTAATCTCTTAAGTTAGGTTATTTCACTCGGTGTTTCATGTAAATGTTTTACATGAAAGTGATGTTACTAACTTATGGTGAATATAACCCAAATGGAAAATTTATCGCTTAGTGTACTTTTTCAAACTTGAGTTATACTCCAGTGCAAGATTATCACTTGGAAAATAGGATTATCTCTGAGTACTTGTTTGATGTGAAAGTTAGACTAAGGATAATGATTTTCTAGGTTGATATTTAAAGCTAAAAGAATTGTTCCTGTTCTTTTCTGTTTTAGAGAGCTTATAAGGATAGAAGCAGTTTAAGAAAGAAAGAATGTTATGTCCATGACCAGTAAGTAGGATTCAGTATACAGGAGTACTCCAGTAAATCAAGCTGTTAGTTATGCCACGTCATACTGGATGTGACCCAAAAGTAACTAATATCCTTGTGAGGTCCAGAACATACTAAATGGAGTTTAGACAAGGTTTGAGACAATGTATGCATGTGTAGAGTTATCATAGCAATTCTATGAATAGTTGGTCCATGCTTAGGATTCTATTCTAGGTGAATCTATGTATAGGAAACTTAGGGCTATGCATCGCTATGTGCCCAAGATGTTTTTGGCTCTATATATATTGAGGCCAAACTCGCCTACTCCTCATTGTGATCATTGATTCATTGCTAGGGTTTCACTCTACTTTCATGTTTCTTATTCCTTGGCTTGGGGGTGAAGCCTCTAGAGTTGATTGGTTGCTTCTACTTGATTGGGTGGTTGCTCCATAGTGTGTTTTCCATTGTGTTTTGTCTTGTAAGCAGGATCTTAGGGAGCTTCCCTAACAGTTGTTCATGCATGGAAATCAAAGGTGAAAAAACAATTAAAGCACACAACTATACCGTGGAAAAATCAATATCTATTCCGAAATAAGTGGCACACATCAAAAAATACTTGTCCAAGTTATCTGATAAATGTGCAGCTGATAGATATTGATGAGCAAAGTTCATGATTGTAGTTGTAGAGTCATGGTTACAATCTTTGTGGCCATAAGTATAGGACTTGTAATGTATTAGTGAGTGTTGGCTCAACAAGTCCAAATTTGGCAAATTCAATTGTAAATCCAGCTTGGCAATTTTGTAGAAAGCCGACTTTTTGTATGCTAGGGTGCCCTGTCACCCTATTATAAAACATGAGAAATCATGATGTAGAAAGTTTAATGGCTATTGAAAAAAGCAAAGCAAAAGATGGGCATAGTCTAGGATACAAACTTGATACTTGTTAAGAAAGCTAACATTACCTTCGTTAATGGGACAGTGTAATTCGACGAGTCCATGGAAAAGGGAGCCAGATATACCGTTGTACCACATCCAAAGGTGAACCCACATGGGCATCAATTGCTGCCAAAGCTGATCTTTTCCCCATAACAGTTTCTGCAATCTTTTTGGCTGATAGAGTAGGTTTGCATTATTTTTTATCCGACCCAGATTCCCAAGGAGGGAAAGCAACATGGTCTTCGACAGCTCCCGGAGCAAATGCATCTACTGCTCCTGACAGCACAGTAACAGGTTTGATTTCGTAAGACTCTACTTCACAGTTATCAATATATAATCGTAACTAAGCGTGAGCTTGTTGCACGGAAATTCCAATTTCTTAGTAGAAACGTATCTTTTGTTCAGGCAAAGTTCTGGTCTCTATCCCATCTAACAACAACAGCATCAACTCTCTCCTACTCAAAGCTACTGGGCATACTGGTTTCGGAAACCTGAGTCGTGTCTTTTACATCCAGCGCATTTTAAACAAAGGAGGCGTGGCTCCCTCTGCAAAGAAATGCACAGAAGATGGCGAATTAGCAAAAGTTCCTCATCAAAGCGTTTACGTCTTCTGGGCTCAACTCACCTCTCTGGCCACTCAGCAGCTGGCCCCATCCCTCAGTCCACCTCCAAAAACTAGGCCTTTGTTTTGCTTCTTTGGAGAGGGATGTCAAAATCACGTCTACAATGGATCATCCTGGGATCTGAAGGACGCAACAGCAACTGTGTCTTCTGGTCCAGGTCAAGCGGTAGTAGGGAGACACTTCTTTCTTTCAGAGAGTGATCCAAAAGGAGGACGTCCAACTTGGGAGACGTTCAATCCAGAAACTACTGTGACAGCAAAAGATTGTGAGAAGTCGTATAGTTGATATCAATAGCATTCCTTGGGCTTTGCTTCAAACAACAAGCTCGAGTGGAGAAACGTATGTAACAACACACAACCATGTACTTCATGGAACTGGAGGAAGTTCTCCATGTTCCTACTCTTGATAAAGATCTTTTATCCATAGTATGATAGTCGACACAGGAATGTCAGTAACCTTCACAAGGGACTCCTGTAAATTGTTCGATGAAGATTTTGATAACCTAGTTGCTAAAGGTAACAGAGAAAGTAATTTGTATCACTTGAGCATTTGAACTCGAGTCGAACAGGCAAATCAAACTCAAAAATCGACAGATATTCTGTGGCAATGATTATCAAATCAAATAAGTCCACTATGTTATGTCTAAATTTTGTTGTTATGAGAATTTAGAATACAATTTATAACATTTAGAGTGAACAAATAAAATCCAATTGTCAATCTAGAATAAGTCATAGAAAAGGCCATTCACAAAATTCCTCCTATGTTATACAATTCAATAGTAATACACTTCTATGAAGCTAGTTAAGAGAGTATTAGCTTTATGAATCATTAAGTCTAAAAAGTAGACTTTACAAAACTCTCTCTCTCTCTCTCTCTCTCTCTCTCTATATATATATATATATATATATATATATATATATATATATATGAAGATACTTCAATGATAACATAATACTATAGATATGTAATGTGCAACATGAACATCACAACATTTGAAACCGAAAGTTACTTTTTAAAGTAAATTATTGTGATACTTAAAAGAATAACCTTTGATCTCTATCAACAAAATGATCAAAATAATAAATTTGTCCTTTAAAAATGAAATTTAAGTTTATATAAACAACATGGCCTCTACGCATATATAAAATTATCAAAATTTCACACTTTGATATAAAAACGTGATTTAAAAGGAGAGATTTGTCCCACATTCTATCAAAAAACTTTATAAAATCAATCATTCTCATCAGCCATATCTCAAACATATGCTTGCACCAACTTTTGAAAACATAATGTAGTAAGAATGTGGTCATTTTAAGTTTAGAAGACTATTACCTCTTGTTAGACTTCTAGCTTGATGTCCTTTGAGATTAGTTGCAGCACTTTTTGCATTGTTTTAGTTATAAAATCAACACACAATTTGAGAATTTCTCCTTACCATTCTTTGTTGTCAAATATTTTCTGAGTCATTGATGGAGGTAGATAGGCAAAGTTTGGTATTATCATTTTTGTGGTGAATTGTTTGAATAAATGATTTGTAGATTTGAGAAATTCATTAAATTGATCAATTACTTTTGTTTTCTCATCAACTCTTTCATGTTTAATATTTAGGCATAATGATTGCTTGATCTTATTGGCTAAAGTTACAATAAATGTTCTTTTGTTACTTCTTCATTATTTGATTGCTTGAGTACTCTACAAGTTGCTCATGTCCTAAAATTTTCATGTTTTCATTACCCACTTGTTTTTTAGTGTTTTATGGATCTATGAGCAAATCACTCAATTTTTTGATCATTCTAAACCCTTTTCTAAGCTTCTTCTTCTCAAAATGGCTACTCTAACTTTGTTGTTGTATAATGCCAATTTCATCATTATCGGACTTTGAGCTTGGTGATTTTCATCATATCTAGCTATTCTTCAAACATATTTTTCTCCTCTAATGCTTTGGTGGCCTACTTGTGAAAGTGAAATTTGACTCACAAAGCCTAGTGCTCTCTCTAATGGAAATAGCTAACAACAAGTCCCTTATGTAATATTTGAGGATAAGAAGCTTGACACACAAGTAGAACTTGGAACTTTCCATCCACATGAGTGCCTTTTCATTCCCTAGAATTGATGAGCTAAAATGGAAGCATTTGTTCTAAGAGCATCTAGATTGCATGCTACACAATGATATCCAAAAAAAGAGCTACCACTCAAAGACACTACGATGGTCTATCAAATTCACCATGTTAAAGAAAGAAGTAACAACAAAAGATACAAAGCAATGTTTATATTCCTACAACATTACCATTCGTAATAGTGTAAAAAAAATGATTCAAAACATAGAAAGCATCAATATAAGAAGCTCTAACATTGTATATCTTTCACTCACACAAGCACACATGCGCATACACGCATGTGCATGCGGGTGCACGCGCGCACACATGCACACGCACACGAGAATAAAATTGTTCTTCTTTTGTATTGCAAATCGAAATGGAGAACAAGATTTGGCTTGAATTTGCTTTAGCTACATACCACGTTTGGCCACTTTCCATGTTTCACAGGTCAAAGGTTGATTGTGGTTTCTTTTTTTTGGCAATAATCTTGACTTTACATGGTTTTTCACAAATAGCAAGACAACTTCCATATTGTGTTCAAACACTCTACTTGGTAGTCAAATATATTATTTTGATACTCTAGCTCTTTGAAGCATTTTGTTTAGAAATAGATTGCTATTCTATTTTCGGACATTATTTTCATACTTCAGTGCTTTGAAGAATTTTTTTAGAAATAGATTGTTATTCTATTTCAGCTATTATATCTCTTTTAATGCAATAATACAATTGCATTGTTCTTGGAGTTCAACACATACTGATATTTACAATAAATGAAAATAAATCACTTGGTCATCATTGTGCTAATTCTTCCATTATCTTGCAAAGGGTGTTGGTGTGAAGTTATTGGTGATGATTCGAATCTTGATGAAAATCGCTTTGCCATTTTTCTTCCTCTTATTGCATATATAATCACATACTAGCTTAGGTGCATACATTCACAAAGAGAGAGAGAGAGAGAGAGAGAGAGAGAGAGAGAGAGAGAGAGAGAGAGAGAGAGAGAGAGAGAGAGAGAGAGAGAGAGAGAGAGAGAGAGAGAGAGAGAGAGAGAGAGAGAGAGAGAGAGAGAGAGAGAGAGAGAGATAGAGAGAGAGATGGGAGTGGAACGGATTTTTCCTATAATTGCCACAAGGAAAGCATGGACAATTCCACCCTTTGATTTCTCCAACTAAGCTATGACAAAAAAAAAGCATATGTCTTTGTCGTTGGTGTTGAGCCACAGTGAACCAATACCGTTCACTTGATGTCCAGATCCATCTCCAAGAACTATGAATCTTGAAAGATCTGCACTTCTAAAATCAGACATTATTCGTCTTGATGTCATAAAGTGTGAGGTGGCTCCTGAATCTAGGATCACCTCATGCGTGTTAGATGTTGACGCTGCACACACGTCTTCACAGATATAGGCGGTTGAACAATTTCTGTTCGTTCTTTCTTCGCCCATTTTCGAACTCTCGGGCTCCTTGACATAGGATGAACTATTGCTGTTCATTAGAGGAGTTCTAAATCCAAAAAAAACCCTTTGTAAAGATCTTTTTTATATTTTTTCTCAAATGTTTCTTACACATGGACCAATCAAAACACTCAAATTTGAAATCTACGTAACATAACTTTTTGAGTCCACATTTTGATTCCATACTAAAAATGGCATAACTTTTTAGTGGTAAGTCCAAATTTAGCGAACTTTGGTGCATTGAAAAGCGCTCAACAAGCGCTTTCCAGTGATATGTTACATGACATACTTCTAATTACTACTAAAAAGTTATGGCAAGTCAAAAGTATTAGTGTTATAATATTTTAATAATAAAAAAGTCATCTTGCACGAATTCTTAAAGTGTCTGTTTGGAAATCAAAACTCCTCTAATGCTCCTATCTATTATGTGCTGATTTGTTTCTTGGGTTTTGGCGGCAATCCACAGCTGCGTGACCTTTCTTGTGACAATGAATACACTCGATCTTGGGATTGAGCCAGCATGTATCTACTGTATGCCCGTCTCTTCTGCATCTCATGCAAATCTTCTTGTCTGCACCTTGCTGCTTCGACCTCCCTTTGCTCTTCCAGTTGCCTTTGTTGGTCCCCTCTGCTTGTTGATCACGATCCTGTCTCTGATTTGACTCCCTCTTAGTCTTAAATTGCTTCTTGGATTTTTCTTTGTTGTCGTAGAGGGCCTGGTCAGAACCATCTTTGTAATCAAGATCTTCTCTGGCCTCGACTTCCTCTCGAATCTCGACAATTGCCTTTTCGAGGTTCATGGTAGGATCTTTCGCAAACAGGGTCCTCATTGTCTGGAATGATTTGGGTAAGGCTCTGAACAAGTACGTGAGCTACTTCTCAACTGACACTGGATTCTCTTCTCCAAAGTTGTGTAGTGATAGAAACAGATCCTTCATCTTCCTTACGAAAGAAGTGAGGTCCTTCCCATCCTACTGTAGATTCGTCAGCTGATCTTTCAGCATCATGATTGACTTCTTGATTTTGTCTGAAATCTGGTGAGCAATGCATCCCACATCTCCTTATCTTTGGAGAGTGTAGTCAGTTCAAGTGTGAGACTATCTTCGATGGAAGATGATAGCAAGGCTACTGCCTTGTCGTTTTTCTCCCTCCATTCACGTAGTTCCTTGTCTGATGTCGTAGGCATCTCTTCTGTGCCATCCACCTAGGGGAATAAACCTTCGCCCTTGAGTATGAGTGATGTCTTAACTTTCCAGACTAGAAAGTTAGATCTTGAAGAATCGAGCATTGTGCAGATCTTGCCATGCATGCTGCTGATTGAAGCCATTGCTTCTGAAGTCTGTTCCCTTGTTGATGGTTGTTTTGCCTGAATGCTTGGCCTCTTGGATCTGATAGCTTCTTGGCTATGTTAGATTATGACAAGATAGACACCGCTCTAATACCACTGAAGGGAGGTTGGTAAACCTTTCGCAGTCACAAAACTGTCGCGAAAGTGAAGCAACCATGACTCAATGCAATTCGAATGGAGTTCAAATGTGGTCATTGGACACTGCCAGCTGAATCACTCCTACAGTCCTCCAGAATGTAGTCAGGCACTACCGATCAACGTTTATAAATTAATGCAGCATTCAACAAATTCAACCAATGTGTGGAATTGAAATGAATGGGAGAATCAGACATATGAATAACAGCAGACACATTTGCATTCAAGATCATACAACATAAAAGAAGACATGTGCACAATGGCTACAAGATCATCTATTGATTTTTTTTTATCCTTCAAGCACTACATGCAGATCCATGCAGTGCATTGGTGTGAGAGAAATACAGTTCTCTCACGAATAGATGTCTCGCTTACTAGTGGACTTGTGGATCTCTATGGATCCTGATCACAGAATTTGTCTCGCAGGCAGGCGGACTTCTTGTTTGTATTTCGTCTTGATTGCTTACTAGCATCAGACTACTTCATACTCTATTGTCACATGTGTCAAGTATCATCTAGCAAGTATATAGTCGTTCTATGTAACTTTTAAGATTAGAGTGACTAAACATCTACAACTAATCAGGAAATTACAAGAGTGGCAGATTAGCCATGACCTAGAGTGTATATGCTGACGTCATGCCATCAGATCAGATATTTGTACTTGCATGATATTTGATGGTACTCTTTGGAGCGTGAGGGCATAAAGTCTTGCGCGATGTTTTTTGTGTCGCATCGTTGGTTTCGTTTCCGTCGTCTGACTTTCTCGTGTTGGACCACAAAAGATTCTCATTTGCGAATCTTTCGTGTTTGTGTCTTTTTGTTAGGTGTTCGCTAAACTTTCGTGCTTCATGTCTCTTGACTTTTGTGCTCGCGAACATCTTTGTAAGGAAGAGGGCTGAAAGCTAGCAAAGCTTTGTAAATAGAAATGTTTTGTTTCTTCATCTTTTGTGTGACTCCAAACTTAATGCGTAAAACATCTACTGTCATATCTTGTGTTCTACAGGACTGCAATTTGACCTCTTCGTTGAGAACTTTGCTTCTAACGAAATGATACTTCAATTCAATGTGCTTAATCCTGGAATGAAATCTAGGGTTGGCTGATAAAGCGATGGCACTTTGATTATCACAAAATAATGTCGTCGGGGCATATTGATTCAGACCGATATCTGAGAGTAAGTTCCTCAGTCAAATTGCTTCCTTTGTAGCTTGAGAGGCTACGATATACTTTGATTCAGTGGAAGATAGAGCTATCGAAGATTGCTTGTGACTGTTCTAGGAAATTAGACCATTGTTGAGGAAGAATATAGATTTGAAAGTAGATTTACGAGTGTCTACATCTCTTGCCCAACTCGCATCTGTGTAACCACTGAAGAAGAGTTTGTCATTGTCGACTGCTCCATAACAAATGCAAAGTCCATAGTAGCTCGAAGATATCTCATGACTCTGACAAAAGCCTTCCAATGTGTTATACTAGGATTAGTCATAAACTGACTGAGAGAGCTGACTGCAAAAGTACAGATCATGGTGTACATAAAAGATCCTATAATAGAATGGTAAGGATACTCACACATCTGCTACTTTTCAAGAATTGTTTGGGGACACTGGTCCTTTGACAATTTGAGTCCTGGTTCCATTGGTAAGAGAGCTATCTTGCAATTGATCAGATTTTATCTGACTAAAATGTTGTATATGTACCTCTGTTGTCTAATGTAAATCAACTTCTATTTTCTGTCTCTATGGATTTGTATACCAAGGCAGAAATGAGGCCATGTCGAATTCGAAAGATAGCATTGTCTTCTCCTCTTTTATCAGATCGGTACTGTTGCTGAAAAGCAATGTATCATCCACGTATAATGTGATAATGATAAAAGACGGTTGCACAGCTTTGAAGTAAACATTTGAATCTGAAGAGCTAGGTGTATAGCCATGATCAATGAGAAAAGTATTGATCCTTTGAAACCATGCTCGAGTAGATTGCTTCAAGCCATAAAATGCCTTATGGAGTTTACAAATATGATTGTGCCTACCCTCGATATATAACCTTCGGGTTGCACCATTCAATGTCTTCTTCGATAACTCCATTGAGATATGTTGTCTGTACATCCATTTGATGTATTTTCAAATTTGTTTGCAGCGGCAAATTGATAGCAAAAGTCGAATAGAAGAATGCTTGACTACTGGACTGGAAGCTCTCAGTGTAATCGACGTTGTATACCTGAGAAAAACCTCTGGCTACTAGTCGTGCCTTTCTTTTGTTGATGCTTTCATATGTGTTGTACTTGACTTTGAAATCCATTTGCAATCAACTACATTTCTGCTGGCATGTAATTCGACAAGTGTCCACGACTGGTTCATGATAAGAGATTAATACTCTTTATTCATAGCTTAGTGATGTATTGTTGTTCAATGTCATTGTTAAGGCAATAGTCCTTGAATTTGTTGAAGATGTATTCCTGCCCCGTTATCTGACCTCAGTGCTTTGATCCGTTTGTCAGTTTGATTCTCAGCATGCTCTTTGAATTGTCTGAATTGATGAA